>JAAXCT010000355.1:0-591921 GCA_012490785.1 Eragrostis nindensis | reverse complement strand
TTCATGCTGATTAATAAATGAAATATGAAAAGTACATATATAACACATTTTTTATTTTTTACTGAAACCAAACTCGTAATGTTATGTGTGTGAAAATATCATTCAGAGTTAACTATATGTCATTTGTTAAACTAAAAAAATAATGTTACATCAATCCAATTTACCTGTCATAGCTCAACCAGAGAAGATTATTTGGCACAAAAAGTTAGATAAATCACCAAATTCATCCCAATTTTCTTTGCTCGGCATCTCTGCAGATCTCTCTACTGTAAAGTGAAACATAAATTTGTGCTATAATATTTCAAGTCAAGTAACTCTAACATCAAAAGTTTCCTACTTCCTACATATATATGCCTGTTTGCTCCAAAGGGAAAAAATCTAAAACTTTAATCTATCGGAGAGTATAATTACATATAGATACATGTTGGATAACGAATGGTTGTAATGGGGGTGTAAAGCTAGCAGAAAGGGAAATGAAATTGTTTCTCCACTTCCTCGCAAAAAAAAAACAAAGAATTGTTTCTCCACTTCTAATATGTCATCCATCAGAGAACCCCTGTAACTTGAACGGAGAGAATCTCCCTGCACGTGATAGAAGCCGCGAAGGTACGTACTTCCTCCGTCCATAAATATAAGCATTCGTTGACTTTCAACCAACTCGTTTGACCACTCGTCTTATTTGAAAAACTTATAAAAATACAAAAACAAATAAACCATACTTAAAGTATATTTAGTGATGGTTTCACAGGGAGTTTCTACAAGTCTTGCTGGTCCATAATCAAAGGAGATGTGATGGCCGCTGTGTCAGCCATTTGGAGCAGAAGTTTATGAATTTTGGCATCCTAAACTCGGCGTATGTGACCCTGATACCAAGAAAGAAGGGGCTGTTCACGTCAAGGACTTCAGGCCTATTAGCTTGGTACACAGCTTTGCAAAGCTGGTTACAAAGCTGATGGCCAATCGCCTCGCTGGTCGGCTAGGTGACATGGTGTCGCCTAATCAAAGCGCGTTTATAAAAGGTCGCTTTATTCAGGATAACTTCATGCTTGTTCAGCAGACGGCAAAATTTCTACATCAGCAAAATCAATCTCGCATACTCTTGAAGCTGGATATTTCAAAAGCGTTCGATTCAGTATCGTGGCCTTTCCTTCTTGAAGTATTGCAGCAACTCGGGTTTGGGCAAATCTGGAGAGATATTATAAGTGGGTTACTATCGTCCTCGTCTACTCGGGTCTTGCTAAATGGGATTCCCGGTGAGGTTATTCTCATCGGGTGGATTACGGCAAGGCGACCCTCTCTCACCAATGTTATTCATTCTTGCTATGGACGTATTGGGATGCTTATTTGCCAGGGCTGAAACTGATGGTCTGCTTCAGCCGTTGTCAAGGAGAAGATTGAATCACAGGATTTCTATGTATGCAGATGATGTGGTGGTCTTTTCCTTCGACAATTGCAGACGACATTGCTATCACTCTGAGTATCCTACAGTTGTTTGGCGAGGCATCGGGCCTGCGCAATAATGCACAAAAAAGTAGCGTTTTTTCCTATTAGATGTGGGGAGGCTGAGTTGGCTGTGCTGCAAGAGCTGCTGCCATGTGAGCTCTCAGATTTTCCATGTCGGTATCTAGGCCTGCCACTCACTGTCAGGAAGCTAACGAGAGATCAGATACAGCCAATAATGATAGAATTGCGGACTTGCTTCCTGGATGGAAATCTGATTTATTGACAAGAGCTGGTCGACGGATTCAAGTACAGTTTGTCTTTACAAGTATGTTGATTTACTTAGCTATGGCCATCGATCTTCCTGCTTGGGCTATTAAGGCAATTGATAAGATCAGACGGGCCTTTCTTGTGGCGTGGTCGCAAGGAGGCCAATGGTGGACATTGTCTTGTTGCTTGGGGCAAGGTTTTTTGTCGTCTTTGGAGCTTGGAGGACTGGGCATTTCTAGTCTAAAAGAGTTGGGTTGGGCACTCAGAATGAGGTGGCTCTGGCTTGAAAAAACAGAGCCCAACAGACCATGGACTGCCTTGCAATCCAAGTTCCAGTCAATGTTCGGGCATTTTTCTCGGTGGCTCTACAGTCCGAAGTGGGAGATGGTAAACATACATTGTTCTGGAGTGACCGGTGGCTGCACGGACAGCGGATTGAAGACATTGCTCCAAGGCTTTTTGCCACTATTTCGAAAATGAAAGTAAAGAACCGAACTGTGAGGAGGCACTCACAGCCAGGACTTGGATATCAGACATTCAAGGGCCATATACGGTTGGGGGTCATTGTGGAATACTTGCAGCTATGGGATATTTTGCTAGATTTACAGCTACAGCCAGGAGTCAATGATACTCACTTATGGAGATTTTCCTCGAGTGGCAAATTTTCAACGAAGTCAGCTTATGATAGCCTCTTCCTGGGCTCGGTATTTTTCGAACCATATGAAAGGTTTGGAAGACTTGGGCCCCGTCCAAATGTCAATTTTTTATGTGGCTGGTTGCACATAACAGGTGCTGGACGGCTGACCGTCTGGCGCGTCGTGGTTTGTCACATCCGGAGAAATGCCTACTCTGTGATCAAGAAGAAGAAACCATTGACCATATCCTGGTTTCTTGTGTTTTTGCACGGCAGGCAGTTTTGGTTCCATCTTCTGCGACAAGTTGGCCTTCAGGATCTGACTCCTCAACCGGAGACATCCTGTTTTATGGACTGGTGGAGACATGCAAGTGAAGCTGCAGGGGGGTTGGTTCGGAGAGGTCTAAACTCCCTTGTAATTCTAGGTGCTTGGATTATTTGGAATCATAGGAACCGATCTGTTTTTGATGGGTGTCGCACCTAGTCTGGCAGGTGCTCTAATGCAGGCTGGAGATGAGCGTAGGCTCTGGGAGATGGCCGGGGCCAAAGGAATCTCCTTCCTGATGGCCCCCCTCCCGGGTGATTAGTTGGGTTGAGGTCGTTTTGTGTTTGTAAGAAGGCGCGGATGTAATCTAAAATCTAGGGGCGTGTGAATGTTTGTTGTATGGGCTCTGCCCTTTTACTTCTTCTTAATATAATGATACGCAGCTCTCCTGCGTGTTCGAGAAAAAAAAAGTGATAAAACATGTCATAATGAAATTAGTAATATTTGCATAATTTTTTTGAATAAGACGAGTGGTCAAACAAGTTAGCTGAAAGTCTCCGAATCCTTATATTTATGGACGGAGGAAGTAGAAGAGAATATCAGAGCACATGGTTATCTATGGACAACATAGGTTGCCGGTTATCATCCATGGACAGTTCCACTTTGGCAGGTATGTCATCAAGCACTCTCGTATACATCGCATCTCCGGGAGGGTTGATGCTCATAATGATGACTGATGGGCTTCTAAGTAGACATTATGAGCAGTAAAAAGGGAAAAATTTCTACGAAGATCTTCACCAACGCAGCTGATGCTACGCAAAGATTGAAGAAAACACTGAGCGTCGGTCGTACACACGCCCCTGCCAACTCGCCCGCTAGCACACACCAGCCTGGATATAGGGCTCGTTCGCACCCCCTCTAAAGTTTAGACCTATCACATCAAAGAGAATCTTACTATTTAAGAATATTTTTATTTATTTAATGACAAAACCTATGTCACGACTCCTCTCTAAATCACGAGACGAATCTAATGAGCCTAAATCTATATTTTGCTACAGTGATGCGACAGTAACTATCTTCTAATCACATCTTAATTACTCTTATTAGATTCGTCTCGCGAATTCGAGCGAAGTCCTGAAATTAGTTTTGTAATTAAACTTTATTTGTAATTACAATATTCGTTACAAAAACCTTCTAAAGTTTAGACCCTATGCAACGAACACGTGAAACGTCCATAATTGAGAAGGAGACGGGGGACTGCACTGGATAACCTAGGCAGTAATAATATCAGTTGCACCGGCGGGTACTTTAACATGTGCGGCATTGGATAGCCGTCAGTATGGGCGAGCAGCTCGGAGCAAGGAAGCAAGAGCGGTCGGGTGAGGTGTCAGCACTCGTGCAGCTCTGGGCGAGGCTGGTTGCTCGATCTCTCTAGAGCTTGCTCGGTACGTGCTTGCGATCAGCAAACCGGACTGCCTGATGTGGTGGGCAAAATAACCGACTGCCGGATGTGGTGTGCAAAATGACTGTAATTTCTACAGAAGAGACACGTGTTGAGAAGCTCGCAGAACCGGATGTGGTGTGCAAATGACTGTAATTTCTACAGAAGAGACAACGTGTTGATCGCAGTACCACGTGTTGAGCAAAGAGGAGGAAAGAGGCTCATCCTGAGACAGGGAGAAGAATCCAGAAATTGTGTGGCGTGAAGCTATTCAGGGCACAATCTTAACCGTCAGTGGCCACATCAACGGTGGACATTAGCTAGCCAATGACGTGCGACAGAATCGCACGCAATTTAGAGATGTAGAGAAGAGATGGTTCACGCGCTTGCATCCGGAGGCAGCAGGTGTCGTCGAACACCTTGACGGTGAGCACGCCGGCGCCGTGGTGCCGGAGGACCAGGAGCCACCCCGCGCCGACGCCGCACGCGTCCGCGAACTCGGGCCACCCGCGCCCCCAGGAACGCGCCGTCGCCGCCGTCCGGCCCACCTCGACGCGCCGGACCTTGCCTTTTCCGAAAGGGATGACGATGTGGGCCTCCCCGGCGCCGATGTCCACGGCGAGCTCGTCGGGGATGCGCTGCGAATGCAAGGTTAGTTAGTTCCGCGAACTGGGATTTTGGTGGCCCAGACCGAGGCGAAAGTTTTTGCTCACCAGACTCTTGCGGGAGAAAGGCAGCAGCACCCGGAGGTGCTTCCGGGAGGCGGCGCCAGGTTGGGCGGGCGATGCCATGCCGGCGGCTTGCTTGGACGAAGCCGCGAAGGTGGGGTGAGCCTCCGGGGCTCCGCGCGGGCTACAGGGAAAGGGGAAGTGAAACTTCACGAGCAGTGAAAAAATAACGCTGGGGACGCCCCAAAGTCAAAGCAGCAGTAAAAGTGAAATGTGAACCGATTTCTATCCCAGTCACTGCTACTAGTCGTTCAGAAATGTAAATATTTGGGGCTTAGTCAAAAAAAAAATTCTCAGTTTTTGACACAAAAAAAAACACGGGCTATTTCTTAATTAGTTTTCCACTCCGTGTTGACACGATGCTCCGATGAGAAAATGATGAGGAGTTTGCTTTGCTGTAGTAGATGATCGCAGTGTGCGACGCGATTGCTGAAACCGATTTCTTAGACTAAACCTCTTGTGGTTTTTTTTTTTCACATTCTAGGTTTACAATAATTTATCAATTATCTTCTTTGCAACAATTTTGTTATTTTTTTACTACCAAAGCTAAATATTTCCAATGGAGTAATAGACCATTTTGGTACCAGCCACCCGCAGGGAGATTGTACTCACAAGCACCCAGGAGCCATGATTGGGGATAGAGCAGGGAGACGGAGAAGAAATTGATCTCAATTGCCTGAAGAGATTAAGTGTCCTTTTTATATATGAGCGGGTCCTAACAAAACATCGCTAATTTTAAGCTAACAATTCAAACTTGACACATGTGCCGGATTAGAAAGCATGTCCTTTTTTTGCTACTTAAAACTTATGATCGCTCTGAAGTGAAAACAACCTGATGTTTATCAAGTACAACCAGGAATGGGAGGGAAACGCTGACATATAATTCCAAATTTTAATAAGTTAATTTCACGCAACTAGCAAAAAACTCGGAAACACGTGAACGCAGCTGCTACTGACAACAGGAGACAGCAATTCCCAGAATTGTTCAGTTACTCAAAAGTGTGAGCCGACTTGTACTTGTCAAGTAACATGTACACCATACAACAAGAGCACACAGGATTTTTAACAGTAGTCTCGGATGAATGAAACATGTACTGTCTGATCCAGCTTTAACAACGCTCGATATCGACTTCCCATAGCCTTGTTTCGACGATGTAAGGTGCAGGCCTACCGTCACCTACCTTGAGTTCGTTTTCCTGGCAGAACTCTTCCAGCCCGACGTAAACAGTGGCTCCTGTCTGGCTAATACACACCTGCCAAGACTTGGCACCGCAGAGTGAGCTTTTGAGGGTGATCAAGCAAGTCTCCTGCAACCTGATTGCATTACAGAAGACCGCTGGCAAATACTGCAAGAATGACAATAACCTGGGTTACGCAAACAATTTTTTACAAGAAAACTAACCCATGTACTGCAGTGGATATTTTGAACTGGTAGATCTGAATTACCATTCATATCCATGGCAAATGTTATGCTAGAATTGATACCAGTGAAACCAATGCAAGTATTAATAAGTCCATCCAAAAGATTTTACAACTATGGGTGTTACAGAAACAAAAATCCATGTATTTCATTGTGTAAGTTGTTTCCTCGTGTGATCACCTGTTCATTTATATCATCAGTTGTTAAAGCATCAAATGCAAATGTTGGTAATATTGTTTTCTCAAGCACGCTTCTTGACATAAGTTTTAGCTTTCATATCCTAACAAATTTTCAGTTCAGATTCTTGCTAAACTTGAAACAAGTTTACCCTATTCTGACTTTCTCAGTTGCTCATATCAATATATGAATGATTGTGCTTACAAGATGACGATTCAGTAGAGCTGGTGTTCATCTCCTTTATCCATGCTGGTGGTCCAATCTCAAAGGCGCATCTCTTGTTTAGCATACTCCAAGTCTGTCAGGGAGCCATTTGGCCTCTTTTCTCCTTGACTGCTTGATGGTGTTTCCTGCTGCATTTGAGTATATATTAATGTTGATTCTTGAGAAGATCGAGAAAAGGACACAGGGACATGGATACGTATCTAACTCAGTATGTTTGTTCGGATCAGTATTAAAGAACAGGTATTAATTTCTGTTCATTCGGATCTAATAACAAGTTTGAAAAGCATACACATGGCAAACGTTCTGCATGAACTGGTATTAAAGAAACCAAAGAACTCCCATTTATTGATTAATTTTCCTGTCATGACAGCATGCACATGTGTAGATCAGTAATCAAAGCATGAATTGATCTCAATTGCCTGAAGAGTTAAGCCTGTCGTGTCCTTTTTTATATATGAGCCCGCCCTAACAAAACATCTAAATTTTAAGCTAATAATTCAAACTTGCCAAACCAACTGAACTAATATTTGTGGGGGACCCACATGACAGTGCCAGCCAGATATCTCTCTGAAGTGAAAACAACCTGATCGCTCTCAAAGCATGTCCTTTGCTGCTTCTGATCGCTCTGAAGTGAAAACAACCTGACGTTTATCAAGTACAAACCAGGATGAATGACTGAGAGGGAATGCTGAGATCTAATTTAACATTTTAATAAGCTAACTTCATGCAACTAAGCAAATAACTTAGAAACATATGAATGCAGTTGCTACCGACAACAGGAGACATCAATTCTCAGAATTGTTCAGTTACTCAAAAGTGTGAGCCAACTTATCAACTAACATGTACATCATATAACAAGAGCGCCCAGGATTTTTAACAATAGTCTTGGATGAAACAATGTACTGTCTGATCCAAGCTTCAACAACGCTCTATGTTGACTTCCCATAGCCTTGTTTCGACGATGTTGAAGGTGCAGGCGTCACCTACCTTGAGTTCGTTTTCCTGGCAGAATCTCTTCCAGCCCGACGTAACACGGTGGCTGCTGTTCTTGTTTGGGCTAACACACACCTGCCAAGACCTGGCACCGCAGAGTGAGCTTTTGAGGGTGATCAAACAAGTCTCCTGCAACCCAATTGCATCACAGAAGACCGCTGGCAAAGACTGCAAGAATCGCAATCACATTCGTTACACAAAAAAAAAATTATCAAGAAAACTAACCCATATCCATGACAAATGTTATGCTAGCGCTGACCCATGTACTGCAGTGGATATTTTGGACTGTTAGGTCTGAATGACACATGTTATGCTAGAGCATACTAACGAAACCAATGTTAGTATGTTCAAGTCCAGCAAAAAGATTTTTTACAACAACGGATGCTAAAGAAACAAATCCATATAATTCAATGTGTAAGTTGTTTCCTCTTGTGATCACCTGTTCATGTCTATCATTTGTTAAAGCGTCAAAGGTAAATGTTGTAATATTATTTCTCAGGCACACTTGTTGCCGGAAGTTTTAGCTTGCATATACTACCAAATTTTCAGTTCAGATTTCCTAAAGTTGAAACAAGTTTACCCTGTTTCTGACTTACTCAGTTGCTCATAACAATACATAAATGACTGTGCTTACAAGACGATCTTCAATAGTGCTGGTGTTGATTTCCTTCTTACCCATGCCGGTGGTCCAATCTCAAAGATACATCTTGTCTTAGCATGCTCCAAGCATGTCAGGGAGCCATTTGGCCTCTTTTCTCCTTGACTGCTTGATGGGGTTTCCCGCTGTTTTTGAACATATATTAATGTTGATTGTTGATAAGAGAAAAGGACACAGGTGGATCAGTATATAACTCACATGGTGATGGTAGGACTCATTTATGTTTTCCTTGCCACGCGTGATAACAACCTGCCATAGCGTGGTTTGGATGACATTGATGGTCAAAACGTCCCCATCCCTGAGCCTGGTGTCCCGGCAGAAAATATTCCATCCTGAACCAAGCTGGCAGCTACCAGTGTTGTACGTGTGACCTTGCACCTGCCACGACTTTGCGCTATCCATTGAGGCCTGCAGCGTGATCATGCAAGGTTCCTGGAACCCAATCGCATTGCAGAAGGGGCGTGGGGAAGAGTCTACAATTGCAATCACATCGGTTATGCTAATGATTTCAATTAGCCATTTTTGAAGACCCATGAATCACTGTAGATAAAGATTGAGTGCTATAGCTGAATTTCTGTTCATTTGAATCTAATAACAAGTTCGAAAGGCATATACATGGAAAACGTTCTAAATGAACTGGCATTAAAGAAACCAAAGAACTTCGATTAACTGATTAATTTTCCTCTTATGACAGCATGCAAATGTAGATCAGTAATCAAAGCATCAAACAAATGCATTGGTTAATATCTCTCAGTTAATTCAGCTTATTGAAAGATGTCTTTGATGCCATATCCTAGGAAATTTCAGTTCATATTGCTTCAAGAAACTGAACGAACTTCATGCTATTCCTAAGTTGCTGGTATTATGAATTGAAAAATGAGTGTGCTTACAAGATGATGTTTTTCAATCATGGTGGTGTCCACCTTCTTCTTCATCCAAGCTGGTGGCCCAATCGTCGTAGACACAATAAATCTTTGATCTCTTCTTCAAAATAGTCATGGAGCCTTTTGGTTTCTTTTGTCCTTCTCCTTCATTACTTGGCCAATCGTTTTTGCTCTTATGATTCTGAATGGACAGAGGTGGTGTTTCCTGTAGCTGTTCACTCTCTGCTAATGTTGATATTTGATAAGACAAAAGAGACATGCAGTTAAGTATTTGAATAACCACCAAATCCATTACTAACAGATTTAAATATATCCTAAAATCATCAATCTTTTGCTCACTTGGTTGCATTCTGATATCCTTATCCCTCAGGCATCCATTGGGCTCAAAAACTTTGACAGTAAACACCATGTTGCCCTCGTACCTTAACAACAGGGCGTTAGGTACAGTGATGTTATGAAACGACAGAAACTGTGACCATCCACCTACAAAGAACATGCCCGATTGATTCATCTTAAGTTCAATCTGATAATTTTGCCAAGGGGACGAAAATGACGGCCATGCCATTGTTCAGGTGCTCTTTGAGAATGTAATGTTGCACAAACTCTGCAGGTATTAGCTGAAAGAACACAATAAAAGACTAATTCAGACTGTTTCAAGAAGAGAAAACAAATTAGCAATAACAGTCCACGAACCATCTTTTCCATGAAATCTTGTGGAAGCACACGGATGAACTGCGGCTTAAATGTTGCTTTGCTGCTCACGGTTGCTTCAACTGACACAATATCAGTTACACACAATCAGTTTGAACTTACAGTACAACAGAAAATCTACCAGTACTTCCTTGCAAAATAAATAAATAAATAAATAAATAAAAATAAAAAATCAATCTGTACTCTATATATGCTCACAAAAAACTGATTTCAACAACTGGAAGAAAAGAACTGCAAGTTACCCAAATACTATAACAACCCAGAAGTTAACCAAGATCAGATATGTTCTTAATTAGTACAAACTCCTGATGTCCTGCAAGCTTCACAACAACAATTATTTACATCATAATTTGTTTTTCACTCCCTCGGTTATCAGCTCTGAATATTTGAGGGACTTCAGCAAGCACCAACATTACCGAAAGAACAAATTTTGCATTTACAAGGGAAGCAGAATGTTGGTATTTGGCCAAATATCCATTCCCCAGATGAATCAAGTGAATAACTTTCAATTTGTTCGAATGTTTAGGCATGATTAGAAGCACAGGTCCGAAATTTGCACGAAATCGAACTTTACCGGCAGGCGGAACTGGATGCGAGCTCCCTGAGGCAGTAAACTGTAGTAAGTCTGAACGCCTTGACGAGTGAGAACGCCGCGGCCGCGGTTGCCGGAGTACAAGAACCACCGCGCGAGCGCCGAACACGCAACGCGCCGCGAACTCGGCCACCCGCGGCCCAGGACCGCGCCTCGCCGTCCCGCCGAACCTCGACGTGCCAGACCTTGACCTCGCCGCCGCGACGGCCGGAGTGACAGAGGGCCTCCCCAGCGCCGGCCCGCGCCGCATCTCTGACGCGCCAGCTCGTCGGCCGGGGATGCGGCTGCGCAAACTCATGCCACCTTGACAAGATCCTCGCCGCCACGTTCCGTTGTTCCCCCCAGCGCCAAGCTGCGGCCAGCTCGTCGGGATGCGCTGCCAAATGCAATTGCAAGATCAATTTGTTGCTCAAAAGGTTGGGGTTTGCCGTTTCAGCGTGCAAGAACGCGACGCGGCGGCAAAACCGCTGCTCTTACCAGATTGTCGAAGGAGAAAGGCAGCAGCACCCGTAGGTCGTTGCGGCCGGCGGCGCCTTGGTTGCCCGGCGACGCCATGGCCGGGGTCAGATGCGTGAGCGAGCCTCTGGGGCTCTGTCGGCTGCAGTGAAGTGAAGGGGAAAAAGGTAAAAGCGGGTTCTGAGGCTGCCCGTGAGCAGTGAACTGAATCTTTCAACTAAAGTTTGATCCATGGATCTGGTCACCCTTTTGTACTAACACCGTTCGAAAAACGGTTCAGATTTTTGAAATTTGATATAAAAGATTCAGTTTTGATTACAAGTGTAGTGTATATGATGCAAGGTAAGTTATTATTTGAGAATTGGATCATGTACTCTCGCAAATTTCAGTCAATTCTCTACGGATGAACCGGTCCAACTTAAATTTGAGATACTAAATTGAAATGAAACATTGTTTAACGGGTTGAATGGACAAACTAAATACTTGATAATATTAAAATACAAATTTAGAAGATGTCATTGCATCTTTTACATTGGCGTTCATTTACACGATTTATCGCCATTTCAGCATACACGTGGAAATCCCATCGGTAAGCATCTGAAACCTTATGATCCTCAAAGAATGATGAGTCCAATTTTTCTATTTATACGAGCAGACTTCTGCATGTTATTTTACATTACCAATTATTATTCCAAAAAAAACTATATTCTATGAATAGTTCTTTTTGTACCCTATCCTCCCTGAACAACCGTTCGGACACCAAGTTCAATGGTTGCAAGCAACACCGTTTTCTTATCATCTTTGCCAGATATTGAACAAGAGAGTTACAATCCTAACAAAGACTTGGCAGACTCCACAGATATAGGAATCGGTGAATCAAATAAATATATCCATATGTTCAACACCTGTTGGCAGTGTTGCTGTCACATGGTTTGCATATGCTCAAACTCGAGAAATCAGTATTCAAAAGAACACTAACAATTATAAACTTGTGCATTTGATGTTACAAACATTAACACCCAGTGAATATATCGCATAGTTGAACTGATGAACTATTGCGTCCAACCTTATGGATGCACGATGGTGACATGCCAAAGGTTGGTTTCAACGATGGTAATGGTGCAGACATCACCCACCCTGATGCCGTTATCATGACAGAAACTCTTCCAACCAGGCCCAACCAAATGGCTGCTAAGCTCATACGAACGAAGACGTGCCAGCCACGACCTGGTGCTGCTCATGGAGGGTTTTGAGCGTTATTGTGCAGTGTCACCAGAGTCCAATCGCCTCACAGAAGGTGCGAGGCAAATTCTGAAAGAATCGCAATGATATTGGTCAACTGACTAATTTATAAACCATGTATCATAGTGGATGAATAATGACTGCTAGGCGCTAATCTTTTATCATGTGGGGTTTGACAACAGGTTTTAAAAGTATATCCACATACCAAATGTTTATATAAGAGATGATAGTATGTCTGTACGTCATAACTGATGAATAATGATTGCTCAATATGAAATTTCTGTTCATGGGTGTTTGATAACATGTGCACTGCAGTGCATATATCTATATGAATGTTGTCAAAAGCTGATATGATGAAAAAGAAATCAATGGGAAAAAAATCAAGCGCTGATATATGTCCAAATAGTTACTACAGTATATTGATCCATTCATCTTGTGACAGCATGCACACATATAGTATCAGTAATTAAAGCATGAAATGAAAGTGTTGGTATCTCAGAAACCTTGCTGGCACAAGTTTAGAGGCCATACCTTAGCAAAATTGAAATACATGTTCTTCTTGCTAAACTAGTAAAAAGCCTTGCTAAACTAGTAAAAAGCTTTACCAATTTGGAACTCACTGATATAAATAGAGAAATGAACGTGCTTACAAATTGATTTTCAATTGTACTGGCGTTAATCTCCTTCTTTATCCAGCTGGTGGCCCAATATCAAAGAAACATTTTGTCATAGACGATGCCTTAGTCAAAGATGTCATGGAGCCTTCTGGACCCATTTGTTTTTGCAACATCTCCTGTCATTTTTGCTCTTAATCTCCGTACCAGATGCACAAGCAATTTCCTGCTGTTTTTTTACTACATGTTAACGTTTTGATACTTGGTAAGACAAAAGGGGAAAATGCTTCAGTATTTGACACACATAGATTGATTCACCTTTCATTATAACGCGTGATAACAACATTCCACACTGTGGGTTCAACAACATTGAAGGTGCAGATGTCGCCTTCCTTGAGCCTGTTCTCCTTGCAAAACCTCTTCCAACCCCCACCACCATGTAGCTACTATTCTTGGATGGAACACCGTGCACCTGCCAAGATGAATTACTGTCCATTGAGGTCTTGAGTGTTATCATGCAAGATTCCCGCAGCCCAATCGCATCACAGAAAGCTCTTGCCAAAGCCTGCAATAATTAAAAGCACAAAGATTTCGGTAAACGCTAAATCAAAATCACAGTGGACCCATAGTGACAGCTAGGTATAAAATGAGTTTGGTTGGGCACGATGACAAGTTCTTAAAGTGCATGTACACCAAATACTAGTGTTATACAACAGCTAATATTCTATGAAATCCAGTACTTTAATATACGAATTTACTCCTTCATGTTATTAGGGTTTAGAGCATCAAATGAACATGTTGGTCCGTATTTCTTCATAAGTAAATGAAAGCTTATGAGCAAAGGGAATAAATGATGCCGTACCCACAATTTAAAACTCATACCATAGTTGAACATACTGTTTCATCTTATTCAATAGGGAATGGTTGTGCTTACAAGTTTCTTTTTGAGTGAGTTGGTGTTGATTTGCTTCTGAATCCACGAAGGTGGCTCAATCTTGTAGAACGAATACTTTGAGAATGATTCCTTGCCCAAATAAGTATTGGAGATCTTTGCTTGGTTTTGTCCTTCACTCACTGCCTAGCAATTATTGTTGCTGTTACACTTCTGAATGGAAGCAGATGGTATCTCGTGTTTCCTTTCAGTAACTGGCAAGACAAGACAAAAGAGATATGCGCTTAGGTAGTTAATTGACATTCAAATACATAGCTAGAAGATACAAAAATATCATAGCTCACCCATATCTTGGTCATTTTGCTGAAATATGATGCCACTGTACTTCGATTCTCTCTGGAACCCATTGGGCTCAAACACTTTAAGTGTAAACACCATGGGTCCCTCATACCTTAAAAGCAGACAATTAGCAGCAGTGATGTTATGCAATGCCAGAAACTTTGACCATCCACCTGCGAGAAAAACATCTGACTGGTTGATCTCGACCTCAATTTGACCAGTTTTGCCAAAGGGGACATAAACAACAGCAATATGACTGCTCATATCCTCTTTGGGGATGTAGCTTTGCACAAACGCAGCAGGTATTTGCTGCACAAGCACATATAAAGAAAGTCAGCAGAGCCATTACAAAACAGAAAGAAAACAAAATGAGGAGCAAAACAGTACGCAAACCATCTTTTCCGTAAAATCTTGTGGCAACACAATGATGAACTGTGGCTTGCGGGAAGCACCGTTGCTGCTCGCGATTGCTTCAACTAGACAAAATATGAGTTACTAACCATCATCGTAACTTAAAATCGTGCAAGAAAATATGCCAGCAGAACAGAAATTCTAAGTAATTACATATTGGCAGTAGGGAACTGGATGCTAATCATGATAGCATATACCCTTACATATAATTCGGAAAAAATATCTTGTGCAACTTTCCTAATACCGATAATTTACAAAATTATAATTTCCCCTTTCAAAAATCAGATGAACATTTTAACTCCAATGCTGCAACATCACAGTTAGCATGAGAGTAAAAAGCAGGTCACCAAGATTACTGATCTCACTTCGCTGTACCAATCTTTTTGGGACAAGGGAACGAGCGCCAGCTCGTGCGGAAAGTCTCCCGGGTGGGGAGCGCGGTCGTGGGTTCGAGCGCCGCTCGACCCATGATTCCCCCGAGCACTGTTGCGTGCACAGTGCTGCGCACAGTGCTGGGCACTGTTGTGCGCCTGTTGCTGCGCACAGTGGCAGAGAAAAAATCCCTCGTCCTCCCCAGGCCAAAGCACATGGTTAGACTCGCGCCGCAGCTCACAACGGCCGCTGAGTCCCTGTGTATGGTTGGGAGGGGTTCGGTGGATTTTCTCGGCCTGCGTGAGGGGCTCTTCTCCTTAATGCAATGCCGTCGGGGGGCTTCTTCCCCGGCAGGTCGAGTTTTTTTTTTTTGGGACAAACAAATGTACACTTCCCTGCGACAAACAAATGATTCACATTTACTAAGGAAGAAAATGGTTTAATACACAAGGAACGCAAACGATATTATCCAGCCAGAACCCATCGCAGTTAGGTGAGCAACCTTCCGCCTTCTAGTCTTTGCCACCATGTACAGAAAATGTCCCCACATTTCCGGGCATCCCAAGAAAAGCCCAAGATTTGCATGAGAAATCGATCTTTACCTGCCGGTGGTTGAGCTGCGAGCTCCCTGAGGCAGCCGCTGTCGTCGAACGCCTTGACGGTGAGCACGCGCCGCCGCGCCGGTGCCGGACCACCAGGAGCCACCCGCGCGCCGACGCCGCACGCGGCCGCGAACTCCTTCCACCCTCGCCCCAAGAACGCGCCGTCGCCGTCCCGCCCCACCTCGACGCCGCCGCCGACCTTGCCCTTGCCGAAAGGGATTTCGACGTGGGACTCCGCGGCGCCGATGTCCCGCGCGAGCTCGTCTGGAATGCGCTGCAAAATGCAATGCCAATTAGTTCCTCGGGCGGTGGATTTTTTTTCCCCCGCGGCCCGAGAGCGCGGCGCGAAAATTTTGCTCTCACCGGACTATTGCGGGAGAAAGGAAGCAGCACCCGGAGGTGCTTCCGGCCGGCGGCGGCACCGGAGCGGCCGGACGATGATGCCATGGGGCGGCGTGCTTCGTGACTTGACGACGAAGCCACGAAGGGCGGGGCTACAGTGAAAGAGCAGTGAGTGAAAATTAATGCGGGCGGGTAGGACTTCGCGGGATTTCGCAGCGAGAGTGGAGTCAAAGTCAAAGCAGCAGTCAAAGTGAAATTTGAACCGATTTCTGTAGCTACGGATTGACCCCACAAACTTGGAATCGGAATGCTTTCCAAGAGTTGTGTTTTCGTATTTACGCAATCATATTCCTTCTGGTGTCCATTTTTTTATCGTTTTGAATAATTACATGATCTCCAAATATAAATTTTACTAATTTTTTTAATAACATATTTATGAAATATAGTTGAAATGTAGTTTAATCAAATCAAATTTAAATATACGAATCTACTATGTAATTTTCACATATCTAAACTTAATGTATAAAATAATATCTGCAGTCAAAATTTTAAACGTATGAATATAGAGAAGAATATAGATTAGTGCCTTAACTGATTTGGATCGTGTGATCTTTTTCTTGAATCCTGCATTTTTCGTTCAAACTCCTGTAGCATCCAGTGTTCCAAAAAGGTCTTAATACGAAAAAAAAAAGATTCAAGGATCCATATAAGTCCACCAAGGTGCGCGGAGCTAGCTATCTATTTTTCACCATTATCTAATGTTGATTAATAAGGTAAAATTTCAAATTTCAAAGCAAAAAAATTTGGTATCAAGGACTACCGTGTCCTGAGACTTGGTTCCGCTATGGGTACGCGACAATTTGCCCCTTTAGTTTTGATGATTACATCATGTAATTAGTTAGTACTTAACTTAAATTAATATTATTAGATCTATCATTAAAAGCACTTTAAGGTTAACCATTATATTTAGCTTTTTGCATAAATATTTGTAGATAAGACGAATGACCAACGTAATGAAAAAAGTCAACTGCGTTATATAAAAAAACGGAGAGAGTATTTCTTTTTCATGTAATAACGTACTGTAATTGTATTGAAAATAGTACAATCTTAAAAAAGGTATATATAACTCTGAAAGTATCCCTGCGACCCACATGCTCTAGTTGTACAGGAAGCACTTAAAAAAAACATTTCGTATAAATGCCAATACAAGGTAGCCAAAAACCTTATAAAATAAGTTTACCTTGGCAAAACACTTGCGGCCAAGTATCAGGCCGTCTATATTTCAAGTATGAGGATGGTGCCCATTTCTATTTCAAGTGCAAGTAAGTTGGACTTTGTGGAGATTACTGCAACTAGAAGAACATTGCACTATTTTGTCTCAGATGCTTACGGCCAGGGAGGTGGTTCAGTATATCCTCAAAGCTAAAGAGGGAAAAAAATTAAGATGATTGTCCTGCTGTGGACTTGGTGGACTGAACGCAATTGTGTGCGTGAGGGAGAAAGGAAAGGCCAACACATGTCCTGGCCGGATGAATGTTTGAAAGTTAACTGTATGCTGCTTTCAATCCGAATAATAATACAGGAGGTTGGGGCTTCATTATAAGGATTCGGATGGTGATGTTGTCTCTGCAGGTCGAGGTAGAATTAAGCATTTGCTAGACTCTTTTAAGCGGAAGTGGTAGCATGCCTTCAAGGTATCCAAGCGGCCGTAGACGTGGGAGCAGGACATGCCATTGTAAAAACTGATTCGCTGCTTGTTCAGCATGCTGTCACCTCGCAAGATTATGATTTATCAGCGTCTGGGAGTTTGGTAACAGAGATGAAGGAGCTGCTAGCTAGGAGTTGATTGTGTTTTAGAGGACGATCCTATTTTGGGAACGCCTCCCATCTTGTATTTTGAACTTGGTTGCCGACGATTTGGCAGCACGTGATTAATGGAATTGTATTCCGTCTCAAAAAAAAAAAGAAGTATATCAGGCCGTCGCTACAAATACCTCCCCATTTCTAGTGTCAAGGCACCCATCTAGTACTTCCGGAGTAATCGCTGACGATATTCAACAAGAGCCTAGCTCGGCACTACACCGAAAAGACAAGAATTGAGAAGGGAGACGGAGAAAACAATTTGAAGTTTATCAAAATGCCATTACCTTGCTACTCCAAAAAGCCGGCATACTGGAGTACATCTGATCGCTCTATTTGAAGTGAAAACAATCTGAAGTTTATCAAGCACAAATCAAGAATGGGAAGGAAACGCTGGGATCTGGTTAAATATTTAATATGCTAATTTATGCAACTTAGCAAATAGCTCGGAAACAAGTGAATTCACTTGCTACTGGTAACAAGAGACAGCACTTCACAGAATTGTTCAGTTACGCAGAAGTTTGAGACGACAAGTCAACTAACATGCACGGAGTACATCACATAACAAGAGCACCCAAGGCCTTTTAACAATAGTCTCGGAGATGAAGCAATGTACTACTGTACTGTCTGATCCAAGCTTTAACAGCGTTCGATGACGACATGCCACAGCCTGGTCTCGACGATGTTGAAGGTGCAGACGTCACCTACCTTGAGCTCGTTGTCCTGGCAGAACCTCTTCCAGCCCAACCTGATGCGGTGGCTGCTACTCTTGTGTGGGGTAATGGACACTTGCCAAGACCTGGCGCCGATTTTTAGGGTGATCAAGCAAGTCTCCTGCAATCCAATTGCATCACAGAAGACTGCTGGCAAAGCCTGCAAGAATTGAAATCACATTAGTTACGCAAAACAAATTTTTACAAGAAAACTAACGCATGTACTGCAGTGGATACTTTGGATATTGTTAGATCTGAAATACATTCATATCCATGACAAATGCTATGCTAGAGCTGACACCAATGTAAGTATTAAGTCCATCCAAAACATTTTTACAACAACGGATGCTAAAGAAACAAATCCATGTAATTCAATGTGTACGTTGTTTCCTATTGTGATCACTTGCTCATGTCATGTATATCATCAGTTGTTAAAGCATCAAATGTAAATGTTGGTAATATTGTTTCTCAGGTACGCTTGTTGACAGAAGTTTTAGCTTGCATGTCCTAACAAATTTTCAGTTCAGATTCTTGCTAAATTTGAAACAAGTTTACCCTATTTCTGACTTGCTCAATCGCTCATATTGATACATGAATGTTTGTGCTTTCAAGGCAATCTTCAATAGTGCTGGTGTTGATCTCCTTCTTTACCCATGCTGGTGGTCCAATCTCAAAGACACATCTTGTTCTAGCATTCTCCAAGTATGTCAGGGAACCATTTGGCCTCTTTTCTCCTCGACCGCCTGATGGGGCTTCCTGTTGCTTTTGAGTATATATTAATGTTGAATCTTGATAAGAGAAAAGGGACACAGGTGGATCAGTATCTAACTCACATGGTGACGGTAGGACAGATTTATGTTTTCCTTGCCACGCGTGATGACAATGCACCATAGAGTGGTTTGGATGACATTGATGGTCAAGACGTCCCCTTCCCTGAGCTTGGTGTCCCGGCAGAAAAATATCCAGCCTGAACCAAGCTGGCAGCTGCCAGTGTTGTATGTGTAACCTTGTACCTGCCACAACTTCGTGCTATCCATTGAGGCCTGCAGCGTGATCATGCAAGGTTCCTGGAACCCAATCGCATCGCAGAAGGGACGTGGTAGAGTCTATAATTGCAATCACATTGGTTAGGCAATTTATTTCAATTAGCCATTCTTGAAGACCCATGAATTGGTGTAGATAAATAATGAGTGCTATAGCTGAATTTCTGTTCATTTGGATATGGTAACAAGTTTAAAAGGCATACACTTGGCAAACGTTCTACATGAACTGGAATTAAAGAAACCAAAGAACATTGATTTATTGATTAATTTTTCCTATTATGACAGCAAACACATGAAGAAATGAAAGCATCAAATGAATGTGTTGATTAATATGTCTGTTAATTGAGTTTATTGAAAGATGTCTTTGATGCCATATCCTAGGAAATTTCAGTTCATATTGCTGCAAGAAACTGAATAAACTTCATGATATGCCTAAGTTGCTGGTATCGCTTAAAAAATGATTGTACTTACAAAATGATGTTTTTCAATCATAGTGGTGTCCACTTCTTCTTCATCCAAACTGGTGGCCCAATGTCGTAGACACAATAAATCTTTGATCTCTTCTTCAAAATAGTCATGGAGCCTTTTGGTTTCTTTTGTCCTTCTCCTTCATTACTTGCCAATCGTTTTTGCTCTTATGCTTCTGAATGGACAGAGGTGTTGTTTCCTGCAGCTGTTCACTCTCTGCTAATGTTGATAAGGCAAAAGAGACATTTAGTTAAGTATTTGAATAACCATCAAATCCATTGCTAACAGACTTAAATATGTCCTAAAACAATTAATCTTTTGTTCACTTAGGTACGTACTGATATCCTTGTGTTTTGGCCTTCTCAGACATCCATTCGGCTCAAAAACTTTGACTGTAAACACCATGTTGCCCTCATACCTTAACAACAGGGTGTTAGGTCCAGTGATGTTATGAAACGACAGAAACTGTTACCATCCACCTGTGAAGAACACGCCCGATTGATTCATCTCAAGTTCAATCTGGAAAATTTTGCCAAGGGGGACGAAAATGACAGCCCTGCAATTGTTCAGGTGCTCTTTGAGGATGTAATGTTGCTCAAACTTTGCAGGTATTAGCTGAAAGAACACAATAAAAGACTAACGTCAGACTGTTCCAAGAAGAGAAAACGAATCAGCAATAACAGTCGACGAACCATCTTTTCCATGAAATCTTGTGGAAGCACATGGATGAACTGCGGCTTAAATTGTGCATTGCTGCTCACGGTTGCTTCAGCTGACACAATATCAGTTACGCACAATCAGTTTGAACTTACTGTAAAACAGAAAATGAATCAGTACTCTATACGCTCAAAAAACTGTTTTCTTTTTTCTAGAACGTGCATTGCACGTATTTCATTAAGAAGGAGAGGTTTACAAACGTCACACGCCACCGAACACCAACTTGGTATGGTCACCAAGTGGTAACACACACAAGACCTGTCACATCCCAAAAATTAGAAGCCCAAAATAGGTAGATAAACCCTAAATAAAGATGGTTCTGTTTGAGTTTCAAATTCGAGTTCCTTTGAATTTTCAAATTCATGCATACATGTCATTGCACACAAAACTTTCCCAATTTTTCGTGGGAAATTGGCTCGGCCAAAAATTCCCAAAAATTCACCATAGACGCAATTCACAGTGATGTAATTTCTGTGAATTTTTCAGAATTTTTAGCGATCGTTTGCCTAGGTAGAGAAATTCATGAACACGTCAGCTTGCATAGGAAATAAGCAAAACAGTAAAGTAGTTGGGCTCGGCCCGTTAGAAAATAAAAAGAAAAAGAGGAAACTTACCTCGGCGGCCCAACTGCAACGCAGCCCAACCTGGCTCAGTCGGCCCAGCTCGCGGAACCGCCACCGTCGCGCGTCGTCTTCCTTCTTCTCCCGCCGTCAACGCGCCACCGCCGCCCGACGTCTCCTACGCCGCCACGAAGGGAGCGGCCTGTGCTACTGCTGCGGAGGTATCGAGAGGAGCGACGCGTGCCATCCTCATCCGCACCACCTCGCGCCTTCCAGGACTTCTTTTTCCCTCTATCTCTCCCTCTCTGACAGCCGTGACCGCCGGCCACAAAAATCGGCAAGGAACCGCCTCTCCCCTCTATAAAAGCTGCCATTCAACATCTCCTCCTCTTCCTGCTGCTTTCACGACCCTCTAGAGCCTATCCTCTCATGCAACCATTATTGAAATTGAAGGAATCGCAATTATTCCCCAACTCCGGCCGCCATCACCATTGTCGGCGATTCCTGTTCTCCGGTGAGCTAGGACTCGATTCCTTTAGTACGTATGATCTCAATCATGTGCTGATTCCGTTTGTGTTGGTATTTCTTACACCAAACAGAAAACACCACCTTAGGCTGGTTAGGCCTAGAGTGAATATTCCCGGTTCGGCGCCAGAAATACCTGGGGTTAAGCTACTTGCTTAGGATACATAATAATCCACAACTAGCAACGAGTGCCAGATATGTATTATTAGTATTTAATCATAAAAGATAATCCGCAAGCGCACGGATAACCCGTTGTAGCATTTCACCCGAGAGTATTCCAGGGTATCGTTATTTATATTTTCCCAAAGGAAGACGTGGTTGACAAGTGTGTACTTATACTCATGGTGTTACAAATGATAGATCATAACCAATATCCAAATACAGGGGTAAGGCAATGTATGGATAGAGGATAGTGCGACACACACAGCAGGCATTTCCACTCTCTGATAAAAGGCGAGAGGCGGCTCTAGGCTAGACTAAGGTTAAGTAAGAAGAACTGCTACTCCTAATGTACATCGTCAAGTAGCGTGCGTAGCATCTACCTATAGCCTAAGCTGCACACAAGCCAAGACTAAGCTGTTCTACTGCCGAGCCATCATCGGGAGATCCAGCGATCAGAGTCTGCCCCAATCTCCGGACATTTCATATATACTCCTACGCCATACCCGAACGTGGAGGATTACAAGGGACGGACAGGGCTGTCACCACCTGCCGCCTACCTCTACAAACCGTGGGGCACGAACACGCATCCAAGGGTGGAAAGGAAGCCCTAGCACCATGCTAGCGTAACTAACCACAACTCTAGATCCCTCGAGGCACCTCGCAAGGCGATAAACCTAGAGCACTCTTGCAAGACAATGGACCCGATGACTAAGCAAAAGGAACAACTAGGTCTAGCAAGCGATTACTTAGACAAAGGATCAAAGCTAGCACTACGTTAAGCATAGGCGTTCGTCGCTCAAGAACGAGCGACGAACGATGAACGATGAAGAACGATCATCGTTAACCGATGATCGAGTATGAACGAACGACGAACGAACGATGAACGATCATGAACGAACATCGATGAACGATGAACGAACGATGAACGAACATGAACGAACGAAGAACGTTCATCCAAGATCAAGGATGAACGATGAACTAGCATAAGCACATAACTACTACAAGAACGATGATATTCCATTGATAAAGAAATAAGTCTTACAAAGAGAGTAAAAGGATACAAGGGAATATACCCCAAACTCTCCAAGGGACTTGGGAGCCAAAAGGGCAGCCCAACTACTCAGCCTAAGCCTAACTAGAGAGCCCCTAGCTCTGGATGTGTGGAGGAGGGAATGAGCCTCTTGTGTTGTGTGTCTTCCAAGGGGAGGGGGTACCCCTTTATTTATAGCCCTCAAAGGCGGTGGAATTGAGGCGGTTCCGTAGGTCGGTGGCATTGATTGCAGGTGGAACCGACCTCCTGAAGTCGGTTGCAAACCGCCATAAGAAGATGGACCCAGGGGGCCTCCCTGTCAGGTCGGCCGACCTAGGGTTTGGGGTCGGCCGACCTGGCCCTGGCCCCCCCTGGGCTGGGCTTTGGCAGGTTGGCTCCCCTCGGCCTTTTAGCCTCTTTTCCAGGTGCGTGGCCTCAGTTGATATTCTGAGTGGTTCTGGGCCTTTAATCCTTGAATTATATTCCCGCGGCGAGCGTCGTTTGATGGACGTGTTGGAATCGTCGCCTTGGGCCTTGTTTACACCTGGAAATCCCTGTTTTCCACCTGCACATCCAAATCTAGAGGTACACGTGGAAATAGGTTATTTGATAACAAAATGCAAGTAACAAGTGTTAGTTCTTCCTTATTTATAGAGCTAATTGACGGTCAAAAACTGGGTCTAAGGACCGTCAACAACTCCCCCAAGCTGTCCTCCTTGCTCGTCCCGAGCAAGAAGTAGGACTTAGGATGTTGATCAGGAGTTGCTACAATGTTTCATATCTCATAGGTACCATGCACACAACAAAATACTCTCCTTTGAGTTGAAAAAGTTGGCATGGCAACTCACCCTTTACCTTACTCCTTATGGGGCGTATGGCTTTTTCCTTGTCTTGGGCGGTTGAGAGATAGAACGGTTATAACAGAGCACCAATCACTTGTCCATTGTTTGACTTTTATTTTCCGGAGGTTTTCAAAAGTTTTGAAATAAAAGCAAAGTTCCTCAAATGATGCTCTCAAATCGCTCAATAAGTGTATATTCCTCACCAAGGCATTATTGTGTTGCCTCTTTGTCATCCTACTTCTAAGGCTTGTATGTGGAGCTCAAGGTAGGGATGATATGAGGCATACTTGCATCACACATATTGCTGAACCAAAAGAGTGGATCCATGGAGAATGCAAGTCATACAACCTTGATCAAGATGTGCATGTGTGTATAAGGTGGTGGTGAGGTGGAAGAACTATACTCCTTTTTATTTGTTTCCTCTCTCTCTTTT
This sequence comes from Eragrostis nindensis, assembly GCA_012490785.1. Taxonomy (NCBI): domain Eukaryota; kingdom Viridiplantae; phylum Streptophyta; class Magnoliopsida; order Poales; family Poaceae; genus Eragrostis; species Eragrostis nindensis. The sequence goes on along the minus strand of JAAXCT010000355.1, from coordinate 567,860 downwards.
TGAATTTTTGAGGAGAACATGGCTATCTTGCTTTCTTTCTTTTTCTCAACATTTTTCTTTCTTTATTCCCCATTTTTCTTCATCATGCTCTACTTTTGTATGAGCAGGGGATTATTCTTTTTCTTTCTTTTGCATAGCCATGTCTCCGATGATACATTTTGAGAGAGAGGTAACAATGAATTTTTGGAGTATTTATTTTGGTGGAAAGTGTGGTGGTATTGCTTAACTTCCAGTGTAGAAGTTTAGCATGCGAGGTGGAGTGTACGTGATCTTGATCAATGAGAGTATGACAAGCTTCTCACTAGGGTCACACAATTTTGATAAAGCTCAATGCAATGACAAGCAGCATATGTGTAAGGGTTTGCAATGTAAGAACAACATATGGCTTTGGTAGGAATTTTTGATCATTGAGGAACTTTATCATTTTTTTGTATTTTGTAAAATAAAACTCCGGAAGTCAAGTCCTACTTTGAACAAGATCATGGCAGCCCTATTTGTACCATATCATATCTCACAACAACTTAGACTTAGATCAAGCACTATGCAGCCCACAAGTTTCAAGTTCTAGGTAAGCATAAGCCAAAAGTCTCAAAACTTGGGAGAGCACTAAGTTGTGACTAGGTACAAACAAGAGATAAAACAGAGCAACTGTTCATCATCTCAACATAAGGAAGGCTAAACACTCATACTCGCATATGAAGAGAAACTACGAAAAACTAGAAACCACACTAAAGACTATTTTTGTTCTTTTTAGTTTTGTCATTTTTATTTTATTTTCAGATTTATCATTTTTTTGGTATTTTTCATGAGAGGTGCAAGAACAAGCAAACAAAAGAAACAAAAGGATACAAGTTGCGATACATGATACCTTAGCGGGGGGTATGGCATCCCCCCCAAGCTTGTTCTTGCTCATGGGTGATGTCGAGGATCGAACCCGGTGTGGCGAAAGTAAGCCAACATATCGGCTTGGCCCTGCTGCGTCATGTTGGTGAGGTTGGTGAGCTGGGCATTTGTGTTTTCTTGCCACTGATGGGTCTGCAGGACGTGTTGGTTGAGAGTGTACTCAACGTCCTCTCCTCGAGTCTCGATGCGTCCCATTTGCTCGGTGAGCGCATTCATTTGCTGCTCAAGATATGGATCACGAGCTGCAGACGAACGCCGCCCACCGGCCCGTGGTGAGTAGGACGTCGAATCGGAGGAGATTTCCTCCCATTGCGCGCGGGAAGGGTGCGTCCATTGGGCTTGGCCCGCACCCTGCTGCGACGAGCCGCCGACCTCGAACGGTGGTGGAGTGGTGTACCCACCGGGACCATACCCGGCGTGACCGTAGCTTGGCCCATGTGCATAGGCCATGGGCTGCGGTGCGGGTATCCCGGTGTCGGCGGTCGGCTCCGGCCTGCGCGTCCTCCTGCGAGAAGAAGTACTCCTGCGTGCAGCCTCCTCTTTTTCTAGAGGTGTGGTTAGATTTTTACAGCCATACAAACGAAGTTCCCGGTTAGGTAACGGGAATTCATTTGTATAACCGACATAATAAAATATGAGAGAATTATTTGGACCATGCTTAAGTGTATGACCTTGAATAAGATAATCCTCGGTGATAAGAGAGCGGGGTGTATCAATATAAGCAACATTAGCATCATGCAAAGCACCAACACCCGCAGCAATACGTGTAATCAACGAGGTGCACTCAATTGGTCCAGTCATTCTAAAATTTTCTAACCACTGAGAAATCATGGACATGACAGGAGCAATCTTTATTTTCTCAACCATAGCATAAAGAATTTTCAGATCATCCTCGCGCACAATCCTAATATCACTTCTAGGAAACAAGGTAATGCCAAGCCACATGTGCAACAAGCGCAAGGTAGGATGATGAATGTGATTAGTTCGGGGTTTCTCACAAGTAGGAGATGCAGAAATTCTTTGCCAAAAAGCTAACTTTGAGTAACCCGGAATCGAACTATCAACATCAATGGTGCAGCGAGAATTAAAGCCGAGGCATTGACTAAGGATTTTCCATGTCAAATGATATTCCTCCCGGAAAAACCGAAAGGTAATACCGTCATCTACCACGCGTAGGGTGCATAAAAACTGTAGTGTAAGTAAGCGGGAACCCTGCTCATCTACACTTGCAAACTTATCCCACCCTATTGCTTTAAATACTCGAGAAAATTCAGCATCCATACCAATCTTTTGCAGCAGTTCCGGATCAAATGCTCGCGTAGGAGCAAATGTTCGGAGTCGGAGAGCTTCGTAGGCGCTCATCTCTTCGTCGCCCACCAAGTCGAGGTCGGTGTCGACGAGAAGACGATGCTCGGTGTTGGCTTGTTCCTCCGTTGCGGCTTCATGTTGAGGGCTTGACACTTGCTCGGTGGCGGTGCGGGCGCGAGTGCGAGGTCGAGATGAACCCGAGCCTGTGCTCCCGGACCGGAGCAGCGAGGCGAAGGCTTTGCCGGCGCGCTTCATGCTGCAGCGAGGTCGAGCAAGAACGCAAGAACGAAAACTCCGAACGGGTTATGAGAGTGAAAACCAATCGATGAAACCGTCGGTGTTCTTGCAAGCGAGAAAACGCAACTCGGAAAACCAAACCAAAACAAAACTGCAAAGCAAACCAAAGGAGAAATATTTTTGCAGAATTTTGAGGCAAGAACTCAATGAGCACAATGGAAAACTTGAGAGCAATGGAGTGAAGTGAGTTGAGGAGTGGAAATGAGAGTGTGAGAGGGAGAGAGCTTGTGGCCGGCCACCTCCTCATATACATGAGCCATAACGGCCATTTTCGAAAAGAGGAGAGGACAGGTGACCGTTGGGGCAAAGGGGAGCGCGCCCAACGGCACCCCTGGGTCGGCCGACCTGCCAAGTGGGGTCGGCCGACCCCCTGTGGGGTCCACTTGCTTGCCTCTTTGGCCCACAGCCCCCAACGGCCAAATGGAGATTGACCATGGTTGCTATGTCCAGAAACTCCTCAAAAATATTTGCTCAAAAAGATTTTCAAATAAAAGGTTGCCTCGAATTCAAAATTTTTTCGAAAAAAATCAAAAATCGACATGTTGATGAAAAATTTCAACATGCAAAAATATTTTTGGCTTTTCCATGATGATACAAGGGTGGTCCAAAAATTTCATCCAAAGATGAGTCATTTTGAACGCAAAAGTATTTTTGAAAATTTTGATTTTTAAATGCATGGCGAGGGAAAAATTCAAATATGCTGGCGGAAAAATCCAAATAAATTTTGGTGGAGGAAATAAATATGCAAAGTGGTTTGGAAAGAAATCCAAATGCAAATGTGGTGGAAAAGTTCAAAAAGAAAAGAGAATCAAACCGAATGATAATGCCGGTTTTCCTGGCGGCCAGGGCCGTGTCGTTTAAAGTCCGACGGGCTAAGACTTCTCCAACGGGTTTAGCTTGGTGGCGCGGACCCGATCCTTGGAGATGAGGACGTAGAGGGCTGCGCCTTGACTTGCCACACTTGTTTCATCTTTGATGGTGTAGGTGGCTTCTCGGACTTTGGGACGGGTTTCTTGGCCCATAATCCCGGCCTCGTGGTCGCAGGTTTCTTTGGTCGAAACTGCGATGGATTTTCAATCTTTGCCAAGCTCTTCCATAGAGCAATGAGGCTGTCCGTTTTCCTGGCTGTCACTTCAACTTCTTGAATGTTGGAGGTGTTTGGCCCATACTTGACCTTGATCATCGAGCATTGTTCTTTCCGAGGTTGAAACTCGAACTTCTCCTCCTTCCCATTGATGTAGAGGCGGATTTCTCCAACTCCAACATCAATTTGGGCCTTTGTGGTGCTAAGGAAGGGACGTCCCAAGATGAGGGGCGTTTCCTTATCAATATCCATGTCAAGCACCACAAAGTCGACGGGGATGAAGCTACCCCGGATTTTCACCGGAATATCTTCGGCGATGCCCGCCGGGTAGCGGATGGATGAATCTGCTAGTTGCAGCCGCATGGGAGTAGGAGTTAAGTCAGTGTGGCTCAATTGATCGAAGACCTCCTTGGGCATCACGCTAACACTTGCCCCAAGGTCGCATAGAGCGTTGTTGAAGTGGTGTGTCCCAATAGAGCATGATATGGTGGGACATCCAGGATCTTTCTTCTTTTCAGGAAGTTTGTTGAGTATAGCAGCGCTACACTCCTCAGTGAGCTTGATCGTTTCTGTGGTGGGCAAGGGTCGCTTGTTGTTGAGGATGTCCTTGAGATAACGTGCATAGGTGGGCACTTGTATCATATCCATCAAGGGCACGTTCACATGAATCTTCTGAATTGTCTCAACAAATCGGGCGAATTGCTCATCCACATTTCTCTTCTTGGTGCGGTGCGGGAATGGCATGATGTTTGTATCTTGGAAGTCCAATGGTGCTTGCCTCCCGTCATCTTCCTTAGGCTTACTTTCTTCTTTTTCTTGATCTTTAGATGGTCCTTCTTCTTCTTCTTGTTCGTTCCTGTTCTTCCCTGCATGGTTAGGATATGGCGGGTCGCGAGTGGATTTTCCTCCCCTCGTGGTGACCGCATTAACATTTTCACAAGTAGGAACAAGAGCAGCAAGCTGAGCTAACTGAGTTTCTAACATTTTATTAAAGCTCAACTGATTTTTGAAAGCGGAAGAAAGACCTTCTATTTTTGAATTTAAACTCTCTAAACTCTGATCATTGGCAGCAAGCTTTTTGTTGATTGATTCGTTGATTTTAGCTTGGCCATAAACCAAATCTTTCAAAGAAGGCTGATTATTATTAAAACCAGAGAAATTATTACCTCCTTGATAAGATTGGCGGTTTTGGTTAAAACCTTGACCTCCACTTGGACGATACCCATTGTTGTTGTTCATGTAGAATGCTTCTTCATGGGTATGGTTGGGGCAATCCTTCCCCATATGGCCAGTGTTGCCACATTCCTCACACGTGATGCGTGAGTCAAGTGAACGAACACTACCATGCGTGTTGAAGTCGTCCAAGCGCTTCATGACGAGGTCGAGCTTGGCGGACAATAAGTCCACCTCCTTGATAGGGTGTACGCCCTTAGAGCGTGGTTGGAGACGTTCATCGCTCCACCCTTGATTGGAGACCATCTTCTCAATAAGTTCTTTAGCTTGAGCAACGGTCATTGAGAAGAAGGCTCCTCCAGCAGCGGCATCCATATGTCCACGGGTTGTTGGTGTCAACCCGTTGTAGAAATGTTGAAGAATGAGCCATTCTTCCATCCCGTGGTGTGGGCAGGCGGATATGTAATCTTGGAGCCTATCCCACGCCTCGGCGATGGTTTCATTGTTGGCTTGCTGGAAGCTTGATATTCTCCCACGAAGGGCATTGGTTTTACCCAACGGGAAAAACTTTGCGAGGAACGCGGTAGAACAGCGGTCCCAAGTGTCAATGCTAGCACGATTGGCATAGAACCATTGTTTCGCCTTCCCAAGGAGGGAGAGGGGAAACAAACGAAGTCTGATAGCATCTTGGTTGACTCCGGCGGTTGCCGATGTGTTGCATATCTCAAGGAATTGCTGGAGATGAGTGTTGGCGTCCTCCGTGGCCTTTCCACAAAAGGGAATGGCCTGCACCATAGTGATTAGGCTTGATTTGACTGCAAACCCTGCATCACCGGCGTTGACATTGGGCCCAACGGGAACATTGGCAACGGAGGGAGCAGAGTAGTCACGGAGGGTCCTTTGATCAGCCATGTCAATAAGTGATGATGGTGCGGATGATGTGGGTTCGTCCGTCGGGAGTGTTGCTTGTGAGGGAGAGTCGACGCGGGGTCGGACTTTCCTTACAAGCGACTCTGGATTATCAACGAAGTTTTCCGGCAGGTTGAATCCACGCATACACTATCCTGTTTTCACATCAAAGAGAGAAAACAGATCAAGGTTAGCCTGTAATGGAAATGGTTAAATCACATCAAGTGTAATCATGAGTAATCATTGTATACACTTGTCAACAATTGTCTTCCCCGGCAACGGCGCCAGAAATGCTTGTTGGTATTTCTTACACCAAACAGAAAACACCACCTTAGGCTGGTTAGGCCTAGAGTGAATATTCCCGGTTCGGCGCCAGAAATACCTGGGGTTAAGCTACTTGCTTAGGATACATAATAATCCACAACTAGCAACGAGTGCCAGATATGTATTATTAGTATTTAATCATAAAAGATAATCCGCAAGCGCACGGATAACCCGTTGTAGCATTTCACCCGAGAGTATTCCAGGGTATCGTTATTTATATTTTCCCAAAGGAAGACGTGGTTGACAAGTGTGTACTTATACTCATGGTGTTACAAATGATAGATCATAACCAATATCCAAATACAGGGGTAAGGCAATGTATGGATAGAGGATAGTGCGACACACACAGCAGGCATTTCCACTCTCTGATAAAAGGCGAGAGGCGGCTCTAGGCTAGACTAAGGTTAAGTAAGAAGAACTGCTACTCCTAATGTACATCGTCAAGTAGCGTGCGTAGCATCTACCTATAGCCTAAGCTGCACACAAGCCAAGACTAAGCTGTTCTACTGCCGAGCCATCATCGGGAGATCCAGCGATCAGAGTCTGCCCCAATCTCCGGACATTTCATATATACTCCTACGCCATACCCGAACGTGGAGGATTACAAGGGACGGACAGGGCTGTCACCACCTGCCGCCTACCTCTACAAACCGTGGGGCACGAACACGCATCCAAGGGTGGAAAGGAAGCCCTAGCACCATGCTAGCGTAACTAACCACAACTCTAGATCCCTCGAGGCACCTCGCAAGGCGATAAACCTAGAGCACTCTTGCAAGACAATGGACCCGATGACTAAGCAAAAGGAACAACTAGGTCTAGCAAGCGATTACTTAGACAAAGGATCAAAGCTAGCACTACGTTAAGCATAGGCGTTCGTCGCTCAAGAACGAGCGACGAACGATGAACGATGAAGAACGATCATCGTTAACCGATGATCGAGTATGAACGAACGACGAACGAACGATGAACGATCATGAACGAACATCGATGAACGATGAACGAACGATGAACGAACATGAACGAACGAAGAACGTTCATCCAAGATCAAGGATGAACGATGAACTAGCATAAGCACATAACTACTACAAGAACGATGATATTCCATTGATAAAGAAATAAGTCTTACAAAGAGAGTAAAAGGATACAAGGGAATATACCCCAAACTCTCCAAGGGACTTGGGAGCCAAAAGGGCAGCCCAACTACTCAGCCTAAGCCTAACTAGAGAGCCCCTAGCTCTGGATGTGTGGAGGAGGGAATGAGCCTCTTGTGTTGTGTGTCTTCCAAGGGGAGGGGGTACCCCTTTATTTATAGCCCTCAAAGGCGGTGGAATTGAGGCGGTTCCGTAGGTCGGTGGCATTGATTGCAGGTGGAACCGACCTCCTGAAGTCGGTTGCAAACCGCCATAAGAAGATGGACCCAGGGGGCCTCCCTGTCAGGTCGGCCGACCTAGGGTTTGGGGTCGGCCGACCTGGCCCTGGCCCCCCCCCTGGGCTGGGCTTTGGCAGGTTGGCTCCCCTCGGCCTTTTAGCCTCTTTTCCAGGTGCGTGGCCTCAGTTGATATTCTGAGTGGTTCTGGGCCTTTAATCCTTGAATTATATTCCCGCGGCGAGCGTCGTTTGATGGACGTGTTGGAATCGTCGCCTTGGGCCTTGTTTACACCTGGAAATCCCTGTTTTCCACCTGCACATCCAAATCTAGAGGTACACGTGGAAATAGGTTATTTGATAACAAAATGCAAGTAACAAGTGTTAGTTCTTCCTTATTTATAGAGCTAATTGACGGTCAAAAACTGGGTCTAAGGACCGTCAACAGTTTGTACACTAGGTTGCATCCATCCAGGCCTGTAGTGCCCCTCGACGGAAGCCTCCTCTGCTCCGCCGCTGAAGTCCGACGAGCCGTCGATTCCGGCCATTTCCTCCCATAGCAGTTTGTTGGGTGAGCCTCTACGTCACTCGTAGCCCCAGTTCTGCTTGATCTTCACATCGTCGCGCTTGTTTGATAGCCCTTCGCCGTAGACTTGCTACCGGCCGCCTAGGTCACTGTCGCGCCGCCGCTACTCGTCGTCTCCGGTGACGATACGACCACCGGAGTGTAGCTCTTGGCCTCGCGCATCTCTAGGACCATGATGTTGTCGTCGCCCGGCCTTGCTTCGACGCCGGCGAGCCGCGCGGTCACCGCGTTTACTGTACACGCGTTAATTTGAACTAAACACCCTTGAGCTGCCACTTGTCGCGCTGCGATTAGCCAGAAAACGTTTTAGACATTTTTAGTTCGAAATAGATAGAAGAATAGTGAGTAAAAATTTAGAAAAATATCTGGAGAAATTCCTTATGTTTTTAGGCTCCTTCTTATGTAAAAATATGATATAAGTGTTTAGGAAAAATTCCTAGTAACAAATAGGTTAGCCTTATGCTTTGTTTAAGAAATGTTTGATTAGGGAATTTATATACAGAAAACAAATAAGATTAATTTACTTTTGAACTTTTCAGAATCTATCTCCACTGTAGACACATAATTGATCATAGGAAAAATTGTTAGAAAAACAAATATCTAGACTTGTTTTATTTCTTAAGAAACAACATGTTTCTTTATGAGAATTTAATTGTTAATTGTACAACAGAATTGCATACCATCTCTATAATTAAAATATATAGACTGTTATCCTAGTTGTCACATGAAGAACTAAAATGGTAGTTTCATGTAAGTTTTACTTTGAATGATAGATTCATTAACCTAATTAAATGAACATCTCATCTATGCATGAACATATAGCTTTCTTTACACTGTATGAACTTATTTTCCGGCTATGATAAATAAAATAAACCATAGGGCCACATCTCTAGGTTATACCATGATTAAGAAACTAAATATATACTAAGTTATATAGAACTTCTTGTTAGCAAATATAAATATGTCAGTTATAACTAATAGCTTATATTAGCATCTAGCATTTAAGAATATAATTGTAGATGAAAAATATGATAGGAACATTTTCCTGATTTTACATGAGCATGTAAGAAATATTTATATAATATTCATATTCAAACTAGAACTCGATAACATATCTTTGCATCTCCTCTAAATATGTAGATTGCATATACATACATAGATGTACCCAAAATGATTATGGAAAATAAGTATCTTAATCCATAGGAATGTCTCCATATGTATGTAGCCTCATTTTACCTATAAATTACGCTAAAGTTATTTACTATGTAAATCTTGTTTAATTGCGCATGCCACCTTAAACTATGCTATGTCTAGATAATTTAGTTAGCTCAATGAAGCTTATCTTAAATGGATATATCTCATGCTCATGAATATATATATATATTTATATTGCACTCATATGCATACCCATGGTAAATGAATATATTAACCCATAAGGGTGTTTCTATATGCACTGGGAACATATAGCTTTATTTTACATATACATCATCCTAAGGATATTTGTTATAAATATCTAGTTTATTTGCTAATGTCTCTTTGAACAACACCATGTTCATCACTAGAAATAATTATGGATTTCATATAATAGATATGCACGCAATCACTGTCAATGAAGCATATGCATTTCGCCATCTTCACCATAAAGATTTAGAAAATAGATATCTATGCATACCATCATATTAGCCATGCATTAATTAAACTAAATAACATCCATGCATGTTTTCTTTTAAGAGAAAATAAATAATAAATAACTTGTCTAGGTGAATATGGCCTTAATAAGGCCAGGAGTATATCTCATAGCAAATAATCACCATAGAGGAAATGGAACCACATGAACCCTAGTTATTTTATTTCTTATTTATTTAGCGATAGAACTCGTTCACGTGTAGTTCCGTTCATACGAACTCCGAGTAAATATTTATTTTCATGAAATGCACTCCATGATCATGCTCTTGGGTTTTTATTCGAAATATTTGCATTTATTATTGTAGATTTTATTGAATCTTCTTGAATGGCTTATTTGGATCTTCCGGTGTTTATCGATCGTGGATCAATGCGCATGTGAGTGAATCGTCGAAGAATTACATCGCGGGAAGATCGACATTTGAAGATCGACATATGAAGTATAAATATAAAGGTGCGAGGCAAGCACACCCCCTTGATCATTTTGATCCTATGTTTGCAAATGCATTTAAGTGCTTCATTTGTAGGATTAATTTGTGCATAATTTATATCACTAAAAATGCTCACTTGGGAAATGGTAGATACCACCTATTGATTTTATCCCCTTTGTTAGACTATATTATATCCCTTTTGTAACTATAAGTTGGGATATCATAATGGCTATATGCTCTAAGCTTCTTGATATAGTTAATTACTAATTAAGCTTGCTAAGATGAAAGGTTATATTTTGTATAAATGTAAGTACATGTATAATCACTAAATTTTACGGATTATATTGATGGGGAATTCTTGTTGATGATATATGATGATAATTTAGATGTTGACGGGTTTTGATGTGATAATGTTAAATTGGATTAGTGATTGTTTGATAATCATAATTTTGGAGACCCGTCGCATCGCATAAGGACCGGTACATCTGTATCTTGATTTAGGGAAATATCGTGCGACCATGGATGCTGGTATGGGACGGCTATGGCTAAGTAATTAGTTGAATGTTGCCTTGCCTTCTAGAAGTAGGGTGTATGGATATTTTACCCGATCTGGTATTTATTCAGAGGGACCTCCATCACTACGGTTTTGGGCTCAAGGTTTACCAATACAATGAATTGTACCCTTTTAAATTCCTGCCTAACTATCCATATTTGAAGGAGGGGAAAATTGTACCTCTGGGATGTTAGTTGGTAGGTCCAGAGGGATTTTTACAATTTAGGGAAGGCAAGGTTAGCAAACGGCTAATGAAAACGTCATGCGTGATACCGATGTGCACACTTCGTGAGTGCACGGTGCTAGCTACACCACAGACGGTCACTCACTGTCCATGGGTACAGCTTACAAACTGTGCAGAGTCACATTCGAATGGCCGTGCTTGCGGTCTCAAGCTCCTTAAAGATAGGTCTTCGTTTAGAGAATGGTTGGGATTAAAATTGATCATGATGATTATTGATATATGAATTGGCATAGATAATGATTTTGTAGGAACTTGACATGGAAGTCAAGTATGTCACTTTATTTATATGATAATTACTTGTACTTACCTTTATGCAATTTATATTCAAGCAATTTAATTTAGTAATTATTTCATTAATCAAGTTTAGATTGCTATTTGCTCATTTATGCAAATTTACCCATATTATACCTTCCTTTATTTGGCTTTGCATATAATTATAGTTTTGCTATTATTCACCCGCATTACTTGCCTCCGATAACTTGGTTTCAGAATGACGAGGATTTCGGTGAGGAACGATGCCGTTCTTTCTAGGAGTTCAACTTCCAGTCAATTGCCTGTGGGATGAACACGGGGCACACGCTGGAGATTTGAATTCCTTTGTGTTTATTTCTTAAGGTATTTCGTCGGCCGTTGAGCCAATATTTTGTAAATTTTAAATAAACTTGATAGTTAAATTTTGATATGGTTATGGTTCCACTGTGATTTCCGTGTGTACTTGTCATTGATCCTGGGGCAAGTACGGAAAATACGGAGTTTCGGGTGATTTAATTACCCAGGACGCTGCAAGACCTAAGTCGACTACTCGCGGCATGAATGGCGACCTCTGACCTACGACACAAGGAAAACAAAGCTGCACACAACCCATAACAAGAAGAGAAAAGAACCTACACTACGAACTACTCCCCTACACATCCTACCGATGGAGGGGATCAGGGACGGTGCCCTAGTGTCGCTGACCCATGAACAACTCCTTGCCGCGGGACGAGCTTGACTTCCCTCGCAAAAAACTGAATTTCAACAACTAACTGGAAGAAAAGAACCATAAGTTACCCAAATACCATAACAACCTAGAAGTTAACCAAGATCAGATATGTTCCTAATTTAGTACAAACTCCTGCTGTTCTGCAAGCTTCACAACCACAATTATTTACATGATAATTTGTTTTCACTCCCCGCCGGTTATCTCTGAACCTTTTTAGGGACTTCAGCAGAGCAATATCAAAATGACATTATTTCTAAGTCCAAGCAAATCACCAACACTACCAAAAGAGCAACATTTGCATTTACAAGGGAAGCAGAAAAGTAAAATAAAATCGCACAAGCCACAAGGGACACAAAAGTTGGTATTCGGCGAAGTATCCATCACATTCTCAATTGAATAACTTTCAATTTGTTCGAATGTTTAGGCACGATTAGAAGAAAGGTCCAAAATTTGCACGAAATCGAACTTTACCGGCAGGCGGAACTGGAGCGCCGAGCTCCCTGAGGCAGTAGCTGGCGTCGAACGCCTTCACGGTGAGAACGCCGCGGCCGCGGTGCCGGAGCATCAAGAACCACCCCGCGCCGGCGCCGCACGCGGATGCGAACTCCGGCCACCCGCGGCCCAGGACCGCGCCGTCGCCGTCCCGCCAGACCTCAACTTTCCAGACCTTGACCTCGCCGCCGGATGGGCCGATGACGAGGGCCTCCACAGCGTCGATCTCCGCGGCCAGCTCGTCTGGGATACGCTGCCAAATGCAATTGCAAGATCAATTTGTTGCTCAAAAGGTTGGGGTTTTGGCGTGCAAGAACGCGACGCGGCGGCGAAATCGCTGCTCTTACCAGACTGTCGAAGGAGAAAGGCAGCAGCACCCGCAGGTCCTTGCGGGCGACGGCGCCATGGTTGCCCGGCGACGCCATGGCCGGGTCAAACGCGTGAGCGAAGCCTCTGGGGCTCCCTCGGCTGCAGTGAAGTGAGGGCGAAAAGGTAAAAGCGGGTGCTGAGGCTGCCCGTGAGGCCGTGAGCAATTATTTAGAGGCTCCTCACGAAAAAAAACTATTCATTTCGTTGTGATTTCAACTAAAATTTGATCCATGGATCTGGTCACCCTCTTGTAGCACCGTTCGAAAAATTGTTTCAGATTTTTGCAATTTGATATAAAAGATTCATTTTTTATTGCCAGTATATGATGCAGGTTAAATTATTAGTATTTGAGAATGTGGCTCATATACTCCGGCAAACTTCAGTCAATTCTCACTAGGGATGAACCGGTCCAACTTAAAATTTGGGATAATAAACTGAGGTGAAACATTGTTTAACGGGTTGAATGGACAAACAAAATACTTAGTGATATTAAAATACAATTTTAGAAGATGTCAATGCATCTTCTATATTGGTGTCCATTTACACGATTTTATAGCCATTTCAGCATACACGTGGAAATTCCATCTGTAAGCACCTGAATCCAATTTTCTATTTCTATAGCAGATTTCTACATGGTATTTTACGTTAACAATTACTTAAGAAAATTATATTCGCTGAACCGTTATTTTTGTACCCTGTAGTCCTCCCTGAATATTCAAAGCCGTTTGGAGTCTTTGGACACGAGGTTCAACGGTTGCAAGGAACACCAAGTTCTTATCACCTTTGCTGGATATTGAAAAAGCAAGTGTTATGGTAACAAAGAACCAGAGAGATAACTTCTGTCCCACAGATATAGGACTCGGTGAATTCAATATGCCCATTTGTTCAGCAACATGCTGGAAGGTGCTGTCTAATGGTCGCATATGCTCAAACTCGAAAAATAGGTATTAAAAAGAGACTCAACTCATATGATTCGAAAGAGAATCAATTCATTGCATCGGGCTCTCAAAAATAGGTTGAAGCTGCTCGGAACAATACAGTGTATAACGGAGCAAGTAGCAACCGTTACAGCTACTGCAACACATAATCGTGCAACACTGGAAATAGAGCTCATCTACAATGTCAAAAAGGAACCCGATCCGATGGTGCATTTCCCACGATAACTTGTCCATTTTATGGTACCAACATTAACATCCAGTGCATGCATCACACAGGTGAACTGGTGCACTATAGGTTCCAAGCTTATCCACGCGCAATGGTGACATGCCACAGGTTGGTTTCAACGATGGTGAAGGTGCAGATATCGCCCACCCTGATGCCGTTCTCATGACAGAAATTTATCCAACCATGCCCAACCAAGTGGCTGCAATGATCGTATGGACGAAGACGTGCCAGCCATGACCTGGGGCTGCTCATGGAGGTTTTGAGAGTGATTGTGCAGTGTTGCCGGAGTCCAATCACCTCACAGAAGGCATGAGGCAAATTCTGAAAGAATTGCAATCATTTTAGTCAACGGACTAATTTATAATCCATGTATCACAGTGGATGAATAATGACTGCTAGCTTTGCATTTTTTTAAAATCTTGTGGGGTTTGATAACATGTTCTAAAAGTGCATCTCATCCCAAATGTTACATCAGAGCTGATAGTTTGTCTATACATCATAATGACTTCAAATATTTATTTGTTTCCTCTTGTGAAGCATGCACACATATATTATCAGTAATTAAAGCATCAAATGAAAATCTTGGTTCCTGTTTCTGCACTTGGAAATAGAAACTTACCAGCAGGAGTGATGTAGTGCATGTTATAACGCCAAACAAACAACAACAAGCAAGTCGAGGTAGGCTAAATATGAACCTCAAAAGGACCAACAAGAGGTGAAATACAAGAGTGCGCGTGTGTTCATAGGGGTGATTGTGCGTGCGTTGTGAATGTCTGAGTTGTACTGTGTAATCACCAAAAAAAAAAAAGGGTGAAAGACAGCACAAACAAAAGTAATAGACCCAACATGCTCTCAAATTTTGTATAAAAGTTAATATCATGTCAAAATAATTACTTCAATATGCTGACTTCTACCATCCTCTGATAGCATATGGACTATAGTATCATAAATTAAAGCATAAGATGAAAATGTAAGTTTCTATTTTGCATCTGTATTCTGTAAGCATAACCTTTTCAACAAAAACCCTTTATGCATATCCTAGCAAAACTTTTCATTTGCAAGAAATCTTTTCTTCCATCCCTCAATTATTCATATCAACTGAGAAATTGTTTAACTTACAAGTTGCTTTTGAATTGTAGTGGCGTTCATCTCCTTCTGAATCCATGCTGGTGGACCAATCTCGAAGACGCATTTTGTCCTAGCCTTGTTTAGATAAGTCAATGAGCCTTTTGGCCTCTTTAGCCCTTCGCTACATGACCTGCCACTATGGCTCTCATGGGTTTCCTGCAGCGTTAGAATATATGTTAATATTGATACTTCATAAAACAAAATTTCAAAACATAAAAAGTACATTGACCTTCAACATTTAACTCACATAGCAGAGCTGATTCATATTTTCCTTATGACGCGTGATAACAACATGCCATAGTGTGGTTTTGATGATATTGAAAGTACAGATATCTCCTTCCTTGAGATGGTTCTCCTGGCAGAACCTCTTCCAACCCTGCACAAGTAGGTAGCTACCTGTCTTGCATGGGAGACCTTGCACCAGCCAGGAAATAGTACTGTCCATTGATGTCTTGAGCGTTATCATGCGAGGTTTCCGCAACCCAATTGCATCGCAGAAAGTTGTTGTCAAAGCCTGAATAATATAGATGTCACTGGTTTCAGTAAACAATTAATAATTCACTATATGAATACTGGTCACTAGATGTAAGCTCGTTTCTTTGGGTTCAATAGTAAGACCATGCCGCATATACATGACAAATGTTATACACCATTTGATATTCAAAAAGTTCCAGTACTTCAATATATTTACCATTTTTACCTATTAGCATTTACATATATTGCAGCAGTCAGAGCATCAAATGATCGAGAAACATGTCAGTCTCATTTTGTTCATAAGGAATATAAGCTACTTACAGAAGTCTCCCAGCAATATGCCATACCCTAGAAACTTTTCAGCTCATACCTATGTTGAATATACGGTTTTATCTTATTTAATTTTAAGGAAATAGTTGTGCTTACAAGATGTGTTTCAAGAGTGCTGGTGTTGATCTTCTTCCTTATCCACGATGGTGGCACAATCTTGTACAAACAGTTCCTCTGAAATGATTCCATGTCATTTTGCTTACGCTTCCAAATGGAACCAGGCAATGCTTCTTGCTGCTTTGCAGTTTCTGGTAAGCTTGATGCTTGATAAGACAGCAGAGACATGTGCTTCAGTATTTAACTAACAATTCTAAATTCAGCACTAGTAGATTTAAAATATAATAAGCTTGTTACCTATTGCTTACTTTCTTGAATTCTGGTTTCCTCGTGTTTGGACTCTTTTTGGCATCCATCAGGCCCAAAAACTTTGATTGTAAACACCATGTTGCCCTCATACCTTAACAGCAGAGAATCGTTTTTAGTGATGCCATGAAACTCCACAAATTGTGACCAGCCACCTGTGAAGAATATGTCTGACTGAACAATCTCAAGTTTTATGTTGTAAATTTTGCCATGCGGGCCCAAAATGATGGCCATACTATTATTCAGATGATCGCTGGGGATGCATTGTTGCACAAATTTAGCAGGTATTAGCTGCAAGAATACATAAGAAATAGTTGAGTTAGGCCATAAAAGAAAACAAAGTGAGTAAAGTAGCAATAATAAAAATCTGCAAACCATATTTTCCCGGAAATCTTCTGAAAGCACACTGATAAACCTCGGCTTACGAGCAGTATTGCTGATCGTTGTTGCTTCAACTGAAAAATGAGGTACAAAGAATCAGTTTAAACCAAAACAGATATGCATTCAAGTAATAAAGAATTGGCTGCAGGTAACTAGTGTGGAAATTAGCCAAGATCACGTATACTCTTACTTCGGTATACTCTTCTAAGTTTTGTGATCCCTAAATAGTTACAAGATCATTCTTTCTCCTCTTTGAAGGATCAGGTGCACATATGAAGGATCCCAACAATGTTGCAATATTAATTTTAGCATTTTCAGGATCCAAGAAGGTCACCAACACTATGAATCGCTACTTTTATTTGATTTAACTGAACAAAATACGAGTTACAGATAGCCAGTTTAACTGAAAACAGAAATCGATTAGACCATAATAACATATCTTTTAGAGTCACTTATAGAAAAAGGAGAAATAGGCTAGAGAGTCTCACAAAAATAACATCTACCCCATGAAAAAGTGGACCATAAGCAACTTCAACCGTCGATTCTATTTTTCTTCCATAGAACCTCTATCCCTATCTCTAGCATATTACCTCATCGTTCGTACCAGAAGCCCATACAAGTGCAATCTACTCATATCTGGAACAAACTCTAACCCAATGCACGTAGTTCACGCTAAACATTAGTACTATGTATCTGCAAGACATAATTACGATTACTGCCTCTGTAGTATATATATATATATCTTTCCCAACTATATTGATAACTAATGCAAAACCAACTTCTTACTCCTTGCATGTAGCCTATCATGAAATGATGCAAAGAACAGATAAGAACGCGATTAAGCCATGACATAGCTAGGACGATACCATGCTTGTGTCCGTGTAGCTGAGCTGGGTGACACTATTTTTGTGTGGATGCAGATCTTAACGAGCAATAAGAAACACATAAATGGATAAAAGCACTGGTCAAGGATGATGTGGAGCATGCCATCTACTAAGTTATGAGCCACATTGATCAAGGATGATTGAGGAAGCAATCAGAACAATAGCTTATCATTTAAGTTTACAGTGTGCTCCATAGTCCAATAAGAAGATGAGATTGTGCAAATGAGATATCTCAACCTGCAGGTATGAATTAATGATTGGAGTAACATGATGGTTACTTCCTATGGCATATCAAGACATTAGTCTGCTGCTGGAAACCTGTTTTACACGTGTCACTTGACAAAGGTGCCCAGTTGTACAAGAAGGGAGAAGCTAGGAAAGGATAGCTCCAGGGGCCCCAACGGTCTTGAGACAAAACAGGTCCAGAAATAACTCAGTAACAAATGCGGAGAAAAAGAATGAAGAAAAAGAATGAAATGGTTAGCTCAACGAAACTAGCTGTGAAATTGCGTGGGTAATTCGGGTTATTTAAGCAATTACTAATTGGCTGCAGTAAACTAGAAGTAGAACAAGACCCGTATTCTCCTATTCCAGCGCACATCTTCTTCAAAGGTTTCGTTTCCCATCCCCATTTTCTCACAATTAATGTTGTCAATTCATTCAAGTAGCAGATGTACAGCTCAATTTAAGACTCCAATGCTGGAATATCACAAGTTCCCCCAAAGTACAAATGTACAATACAAGATGCTCCCTTTTTAGACACAGGATCTGTCACATTCAGTTACAGGTACATTCGAAAAAAAAAATTCAGTTACAGGTGAGGAAATTTTGTTCAAGAATCGGACGCCATGAGAGGAAAAGGGTGGAATTTTTTACCTGCAGGTGGCGGAGCGCCAAGCTCGCTGAGGCAGCAGCTGGCGTCGAACGCCTTGACGGTGAGCACGCCGCGGCCGCGGTGCCGGAGGACGAGGAGCCACCCCGCGCCGGCGCCGCACACATCCGCGAACTCCGGCCACCCGCGCCCCAGGAACGCGGCGGCGCCGTCCCGCGCGACCTCGACGGGCCAGACCTTGACCTTGCCGACGACGAGGGCCTCCCCGGCGCCGATGTCCTTGGCGAGCTCGTCGGGGATGCGCTGCGCAGCCGCAGTCCAGGGACAGTTAGTTCCAAAGGTTGGGGTTTCGGCGAAGCGGGCGGCGCGACGGGGAAAGAATCGCTCTTACCAGACGGTCGCGGGAGAAGGGGACAAGCACCCGTAGCTGCTTGCGGGCGGCGGCGGCGGCGGCGGCGCGGTGGCCTGGACTCCCTGGAGACGCCATGGCCGGGGACGTGCGTCGAAGACGGTGGTCAAGCCGAGCCCCTTTCCGGACTCCGCCGGCTCTCCACTGTCGAAGACTCGAAGGAACTGTTGTGGGAGGGACCGGTCCAATTTCTTTTGTTATTTTTCTCTGCCATCACACTAGTTCCGGATAAGCCAAAATAAACGGCTGGTAAAATCAGAAAAAGAAATAGGAAAACGGCTTCCGGGTGTTCGTTTCCCCTCTAAATTTTAGAGGGTCACATCAGAATCTTATAATTTTTATGTACTAAACAAAGTTAAATTACAAAACTCTAACTTCAGAACCCCCGTCTAATTCGCGAGATGAATCTAATGAGAGTAATTATGAGGCGATTAAAAGATGGTTACTGTAGCATTACTATAGCAAAACATAGATTAATTAGGCTCATTAGATTCGTCTTGTAAATTAGGCTCAAATAGGTTTTGTCATTAAACTTATAAAAAAAGTTTAAATGTAAAGATTCTCTTTGATGTGATAGGTCAAAAATTTAGAGGGAAGGAAGCGAATGGGGCCTTCCTCTACATGTTGCGTACTTGCGTCACGAGAAGCTCACATAGAAATAAGTCACACCAGTTTTTTTTAAGATTAAAAAAACTCGATGAACAACTTAATTTTGTGGTATAATCTAGTTGCACGGATTGCACATGTAAGATTAAATGAGAGTCGGGATGTTTTTAGATGGGAGTTACATCAGAATAGAGTGTTTATGTTAAATCAATGTATAGTGCAATGATCTCTAACGGCAATGTGAGACAAAACAAAACTCTTTGGAAATCTAGAATACCCCTCAAAATTAAAATTTTCATGTGATACTTTCATAGAGATGAAGTGTTAACTAAAGACAATTTAGCGAGGCGAAATTGGAATGGTAGTACAAAATGTGCTTTTTGTTCACAAGAGGAGACTATACAACACCTCTTCTTTAATTGTCATTTTGCAAGGTTTATTTAGAGAGTAATACAATTTACCTTTGGTTTAAATACTCCTGCTAGTGTCAATCATATGTTCAATGGTTGGCTGCATCAGTTTGATTCTAAATCAAAAGTGTTATTGTTATGTGGAGTTTCCGCTTATGTTGGGCTCTTTGGATTAGTAGGAACGATATTGTATTTGACAAAACTCCAATGAAAACGTATATGCAGGTACTCTACAGGGGCACATATTGACTAAGAATGTGGGCGCAACTACAAAAGTGTGAGGAGGACATCAACTTCATCAAGAATTATGCTTGCCGTTCACTGGAGACGACGGTGATGCAGATCTTTGCCAATCATGGATGGAGATTTAGCAATAGGATTGCGGCTCAATAAATTCTCATGAAACTATATTGGTGTCTCCTGTTTTTGAGTTAAAAATTGAGTGTGAGATGGCAGATGTAAATGCTGCAATTTGATGTAATGCGATGGCTGTAGCCCCCTTAGGGGGTCAAGGCCGGGACTTCTTTTTCCCATTATCTAAAAAAAGGTCGCCCCCCGGCATCTTTCTATCTGTTTAAAAAGAAATGATTTTGCTAAGGAAAAAAAATACTAAAATTTCTTTAAAAAGGCAAAACATCTGGCTCTTGATCCTTTATATATACACTCTGATCATAGGATCTGGCCCTCCATTCCCCATACACTAGCCTATAACTCGTGCACTTGCACGGGCTAGTATTCTTTTTAAATAACTGTGTACGGGTGAAATCACTTTATAAGAGAGATTTTATGAAACACTTGATTTGTGATCGAGAATGTTAATTTGAAAGTAGAAATTATTTTGTTAAATACATTTTTCTGGTTTCCCAAATGAAAACTCAACTCTCCTTATGATTAAATAAAATTTCTTCATTTCATATTATCGCTCTAGTAAACTTTTGATCAGATCCTTGATTTTCCAAGTTACTCAAATTTTTTTATTCCCCTAATATCCTCTTATGTTATATTCCATTTATCAACCTTTGTCCTCCATGTCTATTTCTTCATAATCTCTTTTTATCAAGACTGATTATGCGTACACAACTGTTTTTGTCTCAGGCTAATTATTTGTTTCAACCACATTTTTTTTACATAAAGTCCCACCTCCCTATCAATGCAAATCTCATAAGCTCTTTTACATATGGCTGGCATAGTATGTCTGAGGCGCCGGCCATGCCGCATCGTGTGTGCTTATCGCGACGGAGTGCAGTTGCCATATTTACGTGCATGTACGTGAATCTGAATACAAGGATGTTTCATCGCCCTTCATGGCCTACAAACATTTAGGCTACCGTTTATGTCTTTGATGAAACATGCCATAGGTGCAGCTCCTCTGTCGAACTCATGTCCGCCTCCTAAACTATTAGGAATTATAGGAATTTTTTGGTTATTTTATATAATTCCAAATTTTACTATTTTTTGACTCATAATATAATAGCATGTTGGATAATTTAGAAATATAAATTAGTGGTCCTTTTGGCTATATTTCTATTTTTGAATTTAATTATTTTAGTTATTTGACTTATAGTGGCATGGTGGGTAATTAGAAATAGGAATTACGGGAATTTTTTGGATATTTTCTATAATTTCAAATTTATCTTTTATTTTACTCATAACGGCATGGTGGGTAGTTTATAAATATGAATTAGGGGTATGTTTTGGCTATTTTTTTAATAATTTCGAATTTATCTTTTTTAACTCTAATGGTATGGTGGATAATTTATAAATAGGTATTAGGGGTCCTTTTGACTAACTTTGTAATGGCATAGGTTGGTAATTTAGATAACATTAGATCTAAAGGCTATTGTTTATCTTACTTAATTTGTACGGCCGGATGTTTTGTTTTTTTATAATTTCTAGTATTTTTTTTCGATTAACGTGGAGGTCTCAAAAGGAACCTCCAATTAGTAAATATAAGATAAGATGGTCTCCACTCATGCTTCCCCTCCCCCTATACGCCGAATCAATCCGCAAAGGGGAGCACTTTTCCTTGCTCGAGTCTTCTCACGTCGCTACAGCTGAGAGAGACGGAAAATATGCCTGCAGCCCTGCCGACGGCGCCGGCAGTCTCCATCGCCTCCGATGGCCCGTGCGTCGTCATGAGGAGGTGGAGACCGGTGACGTCCGGCCGGCTGGGGGAGTCATTAGTAGGTTTGAATTTGATCCCTCATCCCTGATCTAGGATGGCAGGTTGCTAAAGAAAATCCCCAACTTTACAACAATTCTTGTCACCTTTGTTTAGATAAAGGACAATTGCTGTCACCTATAATTGGAGGTTTAGCAGATGGAATGTCTTGCCGAACATTGGCTTCTACGGATGCTTCGTCAATTGTCAAGCCTCCGACTGAACACTCAGGCTCAGAGTTTATGGACTCAAATGAGAATCTTAAATTAGTTTAAGGACCAGAGACCCACTTTCCATAGTGTTTTTACTGTGCATGCACTCCAGGACTTGGCTTAGTGTCTGCTCATCATTATCCTAGGTGAAATTTCAATCCCGTAATACTAACTAATTTTATATTATGTTTTATATATGTTTCTTACTAATCCCTCTGTTTCAAAATATATGTAGTTCTGGCTTTGTATCAGGTTCATTGAACATTCTCTAAACCTGGACAAGCATATGTCCATATTCATTAAACATTCTCTGAACCTGGACACTAAGAAACATAGCAAAATTTAAAATGTGGAAATAGGATGGGACGAGTTTATACATGTATGGAAAGTGCAAGGAAACATTAGTTTTGTTAGCTTCACTACACCATGATAGAAACAAGTATATGTAGGAGGATCATTACTTGAGGTCTTGAACTGAGGAAGGCAGAAAAATTTATTTGAGTTCTTTAAGAAATATGCAAATAGATATCAAAGAATCCATGTGCAATGAGGGGATTTCTTTCAGGATTCAAATGGCGTGGTCATGTTACTTTTTTTATTGTCTTTGTAAAAACTTTATATAAAGTGCAATTACAGTAAGTTAATGTTGTAATTCAGACACTGAACCACTTTGAATTTTATTTGTCAGCAAAACAATTGCAACAATTATTTTTTGATAGAAATAAGTATATGTAGGAGAAAATGTTAGAGGTGAATTAATAAATTAGTAGTAAGACTGTATGACATATATATCATGTATAACTACAAAGGGGATGGAAAAAAATGTAACTCTACATACATTGAGTACACATTAGTTTGTCATACAAAGGGGATGAAAGAAAGTGTAACGTACACACATGTTGGTCAGGAATCATGTAATTCTTAAGCAACTCCAAGTTAACGGAGTTTAAATAAAAAAATACATGTTGAATTTGATTTGTGATTAGAATATATGTTAGATTTAAATAAAAAGATGTTGCGCTAATGTGCGGGCTAACATGCTAGTTTCATTAAAAAGAAGATTTTTTCACGCAAAAGACCGAGAAAACCCTCGAACCCCTGTCCCGACCCTACGCTTATTCTTTGTAACAAGAACCTTCAGGTTGAGGAGCAAAGACCATGGAGGCCGATTTGTCATAGGAAGATGTGTTGGAATTAATTATTGACCTCAGTCAATATCTTTTGGACCATTAAAGGCCCAATCCGAATTCTAATTAAACCCCTATTAGTTGCCTTGATCGGGAGGCAAACATAGCCTATCTAAGGGCCCGGCCCCAAACCTACAACACTATATAACTAAGGGGTAACCCCTGGTTTCCCTAATCGACAAGTTAATCACGAGTTGAACCGTCAGGGTTAACCCTAACTCTGACCTAACCGATCTCTAAGGTGCTGGAAGGTTTGGAAGCACGGTGCCCTGGTTCTACATCGACACCCAGCTGATCCCTACATCTACTTCATCTACGTCGAGTTCTGCATCAACTAGAGAGCTGATCTATGGCGAATCTAAGTTCTGGTAAGTCAATTCTCATTCAGTTTTAAGGTTTCTAGGTTTGATCTATTATGACTAGTTGATCCTGTTAAGTTGATCATCGATTTTGATCTAACAAGATGAACTAGAATTGTCACACGAAGACACGTCAAACCAATAAAATGATTGATGATTTCGCTCTCCAGATCGCAATGGGGCGTTTCTTGTTGTCGGATGTGATTCAGTCGGCATTCATACTATCAGATGCAATGACAGAAAACAAATCAGCTGGAGAAAATCAGATTATGGACATACTCAAACTCGCATGCCTGTGGTAGACGAGCCTTACAAAACGCCATGCAGTGTTTGTGGATCAGCAAAAGAATAGCAAAAATGACTGGAATCTTATAATTTGGAACATTAGAGGGCTAAACTCTGAATTCAAACAACGTGCTATTAAATCCAAAATTGTAGAAAGTGCATGCTTAGTTATTTGCATTCAAGAAACTAAGATGTCCTACGTTGATCACTCAATCATGCATGAGATAGATTGCCCCAAAAAGATTTAACAAATTTGTATATCATCCATAAGAGGGAGGATCAGGTGGCGTTTTAATTGGGCGGGCATGAAATCTATTCACTGAACCAGTGATACACAATCATAAATTTTCAGTCTCACTGAAGCTTACATCAACGCCCGATGCAGAGACTTGGACATTGGCATCAGTTTATGGTCTATATGCCAAAGGCAAGACGAAGATGAAGTCATAAATTGGCTAAATAATGTGGAGATAGAAGAGGATAACAACTGGATCTTTGACGGTGATTTCAACTTCTACGGGTCCACAGAGAGTAGAGAAACAGGCCAGGAACAAATATGAATGGCATAATTTTCAATGAGGCCATTGACAATATAGCACTGATGGAAATTCCATGAAAGGGAAGACAATATATATGGAGTAATATGCAGGAAGATCCACTTGTGCAGCTTGACTGGTGCTTCGTCGGTCAATTGGACACTGCTGCTAATTCCTTTGGCAGAAGCAACCTCATATCATGTACCCTGTGTTGTGCAAATAGGCACAATAATACCAAAAGGAAAATATATTTGGAAATTTCTGGATTGACCATCCGAGCTTTTTTGAAGTAATCAGAACATCTGGAACCCAGAAATAAATGCCCGAATGCTGCAGGAAAAACTTCAACAAAATATTGTAAGCGTCTAAGAAGAGCTCTGAAAATGGAGCCAATCCATTTCTAGATTGGCAAAGCTGACCGAAGTGCTAGTAACACTAGACAAACTGGAGGAACGTTGATAAGAGTACATGTCCAGGAAGCAAACTTCAGTTCAGATAAATACTGAAAGCTCCATATCATGAATCTGCTGAAGTATCAATGAATACAAGGGGAAAACATATATAATTACACGGGTCAATTTTAATTTGGAGATGAAGACACAAATTTTCCATGCAGTAGCAACAGAAAGGTATAGGATTAAAACCATAACGACCCACCCAGAGGTTGAGGATGGAAGCCTGGTCACAAGATACTGTGAGAATGTCAGACCCATTTCTGGAATCCGATGTGCATCTTGTATCAGTCCCTGGATCAGTAGCTGATACGCACAAGAACACAGAAATGATAATCAAAAGCATACTTCGAATAAAGTAAATATATACAATACCTGATTGAGGACCTTTGGCGGTGGCACGACAAGGATCCTAAACCATCCAAGTCTTTCTGACCGACCAAGGGTACAGCAGACAGCGGAAACTATGGCCCAAAGCCACAAGCAGACTTGAGAAGCAGAAGCGAAAACCACAACGTCGTCGTCTTCTACGAAATCTTCTCCTACTAAACCAACGATTGCAAACTCGTGAGTACATAAGGTACTCAGCAAGCCCTACACTACACAAGGGTATATATATATGCATATTTGGTCTTAGCAAGGAATAGGCTGTATGTTTCATTTGCAGCAAGCAACATTTATGCAATGGTTATCAAAGCAGTCCGAGGAATAGGCAAAACAGAGAGATAATTATCAATATTTTAGTTGGTTGGCCCTGGGGGAGTACAAAGCATTCCCGCCAGTTCCTAACTTTTAGTTGGGCCCTCTGACCTCAATGGTCATACCGACCCGGCATCCATGCCAACACTTCCAAAACACGGGTTGACTACAACCCACTCACACTCTAAGGAACAGAAGAGGTGGCTAATCTCCACGTGCGCAAAACCAGTAATGTGCCATATGCCGTGGCAACGTCCATCCGGATGAATTTTACGCTCTGCAGAGGTTGTACATCTTTACCCACGAGCCACGCACCCTTGGCGAGAGGGTACGTAACGCCTATCCATCTTCTCCGAGTACTCTACACAAATCCACCACGGAATCACACTCAGGGGTCTATGACATGAACCGTCACACTACGGCACAACGCATCTGTAACTTATGCGTCGCGCTCCTGCAATAAATGGCAGGATCCGGTGCCAAGCACCAGGACAGGCGGCATTCCCGAGACTAACCACGGGTTCCCGAGACTGACCGCGGGTTCCGCAACCGGACCACAGGTACGTTTCCCGGGTCTGTTTCCTGAGCTTCCGTTACCTCTACTGGCCTCCAGATGGAAAATGTGAGAGCACCAAGAAGGTAGGATAAGTCCTGCCCATCCAGGTTCCGTGGTTTGTACGGAAATCATTAGGTTTACGGGCGAGAGAACCGGTCCTTATGTGGCCGGGCAAGCACCATGTCCCACACTAGGGGTCTATCACACCATCATAGTTCACTAATGGCCTTGCCCGCAGTCCAACCCATCCCATCACCGTCACCATCATCATCACCTAACACAGTTGTGCTATTCCCACCCCAATTATTACACACACCACCAAACTCATTACACATTTGTAAACATATCTGTGAGTAGGGTGTGGCAATGTAGAAACATTGCGAGGGGTCCTAAGCATTCTAGTAGCAAGGTAAGCATGCCATCATAGAAATGATGGAATTATCCTAGGGTTATCAAGGTGACAGGTAAACAATGGTAAACAAGGATTCAGATATCAATGCCTAAGTAACAGACATCAATATCAATAAGCAAGTAGGACCATAACTACACAATCAGTAAAATAACAAGTAATGCATAGTACGAGAACAGGCCATATAGGTGCATTGCGAAACAGTAGGTTCAATCATGATCAAGGAGAAGTAGAGCTTGCCTGACAAACGCTTTCCTAATCTTCAAGTTCTGGGTCTTCACTCTTCAGGTTCTTCTGCCGATGTTGAGGTCTTCAAGTCCTTTCTTGAAGCT
This sequence comes from Eragrostis nindensis, assembly GCA_012490785.1. Classification (NCBI taxonomy): domain Eukaryota; kingdom Viridiplantae; phylum Streptophyta; class Magnoliopsida; order Poales; family Poaceae; genus Eragrostis; species Eragrostis nindensis. The sequence goes on along the minus strand of JAAXCT010000355.1, from coordinate 540,988 downwards.
TGCGTCTTTGACTTGCTCTTGAGTTTGGATTCTTCGGCTCTTTCTCGAAGCTCGAGTCTTCGGAATCTTCTTTGAATTCTTCTGGCTTTTCCTCGATACTTGCGTAAGCTAGCGCATAAGAACATAACGTATAAACAAACTATCGCAAAAGACATAAAGATCGAAAAGAGCCAATAAGATCCAATTAACTCCAGTAAGAAGCGATAAAACTCCAAGAAAATGACCACGCTTATGCAATGCACGTTTATTCATGAATGATTATTTATTACAAGTTATATTCATGGCCTTATAAGGGCCATATTCACCTAGACAAACTATTAGTTATCTAAGTTCTCTTAAAAGAAGCGAGGGTGCAACCTTATGGTGAGGATGATGAAATGCATATGCTTTATTGATGGTGATTGCGTGCATATCTATTATATAAACTCTAAGTTATTTCTATTAAAGAGCATGGGTGGTTTGAGGAGAGGATGTGCGAGTGCAGATGCGTAAATAAATCTAAGCATGCATGCATGATATGAATGCACAGTTACAATTGAGATAGCAATAAGCAACAACTTCAATAAGATCCAATGAAAGATCAAATATAAATAAGATCGGTAAATCAATAAGGTTAGGTTTTGGTCGGTGACTGAGCTAGGTTAGGGTTGAAGCTGGGTTGTGATAAAGGGATTACTATGATTTGATGTGGAACGATACGGCAAAATTGGTTAGGTTCAGCATTAAAAGATGAAGGAACATTTGTGCTAAACGAGATCAGCGGCAAATGAATTGCCGGGATAAGTCCACATCAAAGGGAATGTGGGCATTGATGGTTTGTAGATGCACTCTATGGCTTCAAGAACAGTACCATGAGGTACTTCGCGTTTCTACGAACGCGTGAGCGCGAGAATCACTCAAAACGGAGCTAGGGTTGCGAAGTTACGAAGTTTTAAAGAGCCTAGGGGCCTATTTGCAATTACAGAAAAGATTCTAGGAGCTCATCTGAGAACAGAAAAGTTCTAGGGACCTATCTATAATTATGGAAGAGTAGAGGGGCCTTGGTGTAAAAAGGTAGGGACTAAAAGGTAATTATAGAAAAGTATAAGGGCGTTTCTGAAAAGTTAAGACCTAAACAGAATTAGCAGAAGGGTTAGGGGCTAATCTGCAAAATTGCAAGGTCCTGGGATATTTTGGAATTTTGGGATTTATTTTCCTATTGGAAAATCCATGGACCGTGTCCACGGGATCCGTAGACCGGGCGAGGCCCGTGGTTCACCGGTCCACGGTAGACCGGTCCAGCCCGGTCCGTTGGATGCAAGATGGATGGCCGAGATGGAAAGGGGGCGGCGCACGGTGGTCCGCGGCGGCGCGTCGCCGGAAACCTAGTCGCCGGCGTCTAAGGTGGACGGCGAGCGACGGAACCTCGTCGCAGAGGTAGAGCACACGACGGCGAGGGTGTGGGTCGCACATGTCGACGACGGTGAGCACCGGGGCGGCGGCGCGAGGTCGTCGGAGTTGGGAGTGGCGGCGGTGTGCGACTAGAATCTCGCGTGCGCGTGTTATAGGGGAAGTTCGTGTTAGTGGAGGAGGCGCAGAAGCACGGCGGAGGCGGTGCGCGCCTCGGTGAGGCCGGACGGGGCCGGGAATAGGGCCGGTGACGGCGCCCTGGGGAAGCGGGTGGCGGAGCTTGGAGCGGAGGCTCGCGCGAAAGGAAAGGAAGGAGGAGAAGTAGCATAAAGAAGAGAAGAGCTCGGGGATTCTCACCACGGGCTTCGCGAAGCCGGATAAGCACGACGAAGGTCGGCCGGCGTTGACGAAAACGGCGACAGATCGAGGTGACCGTCGATCTACGCGTCGGCAACGCCGCTACGGAGACCAAGGGCGCGTCGAGGCGGCGCGGGGCTTGGTGAAGCTCGGAGGAGAGGAAGTGAAATGGGGCGCGCTGCCACTGCAGACGGGGAGCTCACTGACGAGCTCGACAGAGTGAGAAGAGAGAGGAGGGGAAGGCGCGTTTGAGGAAGAGGAAATGGATGAGCTCGCCTTTGCGGATGGGGACGGGGTGGATAACACCGGAGGCGCGTGGCGCACGATTGGCTCGCGAGGCACGCCGCTGTAGCGCGAGAGCGACGGACGGCGGCGTCACTGCGTGCGTCACGGCGGCGCGATATTTCGCCGGAAGGTTGACTGGGAACAGAGAGAGGGCGAGGGAGGAAGAGGATGACAAGCCGGGTCCACTTGTAAGCGAGAGGAGAGAAAGGAGGCCGGGCCAAGTTGGGCCAAAAGCTGTGCTGCTAATTGGGCCGGGAGAGGGAGGTGCGGCCCACTGGCGGGGTTGAAGAAAAGGAGAGGGAATGGACTGGGCCGAAAGTGAGAGGGAAAAGGTTTCGGTCTGAGAAAGCTTTAGAAAAAGAAATAGGTTTTCTTTTTCTGGGATTTGAGATATGAGTTCAAATTTGAATGGATTTCAAATTTGACAAAGGAGAGATGAAAGTCAAAGACACTCAAAATAAATCAGAGAACTCCAAAATGCATATGATGAAGTTTGTGCAAGTTCGAAATTCAAAAGTTTTTAAATTCGAGGTGAATGTGATAAGCTTGGCACATAATTATTTTATTGTCATAAATTCAAAAAGGTTCAAATTTTTAGTGGACTTTAGATGAAAGCAAACACTTGAGCACTAGTTTTATATCTCAAAAATTCATATTAAAACTAGGTTGGAATTATTATAGTGAATTTTATTTTAAAAATTCATGGTAAGGTAAGAGCTAGACAAAAATTTAAATTTACACTGATTTGTATTCCTTTCGTTTTTTTTTTCTTTGAAATTTAGGATGTTACAGATCTACCCCACTTAAGAGGAATCTCGTCCTCGAGATTCAGACGATCTTCAGGATGTGCTGAACTTCTTTTGGGTCTTCTTGCTTGAAGGCGGTAACATCCAAAAGTTTCGTCGGAAGCTTCTCAATGTTGAGGCTTTGATTGCAAAAACTCTTCGTCGTTGAGGTCGTTGATACTGTGAAACGATGAAGCCGAGATCTTATCTTCAAGGTCATTTGCGTGACGATGTTTGAGGCGTACCCCACTTAAAAGATTTTAACTGGGGTTACTTTGGTTGATGAACTGCAACTAACTCTGGTTCTTTATCATCATGGGGCATTCCAAGTGGCAAGGTCGTTAGCCTCTTTTTGAAGCACCCCGGTTATCCCAGGAGCTTAAACACTTTATTATACCAGTCCCTGGATCAGTCGCTGGTACAATCAAGTCTTACAACAGGTGATATTACAAGTCGCGACCTGACTAGGGGTCGATCGATAAGCAACAAGAACACTAGTAGATAGGCAACAGTAAACACAAAGCTAAACCAGAAGATGACTTCTAGGTCATCAAACGGCATAGCGGAAGCAACTAAGCGGTAGACTAATGCCACAGGCAGCTCGAGTGCGGACGAGACCAAGCTCAATCGTCTTCCTCACCGTCGGCGTCGACGAAGTCTGGATCTTCCTCTGTAATCAGCAAGCAAGAATGAGTACAGAAGTACTCAGCAAGTCGCAACCCTTACCCTACCATCAATGGATAAATGTATGCATTTGGCAGTAGCAAGGTAAAGGCCATCAGGTTTAACATTGCAACAAAGCAAGTTTTACACATGCAGGGGTTCAGTTTAAAGCAGTTTTAGCAAAAGCATCAAATTAAGATATTATGGGGTTGGTCAAGTTTTACGTTGCCGGACACCCCGTCCACGACAACCTTCGGCGAAAGGCCGGACCTATTCTCAAAAACAACTCACGCATCAAGGAGATAGCACCCATCCCATGCTAGTTCTTGGACCGAACCAAAGCCATGTCCGTGACCGTGGACTCGGCTATTCGAATAGATTTTAACACTCTGCAGAGGTTGTACGCTGTACCCACAATCTGAGTGCATCACAAGCCACCCGCGACGTGGGTGTGAAGACTCACAAAGCCATTACCCATCACAGCATCGTCCCGACTAATCGCCATGGGAGTTGTCCAGGGGTCTAGCCTCTGATCTAGGCCTCGACCGGGTCGCACACGTCTGCATCACGTCCACCTGCTCCATGGGCTCCCATTGCATCTCCAGCCTCCAGGCGATTAACAGACTAGCTGGCGGGGTTTAGACTAAGCCGTGCCGCATACACGGTAGTGTGGTCGCACTGAAAAAAACGGCTAGGTAGGATGTCACAAGCAACTCGGTCCTTATACGAGCCAAGGCGATCATCTCCACATATATGAACCCACCACAGAGGCGGCATTCATCTCCCAAATCACTTGTCATAAGTGTTGACGGTCCTTAGACCCAGTTTTTGACCGTCAATTAGCTCTATAAATAAGGAAGAACTAACACTTGTTACTTGCATTTTGTTATCAAATAACCTATTTCCACGTGTACCTCTAGATTTGGATGTGCAGGTGGAAAACAGGGATTTCCAGGTGTAAACAAGGCCCAAGGCGACGATTCCAACACGTCCATCAAACGACGCTCGCCGCGGGAATATAATTCAAGGATTAAAGGCCCAGAACCACTCAGAATATCAACTGAGGCCACGCACCTGGAAAAGAGGCTAAAAGGCCGAGGGGAGCCAACCTGCCAAAGCCCAGCCCAGGGGGGGCCAGGGCCAGGTCGGCCGACCCAAACCCTAGGTCGGCCGACCTGACATGGAGGCCCCCTGGGTCCATCTTCTTATGGCGGTTTGCAACCGACTTCAGGAGGTCGGTTCCACCTGCAATCAATGCCACCGACCTACGGAACCGCCTCAATTCCACCGCCTTTGAGGGCTATAAATAAAGGGGTACCCCCTCCCCTTGGAAGACACACAACACAAGAGGCTCATTCCCTCCTCCACACATCCAGAGCTAGGGGCTCTCTAGTTAGGCTTAGGCTGAGTAGTTGGGCTGCCCTTTTGGCTCCCAAGTCCCTTGGAGAGTTTGGGGTATATTCCCTTGTATCCTTTTACTCTCTTTGTAAGACTTATTTCTTTATCAATGGAATATCATCGTTCTTGTAGTAGTTATGTGCTTATGCTAGTTCATCGTTCATCCTTGATCTTGGATGAACGTTCTTCGTTCGTTCATGTTCGTTCATCATTCGTTCATCGTTCATCGATGTTCGTTCATGATCGTTCATCGTTCGTTCGTCGTTCGTTCATACTCGATCATCGGTTAACGATGATCGTTCTCCATCGTTCATCGTTCGTCGCTCGTTCTTGAGCGACGAACGCCTATGCTTAACGTAGTGCTAGCTTTGATCCTTTGTCTAAGTAATCGCTTGCTAGACCTAGTTGTTCCTTTTGCTTAGTCATCGGGTCCATTGTCTTGCAAGAGTGCTCTAGGTTTATCGCCTTGCGAGGTGCCTCGAGGGATCTAGAGTTGTGGTTAGTTACGCTAGCATGGTGCTAGGGCTTCCTTTCCACCCTTGGATGCGTGTTCGTGCCCCACGGTTTGTAGAGGTAGGCGGCAGGTGGTGACAGCCCTGTCCGTCCCTTGTAATCCTCCACGTTCGGGTATGGCGTAGGAGTATATATGAAATGTCCGGAGATTGGGGCAGACTCTGATCGCTGGATCTCCCGATGATGGCTCGGCAGTAGAACAGCTTAGTCTTGGCTTGTGTGCAGCTTAGGCTATAGGTAGATGCTACGCACGCTACTTGACGATGTACATTAGGAGTAGCAGTTCTTCTTACTTAACCTTAGTCTAGCCTAGAGCCGCCTCTCGCCTTTTATCAGAGAGTGGAAATGCCTGCTGTGTGTGTCGCACTATCCTCTATCCATACATTGCCTTACCCCTGTATTTGGATATTGGTTATGATCTATCATTTGTAACACCATGAGTATAAGTACACACTTGTCAACCACGTCTTCCTTTGGGAAAATATAAATAACGATACCCTGGAATACTCTCGGGTGAAATGCTACAACGGGTTATCCGTGCGCTTGCGGATTATCTTTTATGATTAAATACTAATAATACATATCTGGCACTCGTTGCTAGTTGTGGATTATTATGTATCCTAAGCAAGTAGCTTAACCCCAGGTATTTCTGGCGCCGAACCGGGAATATTCACTCTAGGCCTAACCAGCCTAAGGTGGTGTTTTCTGTTTGGTGTAAGAAATACCAACAAGCATTTCTGGCGCCGTTGCCGGGGAAGACAATTGTTGACAAGTGTATACAATGAGTACTCATGATTACACTTGATGTGATTTAACCATTTCCATTACAGGCTAACCTTGATCTGTTTTCTCTCTTTGATGTGAAAACAGGATAGTGTATGCGTGGATTCAACTTGCCGGAAAACTTCGTTGATAATCCAGAGTCGCTTGTAAGGAAAGTCCGACCCCGCGTCGACTCTCCCTCACAAGCAACACTCCCGACGGACGAACCCACATCATCCGCACCATCATCACTTATTGACATGGCTGATCAAAGGACCCTCCGTGACTACTCTGCTCCCTCCGTTGCCAATGTTCCCGTTGGGCCCAATGTCAACGCCGGTGATGCAGGGTTTGCAGTCAAATCAAGCCTAATCACTATGGTGCAGGCCATTCCCTTTTGTGGAAAGGCCACGGAGGACGCCAACACTCATCTCCAGCAATTCCTTGAGATATGCAACACATCGGCAACCGCCGGAGTCAACCAAGATGCTATCAGACTTCGTTTGTTTCCCCTCTCCCTCCTTGGGAAGGCGAAACAATGGTTCTATGCCAATCGTGCTAGCATTGACACTTGGGACCGCTGTTCTACCGCGTTCCTCGCAAAGTTTTTCCCGTTGGGTAAAACCAATGCCCTTCGTGGGAGAATATCAAGCTTCCAGCAAGCCAACAATGAAACCATCGCCGAGGCGTGGGATAGGCTCCAAGATTACATATCCGCCTGCCCACACCACGGGATGGAAGAATGGCTCATTCTTCAACATTTCTACAACGGGTTGACACCAACAACCCGTGGACATATGGATGCCGCTGCTGGAGGAGCCTTCTTCTCAATGACCGTTGCTCAAGCTAAAGAACTTATTGAGAAGATGGTCTCCAATCAAGGGTGGAGCGATGAACGTCTCCAACCACGCTCTAAGGGCGTACACCCTATCAAGGAGGTGGACTTATTGTCCGCCAAGCTCGACCTCGTCATGAAGCGCTTGGACGACTTCAACACGCATGGTAGAGTTCGTTCACTTGACTCACGCATCACGTGTGAGGAATGTGGCAACACTGGCCATATGGGGAAGGATTGCCCCAACCATACCCATGAAGAAGCATTCTACATGAACAACAACAATGGGTATCGTCCAAGTGGAGGTCAAGGTTTTAACCAAAACCGCCAATCTTATCAAGGAGGTAATAATTTCTCTGGTTTTAATAATAATCAGCCTTCTTTGAAAGATTTGGTTTATGGCCAAGCTAAAATCAACGAATCAATCAACAAAAAGCTTGCTGCCAATGATCAAAGTTTAGAGAGTTTAAATTCAAAAATAGAAGGTCTTTCTTCCGCTTTCAAAAATCAGTTGAGCTTTAATAAAATGTTAGAAACTCAGTTAGCTCAGCTTGCTGCTCTTGTTCCTACTTGTGAAAATGTTAATGCGGTCACCACGAGGGGAGGAAAATCCACTCGCGACCCGCCATATCCTAACCATGCAGGGAAGAACAGGAACGAACAAGAAGAAGAAGAAGGACCATCTAAAGATCAAGAAAAAGAAGAAAGTGAGCCTAAGGAAGATGACGGGAGGCAAGCACCATTGGACTTCCAAGATACAAACATCATGCCATTCCCGCACCGCACCAAGAAGAGAAATGTGGATGAGCAATTCGCCCGATTTGTTGAGACAATTCAGAAGATTCATGTGAACGTGCCCTTGATGGATATGATACAAGTGCCCACCTATGCACGTTATCTCAAGGACATCCTCAACAACAAGCGACCCTTGCCCACCACAGAAACGATCAAGCTCACTGAGGAGTGTAGCGCTGCTATACTCAACAAACTTCCTGAAAAGAAGAAAGATCCTGGATGTCCCACCATATCATGCTCTATTGGGACACACCACTTCAACAACGCTCTATGCGATCTTGGGGCAAGTGTTAGCGTGATGCCCAAGGAGGTCTTCGATCAATTGAGCCACACTGACTTAACTCCTACTCCCATGCGGCTGCAACTAGCAGATTCATCCATCCGCTACCCGGCGGGCATCGCCGAAGATATTCCGGTGAAAATCCGGGGTAGCTTCATCCCCGTCGACTTTGTGGTGCTTGACATGGATATTGATAAGGAAACGCCCCTCATCTTGGGATGTCCCTTCCTTAGCACCACAAAGGCCCAAATTGATGTTGGAGTTGGAGAAATCCGCCTCTACATCAATGGGAAGAAGGAGAAGTTCGAGTTTCAACCTCGGAAAGAACAATGCTCGATGATCAAGGTCAAGTATGGGCCAAACACCTCCAACATTCAAGAAGTTGAAGTGACAGCCAGGAAAACGGACAGCCTCATTGCTCTATGGAAGAGCTTGGCAAAGATTGAAAATCCATCGCAGTTTCGACCAAAGAAACCTGCGACCACGAGGCCGGGATTATGGGCCAAGAAACCCGTCCCAAAGTCCGAGAAGCCACCTACACCATCAAAGATGAAACAAGTGTGGCAAGTCAAGGCGCAGCCCTCTACGTCCTCATCTCCAAGGATCGGGTCCGCGCCACCAAGCTAAACCCGTTGGAGAAGTCTTAGCCCGTCGGACTTTAAACGACACGGCCCTGGCCGCCAGGAAAACCGGCATTATCATTCGGTTTGATTCTCTTTTCTTTTTGAACTTTTCCACCACATTTGCATTTGGATTTCTTTCCAAACCACTTTGCATATTTATTTCCTCCACCAAAAATTTATTTGGATTTTTCCGCCAGCATATTTGAATTTTTCCCTCGCCATGCATTTAAAAATCAAAATTTTCAAAAATACTTTTGCGTTCAAAATGACTCATCTTTGGATGAAATGAAATTTTGGACCACCCTTGTATCATCATGGAAAAGCCAAAAATATTTTTGCATGTTGAAATTTTTCGATTTTTGATTTTTTTTCGAAAAATTTTGAATTCGAGGCAACCTTTTATTTGAAAATCTTTTTGAGCAAATATTTTTGAGGAGTTTCTGGACATAGCAACCATGGTCAATCTCCATTTGGCCGTTGAGGGCTGTGGGCCAAAGAGGCAAGCAAGTGGACCCCACAGGGGGTCGGCCGACCCCACTTGGCAGGTCGGCCGACCCAGAGGTGCCGTTGGGCGCGCTCCCCTTTGCCCCAACGGTCACCTGTCCTGTCCTCTTTTCGAAAATGGCCGTTATGGCTCATGTATATGAGGAGGTGGCCGGCCACAAGCTCTCTCCCTCTCACACTCTCATTTCCACTCCTCAACTCACTTCACTCCATTGCTCTCAAGTTTTCCATTGTGCTCATTGAGTTCTTGCCTCAAAATTCTGCAAAAATATTTCTCCTTTGGTTTGCTTTGCAGTTTTGTTTTGGTTTGGTTTTCCGAGTTGCGTTTTCTCGCTTGCAAGAACACCGACGGTTTCATCGATTGGTTTTCACTCTCATAACCCGTTCGGAGTTTTCGTTCTTGCGTTCTTGCTCGACCTCGCTGCAGCATGAAGCGCGCCGGCAAAGCCTTCGCCTCGCTGCTCCGGTCCGGGAGCACAGGCTCGGGTTCATCTCGACCTCGCACTCGCGCCCGCACCGCCACCGAGCAAGTGTCAAGCCCTCAACATGAAGCCGCAACGGAGGAACAAGCCAACACCGAGCATCGTCTTCTCGTCGACACCGACCTCGACTTGGTGGGCGACGAAGAGATGAGCGCCTACGAAGCTCTCCGACTCCGAACATTTGCTCCTACGCGAGCATTTGATCCGGAACTGCTGCAAAAGATTGGTATGGATGCTGAATTTTCTCGAGTATTTAAAGCAATAGGGTGGGATAAGTTTGCAAGTGTAGATGAGCAGGGTTCCCGCTTACTTACACTACAGTTTTTATGCACCCTACGCGTGGTAGATGACGGTATTACCTTTCGGTTTTTCCGGGAGGAATATCATTTGACATGGAAAATCCTTAGTCAATGCCTCGGCTTTAATTCTCGCTGCACCATTGATGTTGATAGTTCGATTCCGGGTTACTCAAAGTTAGCTTTTTGGCAAAGAATTTCTGCATCTCCTACTTGTGAGAAACCCCGAACTAATCACATTCATCATCCTACCTTGCGCTTGTTGCACATGTGGCTTGGCATTACCTTGTTTCCTAGAAGTGATATTAGGATTGTGCGCGAGGATGATCTGAAATTCTTTATGCTATGGTTGAGAAAATAAAGATTGCTCCTGTCATGTCCATGATTTCTCAGTGGTTAGAAAATTTTAGAATGACTGGACCAATTGAGTGCACCTCGTTGATTACACGTATTGCTGCGGGTGTTGGTGCTTTGCATGATGCTAATGTTGCTTATATTGATACACCCCGCTCTCTTATCACCGAGGATTATCTTATTCAAGGTCATACACTTAAGCATGGTCCAAATAATTCTCTCATATTTTATTATGTCGGTTATACAAATGAATTCCCGTTACCTAACCGGGAACTTCGTTTGTATGGCTGTAAAAATCTAACCACACCTCTAGAAAAAGAGGAGGCTGCACGCAGGAGTACTTCTTCTCGCAGGAGGACGCGCAGGCCGGAGCCGACCGCCGACACCGGGATAGCCGCACCGCAGCCCATGGCCTATGCACATGGGCCAAGCTACGGTCACGCCGGGTATGGTCCCGGTGGGTACACCACTCCACCACCGTTCGAGGTCGGCGGCTCGTCGCAGCAGGGTGCGGGCCAAGCCCAATGGACGCACCCTTCCCGCGCGCAATGGGAGGAAATCTCCTCCGATTCGACGTCCTACTCACCACGGGCCGGTGGGCGGCGTTCGTCTGCAGCTCGTGATCCATATCTTGAGCAGCAAATGAATGCGCTCACCGAGCAAATGGGACGCATCGAGACTCGAGGAGAGGACGTTGAGTACACTCTCAACCAACACGTCCTGCAGACCCATCAGTGGCAAGAAAACACAAATGCCCAGCTCACCAACCTCACCAACATGACGCAGCAGGGCCAAGCCGATATGTTGGCTTACTTTCGCCACACCGGGTTCGATCCTCGACATCACCCATGAGCAAGAACAAGCTTGGGGGGGGATGCCATACCCCCCGCTAAGGTATCATGTATCGCAACTTGTATCCTTTTGTTTCTTTTGTTTGCTTGTTCTTGCACCTCTCATGAAAAATACCAAAAAAATGATAAATCTGAAAATAAAATAAAAATGACAAAACTAAAAAGAACAAAAATAGTCTTTAGTGTGGTTTCTAGTTTTTCGTAGTTTCTCTTCATATGCGAGTATGAGTGTTTAGCCTTCCTTATGTTGAGATGATGAACAGTTGCTCTGTTTTATCTCTTGTTTGTACCTAGTCACAACTTAGTGCTCTCCCAAGTTTTGAGACTTTTGGCTTATGCTTACCTAGAACTTGAAACTTGTGGGCTGCATAGTGCTTGATCTAAGTCTAAGTTGTTGTGAGATATGATATGGTACAAATAGGGCTGCCATGATCTTGTTCAAAGTAGGACTTGACTTCCGGAGTTTTATTTTACAAAATACAAAAAAATGATAAAGTTCCTCAATGATCAAAAATTCCTACCAAAGCCATATGTTGTTCTTACATTGCAAACCCTTACACATATGCTGCTTGTCATTGCATTGAGCTTTATCAAAATTGTGTGACCCTAGTGAGAAGCTTGTCATACTCTCATTGATCAAGATCACGTACACTCCACCTCGCATGCTAAACTTCTACACTGGAAGTTAAGCAATACCACCACACTTTCCACCAAAATAAATACTCCAAAAATTCATTGTTACCTCTCTCTCAAAATGTATCATTGGAGACATGGCTATGCAAAAGAAAGAAAAAGAATAATCCCCTGCTCATACAAAAGTAGAGCATGATGAAGAAAAATGGGGAATAAAGAAAGAAAAATGTTGAGAAAAAGAAAGAAAGCAAGATAGCCATGTTCTCCTCAAAAATTCAAAAAGAGAGAGAGGAAACAAATAAAAAGGAGTATAGTTCTTCCACCTCACCACCACCTTACACACACATGCACATCTTGATCAAGGTTGTATGACTTGCATTCTCCATGGATCCACTCTTTTGGTTCAGCAATATGTGTGATGCAAGTATGCCTCATATCATCCCTACCTTGAGCTCCACATACAAGCCTTAGAAGTAGGATGACAAAGAGGCAACACAATAATGCCTTGGTGAGGAATATACACTTATTGAGCGATTTGAGAGCATCATTTGAGGAACTTTACTTTTATTTCAAAACTTTTGAAAACCTCCGGAAAATAAAAGTCAAACAATGGACAAGTGAATGGTGCTCTGTTATAACCGTTCTATCTCTCAACCGCCCAAGACAAGGAAAAAGCCATACGCCCCATAAGGAGTAAGGTAAAGGGTGAGTTGCCATGCCAACTTTTTCAACTCAAAGGAGAGTATTTTGTTGTGTGCATGGTACCTATGAGATATGAAACATTGTAGCAACTCCTGATCAACATCCTAAGTCCTACTTCTTGCTCGGGACGAGCAAGGAGGACAGCTTGGGGGAGTTGTTGACGGTCCTTAGACCCAGTTTTTGACCGTCAATTAGCTCTATAAATAAGGAAGAACTAACACTTGTTACTTGCATTTTGTTATCAAATAACCTATTTCCACGTGTACCTCTAGATTTGGATGTGCAGGTGGAAAACAGGGATTTCCAGGTGTAAACAAGGCCCAAGGCGACGATTCCAACACGTCCATCAAACGACGCTCGCCGCGGGAATATAATTCAAGGATTAAAGGCCCAGAACCACTCAGAATATCAACTGAGGCCACGCACCTGGAAAAGAGGCTAAAAGGCCGAGGGGAGCCAACCTGCCAAAGCCCAGCCCAGGGGGGGCCAGGGCCAGGTCGGCCGACCCCAAACCCTAGGTCGGCCGACCTGACATGGAGGCCCCCTGGGTCCATCTTCTTATGGCGGTTTGCAACCGACTTCAGGAGGTCGGTTCCACCTGCAATCAATGCCACCGACCTACGGAACCGCCTCAATTCCACCGCCTTTGAGGGCTATAAATAAAGGGGTACCCCCTCCCCTTGGAAGACACACAACACAAGAGGCTCATTCCCTCCTCCACACATCCAGAGCTAGGGGCTCTCTAGTTAGGCTTAGGCTGAGTAGTTGGGCTGCCCTTTTGGCTCCCAAGTCCCTTGGAGAGTTTGGGGTATATTCCCTTGTATCCTTTTACTCTCTTTGTAAGACTTATTTCTTTATCAATGGAATATCATCGTTCTTGTAGTAGTTATGTGCTTATGCTAGTTCATCGTTCATCCTTGATCTTGGATGAACGTTCTTCGTTCGTTCATGTTCGTTCATCGTTCGTTCATCGTTCATCGATGTTCGTTCATGATCGTTCATCGTTCGTTCGTCGTTCGTTCATACTCGATCATCGGTTAACGATGATCGTTCTCCATCGTTCATCGTTCGTCGCTCGTTCTTGAGCGACGAACGCCTATGCTTAACGTAGTGCTAGCTTTGATCCTTTGTCTAAGTAATCGCTTGCTAGACCTAGTTGTTCCTTTTGCTTAGTCATCGGGTCCATTGTCTTGCAAGAGTGCTCTAGGTTTATCGCCTTGCGAGGTGCCTCGAGGGATCTAGAGTTGTGGTTAGTTACGCTAGCATGGTGCTAGGGCTTCCTTTCCACCCTTGGATGCGTGTTCGTGCCCCACGGTTTGTAGAGGTAGGCGGCAGGTGGTGACAGCCCTGTCCGTCCCTTGTAATCCTCCACGTTCGGGTATGGCGTAGGAGTATATATGAAATGTCCGGAGATTGGGGCAGACTCTGATCGCTGGATCTCCCGATGATGGCTCGGCAGTAGAACAGCTTAGTCTTGGCTTGTGTGCAGCTTAGGCTATAGGTAGATGCTACGCACGCTACTTGACGATGTACATTAGGAGTAGCAGTTCTTCTTACTTAACCTTAGTCTAGCCTAGAGCCGCCTCTCGCCTTTTATCAGAGAGTGGAAATGCCTGCTGTGTGTGTCGCACTATCCTCTATCCATACATTGCCTTACCCCTGTATTTGGATATTGGTTATGATCTATCATTTGTAACACCATGAGTATAAGTACACACTTGTCAACCACGTCTTCCTTTGGGAAAATATAAATAACGATACCCTGGAATACTCTCGGGTGAAATGCTACAACGGGTTATCCGTGCGCTTGCGGATTATCTTTTATGATTAAATACTAATAATACATATCTGGCACTCGTTGCTAGTTGTGGATTATTATGTATCCTAAGCAAGTAACTTAACCCCAGGTATTTCTGGCGCCGAACCGGGAATATTCACTCTAGGCCTAACCAGCCTAAGGTGGTGTTTTCTGTTTGGTGTAAGAAATACCAACAATAAGCACACCACAGAGGCGACGCTTAATCTTCCATAAACATCATCAGGATCACCTCAGCTCTAACCCAAGTTCATTCATTCATCTTTCTTAAGTTATCACCCAACCTTACCACCACACAACACCAAACACGGTTTTCACATTTGCAAAAGCTAAGTATAAGTAGAGCACTTAGTGATACACAGTCCTAAGCATTTCTATAACAAGGAAATCATCCATGCGTAAATAATATTCATACATGGATATCCTAGGTTTAACAGGGAATAATTTAGGACAGGTAATATAAGGCTCAGTGGTCTTGGTCATACTACACAAAGATTTTGCAAACATCAGGACAATCATTTCATGCAATAAAATGGCTTCTACGGGTTGTGTTTATAAAACATAGGAGCAATATGATCAAAGGGAAAACGGATTGTGACTTGCCTTCGTTGACGTCCTCGGGGAGTTCCTGCTCAAAGTCTTCGGCTCCTGGTTCCTGCTCCTCCTCCTCCGCGTACTCGTACTCTCCGTTAGCTACGCGACCGGCAAACAAGCAAACAAACACAAATAAATACAAAAGAAATAGAGGATGAGCTCTATAAAAGATGAAACTGGTAGAAATGGATAGAGCTCGATTTTAGATGAATTTAGGAGGAAGAATCAGGTCAATCGGAGCTCGGACGAGGGAGATATAAGTTTTACAGCGAGGACTATTGGTTTATTCCGAAAATGAATTCGGGGAAAAGAATAACGGGTCATGTTGCGTGGACTGGTTGCTGCTTTGTTTGGTTGGAGGGGAGGGAGAGGATGTGATGAGCAAGCTTGGAATGTGTCTAGGAGCACGGGCAAGTTCTTTAGGTGGCTCGACCATGGCGATATGGCTCCGGAGGGAAAGATCGATGGAAGGTGTATTGTTGGTGGTGAAACAGAGAGGAAAAAGAAGCGGAGCTCACCTGCAGCTGGGCTGGGCAGCGCGCTGGTGAGGGAGCTCGCGGGGAGGGCTATTTATAGCCGGGGACAAGCTTGAGTAGGGAGAGAGAAGAGCATCACCGTGGATGGCATGACAGCGACATCGAGGTGACGGCGACGTGACAGGAGCAGTAGCGGTGCATGCAGGGCAGCATGCGCGTGCGGAGAACGGTAGTCGAAGCGTGTAGCTTTGGGGTGATGTGACTGGGGCAGCAGTGGGGAAAGTGGCCAGCTGGTATGCGTGCGGGAAAATGGTAGATGAAACGCGCAGCTTTGGCGGTGATGTGATTGTGACGCGATGAGACAGAGTAAAGAGACGACTTGATACGACGGGACAGCTCAAGAATAGTGTCATCACGTGGTTCGGGATGACATGACATGACGCGATGGCATCGCTATGCGCAGGTCGCTGCTGCTGCTGCTGCTGTTTGTGAATGCGGAGCGAGGCATGGGCAGGGGCAGCATGCGAGGGTGCGGCTTTGGAGCGATGGGACGCGAGCACATTTGGCCAATAGTGGATGCGCAGGGGCCGTGGGACATGGCATGCATGCGGAGGCGACGGGCTGCAGCGGCAGCGCTGTGCGCGGTGGCCCCGGTGGCAGGGCATGGCGCTTGCGTGCAACTTTAGATGAGAGGACATGTGTGCAGAGAGAGGAAGGGGTCGTGGCGGTGCGTCGCTGCGTGGTATGCGCAAATAGTGGCGACGGGATGGCGGGGCCGATGGCGTGGCGTGTGTGGTTTTGGTTCGATGAGACAACGACGAGACGACTCAGGAGTTGGTGTGTGGATTTGGGCTGATGAGACAACGACGAGACGCGACGAGATAACACAAGCATAGTGTATAGTGTCGTCACGTGGTTTGAGATGACGAGACGACTCAAGCATAGTGCATAGTGTTGGCACAAGGTTCAAGACGACGAGACGACTCAAGCATAGTGCATAGTGTTGGCACAAGGTTCAAGACGACGAGACGACTCAAGCATAGTGTCGTCAGGTCATTCGAGATAATTAATGTGACGAGATGACTCGTGCGGGGCCGAGCGATGTGCCAGCTTATGCGAAGGAATAAATGACGGTCACTGGGTAGGTGAAGGTAAAAACGCGCTGGACGGCAATTTAGCGCGCGAGGATGGAGAAGGGAAAGAAATAGACCAGACCGGAAAATCCAGTTGGTGTGGTCCAGAACAAGAGAGGGATTTTTGAAAAGTTTTGAAAACTTCCGATTTAAGTTTCGATTTTTATTTAAAATTTTTAGGGTCGATTTTCAGGGCGTTACAAACCTACCCCCCTTAAAGGAATCTCGTCCTCGAGATTCAGGCTCATCCTCGAAGAGATGGGGATACTCCTTCCTCAAAGCATCTTCTCTTTCCCATGTAGCTTCTGCTTCTGTGTGCCGACTCCACTGAACACGGTACAGACGGACTGTTGATCCTCTGGTCTGACGGGTGGTTACATCCAAAATCTTAATCGGCACTTCCCGATATCGGAGGTCATCTTGTAATCCAGAGTCTCCACTGAGACATGCTCTTCTGGTATTCTCAGACACTTCTTGAGCTGGGACACATGGAAAACATTATGCACATCTGTCAACTCTGGTGGTAGCTCGATCCTGTATGCCACAGTACCGATCTTCTTCAACACTCGGTAGGGTCCGATGTAGCGTGGTGCTAACTTGCCACGGACTTGGAAACGACGCGTACCTCTAATTGGGGAAACTTTAAGGTACACATAGTCTCTAACTTGGAAGCTTAAATCCCTTCGTCTTTTGTCTGAATAACTCTTCTGACGGGACTGTGCTTCTTTCAGCTTTCTCTGATTTCTACAACTTTTTCTTCTGCCTCTTTAACGATGGAGGGTCCTGTAAGGGAACGCTCTCCAACTTCTGACCACATCAGAGGTGTTCTGCATTTTCTGCCATATAACACTTCAAAAGGCGACATCTTGAGGCTAGCTTGGTAACTGTTGTTGTATGAGAACTCAGCATAAGCTAGACTCTTCTCCCAGTCTTTGCCATAGGTCAGTGCACAGGCTCTCAACATGTCTTCAAGGATTTGATTGATCCTTTCTGTCTGACCATCTGTCTGAGGGTGATAAGCAGTGCTGAAATCCAAGTTAGTTCCCAAAGCAGAGTGTAAGCTTTTCCAAACTTGAGGTAAATTGGGTACCTCTATCAGAGACAATTCTGCTCGGTACTCCATGTAGCTTCACTATGTGGTCAATGTACAACTGGGCTAACTTGTCTCCTCCATAGTTGGTTCGTACAGGAATAAAGTGAGCGACCTTGGTGAGTCGGTCCACTATTACCCATACAGAGTTATATCCCTTCTTTGTTTTAGGAAAACCAACTATAAAATCCATGCCTACTTCATCCCATTTCCACACAGGGATTGGTAAGGGCTGGAGTAATCTGCAGGCTTCTGGTGTTCTGCCTTGACTCTCTGACAGACATCACATTCTGCAACAAACTTGGCTATATCTGCCTTCATTCCATTCCACCAGTACTTTTCCTTTAAATCAAGATACATCTTGGTAGATCCTGGGTGGATGGAATATGCTGAGTTGTGGGCTTCATCCATGATTATCTCTCGGAACTTTCCTTCCTGTGGTACACAGATTCTATCTTATACCATAGAGTTCCTTTATCATCTACTCTGAAGTTTGGGGCTTTGTTTTCTCCAGTGTGGTTACGGATCTTCATTAACTCTTGATCCTTGAGCTGGGCTTGTCTGATCTGTTCATCCAGTGTTGGTTGCACACTTAGAGTATTCACACAAGATCGAGGCACTATCTCCAGATTAAGCTTCTTTATCTCGGTCGACAAATGATCATTGTGGTTCATGAGGTAGTTGCAGTAGGCTTTTCTGCTTAAGGCATCTGCCATGACGTTTGCTTTTCCGGGATGGTAGTGGATTTTCAAATCATAGTCCTTGATTAACTCTAACCATCTTCGTTGTCTCAGATTCAGATCTGGCTGAGTAAAGATGTACTTTAAAACTCTTGTGATCCGTGTAGATCTCACACTTATTTCCAATTAAGTAGTGCCTCCAAATCTTGAGGGCATGCACTACTGCTGCTAACTCCAGATCATGAGTGGGATAATTCTGCTCATGTGTCTTCAATTGCCTTGATGCATAGGCAACAACTCTACCATCTTGCATTAGGACACATCCTAAGCCTTGTCTTGATGCATCACAGTAGACAACAAAATCTCTGTGAATGTCAGGTAAGACTAACACTGGTGCTGTTGTCAGTCTTCTCTTCAACTCTTGAAAGCTTCTTTCACAAGACTGGGTCCATTCAAACTTCTTGTCTTTTCTGAGAAGTTCTGTCATGGGTCTGGCTATCTTGGAAAATCCTTCAATGAGTCGGCGGTAATAACCCGCTAATCCAAGAAAGTTTCTGATCTCTGACACATTTGTCGGCTGAGGCCAATGAGTAACTGCTTCAACCTTCTCAGGGTCTACAGCAACTCCTTCTGCTGTCAGAATGTGGCCAAGGAAGGCAACTTTCTCAAGCCAAAATTCACATTTACTGAACTTAGCATACAACTTGTGGGCTCTGAGCTTTTCCAAAATTACTCTCAGATGTTGCTCGTGCTCTTCGGCACTCTTTGAATAGATCAGTATGTCGTCAATGAAGACAACGACAAACTTATCTAATTCTTCATAAACACCTTGTTCATGAGATTCATGAAGTATGCCGGTGCATTGGTTAGTCCAAAGGACATAGCTGTGAACTCATACTGACCATATCTGGATACAAAGGCTGTCTTTGGGATATCTGCTTCTCTGATCTTCAGCTGATAATACTCGGACCTCAAGTCAATCTTGGAGAAGTATTTGGCTCCTTTTAACTGATCAAACAGGTCATCGATCCTGGGCAGAGGATACTTGTTCTTGATGGTCACTTCATTCAAGGATCTGTAGTCTACACACATCCTCATACTTCCATCCTTCTTCTTGACAAACAAAACTGGTGCTCCCCAAGGGGAAGAGCATAAGATGAGAGAAGAACCTAAGATCTTCTTCATGTTATCATTTAATTCTCTTTGTTATTATATTTTTCTTTTTATAAAAAGGACGCAAGGCACAAGGGCCTCGCTGGCACACACAACAAGCAATTCACACAAACAAGCAACACTCACAGGTTCATTAAAACAACAGGGGTACAACACTAGCGAAGAGCTACTAGCGGTTACACTGCGACTGCAAGGGACAAACTAAGACTTCGGGGGGGTACAGTCTTCCACAGACACTTCCTTGAACTTGGACCGGTAGCTTCATCCCATGATGATTGGATCTTCATCTCAGTAGACACTCAGGGGTCCTGGGCATCCATGAGGTTGGAGGCATCTTCCAGGCCTCTAACTGGGGAATCTTCACCCAAAGCAGTGGGGAGGCGATCTTCATTCTCCTTTGGAAAAGGTTGGGTCAAAGGGAGGGGCTCTTCTTCTTCTTCGACTTCTTCTTCTTTACCGTCTGCTTGAGAGGGCGGTGGTGCAGGAAGATCTTCTGCGTACTTCCTCTTGATGTTGCTTCCCGCAGAGCAGATAGGAGTCCCATCCAAAACGGGACGTTCTCCTACTCCGGGGATATGCAGAGTCCTGCAGTGGGCACGCCCAGTGAGATAGGCAGTGCCGACTAGCTTGTTGTAGCGGTCTTCTGCGGACTTCAAGGCTTCTGAGGCAGCAACAACACGGCTTTCTGCTTCTGCTTCACGAGCTTTGGCTTCAGCGAGCTGAACACGTAGGGTCCTAACTCGTGTCTCAGCTTCTTCAGCTCGAGTGATGCACCTTCGCAGTCTGGCTGCGGTTCCGTCATACAGCTCATCCAAGGCGAGCAGATAACGGGTCATGGCAACCACTGTGGGATCTCTTTCAGCCATTCTGAGGCCTTCTATTGTCCTCATCCTTGCAAGCCAAGTGGGGCGGTTTCTCTCCAGGGAGGGAAGAACCTCATTGGCGAGCGACCGATAGGCCTCTCATACATCTGGCACAAGTACCGAAGGGCCTTGCGTGCCACAGCTTGGTAGGTGTCTGGGAATCGTGACCCAGTGGTAGTCACGTTCCAGGGCTTCATCTCGGGGTGGTCATCACTGGCTCCAATGTGAATGGTGACTTCACAGCGTTTAGTGCCAAACTCTTCATACTCTCTTCCGACATACTCGGCAGGCTCCATAATGCCAAGTCTGACCATGGCATCACGTAGCACCTTTGGAAAGCCAGGGGTCTCCAAGCAGTAGTCGGTCACCCATCCATCTTCTTCCATCTGTAGAGGAGGGATTAAATAAGAGTTTTGCAAAAGAGAGGGAAAGAGCTAAGGAGTTTTTCCAAAATAGTTTTCGCAAATAATTTTAGCGTCCAAGCCTAAGGTCACGTCCTACAGCCAAGCACGGCTCTGGTACCACCTGAAGCACCCCGGTTATCCCAGGAGCTTAAACACTTTATTATACCAGTCCCTGGATCAGTCGCTGGTACAATCAAGTCTTACAACAGGTGATATTACAAGTCGCGACCTGACTAGGGGTCGATCGATAAGCAACAAGAACACTAGTAGATAGGCAACAGTAAACACAAAGCTAAACCAGAAGATGACTTCTAGGTCATCAAACGGCATAGCGGAAGCAACTAAGCGGTAGACTAATGCCACAGGCAGCTCGGGTGCGGACGAGACCAAGCTCAATCGTCTTCCTCACCGTCGGCGTCGACGAAGTCTGGATCTTCCTCTGTAATCAGCAAGCAAGAATGAGTACAGAAGTACTCAGCAAGTCGCAACCCTTACCCTACCATCAATGGATAAATGTATGCATTTGGCAGTAGCAAGGAAAAGGCCATCAGGTTTAACATTGCAATAAAGCAAGTTTTACACATGCAGGGGTTCAGTTTAAAGCAGTTTTAGCAAAAGCATCAAATTAAGATATTAAGGGGTTGGTCAAGTTTTACGTTGCCGGACACCCCGTCCACGACAACCTTCGGCGAAAGGCCGGACCTATTCTCAAAAACAACTCACGCATCAAGGAGATAGCACCCATCCCATGCTAGTTCTTGGACCGAACCAAAGCCATGTCCGTGACCGTGGACTCGGCTATTCGAATAGATTTTACACTCTGCAGAGGTTGTACGCTGTACCCACAATCTGAGTGCATCACAAGCCACCCGCGACGTGGGTGTGAAGACTCACAAAGCCATTACCCATCACAGCATCGTCCCGACTAATCGCCATGGGAGTTGTCCAGGGGTCTAGCCTCTGATCTAGGCCTCGACCGGGTCGCACACGTCTGCATCACGTCCACCTGCTCCATGGGCTCCCATTGCATCTCCAGCCTCCAGGCGATTAACAGACTAGCTGGCGGGGTTTAGACTAAGCCGTGCCGCATACACGGTAGTGTGGTCGCACTGAAAAAAACGGCTAGGTAGGATGTCACAAGCAACTCGGTCCTTATACGAGCCAAGGCGATCATCTCCACATATATGAACCCACCACAGAGGCGGCATTCATCTCCCAAATCACTTGTCATAAGCACACCACAGAGGCGACGCTTAATCTTCCATAAACATCATCAGGATCACCTCAGCTCTAACCCAAGTTCATTCATTCATCTTTCTTAAGTTATCACCCAACCTTACCACTACCACACAACACCAAACACGGTTTTCACATTTGCAAAAGCTAAGTATAAGTAGAGCACTTAGTGATACACAGTCCTAAGCATTTCTATAACAAGGAAATCATCCATGCGTAAATAATATTCATACATGGATATCCTAGGTCTAACAGGGAATAATTTAGGACAGGTAATATAAGGCTCAGTAGTCTTGGTCATACTACACAAAGATTTTGCAAACATCAGGACAATCATTTCATGCAATAAAATGGCTTCTACGGGTTGTGTTTATAAAACATAGGAGCAATATGATCAAAGGGAAAACGGATTGTGACTTGCCTTCGTTGACGTCCTCGGGGAGTTCCTGCTCAAAGTCTTCGGCTCCTGGTTCCTGCTCCTCCTCCTCCGCGTACTCGTACTCTCCGTTAGCTACGCGACCGGCAAACAAGCAAACAAACACAAATAAATACAAAAGAAATAGAGGACGAGCTCTATAAAA
The DNA here is from genome assembly GCA_012490785.1 of Eragrostis nindensis. NCBI lineage: Eukaryota > Viridiplantae > Streptophyta > Magnoliopsida > Poales > Poaceae > Eragrostis > Eragrostis nindensis. Next base: position 518,435 of record JAAXCT010000355.1, on the reverse strand, counting down.
GATGAAACTGGTAGAAATGGATAGAGCTCGATTTTAGATGAATTTAGGAGGAAGAATCAGGTCAATCGGAGCTCGGACGAGGGAGATATAAGTTTTACAGCGAGGACTATTGGTTTATTCCGAAAATGAATTCGGGGAAAAGAATAACGGGTCATGTTGCGTGGACTGGTTGCTGCTTTGTTTGGTTGGAGGGGAGGGAGAGGATGTGATGAGCAAGCTTGGAATGTGTCTAGGAGCACGGGCAAGTTTCTTTAGGTGGCTCGACCATGGCGATATGGCTCCGGAGGGAAAGATCGATGGAAGGTGTATTGTTGGTGGTGAAACAGAGAGGAAAAAGAAGCGGAGCTCACCTGCAGCTGGGCTGGGCAGCGCGCTGGTGAGGGAGCTCGCGGGGAGGGCTATTTATAGCCGGGGACAAGCTTGAGTAGGGAGAGAGAAGAGCATCACCGTGGATGGCATGACAGCGACATCGAGGTGACGGCGACGTGACAGGAGCAGTAGCGGTGCATGCAGGGCAGCATGCGCGTGCGGAGAACGGTAGTCGGAGCGTGTAGCTTTGGGGTGATGTGACTGGGGCAGCAGTGGGAAAGTGGCCAGCTGGTATGCGTGCGGGAAAATGGTAGATGAAACGCGCAGCTTTGGCGGTGATGTGATTGTGACGCGATGAGACAGAGTAAAGAGACGACTTGATACGACGGGACAGCTCAAGAATAGTGTCATCACGTGGTTCGGGATGACATGACATGACGCGATGGCATCGCTATGCGCAGGTCGCTGCTGCTGCTGCTGCTGTTTGTGAATGCGGAGCGAGGCATGGGCAGGGGCAGCATGCGAGGCGTGCGGCTTTGGAGCGATGGGACGCGAGCACATTTGGCCAATAGTGGATGCGCAGGGGCCGTGGGACATGGCATGCATGCGGAGGCGACGGGCTGCAGCGGCAGCGCTGTGCGCGGTGGCCCCGGTGGCAGGGCATGGCGCTTGCGTGCAACTTTAGATGAGAGGACATGTGTGCAGAGAGAGGAAGGGGTCGTGGCGGTGCGTCGCTGCGTGGTATGCGCAAATAGTGGCGACGGGATGGCGGGGCCGATGGCGTGGCGTGTGGTTTTGGTTTGATGAGACAACGACGAGACGACTCAGGAGTTGGTGTGTGGATTTGGGCTGATGAGACAACGACGAGACGCGACGAGATAACACAAGCATAGTGTATAGTGTCGTCACGTGGTTTGAGATGACGAGACGACTCAAGCATAGTGCATAGTGTTGGCACAAGGTTCAAGACGACGAGACGACTCAAGCATAGTGCATAGTGTTGGCACAAGGTTCAAGACGACGAGACGACTCAAGCATAGTGTCGTCAGGTCATTCGAGATAATTAATGTGACGAGATGACTCGTGCGGGGCCGAGCGATGTGCCAGCTTATGCGAAGGAATAAATGACGGTCACTGGGTAGGTGAAGGTAAAAACGCGCTGGACGGCAATTTAGCGCGCGAGGATGGAGAAGGGAAAGAAATAGACCAGACCGGAAAATCCAGTTGGTGTGGTCCAGAACAAGAGAGGGATTTTTGAAAAGTTTTGAAAACTTCCGATTTAAGTTTCGATTTTTATTTAAAATTTTTAGGGTCGATTTTCAGGGCGTTACAAACCTACCCCCCTTAAAGGAATCTCGTCCTCGAGATTCAGGCTCATCCTCGAAGAGATGGGGATACTCCTTCCTCAAAGCATCTTCTCTTTCCCATGTAGCTTCTGCTTCTGTGTGCCGGCTCCACTGAACACGGTACAGACGGACTGTTGATCCTCTGGTCTGACGGGTGGTTACATCCAAAATCTTAATCGGCACTTCCCGATATCGGAGGTCATCTTGTAAATCCAGAGTCTCCACTGAGACATGCTCTTCTGGTATTCTCAGACACTTCTTGAGCTGGGACACATGGAAAACATTATGCACATCTGTCAACTCTGGTGGTAGCTCGATCCTGTATGCCACAGTACCGATCTTCTTCAACACTCGGTAGGGTCCGATGTAGCGTGGTGCTAACTTGCCACGGACTTGGAAACGACGCGTACCTCTAATTGGGGAAACTTTAAGGTACACATAGTCTCTAACTTGGAAGCTTAAATCCCTTCGTCTTTTGTCTGAATAACTCTTCTGACGGGACTGTGCTTCTTTCAGCTTTTCTCTGATTTCTGCAACTTTTTCTTCTGCCTCTTTAACGATGGAGGGTCCTGTAAGGGAACGCTCTCCAACTTCTGACCACATCAGAGGTGTTCTGCATTTTCTGCCATATAACACTTCAAAAGGCGACATCTTGAGGCTAGCTTGGTAACTGTTGTTGTATGAGAACTCAGCATAAGCTAGACTCTTCTCCCAGTCTTTGCCATAGGTCAGTGCACAGGCTCTCAACATGTCTTCAAGGATTTGATTGATCCTTTCTGTCTGACCATCTGTCTGAGGGTGATAAGCAGTGCTGAAATCCAAGTTAGTTCCCAAAGCAGAGTGTAAGCTTTTCCAAACCTTGAGGTAAATTGGGTACCTCTATCAGAGACAATTCTGCTCGGTACTCCATGTAGCTTCACTATGTGGTCAATGTACAACTGGGCTAACTTGTCTCCTCCATAGTTGGTTCGTACAGGAATAAAGTGAGCGACCTTGGTGAGTCGGTCCACTATTACCCATACAGAGTTATATCCCTTCTTTGTTTTAGGAAAACCAACTATAAAATCCATGCCTACTTCATCCCATTTCCACACAGGGATTGGTAAGGGCTGGAGTAATCCTGCAGGCTTCTGGTGTTCTGCCTTGACTTTCTGACAGACATCACATTCTGCAACAAACTTGGCTATATCTGCCTTCATTCCATTCCACCAGTACTTTTCCTTTAAATCAAGATACATCTTGGTAGATCCTGGGTGGATGGAATATGCTGAGTTGTGGGCTTCATCCATGATTATCTCTCGGAACTTTCCTTCCTGTGGTACACAGATTCTATCTTTATACCATAGAGTTCCTTTATCATCTACTCTGAAGTTTGGGGCTTTGTTTTCTCCAGTGTGGTTACGGATCTTCATTAACTCTTGATCCTTGAGCTGGGCTTGTCTGATCTGTTCATCCAGTGTTGGTTGCACACTTAGAGTATTCACACAAGATCGAGGCACTATCTCCAGATTAAGCTTCTTTATCTCGGTCGACAAATGATCATTGTGGTTCATGAGGTAGTTGCAGTAGGCTTTTCTGCTTAAGGCATCTGCCATGACGTTTGCTTTTCCGGGATGGTAGTGGATTTCCAAATCATAGTCCTTGATTAACTCTAACCATCTTCGTTGTCTCAGATTCAGATCTGGCTGAGTAAAGATGTACTTTAAACTCTTGTGATCCGTGTAGATCTCACACTTATTTCCAATTAAGTAGTGCCTCCAAATCTTGAGGGCATGCACTACTGCTGCTAACTCCAGATCATGAGTGGGATAATTCTGCTCATGTGTCTTCAATTGCCTTGATGCATAGGCAACAACTCTACCATCTTGCATTAGGACACATCCTAAGCCTTGTCTTGATGCATCACAGTAGACAACAAAATCTCTGTGAATGTCAGGTAAGACTAACACTGGTGCTGTTGTCAGTCTTCTCTTCAACTCTTGAAAGCTTCTTTCACAAGACTGGGTCCATTCAAACTTCTTGTCTTTTCTGAGAAGTTCTGTCATGGGTCTGGCTATCTTGGAAAATCCTTCAATGAGTCGGCGGTAATAACCCGCTAATCCAAGAAAGTTTCTGATCTCTGACACATTTGTCGGCTGAGGCCAATGAGTAACTGCTTCAACCTTCTCAGGGTCTACAGCAACTCCTTCTGCTGTCAGAATGTGGCCAAGGAAGGCAACTTTCTCAAGCCAAAATTCACATTTACTGAACTTAGCATACAACTTGTGGGCTCTGAGCTTTTCCAAAATTACTCTCAGATGTTGCTCGTGCTCTTCGGCACTCTTTGAATAGATCAGTATGTCGTCAATGAAGACAACGACAAACTTATCTAATTCTTTCATAAACACCTTGTTCATGAGATTCATGAAGTATGCCGGTGCATTGGTTAGTCCAAAGGACATAGCTGTGAACTCATACTGACCATATCTGGATACAAAGGCTGTCTTTGGGATATCTGCTTCTCTGATCTTCAGCTGATAATACCCGGACCTCAAGTCAATCTTGGAGAAGTATTTGGCTCCTTTTAACTGATCAAACAGGTCATCGATCCTGGGCAGAGGATACTTGTTCTTGATGGTCACTTCATTCAAGGATCTGTAGTCTACACACATCCTCATACTTCCATCCTTCTTCTTGACAAACAAAACTGGTGCTCCCCAAGGGGAAGAGCATAAGATGAGAGAAGAACCTAAGATCTTCTTCATGTTATCATTTAATTCTCTTTGTTATTATATTTTTCTTTTTATAAAAAGGACGCAAGGCACAAGGGCCTCGCTGGCACACACAACAAGCAATTCACACAAACAAGCAACACTCACAGGTTCATTAAAACAACAGGGGTACAACACTAGCGAAGAGCTACTAGCGGTTACACTGCGACTGCAAGGGACAAACTAAGACTTCGGGGGGGTACAGTCTTCCACAGACACTTCCTTGAACTTGGACCGGTAGCTTCATCCCATGATGATTGGATCTTCATCTCAGTAGACACTCAGGGGTCCTGGGCATCCATGAGGTTGGAGGCATCTTCCAGGCCTCTAACTGGGGAATCTTCACCCAAAGCAGTGGGGAGGCGATCTTCATTCTCCTTTGGAAAAGGTTGGGTCAAAGGGAGGGGCTCTTCTTCTTCTTCGACTTCTTCTTCTTTACCGTCTGCTTGAGAGGGCGGTGGTGCAGGAAGATCTTCTGCGTACTTCCTCTTGATGTTGCTTCCCGCAGAGCAGATAGGAGTCCCATCCAAAACGGAACGTTCTCCTACTCCGGGGATATGCAGAGTCCTGCAGTGGGCACGCCCAGTAAGATAGGCAGTGCCGACTAGCTTGTTGTAGCGGTCTTCAAGGCTTCTGAGGCAGCAACAACACGGCTTTCTGCTTCTGCTTCACGAGCTTTGGCTTCAGCGAGCTGAACACGTAGGGTACTAACTCGTGTCTCAGCTTCTTCAGCTCGAGTGATGCACCTTCGCAGTCTGGCTGCGGTTCCGTCATACAGCTCATCCAAGGCGAGCAGATAACGGGTCATGGCAACCACTGTGGGATCTCTTTCAGCCATTCTGAGGCCTTCAATTGTCCTCATCCTTGCAAGCCAAGTGGGGCGGTTTCTCTCCAGGGGAGGGAAGAACCTCATTGGCGAGCGACCGATAGGCCTCTCATACATCTGGCACAAGTACCGAAGGGCCTTGCGTGCCACAGCTTGGTAGGTGTCTGGGAATCGTGACCCAGTGGTAGTCACGTTCCAGGGCTTCATCTCGGGGTGGTCATCACTGGCTCCAATGTGAATGGTGACTTCACAGCGTTTAGTGCCAAACTCTTCATACTCTCTTCCGACATACTCGGCAGGCTCCATAATGCCAAGTCTGACCATGGCATCACGTAGCACCTTTGGAAAGCCAGGGGTCTCCAAGCAGTAGTCGGTCACCCATCCATCTTCTTCCATCTGTAGAGGAGGGATTAAATAAGAGTTTTGCAAAAGAGAGGGAAAGAGCTAAGGAGTTTTTCCAAAATAGTTTTCGCAAATAATTTTAGCGTCCAAGCCTAAGGTCACGTCCTACAGCCAAGCACGGCTCTGGTACCACCTGAAGCACCCCGGTTATCCCAGGAGCTTAAACACTTTATTATACCAGTCCCTGGATCAGTCGCTGGTACAATCAAGTCTTACAACAGGTGATATTACAAGTCGCGACCTGGCTAGGGGTCGATCGATAAGCAACAAGAACACTAGTAGATAGGCAACAGTAAACACAAAGCTAAACCAGAAGATGACTTCTAGGTCATCAAACGGCATAGCGGAAGCAACTAAGCGGTAGACTAATGCCACAGGCAGCTCGGGTGCGGACGAGACCAAGCTCAATCGTCTTCCTCACCGTCGGCGTCGACGAAGTCTGGATCTTCCTCTGTAATCAGCAAGCAAGAATGAGTACAGAAGTACTCAGCAAGTCGCAACCCTTACCCTACCATCAATGGATAAATGTATGCATTTGGCAGTAGCAAGGTAAAGGCCATCAGGTTTAACATTGCAATAAAGCAAGTTTTACACATGCAGGGGTTCAGTTTAAAGCAGTTTTAGCAAAAGCATCAAATTAAGATATTAAGGGGTTGGTCAAGTTTTACGTTGCCGGACACCCCGTCCACGACAACCTTCGGCGAAAGGCCGGACCTATTCTCAAAAACAACTCACGCATCAAGGAGATAGCACCCATCCCATGCTAGTTCTTGGACCGAACCAAAGCCATGTCCGTGACCGTGGACTCGGCTATTCGAATAGATTTTAACACTCTGCAGAGGTTGTACGCTGTACCCACAATCTGAGTGCATCACAAGCCACCCGCGACGTGGGTGTGAAGACTCACAAAGCCATTACCCATCACAGCATCGTCCCGACTAATCGCCATGGGAGTTGTCCAGGGGTCTAGCCTCTGATCTAGGCCTCGACCGGGTCGCACACGTCTGCATCACGTCCACCTGCTCCATGGGCTCCCATTGCATCTCCAGCCTCCAGGCGATTAACAGACTAGCTGGCGGGGTTTAGACTAAGCCGTGCCGCATACACGGTAGTGTGGTCGCACTGAAAAAAACGGCTAGGTAGGATGTCACAAGCAACTCGGTCCTTATACGAGCCAAGGCGATCATCTCCACATATATGAACCCACCACAGAGGCGGCATTCATCTCCCAAATCACTTGTCATAAGCACACCACAGAGGCGACGCTTAATCTTCCATAAACATCATCAGGATCACCTCAGCTCTAACCCAAGTTCATTCATTCATCTTTCTTAAGTTATCACCCAACCTTACCACTACCACACAACACCAAACACGGTTTTCACATTTGCAAAAGCTAAGTATAAGTAGAGCACTTAGTGATACACAGTCCTAAGCATTTCTATAACAAGGAAATCATCCATGCGTAAATAATATTCATACATGGATATCCTAGGTCTAACAGGGAATAATTTAGGACAGGTAATATAAGGCTCAGTAGTCTTGGTCATACTACACAAAGATTTTGCAAACATCAGGACAATCATTTCATGCAATAAAATGGCTTCTACGGGTTGTGTTTATAAAACATAGGAGCAATATGATCAAAGGGAAAACGGATTGTGACTTGCCTTCGTTGACGTCCTCGGGGAGTTCCTGCTCAAAGTCTTCGGCTCCTAGTTCCTGCTCCTCCTCCTCCGCGTACTCGTACTCTCCGTTAGCTACGCGACCGGCAAACAAGCAAACAAACACAAATAAATACAAAAGAAATAGAGGATGAGCTCTATAAAAGATGAAACTGGTAGAAATGGATAGAGCTCGATTTTAGATGAATTTAGGAGGAAGAATCAGGTCAATCGGAGCTCGGACGAGGGAGATATAAGTTTTACAGCGAGGACTATTGGTTTATTCCGAAAATGAATTCGGGGAAAAGAATAACGGGTCATGTTGCGTGGACTGGTTGCTGCTTTGTTTGGTTGGAGGGGAGGGAGAGGATGTGATGAGCAAGCTTGGAATGTGTCTAGGAGCACGGGCAAGTTTCTTTAGGTGGCTCGACCATGGCGATATGGCTCCGGAGGGAAAGATCGATGGAAGGTGTATTGTTGGTGGTGAAACAGAGAGGAAAAAGAAGCGGAGCTCACCTGCAGCTGGGCTGGGCAGCGCGCTGGTGAGGGAGCTCGCGGGGAGGGCTATTTATAGCCGGGGACAAGCTTGAGTAGGGAGAGAGAAGAGCATCACCGTGGATGGCATGACAGCGACATCGAGGTGACGGCGACGTGACAGGAGCAGTAGCGGTGCATGCAGGGCAGCATGCGCGTGCGGAGAACGGTAGTCGAAGCGTGTAGCTTTGGGGTGATGTGACTGGGGCAGCAGTGGGAAAGTGGCCAGCTGGTATGCGTGCGGGAAAATGGTAGATGAAACGCGCAGCTTTGGCGGTGATGTGATTGTGACGCGATGAGACAGAGTAAAGAGACGACTTGATACGACGGGACAGCTCAAGAATAGTGTCATCACGTGGTTCGGGATGACATGACATGACGCGATGGCATCGCTATGCGCAGGTCGCTGCTGCTGCTGCTGCTGTTTGTGAATGCGGAGCGAGGCATGGGCAGGGGCAGCATGCGAGGCGTGCGGCTTTGGAGCGATGGGACGCGAGCACATTTGGCCAATAGTGGATGCGCAGGGGCCGTGGGACATGGCGTGCATGCGGAGGCGACGGGCTGCAGCGGCAGCGCTGTGCGCGGTGGCCCCGGTGGCAGGGCATGGCGCTTGCGTGCAACTTTAGATGAGAGGACATGTGTGCAGAGAGAGGAAGGGGTCGTGGCGGTGCGTCGCTGCGTGGTATGCGCAAATAGTGGCGACGGGATGGCGGGGCCGATGGCGTGGCGTGTGGTTTTGGTTCGATGAGACAACGACGAGACGACTCAGGAGTTGGTGTGTGGATTTGGGCTGATGAGACAACGACGAGACGCGACGTGACAACACAAGCATAGTGTATAGTGTCGTCACGTGGTTTGAGATGACGAGACGACTCAAGCATAGTGCATAGTGTTGGCACAAGGTTCAAGACGACGAGACGACTCAAGCATAGTGCATAGTGTTGGCACAAGGTTCAAGACGACGAGACGACTCAAGCATAGTGCATAGTGTCGTCAGGTCATTCGAGATAATTAATGTGACGAGATGACTCGTGCGGGGCCGAGCGATGTGCCAGCTTATGCGAAGGAATAAATGACGGTCACTGGGTAGGTGAAGGTAAAAACGCGCTGGACGGCAATTTAGCGCGCGAGGATGGAGAAGGGAAAGAAATAGACCAGACCGGAAAATCCAGTTGGTGTGGTCCAGAACAAGAGAGGGATTTTTGAAAAGTTTTGAAAACTTCCGATTTAAGTTTCGATTTTTATTTAAAATTTTTAGGGTCGATTTTCAGGGCGTTACACTTTTGTAGTCTTCATCGAAGAGATTTACCATCCTAGGGCTTTCAGAATTAGTGGCATAGCACGTTGACCGATTTCATCCGTTTCTGGTGTGCTATGAGCCATTATTCCAACTTCCGATAGTCCGATGTTTTCTCGATTTCCCATTATGGGACAAAGACTCTTATATCCAAGGTTTCCATAGTCAGTAACCATTCCGAGGTATATACTTAATCCATCAGAAGAATTTTTCATTCTTATTATCCCAAAGGTGGGGGCTCCTACCCCACTTAAAATCCTTGACCTCGGTTTACTTTTGTCGATTTCCAACTTGTTTAAACATGCAGAACTTACTTAACCATTTAACTGCATGCTTCACTTATCATAACACTCACTTATTAACTGCATAGACATGGCCAGTTCATATCCACTCAAAATCCACATTACAGGCTTCTCTGGTGTTGGCGTCATTGAAACGACTCTTTTCCACAAGTCAAATTATTCAGCAGGCGTCTGTGGTCTTGATATCTTCTTTAGGGTTACTCAGATCTGACTCTTCGTTGGCTCAACACATAAGGTGCTTTACTGGCTTGATTCAGCGATGTACAGATTACTCATACCTTCGCTTTCGTAACTTACTAACTATTGCAGCAAACCTTGCGACTGATACATATGCCATTATATTGGCCTTTCCAGGGAATTTAATCCTTTCCTGTTGTTCCAAGTGTGGCCATTTTATTTCCAGATTATCCTCAAAGGTGAACCCACGTTTGTCAAGCTTCGGAGTTAAATAACATTTCCATTATGGTAACTTGATGTCTGTTCTTAACCAAAATTTTAACAAAACACAAATTCCATAAAACCGAGTTTCTCATCCGTTTTGGATATAACACTTTATTGATATTCCACATACAGAATACAAAAGAGTTCTTATATTACGATGCTTTCACAGCACTCTCACATAAAGTTCTCCAATTTTCATGGTCCAACTCAGAGTTTTGTGGATTAGCTCTTCACGAGGTTGTCACTCGTTGTCTCCATGCGTGAAAGTTCCGGGGCAATTTGCTGCGAGGTGCCCACGAATTTGGCACAGGTAGCACTTCCTATGTCTCCATGATGCCTTATTTCTCTGCGGTTTGCCTTTACTGCTTTTTCCCTGAGTACTCTGCCTCTTAAAACCAGAAGATTTCACGCGTAGCGTGCTCTTTTTCTTTTTGTTGTTCTTCTTCTTCTTTCGATTTTCCTGCTTTTGGGGAGATTCCCATTCATGTACCTCATATTTTTCTTTCAACTCACTTGGCTGGATCTCGTGACTTTTGTCATTTTCTTGATCCATCAATGCTTCTTCGAGTACAATAGTTTTATTCATCAGTGTGTTGAAATCCGAATAGATATGTGCGACCAGATGTACCCTTAAGTTATGGTTGAGACCTTTTCGGAAACGATCTTGCTTCTTCTTATCAGTGTTGACCTCATCTGGTGCATACCGGGCCAACTTCATGAATTTCTTGATGTATTCATTCACTGACATAGATCCCTGTTTAAGGGTACGGAATTCATCTGCTTTCATGTCCATGATTGCTGTGGGAACATGGTATTCACGAAAAGCTTGCTGGAAATCATTCCAGTTGATGGCATCGGATTCTGCTGCTGCTTCACGGTAATTGTCCCACCATTCTCCAGCTACACCAACGAGCTGATGTGTTGCTAACATCACTTTTTCTTGATCATTGGCATTGATAACATTAAGCTTCTTATTGATATTCCTGAGCCAATCGTCATCTGCTAATGGGTCATCTTTTGTGCTGTTGTAGAGAGGTGGCTTGAGTTTGACAAATTCTGTTATCTTGGAACTGATTCCAGGATTGTTCTGTTGTTCTCGAGAAATGAACTCCAAGAGTTGAGTCTGCTTGGCCATTATTTCCGTGAGATTGACCTGTGGAGGCGGTGCCTGAGGCATCTCATTAGAGTCTTGGTTGCTGTTGTTGAGCTCTTGGTTGTCTTCTTCTTCGCTGTGGTGAGTAACCTCATGTTCCTCACTATGATCTGCAGAAGGTCTTCTACTGCTTGCTTGAGGTCGTTGGCGAGTTTGAACTCGTACGGACTTCTTTGGCGGCATCCTGCTTCCACCAGGAGAGATTTAAGCAGGGTTAGGGAAAAGTTTTGGCTTTAGGCTGTTGATAAACTACTGTTCTTGTTGTGATTAGGTTTAGAGCACACAATCATATAAAATAAGGAACAAGAAATCAACAAAAACATCAAATCACACAAACAACTGATTTATTTGTTGTGGTTTCATGTGTAAGCGTGCTACGAACGAGAGTTAAGACTGCAAGGCGGATCGACTATCGATTGCTTCTGTGTGACATAACTTGACCATTAGTCCGTGACCCAAAAGGAATCGAGGGGGTCATATGACTTGATCGGTTAAAGAAAAACCATTGCTCGCACTTTCTTGTTGAAGTGGCTTGATGTTCTTTGAGCATGGCTTATCGCACGGCCATTGTGTTCCATAAGGCGTTGAACTTCTCATTTTTCCAATTCAGCTCCTGCTAGGACGTGGTTTGCAACTTCATTCCACATTTTCTTATAACAAACAGTGACACCTTTTATTACCCATTTACAAATTTACAACTCTAGCATCATTCCATTTGACAGATTACAAAGTGTCTTGCTTATAGTAGGGACAACTGGCTATCTTGTGCCCGGGTTCCCTGCAGTAGAAACAACTTCTTGGATGTTTGTTGGTGTTGCTCGGGGTTGCCTTTTCATAAACCTTTGATGATAGGCCTGTGTTGCTTGGTAGCTGACATATGTCTGTTGCTGGGTGGAGAGTAGGTTCTTCTGCGGAACATGCAACAGGCATTGGGTACCTTGGCTTTTGGAGATCTTTTGATGCATTCTGATCAAAACCTTGCACAACAAACTTTCTCTTCTTGCTGCAACTCTCTTGTATGTCTCTCAGTTGTAGTAACTTTGCGTGGTTGGTGATCATTTCACTCATCTTCATCATTGACTCTTCTAGGTTACTCAACCTTTCGAGTATACTTGTGATGATAGGAGATGACATCAGGGATGTGTCATTCATGTTATTCCATGCTCCTTGTTCTTGACACCTTTCCTGTACCGGGAATTGAATTTCTCTAGGTGGTGTTGCCACTTGAGGTACGTCATTCTTAGTGCTGGTTTCTGCAACTCTTGCTTCATTGATTACTGTGTAGAAGGGGCAGTTGGCAATCTTATGTCCAGGGTTGCGGCAATAGAAACATGTTCTCTCTGATTTATTGCCCTTAACAACGTTGACATTGCTCTTTTGTTTAGGAATCATATCCGGTTTGCGAGAAACCTGGTATAATTCCTTATCCACTTCTATAGTCACGTATTCCTCGTTGTCCATTAGCTTGAACACTCCTGTACACAGATGTCTCAAGATGAGATTCTTCAACTTGGCGAGGAGAAAGCAAAGGGGAATTTTTAACAAAGAAAGAGGTACTATGGAAGATTTTTGTAGCTAGTTTTGAAAATAATCATTTTCGAACGCGACAAATCCTAAGTTTTCGCTCTACGGTCAAGTATTGCTCTGATACCACTCTGTCAGACCCCATTTCTGGAATCCGATGTGCATCTTGTATCAGTCCCTGGATCAGTAGCTGATACGCACAAGAACACAGAAATGATAATCAAAAGCATACTTCGAATAAAGTAAATATACACAATACCTGATTGAGGACCTTTGGCGGTGGCACGACAAGGATCCTAAACCATCCAAGTCTTTCCGACCGACCAAGGGTACAGCAGACAGCGGAAACTATGGCCCAAAGCCACAAGCAGACTTGAGAAGCAGAAGCGAAAACCACAACGTCGTCGTCTTCTACGAAATCTTCTCCTACTAAACCAACGATTGCAAACTCGTGAGTACATAAGGTACTCAGCAAGCCCTACACTACACAAGGGTATATATATATATGCATATTTGGTCTTAGCAAGGAATAGGCTGTATGTTTCATTTGCAGCAAGCAACTTTTATGCAATGGTTATCAAAGCAGTCCAAGGAATAGGCAAAACAGAGAGATAATTATCAATATTTTAGTTAGTTGGCCCTGGGGGAGTACAAAGCATTCCCGCCAGTTCCTAACTTTTAGTTGGGCCCTCTGACCTCAATCTCCACGTGCGCAAAACCAGTAATGTGCCGTATGCCGTGGCAACGTCCATCCGGATGAATTTTACGCTCTGCAGAGGTTGTACATCTTTACCCACGAGCCACGCACCCTTGGCGAGAGGGTACGTAACGCCTATCCATCTTCTCCGAGTACTCTACACAAATCCACCACGGAATCACACTCAGGGGTCTGTGACATGAACCGTCACACTACGGCACAACGCATCTGTAACTTATGCGTCGCGCTCCTGCAATAAATGGCAGGATCCGGTGCCAAGCACCAGGACAGGCGGCATTCCCGAGACTAACCACGGGTTCCCGAGACAGACTGCGGGTTCCGCAACCGGACCACAGGTACGTTTCCGGGGTCTGTTTCCTGAGCTTCCGTTACCTCTACTGGCCTCCAGATGGAAAATGTGAGAGCACCAAGAAGGTAGGATAAGTCCTGCCCATCCAGGTTCCGTGGTTTGTACGGAAATCATTAGGTTTACGGGCGAGAGAACCGGTCCTTATGTGGCCGGGTGTTGACACCAAATTTTGGCCTAGGGCCCATTGACAGTGAGTTGCAGGAAGCGCGCCGGGTTGAAGAGTTTGTGTACAAAGATGGTAGCCCACAGGCAGACATGAAGATGGAGAAAATCATGAAGACGTGCGTGTGTGGGTTTGTGAGTCCTGTTTTAATTCTTTTTCTAGATTTAGAAAGGATTGACCGAATTGTGGTCAAGTAGGAGTTGTGTTTAAGTCCAAATCGGACTCTTGCCTCGGGTGTATAAATATAAACTCAGGTGCTTGTAATCAGAAGAACCAATCAATACAATCAACTCTTCGGCGCACCGCCACAATTTCTCGACGTGTTCTTCGTCGGTACCGGCGTCCATCGGGGCTCCGGCTCGACTGGATCTCGTCAGGTAAGCGCATCGATCTTTAGTATGTCGACTTGTCCATATTAGAGATTGATGTGGCTGCTAGTTATCCGGTAATTTAGATCAATCTAGGGTTTACATTATGCGTCGACTACATGGAATTGTTTAAGACCTGGTCCAATTCTTTGTTACGGTTAGTTGACTTGTCCTAGCCGCGACCTTGTTGCCGATTGCTGATGTCGATTTCTGTTTGATTTGGTTATTCGAGTCACGGTTAAGGTGCTTAGTCGATTAGATATGCTCTTGGTGATTGGGTAGGCAGTTTGACTTGTCCTGTCTGCTTCGCTTAGTTGACGTGTCCTCGGCGAAACAGTTGCTAAGAGTTAGATTTAATTTACTGAGTATCTGGGACTGATAGTTGCTGATTATATTTGTACCTGCCGATCGTGTAGAACAGTTAGACGTGTCCTGTTCTACTTCACTTAGTTGACGTGTCCTCGGTGAAGCGATTGTCAGGTTATAGGTATAATTAGTGATTATTGGTTTAATCGTTCTTTTGGGGTGTTTAGCCGATTGTTTACCACGTTCAGATCTATGCTTGCATGCTTGTTGGTCGTTTATACGCACCCATTTATATACCGCAAGTGGACGGTGTACATTGTAGCTTTTTCCCTCAGAATATTCCAAGGTTTATATCGAATCCACAGGGATCAGCAAGAGAACCGTGTTTAGGGTTTACTATTTCGTCTAACAAATCAATCCTAGCATGAAGTACTTATTGCATATACGAAAGCATGAAAAAGGTGAAAGTCGGGGGATGTGCCGGTCGGCACAACTGGTGTGCCGATCGGCACAAGAGCCAAATCGTCCGAAAATTGCTCGAATGGCCTAAGGAACCTGATTAGATCATGGGGTAAGTTAGCCAAGTCTGCTAGTTGAGATCGTAACCAAAAAGCTTAATCGAATAGCATCATAAACGGAATTACTCAATTATTGATAACCGAAGATCGGTAGGTCGAAGCCCCTTTCCGGAATGCCCTGTCACGACCAATTCGCCTTAGTCGGTGACCTCTTCCTACTCTACACATCATCTCAAGGATCATCGCGTATGCATTAGCGGCTGTGGAGGTACAGAGACGACGTGCAATTATGGCGCATACAAGATCCGAATGCTACCTTAACCACAATGGAGATAGTGAGAGATTAAATCTCTCACCTCTTATTGCCACCACAATTAAGATAACACCTAAGTACTTAGCCGCGTTACTAAGCAATTGGAACAAGTGCATGTAAGACCATAAAATCCAGGCAATCAATAATCAAAACCATTCATCCACATATTCAACCATACTTTGATAATACATAGTGCAAGATACATCACCATCTAGTAGGCCTACCTTGATGGATCACCTCTTCAACACCAGTGGTTCTTGATCTAGCAACTAGAGAACATGAAGAACGGGGCAAAGCCCCGGTGGCTCTAAACTTACTAGCTGTGTTGTCCCTCTGGCGGCCTATCTCTAACCCTAGGGCGTCCCATGGGTTATATATACAGTGGGGAGGCGTTTGGAGGCGAAAGGAAGCAAATCTGGGTCGGTGCCGGTCGGCACCAAAGTCGTGCCGATCGGCACGAGTCGTTTCCAATTCGGACTTGATTTTCCTTTTCGCAGCTCCGCCTTTCACGAACCATAACTTCCACGTCCGGAGTCCAAATGAGGCAAACTTGGACTCTATCTCGTAGCCCTCGAAAAGATCTACAACTTTGGTATTCATTGGATCTCCAGATTCGGCCGTCTTGGTTCCCAAATATGCGATGCCAAAATATCTGTCTCCTCTGCGCAGGTTTCCTTGCGGGGCCCATATCTCCTAGCTCCAGAATCCAAACGGGACAATCCATATGTGTTCCGGAAAGCTCTCGACGAGATCTACAACTTTCCTTTATATTGGATTCCCATTAGAGCACGTCTTGAACTCGAAATCTGCATGACAATGCAGTGCTGTTTCTGGACTGCGCGAATTGATCTTTCCTTCCGGATAAACCTTCTAGAAATCCTTAGGCATTGGGCCACGACCTTGGGCTTGCATGTTGGGTTCCATGGACGTCCAGAGGTGTCTTCTCGGTGCCATGGGCTAGTGGGAAGCCCTCCTTGCATGGCGAGTCGGGCTTCATGTCGATACTTCTCATATAAGAGCCATTTTGTCGTCTTTTCACCTATTTCTGCAATATAGCACTAAAACGACACTACATGTGGAATTCATCAAGGTTAGAGGTAAAACACATACTTATGATGAGAATATGGAGGAATATGGCACGATGTTGGTGGTTTTGAGCATATAAAAGAGGTACTTAGAAACCACCAACAGCTCCCCCATGCTTAAACCTTTACTCGTCCTCGAGTAAATAAATCACTTTACCCTCTCAAGGAGAGATCAGCGTTGCAGTCATGTCATCTTCACTTGCATTCATCAAAACACATGCATATCGAACCCGCTTTAAGAGTATAGCACAAAAGTTTTATATTGCACCAATTCTACTACTCAAAGATACTAGTGGGGAACAGATTATGACTTAGAACCGACCACAATGATCAAATAAAGCAGCTTCGATTCTCAAAGCAGATTACTCCTCAAACTAGGCCTTAAGATGATAAAGTTTTTCCAAAAATTCAGTCTCATTCATCCAAACAAAGCACTCTCTTGCAAAGAATCAAGACAACACTCATCTCACAAATCTCGCAAGCCAAACAACTAGAAGTGATCCTATCTACAAATATTTAGTGGAAGGCTTTATGTGTAGCTCGGTAGGAAAACAACTAGCAATGTAACTTAGAATATTGTCAAATCAAGAGATAGTTCTACTTGGTTTTACAGAGACTTGTCAAAAAGGCCATTGGAATAACATGATGAAAGAGAGGAAAACACACGCTTTAGAAAGGTGGACATGTGCAAATGGCAAAGAATGATCTCGAGACACAAATGAAGTTCTCAAAAACGGATTGCACATGGTTGGAAGGATAGAGTTTCAGCCAATTGAATGCACTTACTTGAATATGATGGTTTTATGCACAATCTTCTATGAAGTCCACTCTTGCAACTTGATATAACACTAAACAATCTTGATCTTCCATCAACAATCTTTGAATTCCATTAACTAGTGCTTCGGAATGTAGATGACGATCCAACTCCCCCATGCTTAAACGATGCTCGTCCCGAGCATATAGGAAGTGGGAAAAGAAAAAGCACTAGTTAATCCTTTTATTTCTTCTCCTTGACCGTCTGAAACATATATACTTGATTTCTGGAGATAACAGGAGGCTTTTCGCTGATTTTGTACTTTGTGCCGGTCGGCATGAGTTTGTGCCGGTCGGCACGAACCCAACTTTTCTCCGTTTTCGCCTCAAATTGATCCTTTGCGCTTCAGAAAGTCTTCGGAGGTGTTTGGTGATGAAAATCTTCGTCTTGAGCAAGATATCTTGATAATTTGTGCATAAAACCATAGAAATAGTGCAACGGCTCGACGAGAAACTCATATCATAGGTTGTGGACAAGGATTGGACAACACCAAAAGAAATATGGGTTTACAGGTGGGAATATTCAGCGAAGTATGCACACATTCCAGAGTCGAATAGGCAATGCTGAATATGAATAAGGCTAGTAAACAAGTGATAGTTACGCAAACGGAATGGCCAGCTTCTAAGTCTCATTCCAAAAGAACACAAACTTGACCCAACTCACCAAATTACATGTTGCAATCTACAGGTTTATCATATAGGTGTAGCATATTTGGCTTTGGTAGGCATGATCAATGCAAGAGAGCAATATTTGCAAGGATTAGAGACATAAGACATTATAGTTTTCCAAAAATTAGTAAGGACTCAAGCTATGTTGGAGTTTTCTTTTTAGAGAGCAAAGCATGTTGTCATGAAGAACAATTCAATCATATGGGGTCTCTATCAAATCATCTGTCAACAAATACCACCACTGAAGCAAATAGAGTTCATAGAATTGGTGCTTTAGTTCAGATTCATTAAAATTCAGCGGGGGACAATTATATGCAACGAATCATACATGCAAGTTCCAACAACAATAGCAACTTTCATCATATCTCTAGCAAAGTTCCTCATCTTAATCATGCATTATTTTGAGTGAAAGCACAAGCACATAGACGGTGATGATACAAGCCAGCTCCCCTAGATAGAGTAATGACATTTGGTCACCCTAAGGTAGCTATTAGGGATATGTCATTGTCCATTCTAAATTCTAAGTGGCAAATTACAAACAACCTCCCGCATGAACAAAACGAGAAGGGTACCACACCATAAAAGAAAGCAAAACCCAAGTTGATAGCAAAAGGCAAGAGCAGCGAATGAGAAGAGAATAGGGTTAGAGAAGAGAAGGAGTAAAGAGATGTTACCGTCCTTTGGTGAATTGAAGTTCAGCGTGCTTCCCCCATGCTTAAGATGTTGCTGAATTGCATGAGAGAAACATGACAGCACGGGCAACAGCGGAGTGCCGATCGGCACACAGAGGTGCCGGTCGGCACAGGGTTGGTGCCGGTCGGCACACTCCACCTCGGCATCGTTTTTAGATTTTTCAACTCGATCATCGCCTTGTAGCTGCTGTCCCATTGTTCCCTCTTGTTCATGCGGCTGTTTCTCCTCAATTCCTCCAACTTCCTCCTTGTGAGATCGATTCTTTCATTCCTGCAAAACAATTGAAGCACACACACTACCCCCGAGGTGATGGTCGGGAGTAGAGGAATATCTACCAGCTAACAACAACTTCAAAGTTCCACTTGTGTCCACTTGATTCTAGTAGAAAATAAAACAAAATCCTAATGGGTGTACGTGCGTGCACAAATGTGGATGCATGAAGTTAAACAATGTTAGCAAGCAAACAAGACCATAACAATGTTGATCAGTATTTTTGTCTAAACACCATGCTCACACAAAAAATACTAAAAGAATGTGGACGCGATCAACACAATTCTAGAAACAGAAGTTACTCATTATTTTGTCTTGAAACAATGCTATCAAAGTGAAGAAAAGGTTTTGAAGTTAGCAACGAAAGTTAGAGGCGTGGAAGCAACACAAGAGCAATGTTTACACCTAGCTCTAAGCACCATGCTTACAACTAAATTGCTAGCAATCTAAAACGAAATTCTTTAACAACCAAAGTCTAAACACCATGTTCATGACTTAGCCATTGCGAAACTCCGCTGGATTAGAAAGATAGCGCATTGAAAAAGACTAGCAACCAACCAATGCAAATGATGCAAAACATAGCAAGGCAAATGAACTATCCAATGTTGTTCAACAAACAAGTATAAACACCATGTTTACACCTAAATTTGCTAAAGAAAGCTCGAGCAAAGCAATTTAGTACTCATTGGAAAATTCAAAGCAAGCTATTATGAGTGATAAAGCGAATATGAACAAGCAAAGTCAGAGGCTTGTGATCATGTTATGTGACAGCGATAGAATGCTTAGAAAAGCATTTGGGTGTTGTGCCGATCGGCACAGAGAGGTTTTGGCTCTGAATGACACGAAAAATGAGTGGTGGAAGGCTTAGGTAGGCTGAAATCAGATGGTTAAATGCATGCAAGCGGAAAAATTATGCAAATACAAAAACAAAGCAAGTGCTCACAAATTATGCATGCAGTGAATGATTTTTTCAAACAAACACATAATGATGGTGGTCTAAAAAGAAAAAGTTAAACTAGAACAAATTAGACACAAGTGAACCAATTGAGTTGGGTAAAGCTCACATCAAAGCAAAAACTCTAGGTTGCCCTCCTAGCAGCACTAAACAATCCACACAAAAGACTCAAAAACACGGGTTGCCTCCCGAAAAGCGCTTTAGTTATAGTCGAATAGCTAGACTTCTTACATACCTGATTGTCGCGAAGCCATGGTTCTTGGTGTAAGATCCCAATGATGTCCATGCAGCTTGTACTATGCAAACTTCGTCGTGGTTGACTCATAGCCCGTCTTTATTGTGTTGCATATTGCTCAATGTGTGTAGATGATATAATGCTCTTGAATCTTCAATCTTGTTCAACTTCTGATCATTTGCTCATAGGAGAATCGCTCAAGCTATTTTCATTGTTGTCATCTTCGTCTCCTTCCTTAATCTTGTCATCAATAATCTGCAGCTCCTGTTCTCTCTGAGTTTCGTGTCACCAACAGAATGAAACTGGTTCTAAAACCTGTACCATAACGTAGGTAGCAAAAATATCTTTCCAACGAGTGCTCACACATCTCAAACGGATTCCGTATGAAGGACTTATGAATTTTTTACTCCAAGGCTGCGTGCTGTTTTAAAAATCTGACAGCCCGCGCAGCGTCCAATGATTAGCTCATAAATCCTTGTAGAAACATCCAAATCCAGCACCGTTTGATGCGTTGGAAAGAAGACTTGAAGCTCTATCCAGATATAAAATTTTCATATATTGATCAGCTCGGAGGACTTACAGAATTACCAATGATTTCAGCTTCTTGCTTCGTCTTCCGGAGAACCTTGACGACTTCATCTTTTCAAGCATCGGAGCATGTGTCGGCTTGTCCTATGACTTGTGAATCTTGATTAATGTTGCACCAGTAAGGTATGATGATGTAGGGTTGATGCAACTTCTCAAAACTTGCCCATTGATCTACCAAGTTGACGGGAGAAGAATTCTGAAGAAATCTGCCATGTCTCGTTCCAGCCGATGACTTGTTTGTGCTTCTGAGCCGCGACCAGGAGGAATTAGAGGCTAAGACCTGTGCCATTGTGTCGGGCATCAAATTATCTTTCCAACGAGTACTCGTGCGTCCTCATCGGACTCCGTATGAGGGAGATATGGCCGTTTTTCTAAAGGTATGTCAGGCTGTCTCGCAATGAATCCGAATTGAATTCAAACTTTCCAAATATTCAAACTCCGTGTTTGGAACGACTTGAATCCGTGTCAATCATCAAAAGGAAGTCTTCTAAATGTTGGAAACCCATAGATCACGTGGATATTGGACTTTAATTCCATATTTGGCTCAAACTTCCAATTGTTTGCATCTCTCGCGAAATATCCAAACAGCCTGCGCAGCATCTCGTGTTTTGGCCATAAATCCTTGTAGGAAGCTCCAAATAATGCGAGACTTGAACCGTTGGAAACTAGACTTGATGCACTTTCAGAATATCAAATTTGTAGGCCATGCAATCCTTTGTACTGATGTGCACACCTCCGGAAAGTCAGCAAACAGAATAACAACTCATGATCAAGAATGTATCCACCATGCCTTCAATGTTATCAATTGAAATCCTCGATCTTCATGGTAAACAGCCCTCAATCTTCTCTCCCATTACCTATTGCTGTAAACAAGCCAAATCTTCGCAGAGCATTAGCAAAAAAAAAATTATTGACACACAAGAGCGTACCTCCTCTCGAGCAGTGTGGTGCCGATTGGCATGGGCGTTGCGCCGATTGGCACTAGCGAGTCTTTCATGGAGAGGAGCTCCATAGCAGATGATGGGCCACTAACAAAGTTAGCACCTACTGCTGTGGAGGTTGTGTGCCTAGCCTTGTACCTGTTTTCAGTGGACACACAAACAAAGAAAAACAGGGTATATGCAATAAAAAGATAAGGATTAGTTCGATAAACTAGATAGATCGCCCTAGGTTCGAGTTGCCGATCCCCGGCAACGGCGCCAGAAAAAGCCTTGTTGGTCGTTTATACGCACCCATTTATATACCGCAAGTGGACGGTGTACATTGTAGCTTTTTCCCTCAGAGTATTCCAAGGTTTATATCGAATCCACAGGGATCAGCAAGAGAACCGTGTTTAGGGTTTACTATTTCGTCTAACAAATCAATCCTAGCATGAAGTACTTATTGCATATACGAAAGCATGAAAAAGGTGAAAGTCGGGGGATGTGCCGGTCGGCACAACTGGTGTGCCGATCGGCACAAGAGCCAAATCGTCCGAAAATTGCTCGAATGGCCTAAGGAACCTGATTAGATCATGGGGTAAGTTAGCCAAGTCTGCTAGTTGAGATCGTAACCAAAAAGCTTAATCGAATAGCATCATAAACGGAATTACTCAATTATTGATAACCGAAGATCGGTAGGTCGAAGCCCCTTTCCGGAATGCCCTGTCACGACCAATTCGCCTTAGTCGGTGACCTCTTCCTACTCTACACATCATCTCAAGGATCATCGCGTATGCATTAGCGGCTGTGGAGGTACAGAGACGACGTGCAATTATGGCGCATACAAGATCCGAATGCTACCTTAACCACAATGGAGATAGTGAGAGATTGAATCTCTCACCTCTTATTGCCACCACAATTAAGATAACACCTAAGTACTTAGCCGCGTTACTAAGCAATTGGAACAAGTGCATGTAAGACCATAAAATCCAGGCAATCAATAATCAAAACCATTCATCCACATATTCAACCATACTTTGATAATACATAGTGCAAGATACATCACCATCTAGTAGGCCTACCTTGATGGATCACCTCTTCAACACCAGTGGTTCTTGATCTAGCAACTAGAGAACATGAAGAACGGGGCAAAGCCCCGGTGGCTCTAAACTTACTAGCTGTGTTGTCCCTCTGGCGGCCGATCTCTAACCCTAGGGCGTCCCATGGGTTATATATACAGTGGGGAGGCGTTTGGAGGCGAAAGGAAGCAAATCTGGGTCGGTGCCGGTCGGCACCAAAGTCGTGCCGATCGGCACGAGTCGTTTCCAATTCGGACTTGATTTTCCTTTTCGCAGCTCCGCCTTTCACGAACCATAACTTCCACGTCCGGAGTCCAAATGAGGCAAACTTGGACTCTATCTCGTAGCCCTCGAAAAGATCTACAACTTTGGTATTCATTAGATCTCCAGATTTGGCAATCTCGGTTCCCAAATATGCGATGCCAAAATATCTGTCTCCTCTGCGCAGGTTTCCTTGCGGGGCCCATATCTCCTAGCTCCAGAATCCAAACGAGACAATCCATATGTGTTCCGGAAAGCTCTCGACGAGATCTACAACTTTCCTTTATATTGGATTCCCATTAGAGCACGTCTTGAACTCGAAATCCGCATGACAATGCAGTGCTGTTTCTGGACTGCGCGAATTGATCTTTCCTTCCGGATAAACCTTCTAGAAATCCTTAGGCATTGGGCCACGACCTTGGGCTTGCATGTTGGGTTCCATGGACGTCCAGAGGTGTCTTCTCGGTGCCATGGGCTAGTGGGAAGCCCTCCTTGCATGGCGAGTCGGGCTTCATGTCGATACTTCTCATATAAGAGACATTTTGTCGTCTTTTCACCTATTTCTGCAATATAGCACTAAAACGACACTACATGTGGAATTCATCAAGGTTAGAGGTAAAACACATACTTATGATGAGAATATGGAGGAATATGGCACGTGTTGGTGGTTTTGAGCATATAAAAGAGGTACTTAGAAACCACCAACAATGCTTTTAAATTGCTTTTATTCGTTCAAGTATATGTCTGAGCCTTCTTTCGACAATGTCGATTCACCTTATCATGATGCTTGCCGATAGATGTTGCCGATTGCATGCTTTGCCGATTGCCGATTCTGATGCATGCCTTGCTTTATTTATCGCGCGAGTATTTATTGTCACGACATGTCGATTCGTTTCTAGCCGACAGCCTAGTGCTTATGTTTATTATATTTTTATCCACTAACATCGGCTGCGGTTACGCATCGGCCTGTCCGGGACCGATAGTCCGGGAATTTTACACGCTTTTCTTGTCTTTGTCGATTTGCAGGGAAAATCGACTGGCACTCTCCGGAATTCACCGCGTTCCAAGTTTTGGTCCTGAACAGAGTTAAGCAAATCTCTCAGGCCACGTGTGCGAGCGGTAGAATACACATTTTACCGTCAACACACTTTTTGGCACGCTCGGTGGGACACATCACGTTCTTAGAAGCAGATGGCGTTCGTTCAAGCTGTTGCTGATGATGGTACTTTGCTCGTTGATACAAAGGGTCAGAAGATCATGATTCCTGCACCAGTGGTTCGAGATGACAAAGACTCTTCTGAGATAACTGGCAACAATGAGTTGAACGCTTGGGAGAAGATGTCTTTGGATCAGAAGAAGCATTATCAGAGTTATCTGTATGGGTGTCAGGTTAAATACTTCAACACAATCAAGATGACTCGTGGCAAGATTACATCAGTGTCAGATCCACCAACAGTGCTAAGTGCAGAAGAATTGGATGCAGTGAAGAAATTGCCAGATCGAGCTCTGTTGGATGAAGTTGTGAATACTGCGGTTCACAATGCTTTCATTAACCAATCAGGGGTGCTTGTTAACACTTTGTACAACATGCTCAAGGCGTTTGCTGATGGGACTTTGCAGTTTGATTCTGGATTTATAGGGCCATCATTTACCTTACCAACTTCTACACCAGCACGTCCTGCACATCCTGGTGGTCAACCCGCAGCTCAAGAAGAAACAAGTGCTGCTGGTCAGCAAAGGCAACCATATGGCATGCCACCAGAGCTGTGGTCTCCGAGTGCTCAAGCTTTAGCTGCAGGAACAGCCCGGGTATCGGCGCCAAATCTTATTGATGCGCCGATGTCCACACAGAAGGAAGCAGGTGTTACGTCTACTGAGCCAAGGATTAATCAAACTCCTCAGACGAGATATCATTTGGCTCCTAATGTCAATCCTGCACTGTTCAACCAGGAGATACCGCAAGGCTATCATAGAGTGGCAGATTACAGTGAGCACTACAACAGGGAGCAACCCGCTCAGGTTCAGTCGCAACCGCAGCCATCATCTCAGATGGCTGGGGGGCAAGTGCAAAATTCATCAGAGGATATAGTTGCCAGGCTGGCTGAAGTCATGAAGGAGCAGTTTGATCTCAAACCCAAGGAGCAGAGCTTTATGTACCGACGTCCAGTGGATGGAACAAGTTGCTCTGCCACATCGATACAAGCTGCCAGAATTCTGCAAGTTTTCTGGGCAAGACAATGTGTCCACAGTGGAGCACATTAGCCGATATTTGGCACAGTTGGAAGAAGCGTCGTCACAAGATGCATTGAAGGTCCGTCTGTTTCCTCTGTCGTTATCTGGATCGGCATTCTCATGGTTCACATCCCTCCCTGCGGGATCCGTGCGGAATTGGGCCGATTTGGAAAAGAAATTCCACTCTTATTTCTTCACTGGCATGGCAGAGTTAAGCATATCAGATTTGACGGCTGTTCGTCAGAAGGCTGGAGAGTCAGTTGCCGATTTTGTTCAGAGATTCAGAGTCATCCGTGGCAGGTGCTATAACCTGAATCTGACGGATCGGCAAATGGCTGAGATTGCTTATCAGGGATTATGGCCTCAAATTAGAGATAAGTTTGCACCTCAGGAAGTCGATGGCTTAGCACAGCTCTTTCAGAAGGCGTCGATTCATGAAGGGCGTGTTCAGAATACACGTGGCAGACAGTTTCAGGCGGCTTATGCCGATTATTCTTCTGATTGTGATGACGAAGCTGAAGTTGCTCTTGCTGAGTGGACCAGGAATAAGAAGACTGTTCTCTGTCTGTGGGTCAAGCAGAAGGCAGAAGAAAAGAAATATGACTTTGATATCAATAAAGCCGACAAGATATTCGATCTGCTACTACAAGAGAAGCTTATTCAACTCCCACCTAATCACACGTTGCCTCCAGCTGAGGAGTTGAAGAAAATCAAGTGGTGCAAGTGGCATAATACTCCCTCTCATCACACCAATGAGTGCAAGGTGTTCAGGCAACAGATTCAATCGGCAATTGAGAGTGATCGCATTAAATTCTCTGGTCAAAAGCCGATGAAGATTGATGGGCATCCTTTTCCAGTCAACATGATCGGTGGATCTGCTGGATTGATCGGCAAGTACTCAAGGAAAAGAGAGAGGGAAGACAGGAGGACTAGTGATGATGACTTCGATCCACATTGGAACTGTCCTTTCTTCCAGTACTGTTGGGAGCAGGGTATGAAGTTGCCACCAATTGAAGGCTGTCCAGGTTGTAGCAGAAGATCTGGAGATTTGTACAGAGAAGTTGGTACTTCAAGCCGAGTCCCTGTGCGAAGACAGCATGATCGCTTCGAAGGTAGACCAGCATCAAGGGTTTCTGTGCATGAGAGACTTGGTCCTGTCAATCAAGTTGAAGATCATGAAGAAGAAGATCAGGGTGAATTCACAGAAGAAGGGCAATGGTGTCCGAGTGGTATTTTTACCAAGACTCAGAAGAGAAGAGTACAGAGGGCACGTTGCCGGGAGCTGAACAAGGAAGTGAACCAAGAGGATGATCATGACAAGGGGCCCAAGTCAAAAAAGGTATGGAGACCAAAAGTCAAATCTCAAGTACATGAAGTTGAAGCTCCTGTCAATATGGTATTTATGCTGCCGCGAGAATTTAGTTCTTTGGACATTAATGAGTCGGAAGAAGAAGCTTCTGCCGAGTTGTTATTGGGTCCACAGCAGGCAGTATTTGAGAAGCCGTCTGGTGTTAATCATCTCCATCTGAGGGCTCTGTACCTTAATGGTTTCGTCAATGGCAAGCCGATGAGCAAGATGATGGTCGATGGTGGTGCTGCTGTCAATGTTTTGCCAATGGCGACATACAGGAAGATCGGCAAACTGCCTGAAGAGCTGACCAAGACCAACATGACGTTGAGGGATTATGGGGGCAGGAGCTCTGAAGTCAAAGGAGTCACCAATGTCGAGGTCACCATCGGAACCAAGACCTTGCCAACGACGTTCTTCGTAATTGAAGGCAAAGGATCGTACGCCGTACTGCTGGGTAGGGATTGGATTCATGCTAATTGCTGTATCCCGTCTACAATGCATCAGCTCCTTATCCAGTGGATCGGCGACGAGGTGGAAACTATTCAAGCTGATAGATCGGTGAGTGTAGCAACTACAGATTTTTTGCCGATGATGGTGGAAAACTTGCCCTGCATATCAGGAACTTACTGGGAAGGTGAAGCATTGGATGTTACCGATGAAGGTGTTTGCATCACTGAAGGATCGGCAACTCCACGGTTGTTATAGCAATTACCGGACCTGGACATCGATCGGCCGATGGAAGCTGGGAAAGAAACAATCGACAATCAGCTGATCGATGAAAGAGAAGAAGGAAAGCTTGGTCATGGTTTTGTATCAGCTGATGAGTTAGAAGAAGTTGATATTGGAAATGGTGACAAGCCTCGGCCGACGTTTATTAGTAAGAAGATTTGTAAAGACTTCAGAGAAAAGTTGATAGCATTATTGAAGGAATATAAAGATTGTTTTGCTTGGGATTATTCTGATATGCCTGGTCTTGGTCGAGATATTGTGGAACACCGATTGCCTATTAAGCCTGGGTATCGGCCGTTTAAACAACATAATCGGAAGATTGATCCAAAGATTTATGATGCTGTCAAGGAAGAAATTACAAAGTTATATGATGCCAAGTGTATCCGACCCTGCCGATATGCAGAATGGGTGTCCAGTATCGTCCCAGTGATCAAGAAAAACGGGAAGATGCGAGTATGCATTGATTTCAGAGATTTGAATAAGGCTACACCCAAAGATGAGTACCCAATGCCGATAGCAGATGTACTGATCGATGCTGCTGCTGGACACAAGATTTTGAGCTTCATGGATGGAAATGCAGGATATAATCAGATTTTTATGGCTGAAGAAGATATTATAAAAACTGCATTCAGGTGTCCAGGAGCTTTGGGATTGTTTGAATGGGTTGTGATGACCTTTGGGTTGAAAAATGCTGGCGCCACATATCAAAGAGCGATGAATTTCATCTATCATGATCTGATTGGTCGATTAGTGGAAATTTATATTGATGATGTGATGGTGAAGTCTAAAACAGTTGAAGATCATATTGCTGATTTGCGGCAGGTGCTGGAGAGGACCAGAAAGTATGGCTTGAAGATGAATCCGCATAAATGTGCTTTTGGTGTTTCGGCAGGACAATTTCTGGGCTTTATCGTTCATGAAAGAGGAATTGAAATTGGTCCCAAGAGCATAGAGTCGATCAAGAAAATTCAACCTCCTACCAGTAAAAAAGAATTGCAGTCTCTGATGGGCAAAATCAATTTTGTGAGAAGATTTATTTCTAATCTTTCTGGGAAAATTGATGCTTTTACTCCTTTGTTGAAGTTAAAAGCAGATCAAGAGTTCCGGTGGGAAGCCCAACATCAGAAGGCGCTTGATGATGTCAAGAAATATTTAATCTCACCACCTGTGTTGATGCCACCTAAGCCAGGTATTCCTTTCAAGTTATATTTGTCTGCCGATGACAAGTGTATTGGTTCGGCATTGACGCAAGTACAAGATGGCGATGAGAGGATTATCTTTTATCTCAGTCGGAGATTGGTGGATGCAGAGACAAGATATTCTGAGATTGAAAGGTTATGCTTATGCCTTTATTTCTCTTGCACTAAATTAAGACATTATTTGTTATCCGAAGAATGCACTATTGTTTGCCGATCCGATGTCGTCAAATACATCTTGTCCGCTCCGATATTGAAGGGCAGGCTTGGGAAGTGGATGCTAGCAATTGCAGAATTTGATCTTAAATATGAATCTGCTAAAGCTGTGAAGGCCCAGGTTTTTGCTGATTTGATAGTCCAGCATGGGGGGCATGATGAAAGTGTGGTGGAGCCAGTTCCATGGCGCTTATTGTTTGACGGGTCGATTTGCAAAAATGGATGTGGTATCGGCATTGTCATTGTCACACCAAAAGGGTCCAGGTTTGAATTTTCATTCACAGTAGAAGCTCATACTAATAATCAAGTTGAATATGAGGCTGTGTTGAAGGGACTACAACTGTTGAAGGAAGCCAATGCCGATTTTGTTGAAGTTGTTGGGGATTCTTTGCTGATTGTGGGGCAATTGAATGGTGAATATGAATGCAAAGACAAAGTGCTTCGGGATTATTATCAGAGGTGTCAAGATCTAATGAAGAGCTTCAAGCATATCACATTCAGTCATATTCCTCGACAAATGAATTCTGAAGCTAATGATTTGGCTCAGCATGCATCTGGGTATCGGCTTATTGTGAGTTCTATTGACAATGAA
The DNA here is from genome assembly GCA_012490785.1 of Eragrostis nindensis. Classification (NCBI taxonomy): domain Eukaryota; kingdom Viridiplantae; phylum Streptophyta; class Magnoliopsida; order Poales; family Poaceae; genus Eragrostis; species Eragrostis nindensis. The sequence goes on along the minus strand of JAAXCT010000355.1, from coordinate 489,268 downwards.
GCTGATGTCAATGTGCCAGACTGGAGGATTGAGATAGTAAATTATTTGAAGGATCCAACCCAGAAAACGTCCAGAGAGTTGCGGTACAAGGCAATAAAATATGTGTTAATTGATGATCAGCTTTATTATAGGACGTTGGAAGGGATTTTGCTGAAGTGTCTGAATGCCGATAAAGCCAAGAAGATGCTGATGGAAGTTCATGATGGGATTTGTGGGACTCATCAGTCAGCATACAAGATGAAATGGTTGATCAGAAGAGGTGGATATTTCTGGCCCACCATGCTCGAAGATTGTTTTGAATATTATTAGGGCTGTCAGGATTGCCAGAAGTATGGATCGATTCAAAGAGCTCCAGCGTCGGCAATGAACCCTATTGTCAAGCCGTGGCCGTTCAGAGGATGGGGAATCGACATGATTGGTGAGATTAATCCTTCTTCCAGTAAGGGACATAAATATATATTGGCGGCTACGGATTATTTCACCAAGTGGGTTGAAGCAGTGCCTTATAGAAGTGTGGCTTCGAGGGATGTGATTGCTTTTGTTAAAGAGCACATAATCTTCAGATTTGGTATCCCTCAAACTATCACCACAGATCAAGGTTCTATTTTTATTTCTGAAGAGTTCAGAGATTTTGCTGATGACATGGGTATTAAATTATTAAATTCGTCACCATATTATGCCCAAGCAAATGGTCAGGCTGAAGCTTCAAATAAATCCTTGATCAAGTTGATTAGGCGCAAGATTAGTGATCAACCGAGAAGGTGGCATACCTCATTGGCCGATTCATTATGGGCATATCGGATGTCTCGTCATGGGTCAGTACAGGTAACACCATATCAGTTGGTGTATGGGCACGAAGCTGTTTTGCCATGGGAAGTTACTGCCGGGTCAAGAAGAGTCGATTTGCAAAATCAATTGACAGCAGAACAATACCATGATCTCATGATGGATGAATTAGAAGATGTCAATCAGCAACGGTTGATTGCGTTGAAGAAAATTCAAGATAATAAAGCACGGGTGGCTCGGCATTATAATAAGAAGGTGGTTACTAAGCAATTTGATGAGGGAGATCTCGTCTGGAAAGTCAAGTTGCCGATTGGTGTGCGAGATAATCGTTTTGACAAGTGGTCACCTAATTGGGAAGGTCCTTATATAATTAGCCGATGCGTGCCCGGTAATGCTTACATCTTGAAAGAGTTGGATGGAGAAGAATTTGGCCGAGCGCTTAATGGAAAATATTTGAAGAAATATTACCCCAGCATTTGGGTAGGTTCTTGAAGTGTTCGGTTAAATCTTCAGTTAAGCCGACGTTAAGAGCGTCGTCTTTGAGATGGCCGATGTCGATGGTATCGCCCTTAGGAATATATGCAGAAAGAACAAAAGAAGACAATGAAGTTCTTATATTTTATAAGATATTACATCATACATGGGAATACAAAATTCTTGCACCAAGAATACACACTGCGGCTGCTGTCAAGTGTCAACCAAGTGCTGGCGCAGGGAAGGATGGGCCGTTGCTCCGGTATACGAGGAGAGGAGCAAATTCATGGACCTCATCACGTCGAAGAAGATGTTATCCCTGAGAAGGAACCTTATCTGACGAAGAACATGAGTTCTCCCTCGTAGTCTGAAGAGGAGCCGCCGTCTTCAGGGATTAGCTCAAGAGGGATAGCGTCGGAATGAAAGGGATTGGAGAGAAGCAGAAGGGAGACAAGAGGCCAGAGCATAGATGTGTGGAAAGAAGAGGAGCTCATGGTTGCTTTCTTGCTGTTTAGGATGCATTGGTCAGGTTTTGTGAAAGGGATTTTTATTGCTGGCCATTGTGTTGATGATTCTGGTGAAGGGAGCCAGTCCTTTTATGAGCCGAGATGCGGAAGAAGATAAGATCGTGGAATAGTGAAAAACCTATTGCAAATTAAAGCGATTGGTACGAATTGTCTGCCGAAGAGGTGCACGCCATGTGAAGACAAAGGTACAGCTCATCAAGTCAAATGTACAGTTTTCACGTGAAGGATCATCTAGAAGCTTGCAGACGTAATAGATGGTGGAACAATCCGGCGCATGGAGATTCCATACCCTGGCTTGGGGGGGCATGTGTTGACACCAAATTTTGGCCTAGGACCCATTGACAGTGAGTAGCAGGAAGCGCGCCGGGTTGAAGAGTTTGTGTACGAAGATGGTAGCCCACAGGCAGACATGAAGATGGAGAAAATCATGAAGACGTGCGTGTGTGGGTTTGTGAGTCCTGTTTTAATTCTTTTTCTAGAATTAGAAAGGATTGACCGAATTGTGGTCAAGTAGGAGTTGTGTTTAAGTCCAAATCGGACTCTTGCCTCGGGTGTATAAATATAAACCCAGGTGCTTGTAATCAGAAGAACCAATCAATACAATCAACTCTTCGACGCACCGCCATAATTTCTCGACGTGTTCTTCGTCGGTACCGGCGTCCATCGGGGCTCCGGCTCGACTGGATCTCGTCAGGTAAGCGCATCGATCTTTAGTATGTCGACTTGTCCATGTTAGAGATTGATGTGGCTGCTAGTTATCCGGTAATTTAGATCAATCTAGGGTTTACATTATGCATCGACTACATGGAATTGTTTAAGACCTGGTCCAATTCTTTGTTACGGTTAGTTGACTTGTCCTAGCCGCGACCTTGTTGCCGATTGCTGATGTCGATTTCTGTTTGATCTGGTTATTCGAGTCACGGTTAAGGTGCTTAGTCGATTAGATCTGCTCTTGGTGATTGGGTAGGCAGTTTGACTTGTCCTGTCTGCTTCGCTTAGTTGACGTGTCCTCGGCGAAACAGTTGCTAAGAGTTAGATTTAATTTACTGAGTATCTGGGACTGATAGTTGCCGATTATATTTGTACCTGCCGATCGTGTAGAACAGTTAGACGTGTCCTGTTCTACTTCACTTAGTTGACGTGTCCTCGGTGAAGCGATTGTCAGGTTATAGGTATAATTAGTGATTATTGGTTTAATCGTTCTTTCGGGGTGTTTAGCCGATTGTTTACCACGTTCAGATCTATGCTTGCATGCTTTTAAATTGCTTTTATTCGTTCAAGTATATGTCTGAGCCTTCTTTCGACAATGTCGATTCACCTTATCATGATGCTTGCCGATAGATGTTGCCGATTGCATGCTTTGCCGATTGCCGATTCTGATGCATGCCTTGCTTTATTTATCGCGCGAGTATTTATTGTCACGACATGTCGATTCGTTTGTAGCCGACAGCCGAGTGCTTATGTTTATTATATTTTTATCCACTAACATCTGCTGCGGTTACGCATCGGCCTGTTCGGGGCCGATAGTCCGGGAATTTTACACGCTTTTCTTGTCTTTGTCGATTTGCAGGAAAAATCGACTGGCACGCTCCGGAATTCACCGCGTTCCAAGTTTTGGTCCTGAACAGAGTTAAGCAAATCTCTCAGGCCACGTGTGCGAGCGGTAGAATACACATTTTACCGTCAACACCGGGCAAGCACCATGTCCCACACTAGGGGTCTATCACACCATCATAGTTCACTAATGGCCTTGCCCGCAGTCCAACCCATCCCATCACCGTCACCATCATCATCACCTAACACAGTTGTGCTATTCCCACCCCAATTATTACACACACACAAAACTCATTACACATTTGTAAACATATCTGTCAGTAGGGTGTGGCAATGTAGAAACATTGCGAGGGGTCCTAAGCATTCTAGTAGCAAGGTAAGCATGCCATCATAGAAATGATGGAATTATCCTAAGGTTATCAAGGTGACAGGTAAACAATGGTAAACAAGGATTCAGATATCAATGCCTAAGTAACAGACATCAATATCAATAAGCAAGTAGGACCATAACTACACAATCAGTAAAATAACAAGTAATGCATAGTACGAGAACAGGCCATATAGGTGCATTGCGAAACAGTAGGTTCAATCATGATCAAGGAGCAGTAGAGCTTGCCTGACAAACGCTTTCCTAATCTTCAAGTTCTGGGTCTTCACTCTTCAGGTTCTTCTGCCGATGTTGAGGTCTTCAAGTCCTTTCTTGAAGCTTGCGTCTTCGACTTGTTCTTGAGTTTGGATTCTTCGGCTCTTTCTCGAAGCTCGAGTCTTCGGAATCTTCTTTAAATTCTTCTGGCTTTTCCTCGATACTTGCGTAAGCTAGCGCATAAGAACATACCGTATAAACAAACTATCGCAAAAGACATAAAGATCGAAAAGAGCCAATAAGATCCAATTAACTCCAGTAAGAAGCGATAAAACTCCAAGAAAATGACCATGCTTATGCAATGCACGTTTATTCATGAATGATTATTTATTACAAGTTATATTCATGGCCTTATAAGGGCCATATTCACCTAGACAAACTATTAGTTATCTAAGTTCTCTTAAAAGAAGCGAGGGTGCAACCTTATGGTGAGGATGATGAAATGCATATGCTTTATTAATGGTGATTGCGTGCATATCTATTATATAAACTCTAAGTTATTTCTATTAAAGAGCATGGGTGGTTTGAGGAGAGGATGTGCGAGTGCAGATGCGTAAATAAATCTAAGCATGCATGCATGATATGAATGCACAGTTACAATTGAGATAGCAATAAGCAACAACTTCAATAAGATCCAATGAAAGATCAAATATAAATAAGATCGGTAAATCAATAAGGTTAGGTTTTGGTCGGTGACTGAGCTAGGTTAGGGTTGAAGCTGGGTTGTGATAAAAGGGATTACTATGATTTGATGTGGAACGATACAGCAAAATTGGTTAGGTTCAGCATTAAAAGATGAAGGAACATTTGTGCTAAACGAGATCAGCGGCAAATGAATTGCCGGGATAAGTCCACATCAAAGGGAATGTGGGCATTGATGGTTTGTAGATACACTCTATGGCTTCAAGAACAGCACCATGAGGTACTTCGCGTTTCTACGAACGCGTGAGCGCGAGAATCACTCAAAACGGAGCTAGGGTTGCGAAGTTACGAAGTTTTAAAGAGCCTAGGGGCCTATTTGCAATTACAGAAAAGATTCTAGGAGCTCATCTGAGAACAGAAAAGTTCTAGGGACCTATCTGTAATTATGGAAGAGTAGAGGGGCCTTGGTGTAAAAAGGTAGGGACTAAAAGGTAATTATAGAAAAGTATAAGGGCGTTTCTGTAAAAGTTAGGACCTAAACAGAATTAGCAGAAGGGTTAGGGGCTAATCTGCAAAATTGCAAGGTCCTGGGATATTTTGGAATTTTGGGATTTATTTTCCTATTGGAAAATCCATGGACCGTGTCCACGGGATCCGTAGACCGGGCGAGGCCCGTGGTTCACCGGTCCACGGTAGACCGGTCCAGCCCGGTCCGTTGGATGCACGATGGATGGCCGAGATGGAAAGGGGGCGGCGCACGGTGGTCCGCGGCGGCGCGTCGCCGGAAACCTAGTCGCCGGCGTCTAAGGTGGACGGCGAGCGACGGAACCTCGTCGCAGAGGTAGAGCACACGACGGCGAGGGTGTGGGTCGCACATGTCGACGACGGTGAGCACCGGGGCGGCGGCGCGAGGTCGTCGGAGTTGGGAGTGGCGGCGGTGTGCGACTAGAATCTCGCGTGCGCGTGTGTTAGGGGAAGTTCGTGTTAGTGGAGGAGGCGCAGAAGCACGACGGAGGCGGTGCGCGCCTCGGTGAGGCCGGACGGGGCCGGGAATAGGGCCGGTGACGGCGCCATGGGGAAGCGGGTGGCGGAGCTTGGAGCGGAGGCTCGCGCGAAAGGAAAGGAAGGAGGAGAAGTAGCATAAAGAAGAGAAGAGCTCGGGGATTCTCACCACGGGCTTGGCGAAGCCGGATAAGCACGACGAAGGTCGGCCGGCGTTGACGAAAACAGCGACAGATCGAGGTGACCGTCGATCTAAGCGCGGGGCTTGGTGAAGCTCGGAGGAGAGGAAGCGAAATGGGGCGCGCTGCCACTGCGGACGGGGAGCTCACCGACGAGCTCGACAGAGTGAGAAGAGAGAGGAGGGGAAGGCGCGTTTGAGGAAGAGGAAATGGATGAGCTCGCGTTTGCGGATAGGGACGGGGTGGATAACACCGGAGGCGCGTGGCGCACGATTGGCTCGCGAGGCACGCCGCTGTAGCGCGAGAGCGACGGACGGCGGCGTCACTGCGTGCGTCACGGCGGCGCGATATTTCGCCGGAAGGTTGACTGGGAACAGAGAGAGGGCGAGGGAGGAAGAGGATGACAAGCCGGTTCCACTTGTAAGCGAGAGGAGAGAAAGGAGGCCGGGCCAAGTTGGGCCAAAAGCTGTGCTGCTAATTGGGCCGGGAGAGGGAGGTGCGGCCCACTGGCGGGGTTGAAGAAAAGGAGAGGGAATGGACTGGGCCGAAAGTGAGAGGGAAAAGGTTTCGGTCTGAGAAAGCTTTAGAAAAAGAAATAGGTTTTCTTTTTCTGGGATTTGAGATATGAGTTCAAATTTGAATGGATTTCAAATTTGACAAAGGAGAGATGGAAGTCAAAGACACTCAAAATAAATCAGAGAACTCCAAAATGCATATGATGAAGTTTGTGCAAGTTTGAAATTGAAAAGTTTTTAAATTCGAGGTGAATTTGATAAGCTTGGCACATAATTATTTTATTTGTCGTAAATTCAAAAAGGTTCAAATTTTAGTGGACTTTAGATGAAAGCAAACACTTGAGCACTAGTTTTATATCTCAAAAATTCATATTAAAACTAGGTTGGAATTATTATAGTGAATTTTATTTTAAAAATTCATGGTAAGGTAAGAGCTAGACAAAAATTTAAATTTACACTGATTTTTATTCCTTTTGTTTTTTTTCTTTGAAAATTTGGGATGTTACAGAGAAGCAACAATCATCGTGGACAGCTAGCTACAATGAAAGGATGGGGAGCAGCGAACAGGAACCTAGTAGACCAATGCAAACTAGTTGGACCTGATGGTAGGTGGGCCATACGTGGAGATGGCCCAGATAGTATTTTTCACATTTTTGGTAAGCAAATAGTAGGAACTGTCAGAGGAGTGACTTTTTTTTGTTTGCTTTGAATAGTATTTGGGAGCTCCCAAAACCGGAATTTTCGAACTTATTTGTTAGGGAATTGTTGGTGGTGCTCTTAGGTGCCGTTTGGTAATTGGGAAATGGTGGGTGGGATAGGGATAGGGAAATGGAGTGGAAAATCTACACCATTGATTTATCCATCATATGAAATCTCAACCATTCATTCCTTCAAGAGTCATTTCCCAATCCCAATCCCACCTATCATTTCCCATTTGCCAAACGCCACCTTAGTGCGCAGCCAGGAGGAGGTCCCACCAGACCGGGAGGCGGGAGGTCCCTAGGGTGGGGGACGACACTATCGTAGGCCCAATATTATTGGTGGGGCTTATATCGATGTCACCTGCCACGACATGTGTCGTAGGATTTCTGGGTCCAACACCCTCTGCGTTGAATATATAATGGACGATGGAGTGAGGTCGGATTCATGGCAACTGTGTCGCTTTAAGAAGGGGCCCATGATGACTTTAGACATGGTGAAGGTGGTGACAACAGCATCGAGAGCAAGGCCGCGACAAATGATCCAGTTCCAATTCTTGAATAGATATGAGTTACCTTGGGTATTGCTCGTTTGGAAGAATTGTTATGCAATGTCCAATTGCCAGAACAACAAAGAAAAAGATGTCATTCTAGTCGAATGATATTGTTAAATCACTTGATACTTTAAAGGTTTTGCTTCAATTTCGATTGGTAATGGAAGCTCGATACAGTTATGGAAAGACATGAGCAGCACTTGTTCCATTGAGACAATGGTCATGCTGCGTGGTCACTCCAGCCCAGCCCAAGCTGACCAGGTGGCACCTTTGCTTGTCGATGTCGTCAGCAGGACCACACAGGGCTTGGAGAAGCCAATCACCTTGCAGAACTTCGGTGTCAAAGGCTGCAAGTGACGAGATCACTTAATCCTATTTATAGATGCTTCGCTCACGGTCATCGGTCATCGCATGCAATAATTAAGTTATTGGCATATCATTGTAGTTCAAGATCTTACAATTTTGGTCTCGAGTGTGTAGGCCTTGATCTCCTTCTTGATGCACGCTGGAAAGCCTAAAACTCTTCCTCATGCCTTTTATGGGGATGACACTCCTCACACGGGCTGTGGACAGGAAAGTCCATGTGGGGCACAACCTTGTTTTGCCAGTTCGTGGGGCAACAAAGTCGGTTGGTTCGCTGAAAAGACCTTGCTATCCATTGTATTTAAGCTAAAAAAACAAATCTCTATTCTTAACTTTGCATACGAAAAACAGAGGTGGAGCATAACAGACTACCTAGTGAAGAATAAATGGTGCGAAGCAAACGTGTCCTGTTCAAGCTCGGGTGTTGCCTAATTAGCTAACCTTCGGGTACTCTCTATCTCTCTCTCTCTCTCTCTCTCTCTCTCTCTCTCTCTCACACACAGACACACACACACACACACACGCACACACGCACGCGCGCGCGCGATCGAGTACGCACCCTACTGCGCCCCCTCCTTCTATCTGAAAAAATGGCATGTCTTCTCTGAAAGGACTAGTTATTAGCCTTAGTTGGTTGATATCATCAGTATTTTAGCTCATTTAGTTAGGTGTGTTCTTAACTTTGTGCTGATTAATTGCAAATCACTAAATAGATCCAAGAACTAGCCTTCATCATCATGTAAGGAACTAAACAAGAGCAGATAAAAATGGGTCGAAGACCAACCTAGATCAAAGGAGGAGTGGATCTGGCAAGGTCAACGGCATTGCGTGGTTGACTGCGGCATGGCTAGATCTGGTGCTTGTGGCTGTGCCCTAGCTAGGTTTTCGCAATTTTGGAAGATGTTTTCTTTCTCATTAAACTTCTCTGATTATTGGGTGTTTACAGAAAGTGTGAATGAATTCTTGGAGTGAACAGATGGGGTTCTAACAAAATTGATCCAACAGAGTTGAAGCATGCATGTAAAGAAAATTTCAGAATGGAATTCTCCTTAATCTAGCTAGAGAGAGCGAAGAGAAAAACATCCAATGTTGAAAGGAAATAAAGGTAACTAATCTTAGATAATGGGAATTGGGAATAGAGTAACTAATATTTGCCTCTAAGAGGTATAACAACCAATTATTACAAAGTTAACAACACATATGTCTGCTGGACCTCACGCCATGTTGAAAGGAAATAAAGGTAACACAACCATAGTTCATGGATGATAAGATAATATTAAGAACTAATCCTATTACTAAATCTTCATCCAATGTTTGGAAATCTGTGCATGAGGAAATTAAGTCTCTTGCGACACAACCTTGAATATTGCATTAGGCAACATGCATGAAAGAATAGCTTATGAGCGATGCTCGATGTCAACATGCCACTTAGTGGTCTGGATGATCTTGAAGGTGCAGACGTCGCCTACCTTGAGCCCGTTGTCCCTGCAGAAGGACCTCCATCCCGGCCCAAGCTGGGGGCTGGACCTACTATTGAACACGCCGGTCACCTGCCACGACCTGGTGGTACCTTTGCCTGTCGATGTCGTCAGGGTGACCACGCAGGGCTTCGAGAAGCCAACCGCCTTGCAGAACGTTGGCGTCGAAGGCTGCAAGCAACGAGATTACTTAATCCTATTCATAGACGCTTGCTCATGGTCGTCGCATGCAAGAAGTTATTGGCATGTCACCGTAGTTCTAGGTCCTTACAAGATTGGACTTGAGCGTGTAGGCCTTGATCTCCTTCTTGATCCATGCCTTCTTGATCCATGCTGGGGGCCCAATCTTGTACGTACAACTCACTGATGATGACCCCGTGTTGGACGGAGTTGAAAAACTTGTTGGCCTCTTCCTCGCTGCAACACTTGGCCCCTCGTTGGTGCTGTTATGTGTCCCAGTGGAAGACGAACGTGCATCATGTTCCTTACTCATACCTTACAATTTAAGGCAAGGAAAAAGTTATAAATTATTAGCGATGCAGATAATTACTTCCACTGTTAGGACATGGGAAAGAAACTAACTGGATTGGTCAGTCTGCTGATCTATCTCCTTAAGGCCTGATGATATCACTGTGGACTTGGAAAACTTCAGGCATCCGTGAAGCCCAAACGCCTTGACCGTGAACACCATGTTTCCCTCGTGCCTCAGCAGCAGAGCTTCACCTTGGGTTATGGCATTGGACACCAGGAACCGTGACCAGCCCCCTGAGAAGAACAGATTACCTGATCGGTCTTTCTCGGCTTCCACACGCCAGCATTTGCCACCAAAACAGAGAAGGATGGGCAGGAGGCTGTTCGTTTCAGCTTCAGTAATGTTGTTCTGCACAAATTCGGGAGGGATAACCTGAAAACAACGGCTGAGTTAGTATCCACACAAGACTAGTGTATAGTACATTTCGGCTTCGGCATTGTGAGCAAACCATCTTTTCCGTGAAGCTGTGTGGAAGCACCTTGATGAACTGTGGCCTTCGAGACCTGCCGCCGGCGGTGTCACTCCCGTTCGCCTCAACTGACCAGGAACAATATTGAATTTATAGGTGCTGTTATAGTTACAGTAAATCATGCATCAGAGATAGACTGACAATGCTATATACACACCATTGAACTGACAAAGGCAACAGCTGGTGTCGAAGGCCTTGACGGTGAGCGTGCTGCCGCCTTCGTGCCGAAACACCAGTAACCACAAGTCGCCGATGCCGTGCTCTGCCACGAACTCCGGCCACCCGTGCCCCAGGAACACGCCGTTGTCATCCCGGCCTACCACCACGCGCCAGACCTTACTGCCGAACAGGCTGACCACGAGCGCCGTCCCACCCAGTTGCTGTGCAAGCTCGTCGGAGATGCGCTGTGAAAGAGCGTTGATAAAGCTCATTTGTTTTGCAAGGCAGGTGTGAGATGCTTATAAAATTGTACTAGCACTTACCAGTTTGTTGGAGGAGGAAGAAGGCAGCACGACCATGAAGTGCCTGGAAATGGCGCTGGTGCGGTGGTCCCCATAATGTTCCATGCTCTTACGTTTCCCAATGGAAGACGACGAAGATGCATCCGGTTCCTTCTGCATTTCTGTAGATTATTGAGGCATAAGGGCAAAAGTTACAAATGTATTTAGAGGAGATAAAAAGGTGTAAAGATGCGGAACTTACCCATTTGTTCACTGTGATCTATTTCCGGAAGCCTGATGCCTTTCTGGAACAAGAAACTTTGCTCACATCCGTCGAGCCCAAACACCTTGACAGTGAACGTCATGTTTCCCTCGTACTTCAGCAGCATTGCGTCATCTTTGGTGATTCCATTGGACGTCACGAACCGTAACCAGCCACCAGAGAAGAACACATTACCCGACCGGTCCTTCTCGGCCTTCACACAAAAACATTTGCCGCATAGGTTGAGAAGGACGGTCAATAATTGACTGTTCCTTTCGGCTTCGGTAATATGGTTCCGAATAAAATCGGAAGGGATAACCTGCGTGCGGTGACATAATTGGAATCAACACAAGACTAGAGTATATTACTTGAAATTCTAGAAAACATTTGGTTAAAGAGAGACATGGTGTGCGAACCATCTTTTCCGTAAAGACGGGGTGGGCCGGCATGATGAACTGTGGCTGGTGAGACCTGCTGCCGGCGTGACTTCGACTTGACCCAACTGAACACCACAACTGAGCAAGAATAAGATTGATTTTAGAGGATGTTTTGTAACCACACATACACACACACACACCATTGAGTGGGTGGCTGAACACTCGGAGGCAGCTGCTGTTGTCGAAGGCCTTGAAGGTGAGCAGACCGCCGCCACGGTGCCGGAGCACCACGAGCCACCCCCCACCAATGCAGCATGCATTCGTGAACTCCAGCCACCCACACCGCAGAAATGCACCATCGCTGTCCCATCCAACCCTGACAGGCCAAACCTTTCCAATGGACGCGCCAACGACGACGGCCTCTGCGACCCCGATATCATTAGCGAACTCCTCGGGGATGCGCTGTAAAGGGTAAGAACTATTAGTTCCACAAGTTTGGGGTTTTGGCGTTATCAGAAGCATTGCTCTTACCAGGCTTTTGCAGATAAATGGTATCATCATCCGTAGTTGCTTGTGAGCGGAGGCGCCATGGTTGCTGGACGATGCCATGGCCTAGCAGCTGGCTACAGTTATGAGTATACTTCAACATAAGGCCTACTTAGTTATAGTACAAAAAAGAAGGCCTTTCGGCCCTTTCCAAAGAAGGCACAGTTCGCGATGGAATTTGGACGTCCTGGAATAGGAGAAGAAGGGATACTTACCGTGCGTTCGTGACGTTGTGGTGATGGCCAGGAGGGGGCGCACGGTGGAGACATGAACCGGCGGCTCGACGGTGATGTATTGGAAATCCTAACGCGGGGCCATGTGGGCTGCGGAAAGAATCAAGATGGGCCGTGGGAGGAGAAGGGAGAACTAGCCCATGTAGGAAAAAGAAAGGGAGGGAAAGAATAAAACAAAAAATGGGCCGAAAGGAGATTGAGCCCATGGTGCACGCTGAAGTTCAAGGAATTTCAGATCATACAAAATTAATGGGAAAATTTAGAAAGAGAGGAATAAAATCAGAGAGAACTATAGGAAATTTGGGGGAAATTAAACAAGAAATTATCCAACCAATAATATCCTTAAGCTATTCTATAATTTTTATATTCATATTCACATAAAATAAATTCATTTTATTTCTACCGAAAGTTAGCAAAAATGCTTCACATCCCAAAATAGAAATTTTGGGGTGTGACACCTTGCAACATCAACAACTAGCTACTGCAACAAACAAACATATCAGTTGCAAAAATGCAGTGGTCAAAAAATTTGCCAGAACCAAACATAACTATTGCAACATGCAAGCATGACTCTTGAAACATGCAAGGTTGCCTATTGCAACACAACAATAATAGCAGAGCCGACGAGTGGCGGCGCTCCCCCACCTCCATCGCACGCGCTGGCGGCGCTTCGCCAGCTGTTGGCGGTCGTTAAATCATGTTTTGACCACCAACTTACTGGTAAATAAAAAGCATAACACCAAGATTCTATGCATAGTAGATAGGATTAATGCTACTCCACAAGTTTCGGTGGATATTTGGATGCAGGAGTGAAAATGGAGGAAAGTGGGCCCAGCCAGGGAAATCCCTGGCCGGCCGGCCCCACCAGGTGGCCGCAGGCTCCGGGCTTCCACCGGTGGGCTGGAGACTGGTCCACAACGCATAATTCGAGGCCCAACCCAGCGGATTTGCGCCGACTTACCAGAGGTGGGCCATTTGGGCCTTAACTTGGCCCCTACTACAATTCTGCCGACCCCAGCATGTAGCCGACCTTCGGACCGCCACCAGGAGGCAATCTGGAGCGTCCAGGAGCAAGGCGGCGGCCAATCGCCACAGTGGACGGCCGGCCGGCCCCCCTACTTGGCCGGCCGGCCGACCTTGGCGCCACCGCCTCTCCAGCTTCGGCTATAAGACCCCCCTGGTCCTGGAGAAGCTACAAATACCCCTGGCCGGCTGCAGAAACAATTCGCACCACACAACACACTTCATCCAAGTGTTTACCTTTTGTTTAGTAGTTACTTTGGGAGTTAGAGTAGAGTAGAGCAGAGTGAGAGCTCTCTGGGGCTTCCGGAGTTTTCTCGGAGTTTCGGTATAGCTCTTTTGCATCCTTACTCTTTCGAGATATTCTTTTATTTAATATATAATTAGTTTTATCTTTATTTATTTCTTTTAGTAGTTCTTTTCTATTTAGTTTATTTATTCGGTTAAGTAAGTGCTTGTAGAAGTCTTGTTGTGGGATTCGTGATTGTTGGAGTAGACAAGTACGAGAGAGTGCCTTCGTCGGAGATGACGTCGGGTGAAATCTGTGCTTGTTTATTCTCCCAAATGTATACTACAGTTTTATTTCTTTTATTACCTTGGATTGAAATGGTGTGTGCCACCCATATATATCATGCCAACTTACCCCCGTCTCAAGTATAGTTGATACATTATTTCTTCTCCAAATTATTCAATGCATTGCTACTATTCAGCTCCCTTTTGCTCTACTTCCCTGCGGAAATATAAATACGATAACCCTGGAATACTCCAAGGTAAAATGCTACAATGGTGATCCGTGCACTTGTGGAATTAATGAATTTAATTTTATCGCATAAGAACCGCCAACACCAGCGCATCTCGATCTCCTCTTCCCGGCATCGATCAACGACGAGAAGGGCCTCAGTGGACTAGGCATAATACGCCGCTCCCGAGGGAGCACTCCTTGGTGACGCACGGCCACCGGAGGCGAGTGTCGAGCTCACCAGAGTTCCTCCCGCGGAGGTGTGCGCTCGGCAGCAAACTCGGGATAAGCACAAATCGAGTCTAAAATCAAGGGGGAAAGCAGTGGGATGGTCACGGCAAAGCTAGCAGGGGGCCATCACGAAGGCTAACATAGCACAACGGCGGCAAAATATGCGGCAGCGCGGCAGCAAGCTCCACTTTAGGATGGCCTACGTGGTGGCACCCTAATAGAGGGGAGATGGGAAGGGCTGGCGGCTCACCTAGAGTGGGTAGACGACGACGATGACGTTGAGGTAGAGCGGCAAAGGTGGCCGTCGATGCATGGTCAAGAGGTCGGCGAATGGTGGCTCCTTGTGTTCATGGATCAATGTGTGACGGCGTCGCTCAAGGCGGCGGCATACGTCCACCGAACCACCATCCTTGACCTCAGAGCTTGGAGATCTAAGGGATTCTTGCTCGGGGAGAGAGGGAGGGCGGCTGGGGAAGAGAGGGAGAGCGCGCCGCCACAGCTCGGGGACCACCGTGTGCCTCCTCGAAGAGAGGGAGACCAACGTGGTGGAGGCCTGCGACGCCGCCCAGAGGAGGAGGAGGAGGCACCGCTACGTGGGGAGAGGGAGGGCCGCCGCGCCGCTGCTCGGACCGGGAGGCCGCACACCTGCTCGAAGAGAGGGAGTCCGAGGCGGAGGAGGCTAGGGAGAGAGTGGAGAGAGAGCCGCCGCAGTGCTCGTTGTCGTAGAGAGAATGGAGAGAGTGGGGGCGGCGGGGAAGAAACTGGAACGAAAGGGGCGTTAGGGTTACGCTTTTATACTGAAGGACGTTTTTGGGCCGAAATGGGCTGAAACAGGCCTCGTCCGCCACTGTTGTGCCGCTGACGTCAGCACGTCCGCCACTGGTAAATAAATACCAGTGACGGGTTGTGCTGACATCATATTCGCCTGTCACTACTAGCAAAGAATCTGATGATGTCAGGCTACTACTATAGTGTTCAGCTCATTGTAGTGACGGAAATCAAGATATCCGCCACTATTCTAAGAATGGCTCCGTCATATTAGCCCCGTGTTGTATTAGTGGTTTATACATTTATGGAAAGTGCAAGGAAACATTAGTTTTGTTAGCTTCACTACGCCATTATACAAACAACTATATGTAGGAGGATCTTACTTAAACCGAGGAAGACAGCAACATATATTTGAGTTCTTTAAGAAATAAGGTAATAGATGTCAAAGAATCCGTGAGCAATGAGGAGATTTCTTTCAGGATTCAAATGGCTTGGTTATGTTATTTTTTTCAGTTGCCTTAGTGTTTCCCTCGTACCTCAGTAGCAGTGCATCATTTTTGGCGATGCCATTGGATGTCTCGAACCACGACCAGCCACCAGAGAATTGAACATGCACATTACCTGACCTGTCCTTCTCGACCTTCACACAAAAACATTTGCCGCGCAGGTTGAGAACGACGGTCACAAAAACATTTGTAACATGAAAATAATTACCCCATAGAAAGTAACTATTGTGACATGCAAAATTAACTATTATAACATGCTAAAAAGACAAACGAAACAACACATACACACACAATGAAACAACACACACACACACAAAACACACAGAGAGAGAGAGAGAGGAGAGAGAGAGAGAGAGAGAGAGAGAGAGAGAGAGAGAGAGAGAGAGAGAGAGAGACTCGCGCCTACACTGCGCCCCTCGATCTATGGGGCTCGGTTTGCGATGGAAGTTGGATGGCGAGACATAGGAGAAGAAGGGGAGATACTCACCGTGCGTTCGTGATGTGGTGGTGGTTGCCGGGAGGGTGCGCACGGGGGATAGGCGAATCGGCAGCACAATAGTGATATCAAGGTAAGGCTACGGAAGCGGAATGAAGTGGGGGATGAGCTTGGCAGCTGAGCCACATCCGGACGGAGCTCAGCGTCGATCGAGTTGGGAGAGGCTGGGGAGACTCAAAGCGACCGGGCGTCAAGCTCGGAGAAGGCACTGATGGTGACAGCAGCTGCGGGAGGCGGCGGTGTGCGGCAAAAAGGGAAGGCATGGAGATGGGGCCCTTTAATAGGCGCAGGCCCTAGGGCAACGGGGCGTGCAGACCAATGCGGCGGCGGCGGTATTGTGGCTGGTGGTGGGGTACGGCTCGGCTTGCGGCGCACTAGGACGAGGCCTCTTCTGGGTGGAGAGAGTGTGCAAGGCATGGTAGTCAAGCTACCGTTCTTCTCGTGCTCTGCTTATTCTGTGTGACAAAGGGTGTTGGTAGCTATATATAATCTCTCATAGGGCAACGGATATTTTAGATTGTCATGCAGGGTGATAATTTTTCAGGAAAGTGATGCTCTATCTGTAGCTTTAAATGAATACGAATTATATGCTTCCTGGTTGCCTTTCCTTTGAATAAACGTTCCGTTCGGCTCGTTATTTTTTGTATCCAAAGATAGGCACCCTCGGCGTTGGTGATTTGGCACAAATTTATTTGGTAGCCTGATTGTGCGCACGGTTTCCTGCGGATTATCATGTCTGGTTGGTGGTGTTGAAATACTGCTTGTTTAAGAAAACTAACAGGCACGTGGATTTGACAGCCGTGTTGGATAGCTGGCAAAATCAAAACTGGAAAGACTTCACGCTGGTGGCATCTCGTATGCATAACGTGATGTCTCTAGAAGATGAAGGGCGTGTGTTCGGTCGGACTCTTAGTGTTCTCATCAGAGAAGTTTACTTCTCTCCTACCTGTTTAGGCAGAAAATCACACACACACACACACACACACACACACTCGCGCCTACACTGCGCCCCTCCTATCTGAAAGCATGGTACAATTAACAAATATTATTGGTTGCTTGCCACGCACATAACCAGATCACTGATGTCAGGAATGGCATGTGCTAAGAGTTTGAATTTTTCCCTTTATATAGGGCGTTTTAAGAGTTTGAATTTTTCCCTTAATGTAGGGTGTTTTAATAATAAGACAAACTTTGTGGTTGGTGGGAGGGTTGGTGGAGGAATGTGTTGAGATAAAAATTAGAGGTATGATGGTCTTTACCATCTTGACTATTCCTGTATTTGAATGCTAGAAAGCCCTATATTTAGGGACGGAGGGAGTATTACTATGTGCTGGACAAGCTAAGAAGCCGATACATATGTACATACTTATTGTGTATAGTGCATTAGAAGAATGCTAGATGAGATCACATTTATAGACCTCCGAACATTATGCTGCACTTGTTGATTATGCTTTGTTGGAAGGTGTCGTAACTTCATTTAATAATGTTGATGATGCCTCATTGTTGGACGGAGTCGCAGATCTTGTTGGCCTCTTTGTTTCTGCAACCCTTGGCCTCTCATTTCTGTACACTTGTCCTCTTATTTCTGTACACTATTAAGGCAAGGAAAAAGTTACAACATATTAGCGATGCAGATAATTCAATCCATAGTGAGGAGATGGGAAGGCATAAATATCTGAAACTAATTAAGTTGATTGATCACCCTATAACACGAGTACACGATAAACACTGGCTTTTGTCGAGCCGGAACCCTATGACTGCGAAAACCGTGTTTCCCTCGTAACTCAGAAGCAAAGCTTGACCTTCGGTTTGACCAATGGACGCTAGGAACCATGCATGACCAACCACCTGAGAAGAACAGATTACCCAACCCATCTTTTCTTCAAATGTGCACGCGCGCCAGTATTTGCCGCCCAGCATGAGAAGTATGGCCAGGCCAGGCGCCTGCCGTTTCAGCTTAACTAAAATGGTTTCATGCAAATTCAGGAGAGCAAATACTTTATTTGTCCTCTTTTTTTTGAGGGATTATTTGTCCTCGTTTTTATTAGATGTGTGTTCCTATTATTTGTCTCTGTCCAACCTCTCTTTCCTTGTATGTTCAGAGTTAAATTCCAAAAACTTATTTGCCCATTTCTCACAGTCAATCAAGCAAATAAACCATTGACCGTTTCTTTTCCATTCACACACCGTTATCATTTTTCTAATACCCAAAGTGCCCTTCGTTCCCAACAGATCGTGCGCAGTAATTTCTGGGTGCAAGGGAAGTGACAAAAGAAATCCCGCCGCCGCCGCCTCCCGCTCCACCTCCCTATCCCGCTCCACCTCCCTATCCCGCTCCCCCTCACGCTGGACTGGCATGGCGCACTGAGCAAGGGCCGGTCGCCAAGCAAAAGAAAGGCGCAGACCCTTCAGCTTCGGCCTGCACCAAGCCTAGTGTAGAGGTATATCTGAATCTTTACTATACCTAAAAACGCCAGTTGGTGGTGGTCATGGTCGTCGGTCGTTCGTCCCACAGGCAGAAGCGCCGACAGCTGGGGCTCGTTCATTGGCCCGGCCACTCCGCCACCCCCGCCTCCCACTTCTTCCCGCTATCTGCAATTTCTTTTTTCTTGCGGGGAATGAAGAACAACCACGATGCGCTCCGAATCCTGGCCTGGCGGATCCATGTGCGAGATTCCTCAGTCCCTATCATCCTCCGCCACGCTTCACACCCACAACCCCGATTGGATCCGATTGAAGGAGATGAGCAGCCGCCGCTGCAGCCTGCAGGAGCCACTCGGGGCGAGGGAAGGCAGAATGTCGCCGAAGCTTTGTGAATCATTGAATTGTGAGGACAGGGAAGACGACCTGTTGCAGCTTGGACTCCCGATCTTAATCGATTGGAGACCAAGGAAGAGGCTCGCCGCACCCTATTGTCGCGGGATCCAGCCACAGCGCTTTCAACGAAGAAGACCACTGTAGTCTTCTGGACCAGGGAGCTCATGGCGGTGGGGATTTGTCAATGGAGGCTCGAGGCGGCGCAGGCGCAGTACCAGCGTCAGCTACCGCAGTCTGCAGGAGCTGTGCTACAAGAGCAAAAGACCGCGCGGCGTGGGAATCAGACTGGCGAACACGCATGACTGATGAGATGGACATTTTGCTACGCTTCTTTTTTCTGAAGAAAGAGATCAACGATGCTGCCCCGCTGCTGCAGGGAAGAGCAGGTTGAGTGATGATTCGATTGGATCGTTGCTTGCACAGCCCGCTTTTTGCCACCGCCTTCTGTTCTGACTGCATATCTCCTATGCACCTATCGTTTAATTCGTTTGATTTTGGAAAGAAAATCAAGTGAATATCCAGATAATTTGTAGAGTGCGTACGTGTGAGGTTGCTTTTGTCATGTATAATCGTCTTCTCCAGATTGATTTACACTCAGATTTATGTCTTGGTCGAGTTTAGAGTGATAGAATTGTGATAAATAGTAGCCAGTTTTGAGTGAGTTTATAAGGAATAAGAGCATTTTATGTTTATTTTTAAAAAAAAATCCGTAGCAACGCACGGGTATTAGGCTAGTTATTCATACATAGGAGCCAAGTGTCGGCATGTGGTGGAGAAGGTCTGATTTGGCGATGCTAAAATGTTTCACTCAAAGCCCATTGTTGATAAATGAATAAGCCGGCCATCGAGTGCAAATAGTGTCTTTACCATATCTTCAAAGGGAGGCATATGTCTGTCACACCTCTGAGGGGGAAAGGGAGTAAGGGAGCGGGGAGGCATATGCCTATCACGCCTGACGAGGAGAGGGAGGTGGGGAGTCGGAAGGGATGAGGGAGAGCTGGAGTAGGGAGAAGAGGGGACGAGGAGTCGGAATGGCGGCAGCTTGGGGAGGAGAGAGTTGTGACTTGTGAGCGAATTAGGGGTAGGGGTAGCGTGCCTTTTAAACTATGATTTTATTTCTCGGCTGAAAGCTAATAATGGTCCGTGGCTGTCTTTGGGGACTGCAAGCTAGTGGTGCGCCGTATACTAGCTTATGTGGTTTCCACACACGTGTTATGTGGTTTAATTTAAACTTAGCTTATGTGGTTTTCACACACACTATTATTGGTGTAAATGGTGCAAGTGTTATTTGAATTACTAGTGTAAGTCAGAGCTGCAGTAGGGAAAGAATACACGTGTCAAGTATCCACAGAGGACCAACATCACTAACAAATTATCCGGCTAGTTACTGCTGCACAGGAAATTGTTCAATGACCCAAGTAGTGTATACGCAAAATACAGAAGGCGATTAGAAATGAACAATGATGATGAAGGGTCATATGGTCCAACCAATAGTTTGCTAGTATAGTCAAATGCCTAACTGATCGAATCCAGGTGTTATTTTTTAGATAAAGGGAATTTCTATATTATCAAGCAAATGAAAGGCATAGTCACTTGCCTTTATAGATAATTATATTGATACAAATTTATAGAGAATTATGAAAAGCTAGCCACACAAACATAATTCTCTAAGTGAATCTAAGTGTCCTGCTTTGATGAAACGGCATAACACCTGCCTTTTCTGTGAAAAATAATTTTTTTGACAATTTGCAATATATTTTTACTGTTTACATTGCATGCACAGATGTGGTGACTAGCCATGACGTATAGTAATTAGTTGTACAATCTTTACTACCTCTAAAAACGCGAGTGTGTGGCGAACGCCCTGTCGTCCGTCGTCGCACCCGCACCGAACTGATTTCGGCGCCGACAAATGGGGCCCACGTCCCACACCAACGTTCCCGTGGCGAGTGGACGAAAAAGAAAAACAGAAAAAAATCGCGTCGCCTTCTCATCGTCGCCACCAGCCAACGCTCGCTTCCGCCGCCACAAGCCGCCACGATCCCCCGCCCTTCCTGCCGCGTCCCATCCCCGATGCCGCCCCGGCTGCACAACAGCGGAGCGCCGCTCCTCGTCCTCCCATCGCTGCCCCGTCCCTGCGCCTGCCCCCGCCGCCATCCCCTGCTCTTCCTACTACGCCGCCGCGTCCCATCCGCGCCGCCGCCCCGGCCAGCCAATTGCGGCGCCGTTCCCTCCGCGTAGGCTCTGTTCTCATCTGCCTCGGTCGCCGCCCCCGGCGCGCAAGATCCCGGCTTCGCCGTCATGGAGCCGACCGAACCAGGATGTCGCTCGAGCTCCTCAAGGCGCCTTCAGACCCGGATGCTAGACGGAGATTGTAGAAATCGACGAGGCGGCTGCACCAAGGAGAGCTCCTGGTGGGAGGCGTACATGCTGCGGTCGTCGGGGAAGCTGTCGAGGTGGACGCACCTGTTGACAGAAGGTCAGAAGGTTCGAGAAACGTTGACCCTCTACCACCGCGGCTCCCCTCTGTAATTCCGTTCCCATCCCGCGCTCCCGCTTCCAAAATTCAACTTTTCAGCCATCAAAATTCAAATCCTCCCCGCGCGCTGGCAACACGCCTGGAAAGTTCCTGGCTGCCGTGTATAAATCTCCCGCTGGTCTCGCGCTAGCCATACCCTGAAGCTGGGATGCAAGAAACACACTTTCTTTGGTCAGCTCCGTATCATCCAATTTGTCAAAAGAGCAAGGTACGTAGGGCTTGCCTGCTTTTACTGATGTAGTACTAAGCTTGCTGAGTTAATTATTGAAGAATATAGAGATTTTTGGATTGACTAGCTGCTAGGGGCGATGGGTGTAATCATGAGGAAATTACTGGGAGTGTGTTTAACGTTACTTTCCTTCACTGAAATTTCATGTTGTCGAGTAAAGTTTCTGTTATCTGATATCACCTATAAATTTTCTGTAACCTCATCTCACTTTATAGAGCAAAGCATCACAGTTCCTACTCAAAAGTGATGCTACCAACACTGATGACTTGGGAAAATACTTCATTTCGGTTGCATCTGTTGAAATCTTTGTTTGGTGTTGACAAGTCATGTGCAGGTTCTTGATGGCTCAATCTGTAAACTATACTGATTTCTGTGTTGCTATGAAATTCCTGTGACTGAAGGAACTCATCTGAACTTGGAAAGTGATCAAAAGCAATCATAGAATAAATGTTAATTACTCCCAATTTGATTGCACTGTTTTGGAGGTAGTACAGATGAAATGTGTGCCTTTTGATGCCTGAAAAGAAACCATTTACTTCTGACATTTTTGTTCATTACATATGTGACAATACATATGTGACAATTTGGCTCATCTATTCATTGCAGGTGACTGTCGATGAAGGACATGTGCCACTTTTGAGGTGAAGCTGGTGACATAAGATTGTAGAGTTACATTTTTGGTGTGTTCTTTGTCTTCGAGTTAGATAGTAGCACTTTGGACTGATGATTTGATGTTATAATGTTTGATCTGTAGGTGGAATCGATTTTTATCTATTAGACATTATTGATTACTTGATGTTGTGTTTAGGATGGCCAGTGGTCTCTAATCTGCCTCTCATATGATGTTTGGTAAAATGAATTGATCATCGGAATTTGCAATCAGTATCTGTACCATAATTGTTCAGTGCATTTGCCAGGCTGTGTTTTTCAGTGACAACAACTTTGAATGAGTTCTCATATTGAATTAAACTGAGGGTGCTAACTCTTTAAGCTTAAAGTTTGAGCCAAACCCTACTAATTCTTTAGTTGCATGTAATTTCTATGAATAAAAGACACGCTGTTATGAAAATAGTTAAGAGCATAGTACAGGTTTACAATTTGGAGCAACGAACTAACTGAATTGAAACAACATAAGTTACTGTGAATATAACTAGCACAAGTTTGTGAAAAATGCAATTTCACTTTATGAAGGTATGGCTAGCTATCAGGAATATGTTTTTGCCAGGGCAATGGCTTGGTTCATCCTTTTGCATTGTACTTTATATGGTTTGCTTGGAATTCGAAATATTGATTTTCACTCATTCCTTCACCCCCTCCTTTAGAAGAAAGCAAAGCGAAAAAGGTGACTTGCAAAAATATGCCTCAGCATCGAACCTTGCACCAAGATAAAGGAAAAAAAGGTTCAAAGTTGTCCTAGCAACTAAAGTTTACAGACCTAACTGACACAATAAAATAAATATAATTATAATATTTTCGATATTACAGTTGTGGATCAGGAGAATGAAGCAAAGCGACGTTTCATTGCTACACCATCATTTGCTCCGACATCACTTACAATACGTGAACCTTCCAATGAGACATACTTTGGTTATTCCTCAGACGAAGACATGTCAAACCCGTTAGCTATAACTTCACCAACTCATGATATCCTCGAACCAGTTGGTGTGTTTGAGCAAGGACAATGCTCAAAAGGTACCATCATTGTTCTCCACGTATCATGTAATATAACTTTGTTAAGCATCAATGTAACTATGTTATGATTGATTCTTTCAGAACGGAAGCGTTCTCGTGATGACCATTGCTCTGCTAGCATTGCACAATCGGAAATTGAAGCAAGCAATATCCAGTTAATAACCACTCCTTCGTGTGATCAACAAAATAGGCAACAAAGACTTGCAAGGCAAGAACGTGATAGAGCACGTCGACAAAGTTTGACAGCTGAGGAGAGAGAGAAAATTAATGCTCGCAGAAGAGCACGTTATCACAATTTAACACCCGAGGAGCGAGAAGAAATTAATGCGCGTAAAAGAGCACGTCATCATAATTTGACACTTGAGCAGAGGGAAGAGACAAATGCTCGTCGAAGAACGAGTAGACATGCTTTGACGCATGAAAAGAGACAAAAAATAAATTCACAGCAACGAGAGCGTAGACAAAAGTTGCCAATGGAGAAAAAGGAAGAGATAAATGCACGACGAAGAGCAAGAAGGCAAAGCTTACCACCTGAGGAACGACGGGCCCTCTTAGATCAACGCAATGCAAGGAACGCAGCTAAACGAGATGCTCCATGCAAGGAATCCATTGCACTACAACGTCCAGCGACATGTTCACCGGTACAACACCAGGCGTCGTGCTCCTTTGGGTCTAGCTGTACAAGTACGCTACCACAAACTTATACTACAACTCAAGGTATTTTCTTTTTGCATATACACTCTTTTAATGTTGTTTAAAAGTGAACCAATATTCACAATTTTTTTAAAAAATAGGTAACCTAGAAATCATGGGAGAAGAAGTGGGCGCGGAGCACATAGTTTTTGGTTGTGAAGGTATGCTGTTGTGGGTATGGACACCTTCGTTTTGCCCATGTTGGTTTCAAAATCTGATAACATTGTTTCTCTAAATGCATTCAGGCAGCGATGATTCTAGGGTCCATCTCAAGGGACTTATGCCAGTGCAATTTCCTACATCAGTTGACAACCCATCTTTAGGATCTGATGACTTCACCTGTCCACCAGACTCGCCAGCAGAAAGCTTCTGTACAGATGATGGTGATTCTAATATATCTGAAGAGGAAGATGATGAGTACTTCATTTTTGCTGGCAGAGGTAACGCTGATGTCATGGTGCCTCCTTATTTCCCTAATTTCCCTAAGAATAAAAAGGAGATCTAAAACCTACATAATATCATTCATCTCATTGATCCAGGTGACGATGTAGATTGTGATGGCCAAGTTGATACATTTGCATCGGAACCCACTATTCCAGACCCTTATGATTATGTATACCAAAACGTACCAGATAGTACTCACAAGCTTGAGTCAAGGCCTGATTGCAAGCATTGTGGTGCAAAGAGATTCCAATATGAGCCAAACGGATTTTGTTGTCGATCTGGAAAAATTAAATTGGCCCACACGGAGCCTCCCTTGGAGCTGCAAAGACTATACACAAGTCCGGATCCTGATGCTGTGCATTTTAGAGATAACATCCGGTACTTCAATGGGCACTTTTCATTCACCACGCTTGGAGTTAGCTTGGACAATAGGTACACTAACATGAAGTCAGGAGTGTATACATTCCGTGCCCACGGCCAAATTTATCACAACGTCTTCTCATTCGGCCGGACGGAGGATGGGCCTAAGCATCTAGAGCTCTACTTCTACGATGATGATCCAACACTACAACATAGGTTTCGACGCTCCCCCAACCTGGATCGAGATGTCATTCGGAGGCTTGTCGACATCCTCAAGGACAATCCGTATTCTCAAACGTTCAGAAATCTCGGTGGGGCAGATGACCTTGAGGAATATCGGATTGAACTGAACACTGACATGAGGTTGGACCAACGTAGATATAACTTACCTATATCATCTGAGGTGGCTGCCGTTTGGGTCGAGAGTAATGACCTTCGTAAGCACTTTGAGCGTAGCGTCGTTCTATTCGGTAACAACAATATGAGGTATCGAATACAACCATATTATGGATGTTATGATGCATTATCTTACCCTTTGTTCTTCCCGAGAGGGGAGATTAGCTGGCATCCTGAGATCCCGAAGGTCGGTGTCAGTTTGGCTGAGATACTTCAATCCCGTCGTAATCGTCAACAAAATCAAGGTAATGGAAATACTAAACATGTGTTTAATATTTTCTATCTTCATTATACTTGGTCTTGTAACAAATTTTTGTTTACTGGCCTTTTATGTAGGAACATATACGAATAGTCGATTGTGCGTCTCTGTTAGAGACTACTATTGCTACAAATTCCAAATGCGTCGTGGTATATTTAACACCATGCTTTTTGGGAAGCGCCTATTCCAACAATATGTTGTGGACATGTACGTTAAAGTTGAAAGCTCAAGATTGGACTATATCAGACATCACCAGAAAGAAATACGAGCTGATCTATACCAAGGTATTGTTGATTGCCTTCAAGCTGGGGAGTATCGTGGGAATGCAGTGGGAAAGCGAACCGTACTTCCAGGCTCGTTTATTGGTGGAAAGCGAGATAAAAAACGCAGATATTATGACGCAATGGCCCTGGTGCAAAAGTACGGAAAACCTGACATCTTTCTAACCATGACTTGCAACCCCAATTGGGACGAGATAATAAGTGAGCTGGAGCCTGGACAAACCCCACAGGACCGCCCTGATCTCATTGTACGAGTATTTAGAGCAAAGTTGGAGGACCTCAAGATACAACTTTTCAAAAGACACATGCTTGGTAAGGTGGCTGCATACAGTTACGTCATTGAGTTTCAGAAAAGGGGTTTGCCACATGCTCACTTCCTCCTAATTATGGAGGGGAGATATAAGCTAACATGCCCAGAGCAGTATGATTGTATCATATCCGCCGAGTTGCCAGACAAAAACAAGTACCCTGAACTCTACAAAATGGTGATCAAGCACATGATGCATGGCCCATGTGGAGCCTTGAACCCTAAAAATATGTGCATGCAGAATGGTGCTTGCAAAAACCACTATCCACGGCCATTCAATGCGGAGACCCTCCAGGGGAAGGACTCGTATCCTCTATACAGGAGGAGAGATAATGGACGTACGGCATGCGTACGAGGTCAAATGTTAGACAATAGATGGGTTGTTCCGTACAATCCTTACCTGCTGAGAAGATATAACTGCCACATCAATGTTGAGGTTTGCTCGAGCATAAAAGCCGTGAAGTACCTTTTCAAGTACATATACA
Source organism: Eragrostis nindensis (assembly GCA_012490785.1). Classification (NCBI taxonomy): domain Eukaryota; kingdom Viridiplantae; phylum Streptophyta; class Magnoliopsida; order Poales; family Poaceae; genus Eragrostis; species Eragrostis nindensis. The sequence goes on along the minus strand of JAAXCT010000355.1, from coordinate 462,732 downwards.
AGGGACATGACCGAGCATCGGTTTCAATCGATGAGGTAGATAGTAGTGGAGATATTGATGAGATAAAGCAGTACAGAGATTCAAGGTGGGTTACTCCCCCGGAAGCACTATGGAGAATCTATGGTTTTGAACTCAGTGAGATATTTCCTTCGGTCAGGCAGCTACAACTCCATCTCCCAAATATGCACATGGTGTCATACCCAGCGGAAGCTAATCTAAATGATGTCGTCTTGGAGGAAGGGGTTGATAAGACCATGTTAACTGAATATTTTGAGGCGAACAAGAAGTACAAGTGGGCTCGGAACATCCTATATAAGGATTTCCCTGAATATTTTGTTTGGATGGCGGGCCAAAAGTATTGGAAAAGGAGGGATGAACGCACACAGGTTGGGAGGATCGTGTCTGCGCATCCATCCGAAGGGGAGAGATTCTATCTCAGGGTTCTTCTAAACCATGTTGCAGGTGCTACCTCCTTCGAAGACCTACGAACGGTGAATGGTACAGTTTGCCCAACATTTCGTGAGGCCGCTGAAAAGAGGGGTCTTATCGAGTCTGATGATACTATTGATGAGTGCCTTAATGAGGCTGAGGTTTTTCAGATGCCATCTTCACTTCGGAGGCTTTTTGCCATTATACTGGTCTTCTGTGAACCTAGAGATGTGCGTGGCTTATGGGATAGACACTTGGAAGCAATGACAGAGGATTATCGACTGTCCCACCGGTGCCCCCACATAATCGAGCAGATGGCTCTATTAGATATCAGAAATATGCTTCAATCAATGGGGAAGGACATAACAACTTTCCCTCTTCCAAAAATTGATGAATCATTCGATGCAACAATAAGTGAGGCTAGAGAGATAATTGAAGAGTCCACAATCGAGGTGGATCAAGAACACATTGATTTGGCATCTTCCCTCAACCCAGAACAAAGGTATGCATATGATGAGATACTGTCGGCGGTTAATAGTGGGAATGGAGGTGTGTTCTTTGTTGATGGACCAGGAGGCACAGGAAAGACTTATCTATACAAAGCATTACTTGCTAAGGTACGCAGCGAGGGTAAAATAGCTGTGGCAACTGCAACATCTGGAGTTGCTGCCTCCATCTTGCCCGGCGGTAGGACCGCACACTCAAGATTTAAAATTCCATTGAATATTGAAGACGACGCTGTATGTAGCTTCAGCAAGCAAAGTGGCACTGCTAAGCTGCTAATGACGGCATCTCTCATCATATGGGATGAAGCATCCATGACAAAAAGACAAGCATTCGAGGCACTTGATAGTAGCATGAGGGACATTACTGGTCGGTATGACTTGCCATTTGGTGGAAAGACAATTGTCTTTGGGGGAGACTTTAGACAAGTTCTTCCGGTTGTCCGTAAGGGAACAAGGGCACAAATAGCAGATGCAACACTCCGTAAGTCTTACCTATGGGAGAGCATGCGACAACTAAGACTTGTTCGTAATATGAGGGCTCAAAGCGATCCTTGGTTCGCTGAGTATCTTTTGCGCATCGGAAATGGCACCGAAGGCTTTGGAAGATGGTAGTGTAAGGCTTCCAGATGATATCTGCATACCATATACTGGCAAAGATTCTGACATTGACATGCTTATAGAAAGTGTTTTCCCACTGCTAGATGAAAATCTCTCGGATCCAAACTACATAACATCTCGGGCAATTCTGTCAACTCGGAACGAGTATGTTGACAAGATCAATATGAGGATGATCGAGAGATTTCCTGGGGAGGAGATGATATACCATAGTTTTGATCAGGCCGTGGACGACCCACATAACTACTACCCAGCAGAATTTCTGAATTCTTTAACACCAAATGGCCTACCTCCTCATATCCTAAAATTGAAGATTAATTGCCCTATAATATTGTTGCGAAACATTGACCCCGCAAATGGTTTATGCAATGGGACAAGGTTAGTGGTGCGTGGATTCATGAGGAATGCGATTGATGCTGAGATTGTGCTGGGCCAGCATGCTGGTAAGAGGGTGTTCCTTCCTCGAATTCCTCTTTGCCCGTCCGACGACGAAATGTTCCCTTTCAGGTTCAAGAGAACGCAATTTCCGTTTAGACTTAGCTTTGCTATGAGCATAAACAAGGCACAAGGCCAGACTATTCCAAATGTTGGAGTTTACCTCCCCGATCCAGTATTTTCACATGGACAACTCTATGTTGCTCTTTCTAGAGCCACTTCAAGGAGTAACATCAAGATTCTTGCCATCCCGGAAAAGAAAAATGATCGCAAGTCCACATCAACCGGGACATTTACGAAGAACATAGTCTATAAAGAGGTTCTTAGTGAGTAATTGTACTACTTTTGTACTTGTGATGATGCAACTTATATAATTTTGCAATCTGTAAAGTATGGACCGATCTTTATGGTTGTGCAATGTGTTGCTGAAAGAATCAAACATGAGTATCTTTTATTATCTTAGTAGTAAGATAGTTTTCTTAGTGTTATTTGGTAAGATAGTTTTAGTCCGTGGCAACGCACGGGCATCCAACTAGTACATAAAAACGTAGATATTTCACAAAATGATCAGTGGGTCCTCCTTTTCATATTTTAGTGACACTAGCTACATGATCTTAATCGCAATCCCTCTCTCAATATACTAGTCTTTCAACCCGTGCATCTGCACGGGCTAGAGATCTTAAAAATGTCTAATTTTATAAATTTATATTTTATTGCGCATCAAGTGAAACAATTTTGGATAAATTTTAAACATCATGTTTGACTTTTGAACTACAAAAATATCTTGCATTAGTTGGTCTCGTGTTGTGAACTACTACCTACGTTCCAAAATGTAAGTATTTGTTGACTTTTGAACATCATGTTTGACCTTCGTCTTATTCAAAAATTTTATGAAAATATTATTTATATTGTTACAATTTGTTTTATCATTAGATATACTTTAAACATGACTTATTTATTTTTGTATTTTCACAAATAAATTAAATAAGAAGAATGGTCAAACGTCATGTACAGAAGTCAACAAATGCTTACATTTTGGAACGGATGGAGTATAGAATGTTTTAGGATGGGTCCGTGTCTTCCTTCTTAATTATCGGTCCATGTTTGCGTCGGTACTGTGTTTGACAAAAAAATAAAGCTTGAGAGTCTGTGATCCATGGATCTCCCATCAAAAAACGGCACTAACAGTTAAGTATGTGACCTTATATTTCTTATTACTTCCACAAAAGTAATTGGCTCGTATATGGCTTTATCCTTTTAATTAAAATGGTAAATTTGAGAAACATTTCAATAAAATAGTCATATAGGAGAATGCGTGCGTGACAGGTGGAGATTGGTCTGGATGCTATAGTTTTGTGTCATATAGGTCCAAAATAGTCATGGTTTTCTGAAAGTGTTCTAAAAACGGCATAGGGTATGTTACTCGCATGCAAATGGTCGTAATTTTCTTAAATTTACTGTAATAAAAACAAATAGTTATTCATAATTGCTAGATATAATCCGAAAGGGTTATGTACATGATTGGATATTGATCGAGGAACAATTGGATGACTTGCAGCCACTGAATAAATATCTTCCTGAATTTTCTTAATTAAGTTTTTAATTAAAAAGAGAAATATAGTTTGAAAATTGAGCATATTTGATAATCTCAAGTTAGTTAAATGTTACATCGTTGAAAACACTTTCATGCATGGTACCAAGTTCCAAAAGACCACCGTAGTCTGTTAGTACATGTTCTTTTTTCCCTTCCAAATCATATCCACCATACACTTTTACTTCTGCAATTTTATCGCTAGTTCAAGTACCAAGGCTACAGCACCAGCGACTTGCATGAGACAACAGGAGGCCCTTTGTTTTTTGAGTAATGAGAAACTTAAATGCAACTGGACCCCAAATGTTTGTTTTAGACTTCACCTATATTTAGTCGCTAGAGAACATACTGCAAACAAAAGAAGGAAGGAAGAGTTTTTTGGTTCTACAGTTTTTCTTTCCGGAAGGAAGGAAGAGCCTTTGGATTCTACAATTTGTCTTTCTGGATACTGACGTGGAGAATCAATTGGTTGTAAGCTTTATATTTAACAATGGAGGTAGCAAAAGACAAGCTTGTTCCCCACCTGAATTTTTTTACATCACAATAGATTAAAACGGTTTTACCTAAAGGAGACAGGCACCAAGCGTCGAACTCTGCTGTGGAAGCCTTATACTCGTTTCATAAGAACTCAGCCTCCTATCAATCAGGTCAACGCTCTACAAAGAATGAGCAGGACACCGGCCACTATATATTTTTGTAAGAAAATATAACGAGAAAAAGGGGAAACCCGAATGAAACCGGCTGATTACGGCCCGGTTGCTGGTTACAAAGTATTTCTGCATTTTGTTCCAGACTGGGACGGTGTGAATTATTCAACAAAATAACGAAACTGATATTTCTATACTTAATTTATTGCAACCAAACAAATTGTTCTGAAACGTGTAAATGCAAGGATCTTGAACATCAACCAATATATAACCCATACACATGGCCTGGTGGTTCATTTATTGAGCCCTAGATCACCAACGTGTGATAACGACATGCCACAGCGTGGCTTCAATGATTTTAAAGGTGCAGACATCTCCTGCCTTTAGTTTGTTCTCCTCGACAAACTTCTTCCAGCCAGACCCGAGGTGGTAGCTGCTATCCTTTTGCATGAGACCACAAACCTGCCAAGATCTGGTGCTCTTGATTGAGGTCTTGAGCTTGATTAATGTGCAGCGTTCCCGCAACCCAATCGCATAACAGAAGGCACGTGCCAAACACTGCAATAATCGTAGCCACACTTGGTAATTAAGGAAATGATCTATAATCTCCAATGCTCATATTACAGTCATCTCTGAACTCCATTTCAATGTGATCTTGATTAAAAAAAAAAGGAATCTTGAAGCGCATATGCATTGCAAATTGTTTTTAAAGAGTGAACGCATCAATATAATAGTTATTATTCAATTTTTCTGCATGCACATGTTATGACTAATTAAATTACTAATATAACTTGTTGGTTAGATTTTTTTTTTCAGATTCTCCAACATGAGACAAAATCTTGTATATACTGTTCAAGAGGACATGCATTGTTCTGCAAATTATCAGTTTATATTTATGCCAAAAAAATGAACGAAATTATCCTTTTCCTAGCTAACTGATATATATCAAGGGGGAAAAGATTAATCTTACAAGGTAATACTTTTTGAGTGAACTTGGTGTGATCTTCTTCTGTATCCAAGATGGTGGCCCAATCTCATAGACAGATCTCGTATATGTTGATGATGCCTTAATAATCAAATCACTCATGGAGCCTTTTTGTTTCTTGTCTCCTCCACTAATTGGCATGTCATTCTTGCTCTCACCCTCCGGACTGAAAGAAGAACAAGGTGACTCCTTTTGCTCTTGCGTGTCTGTAAATGTTGATGGTTGATAATGGAAACATATATAGCATATGCTTCAGTACACACAATAATACACTGAACAGGAGAATTCAAATTATCAGGAAGTGACATATCAGTGCTTACAACGCATGATGACGACATGCCACGTCGTGGTTTCCATGACATTGAAAGTGCACATGTCACCTTTACTTATCTTGTTGTCCTGGCAGAAGCTCACCCAACCCTCTCCAAGAAGGTAGCAAACTTTTTCATATGCGAGACCACGGACCTGCCATGACATGGTGCTCTCCATTTCAGTCTTGAGTGTGATGACGCAGGCTTTCCAGAACCCAACAGAGTGGCAGAATTTCACAGACAAAGACTGCAAGATTGTGATAAAAATGAATCAGATTGAGTTATTAGTACTGGCTTCTAACAAACTCTGAACTCTCATGTTATAAGCTTTGGAAAATCTGATGAAGTCTGATATAGAACAAATCGTATCATGTCAATGTTTACCTACTAATAATTCTAGTTAAAGAGAGTTGGACACGTTTCATTTGAGGAATTATTGTGCTTACAATATGGTTCTCGAGCATGTAGGAGGTGATCTTCTTTTTTATCCAAGACGTCGGTCCAATATGGTAGTCAGATTCCTTGTGTGACGATGTCTTATTCAAAGATGTGTCGTACCCCATTTCTGAAGTACTTAGTGTTTACCGTATCAGTCCCTGGATCAGTAGCTGATACGACACTTTCACAGAATGCTTCACAGCAGATACTTTAACTATATTACCTAGAGTCATTACAAGCCTTTTTAGTACATAAAGGTCTTTATACAAATGAGGCGGGCGGCCTCAACACACACAGACATCATGCTTACAGGCTGACACAGCAGCCAGAGCTAACACTTAAACTAGCGGAAGACGACAAGGCTCCACTCCTACAGGCACCACTTGAGCGAAGGCCGAACTTTACTCTTCATCACCATCAGCTTGAAAGTCATAGTCGGGTTCCTCTTCTGAATGATTTAAGCAAGGGTGAGTACTTAAGGTACTCAGCAAGCCTAACACGAGGGTATGATTATGCAAGAGGTTATCAAAGGATTAGGCTTGTGGTTAGCGACAAGGCGAGAAAGCCAAGTTTATGCAGAGTTGTTTTGAAAACAAAACCTTTCGCAATTCTAATCAAATATCAGTAGAGATTAGTGGGGTTGGGCGGCCCTGGGGGAGATGCAATCCATCCCGCCAGTTCCTCAAATTTTACCACTGGCCGACAACCAGCACACGGCTCCAAACCGGCGTTTTCCAAAAACACACCAAGGAAACTTACGCAGAAAATCTGATCATAGTGTGGCCGATGCTTTCGCGTTGTCCAATACCGTGGAACACGGCTTTCCGGAAAGTTTCTTAACCTTGGCCAAAGGTGCACAAATTTCCCCACAAGGTGGTCCAGTCCTCCCTATCGTCATAGTTCGAACTGTCCCACTAAAGGTTCCATACCTACTTCGTACCACCACGGTATCCCCCACGAACATCACCAGGAGCTTCACAATCATAATAATATGGCCAGTCATAAATGCCGGATCTCGAACACCCACCAACGAACGAGTCTTCTCCTGGGACTCCGTTGCAATCTCCTGCCTCCGGGGGGTACCGGGTGAGTACTAGTAGGGTGTGGTTCCAATTCCGCGCCCATTCACGGCTTATGGCTGCACGAGAGGTGCTAGGCAAAGGCGGCACAAGAACCGGTCCTTATACGACCGAACCAGGCATCTTCAATAGCCAATCCACAAGTGGAAGGGCGTCCCAGAGATAGCCTCCCCACCGAGGACTACCTCGCCTGATCCCGCCAAAAACATCCCCTCACTAGGGTTGCACTTATTATTATACCACCCCATTTCACATTTACACACACCACCAAGACACACGCATTTACACGAAAATCATATGAGCATTATTAATTAAACACAAGTGAAAGGCCTAAGCAGCGAGCATATCAACAACTCATTAATTAAATTAATGATGTTGACTCCTAGGGTTGACAAGGATACAGGATATAATCAAGTCAAGGCAGGCAATCAAATATTGCATAGGACCATTCTAGCATTTAAATTCATTTAAATACCATGCAATTTATTTATAAACAGCTCTAATTAGGATATTTGCAAACATAGGATCAATATGATCAAAGGAAGTTAGACTTGCCTTCACCAAGCTCTTCTTCCTCTAAATCCTCGTAATCCGGGTCCTCAGCCTCTTCGTCTTGATTATCTAACGATTTAATAAAAGATAAATCTACCGCTCACAAACAAATTAACAGAGTAATAAATCCAAATAAAATCCAAATAAGACCAGATGGGAGTTGATTTTGGTGGCACTGGATAGATTAAGATTTTAGATGAATTTTGGCGCAAGTTTCGCCAAAATCGGAGTTAAAGCGATGAAGATATTGATTTTTGAAGTAAAAGAAAGGAGATTGATTAAGATTTGATTATCTTAATTAAGTATAACCATAATCCTAATTTTCCAGAGTGTAGCAAAGGTTGGAAAATGGTTAGGAAAGAATATTGGATTTTTTTGGGGAATTTTGGAAATTTTTCTGTTATTGGAAATGTGCTCGAATTAGTTTTCTGTGTGCAAAGGCTGGGTGCGCGTAGCAGTTTCCAGTGGTTTTGTGAGGCTGACGTGTGGGGTCAGCGGGGCCGGCTTCACTGTGCGCGACTGTTATGTGGACTCGGTCTACGCATGCTGTGGACCGGAGTGAAAAACGCCTGGTCCACCGTGCGCCGGGCGCACCACGTGGCGTGGCGACCCGGTCGCCTCCGGGCCCACCGATCCGACGTGGCTGCCACGTCGGACGGCGGCGCGGGCAAAAGGGCGCGCGGCGGCGCAAAGTGCGCGCGCGGCGGCGCAGCGCCGGAGAACTCGCCGGCGACGAGCACGAGTGTTCAAGGGCGACGAGGGCTAGTCGGACAGGTCCTACGCGCGAAGGCGAACCGTCCTGTGGGGACGTCGACGAGAGAGAGAGCTCGAGGCAACGGCGCGGGCTCGCCGGAGGGCGGTGGCGCGCCGGAGGGAAAAGGGGAAAGGGTGAGGGAGCGCGCGGGGCTGGAGTGCGAGCGGTTGCGAGTGTGCGCGGGGGTGCAGTGAGTCGCGTAGAGAGTTCGGCCGGGCCGGAGAAAGCTCACGGCGGCCGGCGGCGAGAGAGAGAGACGGCGGCGGAGCCGGCGCTCGGTGCGCGGATGGCGCGGGAGTGCGAGAGGGGAAGAGAAAGAGCGCATGAGAGAGAGAGAGACATGGCGAACCTAGAGACGCTACACGTTGACGAGGAAAGGGGCCGGAGCGACGGCACGAGCTCACCGGAGCTCGGCGGCGCTGTTGGCGCTGCTTAATACGAATATTTTACTGCCAACACCATTCAATAAAAGCCATCATACAAGGATAAAATGAACATTCTTTTATACTAATGGCTCTCCACGAGTTTTGTTGGAGTATTTGAATGCAGGGAGCAATATGGACGAAATTCACAGGAAACGGGGGCCAAAGCTCACCGGCCGGCCCAATCATAGGCCGGCCGGCCTGCTCAGGCTTCCACCAAGGTCCAGCTCCTCCCCAGAGGCCTTCTACAGCTTTCCCACGTGGAATTCAAGGCCCAACACAATATCAAACAACCGACATTCTAGAACATGGGCTTTTGGGCCTAAACTTGAAGGCCACTCCACTTCTGCCGACCCCATGAAGAAACCGACCATTTTACCGCCATCAGGAGCAGATCAGAGCCATCCAGGAGGAAGTCGGTGGCCAACCGACAGAATCAGTGGCGGCCGGCCCCCCTACCAGGCCGGCCGGCCGACCTTTGCTCCACCGACGTCCCAGCTTCGGCCAGATGATCCCCACCGACTCTAGCAAGCTATAAATAACACCCTCCGGCTCCAGAAGCGGGACACACCTCATTTGATACTTCATTTTAGTCTTTTGGTAGTAGGATAGTGTTACTAGGAGTGAGTGAGTGAGAGGGAAGGAGAGCTAGAGGCCCCCGGCATGTCGGGACTCTACTTCTTCGTCGCCTCCGGTATGCTCCTCGCCTGGGAGTAGTCGTCTTAGTCTTCCAGACCGGGCAACATGTAAGAAGATTATTGGTCGGGCAATAAAGTAAGGTATTCTGCTTTATTTATTTGTGGGTTTCAGGTATGCAATGAGTATTTATTTATTTATTGCATAGGCTAGCTTATCTATAGTCGCTAGCAGTGACGATAGGTGTAAACGTGGTGTTTAGACCTGGAGTTATCCCTGATTTGCTCGTAACCCTACAGAGGATGGTAGCCGCGAGTACGTGTGACAGGCGTACCGGTCTCTGTAATCCACCACGTCCGGGTTATTGTTTTTAGTAGGGAGGTCAATAGCACGTAGTTCCCCTTGACAGTTGAACCTAATTCTCGGGTTGCTGTTCTGGCATGCGTGTGCCCCGAAACGAATAATAGAGTAAGGACCTAACCAAATTGCCCAGCTACATGGCTTCTTATCATTAGATTGCCTGGCCAGAAGACCCTTTTATTTACTGCTGTAAACTCCGCTCCTGTGTGCCGCCTTTACGGATCAATACCTCTAGTGTTTAGGCTTTAGTACACTATACGTTCCCTGTGGATTCGATACCCTAAGAATACTCCTTGTGGTGAAAGCTACATCGGTATCCGTACGCTTGCGGATTAATTTCTGTTAGGCCTTAGGACTGCCAACAAGCTTTCTGGCGCCGTTGCCGGGGAACGGTAAGCTGTGCTAAAATTTGAACCTAGAGGCGCCCGTTAAAGGTTTTTATTTTCTTTTGTTTTCTTTTGTTTTTCTTTTTCTTTTATTATCATATCATATCATGGACACTCCGTCGATCTTCGACGCCGCTGCTCCGAAAGGAGCACTATTGGAGCCTGCACCAGCATCCAAGCCAATCACAGCTGTCAGTTATGAGATTCGTCCAGAGCTGATTGCCTTGGTGAAGGGATCTGAGTTCCGTGGGGAAGATCAGGAAAATCCATACGCACATATGCGTTACTTCGAGAGGCTCTGTTCCACAGTTGTTACATTAGGAGTTCCGAGAGACAGTTTCAGATGGTTGCTGTTTCCGTTCTCCATCACTAGCAATGCAGAGCTCTGGTATGCCAAGCACGTGAGTGAAGCTCAGGGAGATTGGGCTACTCTCCGGAAGCTCTTCTGTCTCAAATACTTCCCTCTCCACAAGGTTATTGCTCTTCGCAAGAAGATCATTACCTTTGAGCAGGGCAGAAATGAGCCGTTAGGAGCTGCCTGGGACCGTTTCCTGACCTACACTCTAGAAGGACCAGATCTGGGAATTCCATCACAAATACTCCTTCAACATTTTGCTGCGGGACTCACTCCGAACAGCCGTAACTTCTTGGATACAACTTCAGGAGGGTCGTTCCTATACAAAACAATTGAAGAAGGGTTTGACGTGTTGGGGAAAATACTCAGTAATTTGGGCTCCTATGATGCAGTTGCCCCTGAAAAACATGAAGAAGAGGCACAAACCATAGTTGAGACACCTTCAGTTAGCTCACCAGAACAGAAGAAGTGTGCATGTGTGGTGCACCCCCAAGCAGAACCACCTTGACCACCGCCAGCTCCGAAGGCAGAACAAGAACCGTTCTATGTCTGCCCCTCGAATCCTACGCTATTCAAGGATAGTCAAATTCTTTCCGAAGGACAGAATCAAGTTGAGTCCACTCTCCCTCTTCTACCATATGAGGAAGAGGTAGACTTAACGAGATTCGGTAATACAAGAACTTACCCGGTGGAGAAGAATTGCTATGTTGAAAAGGCTGAGCTAGATGAGCTAGATTGGGAAGACAAGATAGATCAAGACACACGTCTGCAGAAACTGTCTGCCGTCTTCAGCGAGGATTGGCTCCAAGAAATAGAATGCTCAGAGAAGGCCATCAAGCTCAATGAAAAGCCTGAGAGCATTCTAGTAAAGTATGAGCATATACCACCAATTGAGGCTACCTATGACTTAAGAGCAGGAGTAAATATTCTGTCAAAGCAGCGGGCCCAGCAATTGGCGGTAGACATATCAAGCCTTATACCATCAGGGAAAAGGCTGATATTCCGGAACAAGTGCTATCAAGCTGAGGGGATCTTGCGAGAATTGGAAATAGAAATCAATGGGCAACCCCTGCTCATGAATTTCTACATCTTTGACATTCCCGACAAGAACTTCTTCCTTATTGGAACACCAATTGCAGCACTCACGAAGGTGAGAAGCGGCCAAGAAGAGTTGGAAGTTCCAATAGGAAGACACAGCTTCTCCATCGACATTCGAAGAACACTCAATGCCAAGGCAGAGGAGAAATCTGAGAAGATGGATGAATACGCGGCCATAGAAGAAGCAGCGGCCGTTGAATTCTTAGAAGCTTCGCAGTTTGATACGGAGGAAGATGCACAATACTTCAATGAAGATGAAGACCCTCCCCCTATGTTCCACTCAATAAGCATGAAGAACCAGCTCCAACACCTGTCGAGCTCAAACAGCTGCCACCTGGTCTCAAGTATAGTTTCCTCTTCAAAGATCAGACCACGCCTGTCATCATCAGTGATAAGCTGTCAGAGGAAGAAGAGAAGAAACTAGTAGCCGTGCTAGAAAAATACAGATCGGTAATAGGCTACTCTCTAGCAGATCTCAAGGGAATCAGCCCAGAATTCTGCACACACCGAATCCCGATGGAACCCGATCACAAGCCTGTGCGTGAGCACCAACGACGCTTGAACAATGCCATGAGAGATGTAGTTAAGAAAGAAATTTTGAAGCTACTCAAGGCAGGTATAATTTACCCAGTTCAGGACAGTCAATGGGTTAGCCCCGTCCAGGTAGTACCTAAGAAGGGAGGGATGACTGTTGTGAAGAATGAAAAGAATGAGTTGATCCCTCAGCGCACAGTGACAGGATGGAGGATGTGCATCGATTACAGGAAGCTTAATAAAGCAACCAGGAAAGATCACTACCCACTCCCGTTCATTGATGAGATGCTCGAACGGTTGGCGAAGCACTCGTTCTTCTGCTTCCTTGACGGTTATTCAGGGTACCATCAAATACCTATCCACCCTGAAGACCAAGACAAGACTACCTTCACATGTCCTTACGGCACATTCGTCTACCGACGAATGTCTTTCGGGTTATGTAACGCACCTGCCTCCTTCCAAAGATGCATGATGGCAATCTTCTCAGACTTAGTGGAGAAAATAATGGAAGTATTCATGGATGATTTCTCGGTCTACGGTGAAACATTCGACAGATGTCTCCAGAATCTTGAGAAGGTACTTCAGAAATGCAAGGACGCAGATTTGGTTTTGAATTGGGAAAAATGTCACTTCATGGTGACAGAGGGAATTGTTCTTGGGCACAAGGTCTCTGCTCGAGGGATTGAAGTCGACAAAGCCAAGATTGAGGTAATTGAGTCGCTTCCACCTCCGAGAAACATAAAAGGGATCCGCAGCTTCCTAGGACACGCATCCAAAAAGGCGAGACCTCTCACCAGTCTCTTGGCTAAGGACGCACCGTTCATCTTCGACAACAAGTGCATGGAGGCATTCAATGAACTGAAGACAGCTTTGATATCAGCCCCCATTATCCAGCCACCCGATTGGTCACTCCCGTTCGAAATCATGTGCGACGCAAGCGACTACGCCGTAGGAGCAGTGTTGGGACAGACCAAGGATAAGAAGCATCATGCCATCGCCTATGCTAGCAAAACTCTCACTGGACCTCAACTCAATTATGCAACCACTGAGAAGGAATTGTTGGCTGTGGTGTATGCTATTGACAAGTTCAGATCGTATTTGGTTGGAGCTAAGGTGATAATTTATTCAGATCACGCAGCCCTCAAATACCTCCTGACAAAGAAAGATGCTAAGCCACGTCTTATCCGTTGGATACTCCTCCTTCAAGAATTTGATTTGGAGATCAGAGACAGAAAAGGAGTAGAGAATACTGTGGCAGATCATCTCTCGCGATTGCAGACGGAAGACCCTACTGGACTACCCATTAATGATTGCTTGAGAGATGACATGTTACTAAAAGTAACAAGCACCGACCCCTGGTATGCAAATATCGTCAACTACATTGTAGCAGGATATATACCGCCAGGGGAGGATAAAAAGAAGATCATCAGGGACAGCAAGTATTATTTATGGGATGACCCATATTTGTATAAAGTCTGCACCGATGGTCTCCTGAGAAGATGTGTACCCACATGTGAGGCTATGCAAATTATTGACAGATGTCATTCATCAGCCTTTGGAGGTCACTATGGAGTATTTCGTACAAGTGCCAAAGTTTGGCAGAGTGGTTTTTACTGGCCAAACATGTACGAAGATACAAAGGAGTATGTTAGAAGATGTTCTCGCTGCCAGAGGGTAGGAGGGATCAACGCTCGTGACGCCATGCCCCTAACAAATAATCTTCAAATCGATGTCTTCGATTGTTGGGGCATAGACTTCATGGGACCTTTTCCAAACTCTGAGGGATATGAATATATTCTAGTAGCAGTCGACTATGTCTCTAAATGGGTGGAGGCTCTTCCATGTCGAAACGCTGACTCCACCCACTCCAAGAAAATGCTCCAAGAAGTCATCTTCCCACGGTTTGGCACACCTAGAGTACTAATCAGTGATGGGGGCTCGCACTTTATCGACAGGACATTCAGAAAAATGCTCTCGTCACTCGGTATTGCTCATAGGGTAGCGACCCCATATCACCCACAGACGAGCGGTCAAGCGGAGACATCTAATAAACAAATCAAAAATATTCTCCTGAAGACCGTCAATCAAATGGGCAAGAATTGGAAGTCGAAGCTGCATGAAGCATTATGGGCATACAGGACAGCTTACAAGACTCCAATCGGCATGACTCCATATCAACTAGTATACGGAAAGACATGCCACCTACCCGTCGAGCTAGAGTTCAAGGCTTACTGGGCAATCAAGAAATGGAACATGGACCTGGACCAAGCCCAAGTCAAGCGACAGATTCAGATCTCAGAGCTCGAAGAGTTGAGGGAGAAAGCGTACCACAGTTCGAAGCTCTACAAAGAGCGAACGAAGCGGTGGCACGACAAGCGCATTCGGGAGAAGCACTTCACACCAGGTGATAAGGTACTTATGTACAACTCCCGCGTTAAATTATTTGGTCATGGTAAGCTTAGAAGTAAGTGGGATGGCCCCTATACGGTGGTGGAAACATCTAACCATGGGGCCGTCACTCTCCAAGGTAATGACGGAGAGCACTTTAAGGTAAATGGCCAGCGCTTAAAAATCTTTCTAGAACCCTCCATGCCGGAACTCGAGGAAGTAGATGTCATCGAGTTCACGTGAAAATCACCATCTACGGTCTAGCCCCGACCTTAACCGAGCCATGTTTTTCCCTTTTTCTTATTTTCTTTTTCTTTATATTCAAATAAAAATAAAAATTTTGGTTTTCGGGGGAAACGCTGGCCGGCCGGCCAGGCCCTCAGGCCGGCCGGCCCCTCACATTTTCAAAATTTTTCGAAACTTTTTGTGGCGGCGCCCCCGATCAAACCAAACAGAATACCAAACCCTACCCTACGATTCGGAGCCTATCTCGCCTGGAGTGGATTTTTCACCTTCTTAAACACATTGAAAATTCATTTTTTCTCCACTCCTCCACCTCAAAAGTTTCGGCCATGGCTGAGAAGGCACCCTACCAGAGCTTCTCCACCATGTCTCCCACCAATTCCAATGCCCCCAATTCAAGAGCCTCCAACACCGCCGCTCGGAAGCAGCGATCCGCCTATCTTGACCAATTTCCGGTCAACAACGGCGAGGGATCCAGCGCGGCGAGGTACCTCGACTTCGTGGACACCTGGGGAGCCGAGCTGGAGGCCGACCTGCTCGCAGCCGGGGCTAACCCCGGCCGGCCGGCCTGCCCTCCTGGCCGGCCGGCCAGCCCGAGGCGCGGCAGCAGCCCATCCAGGGCGAGCGCGAGCCCCAACTCAGGGAGATTCCTTTCCCCCTCTGGTGGCGTCGGGAAGAAGCAGTACCGCGGCGGCATCACGCATCCCGTGGTCGGCGAGCTGTCCCCCAAGACGGGGAAATCTCCAGCGCTTCCGACTCCCACTCCAAGGGTGGAGATCGCGCCAGCGTACCCCGTGGTGGAGCAATCCGAGGAGGATCCTGATGAGCCCACGGACGCCAGCCAGTCCAAGGATGAGTCTTCCCATAGGACATCTAACGGTGCCTATGAGAACGCTCCCCCCTTCACCTATCTGGGTGCTAGGGGCAAGAAGTGGAGTGAGAAGGTGATGTACTACAAGGCGCCCAAGGGGCTCATCTTGAAGGCTGAGTCGAATGACTCATCACCCTCGCAGAAGCTGCGTCGCCGTTCGCCGCCGCCGATCACCGGTCCTCCCGGCCAGATGGAGTTCAGCGATGGCGCCCATGACCCCATCAAGGAGCTGCAGATCGCGCTCCAAAGGATGGAGGCGCGCCTTGCTAAGGTGGAGGACTACCAGGGTGAGGTGCACATGGATCTGGAGGACAACAAGGACAAGATTAATCTTGTCCGGAAGGGGAGCATGGCCAAGATGAAGAGGCTCTACAAGCTCACAGGATTCAGCGAGCACTTCGAGGCCCCCTCACCATAGGAGCATTAGGATTAGAGAGCGGCGCTTATTAGTTTGCTTTTGTTTAATTTCCCTTCAAATTCGTTTAGGTTTGCTTTGAATTAAATTAGGTTTTCTTAATTTATTTCCTTATGTAAAAGCGCCCAATGCTCCTCTGAATAAAATAAAAATTTGCCTCTTAGTGTTTGATGAAATGAGATTATTTAATTGATTGTTGGTTTATGTGGGCAACCACATAAACCGACCTCTGTACACTCAAAATTTCCCCGAGCGCGCAGGATAAAAATGTTGCACAGGTGATTGTGCACTGCCACGACGAAACAGAGGCGGAAAAGGGCAAAGGTCCCACCGGCCGGCCCACAGGCCCGGCCGGCCGGCCTGACTCGAACTCCGAACTGGTTCAAATTTTTCTGACTTGTTCCGTTCTATCCCCTCTGCCTGTTTCACCTGTTCGCTAATAAAATAAAAAAAATTTTTGCGAAGATAAAACCAAATAAAAATTCTTTTAACATCATCGGTTTTATGATAATGTTATTTCACAATCTTTTTCTTGCTCACAAAATTTTATTAAGGACGCTCTTGTCTATTTTGTTGTGAGGTTTGATATATGCTTAAATCTTGACTCCTATCTTCCCATGATTTTCTCGGAAATCTTACTTTGCCTTCCGATCTGACTATCACAAATTCTCTGAAAATACCTATTAGAGCCAAATAAAGATAGATCTTATAACTCCTCAAAAGCTAATCTTTTTGTGGTAAGTTCAATTAAGGTTTAATTCTTTAAAGTTGCATGCACTCCTCAAATGTCAGTCATACATCATTTACATATGAAAGTGACTCATACACCTGATGGCAGACATCGACCTATGATCAAAAGAAAATTCTGCCTTATTACTCCCTGCCCCACACTAAGAGGCTCCTTCTTGCCTTATGTATCCTGGGAACCTCTCTCTAAAAAAAAAAAAAGAGAGAGAAAAGTTCCCCATTTAAAAAAAAAGAGAGAGGCAAGAAAGATTGCTATATTCATTCTGGGCAGAGTACATAAGACACAATCTTTTCTGCCAAAGTATGAGTCATCTCCAAAAGCATCATTTTGCCATTGACTGAACTATGAGGATGTGCATTGCTCTTTCTAGAATTTCTCCTTAATTTTACAATATCTGCAAAAGATTATGCTCTCCTTACCAAACCCCAGATATAAGCCATATCAGAAACAAGGAAAGCATCTTTTGAGTGAAGACAGGTTTTTTCCACAACTCTGAGAATTTTTGTGACACGATGAGAAGAAAGGGAAAGTTTGAAATCCGAGGGATCTCTGGGTTTGAAAAGGGTCTTTGATTTTCGCTGTTCAACCTTTCAACTTCTCAAGGTAATGAGCTTTAGCCACTTCCACACAGTGAGCCTGAAGAAATTGTTGAGATAATTTTATCATATCACCTTGATGATGTCTTTTTCTTTGGTTCAATCTTTTTGCTCGGGACGAGCAAAGATCTAAGTCTGGGGGGGTTGTTGGCGCTGCTTAATACGAATATTTTACCGCCAACACCATTCAATAAAAGCCATCATACAAGGATAAAATGAACATTCTTTTATACTAATGGCTCTCCACGAGTTTTGTTGGAGTATTTGAATGCAGGGAGCAATATGGACGAAATTCACAGGAAACGGGGGCCAAAGCTCACCGGCCGGCCCAATCATAGGCCGGCCGGCCTGCTCAGGCTTCCACCAAGGTCCAGCTCCTCCCCAGAGGCCTTCTACAGCTTTCCCACGTGGAATTCAAGGCCCAGCACAATATCAAACAACGACATTCTAGAACATGGGCTTTTGGGCCTAAACTTGAAGGCCACTCCACTTCTGCCGACCCCATGAAGAAACCGACCATTTACCGCCATCAGGAGCAGATCAGAGCCATCCAGGAGGAAGTCGGTGGCCAACTGACAGAATCAGTGGCCGGCCGCCCCCCTACCAGGCCGGCCGGCCGACCTTTGCTCCACCGACGTCCCAGCTTCGGCCAGATGATCCCCACCGACTCTAGCAAGCTATAAATAACACCCTCCGGCTCCAGAAGCGGGACACACCTCATTTGATACTTCATTTTAGTCTTTTGGTAGTAGGATAGTGTTATAGGAGTGAGTGAGTGAGAGGGAAGGAGAGCTAGAGTGGCCCCCGGCATGTCAGGACTCTACTTCTTCGTCGCCTCCGGTATGCTCCTCGCCTGGGAGTAGTCGTCTTAGTCTTCCAGGCCGGGCAACATGTAAGAAGATTATTGGTCGGGCAATAAAGTAAGGTATTCTGCTTCATTTATTTGTGGGTTTCAGGTATGCAATGAGTATTTATTTATTTATTGCATAGGCTAGCTTATCTATAGTCGCTAGCAGTGACGATAGGTGTAAACGTGGTGTTTAGACCTGGAGTTATCCCTGATTTGCTCGTAACCCCACGGAGGATGGTAGCCGCGAGTACGTGTGACAGGCGTACCGGTCTCTGTAATCCACCACGTCTGGGTTATTGTTTTTAGTAGGGAGGTCAATAGCACGTAGTTCCCCTTGACAGTTGAACCTAATTCTCGGGTTGCTGTTCTGGCATGCGTGTGCCCCGAAACGAATAATAGAGTAAGGACCTTACCAAATTGCCCAGCTACATGGCTTCTTATCATTAGATTGCCTGGCCAGAAGACCCTTTTATTTACTGCTGTAAACTCCGCTCCTGTGTGCTGCCTTTACGGATCAATACCTCTAGTGTTTAGGCTTTAGTACACTATACGTTCCCTGTGGATTCGATACCCTAGGAATACTCCTTGTGGTGAAAGCTACATCGGTATCCGTACGCTTGCGGATTAATTTCTGTTAGGCCTTAGGACTGCCAACAGGCGCGCCGGGGTGCACGGGGAAAAAGATGTGCGCACGCGCGAGAGCGTGCTTGAGCGGGTGCGGTCGTGCGTGTGAGCGCGAGGGAGTGTTGGTGGCCTCGGCGTGCTCGCGTGCGGCCGGGAGTGTGGCCGGCGGCAAGAAGGGGCACGGCGGTGGCAGTGCTCCGTTGCGGATGCTCGCGCACGAGTGATGAAGGGAGACTAGACAGCGCAGAAGGAAGAGGAGAGCATGGTGAAGCTCACCGAGTGCTCGAATGGGACGGTGATCGACGGACGGCGGCCGGCAACGAAGAAGAAGGCGGGGACTAGGTCGACGTCGATCTCCTTCCTCTGACCACGGCTGCGGACGATTTGGGCATGGTGAGATCGAGCGCGGAAAAGAGAAGCTAGAAGTGGAAGAAGTTGACGTCGGGACTCACCGGAGAAGAGGGGAGAGCTCACCGGAGTTCTTGCCGGAATCGGGAGAGAAGGGGAAAAGAGCAGTGGAGAGCTCGGGAGTGAGTGTGGAAGGGAAATGAGAACAGAGGAGGGAAACGGGGGTCTGCCCTTTGCTTTATAGGCCGGCAATGGCGGTGCGGAGCAGTGCGCAAGGTCGGTTTGCCGGCGAGAAATATCTCGCCGGTGTTAATGCGCGATTGACACGCGAAGGCGGTTTGCGAGTCTCGATGATGGCGGTGACGCGCGACGGGCATGGCTGCAGGGCCGGAGACGAGACGGAGCGAGAGAGGGAGGCGCTGTGGCTGATGTCGGAGGGATGGAGCTCGTCGGGCTTTGGGAAAACGTGGGGCGCGCGTTAAGTAGAGGAGAGGACGACAGGACGCGACGGTAAGGGGGCGGTGGCGCGTCTTCACGAGCTTCACGTGGTGCTCCTGTGGTGCGGAAATGACGAGGCATCGACGGCCGGCAGCAAGGGATGGGCAGAGGAGAGATTTGCGCCGGCGACGCGAGGTAGACGATGGGGTCGCGGGCCCCACCTGTCGGCGATAGAGAGCGGGGGAGTAAGATGGGTTGGGCTGGCGCGGGCGAAGCTGGGCGGGAGCGGAGCGGCCCAGGAGAAAGAGAGAAAAGAGAAAGGGCGGCTGGGCCGGTGGGGTTGCTGGGCCAGGAAAGAAAGAAAAAGAAGAGAGCGGCCCGATAGAAAAAAGGAAGGTTTGATCTTTTTGCTGGGATTGATTTTGAATGAATTTCAAATTCATTCAAAAGGAAAGATTGAAACCAACACTCAAACAAACCAAGAAAAACACGAAAATGCACATGGTGACTTTTATGCATGGTTTAAAATTCAAAAACTTTTGGTTTTGCTACTACCTAAAGCTAGCAATTTGATTTTTAATTGAAAAGTTTTAAAAAGTTCAAATTTTTAGTGATTTTTGACGACTAGCAAAAACACGGGTCGCTACAACCTACCCCACTTAAAGAGAATCTCGTCCCCGAGATTCCGGCTCTTCCTCGAAAAGGTAAGGAAACTCTCGCTTGAGATCATCTTCTCTTTCCCATGTTGCCTCTGCTTCGGTGTGATTACTCCACTGAACTCGACAAAATCTTATTGCATTCCTTCTCGTGAGTCGAGTGGCAACATCCAAAATCTTTATCGGCCTTTCTTGATACCTTAGATCAGGCTGTAAGTCCATCACTTCTGGAGGAACTATTTCTTCTGGTTTTCTCAGACATTTCTTTAACTGTGACACATGGAAAACATCGTGCACATCTGACATTTCTTCGGGAAGCTCGAGGCGATATGCCACGGCTCCTATCTTCTTAAGTACCTTGAAAGGTCCGATGTACCTCGGTGCCAACTTTCCTTTTATTTGGAATCTCCTGGTTCCTCGAATCGGTGATACTTTGAGATATACATAATCTCCAACTTCGAAGTTCAAATCTCTGCGTCGGGTATCTGCATAACTTTTCTGTCTGCTTTGGGCTGCCTTTAAATTCTCTCTGACCAAAGCTACTTTTTCTTCTGCATCTCTGATAACTGCAGGTCCGAAGAAAGAACGCTCTCCAACTTCTGACCACATCAGCGGGGTTCTGCACTTTCTGCCATATAGTGCCTCAAATGGCGACATTTGTAAACTGGCCTGACAACTGTTGTTATATGAGAACTCTGCAAAGGACAAGCTTTTCTCCCAATCTTTTCCATAGGCTAGTACACATGCTCTTAACATGTCTTCCAAGATTTGATTTACCCTTTCTGTCTAACCATCGGTTTGTGGGTGATATGCTGAACTATAATCCAGTCTTGTTCCAAGCAATTTATGCAAACTTTTCCAGAATATCGAGGTAAACTGCGTACCTCGATCTGACACTATTCTGCGAGGAACTCCGTGCAGTTTGAGCACATTGTCTATGTACAGTTGAGCATAATGATTTCCCCTGTACACCGTCTTCACAGGTATAAAGTGTGCCACTTTTGTCAGTCGATCCACAACAACCCATATGGAATCGTGTCCTTTCTGGGTACGGGGTAACCCTACGATGAAATCCATACTGATCTCATCCATTCCACTCTGGAATATGGAGGGGTTGTAACAATCCTGCAGGTCTTTTATATTCTGCTTTTACTCTGCTGCAGATATCACAACGAGCAACGAACTCTGCTATGTCTCTCTTCATTCCCGACCACCAATATTTCTGTTTCAGATCCATATACATTTTGGTGCATCCAGGATGAATAGAGTATGCTGAATTATGAGCTTCCTCCATAATCAGCTTCTGATATCCACCAGTTTTTGGTACACAAATTCTATCCTTGTACCATAAGGTGCCCTGATTATCCACTCGAAATCCAGGGGCTTTATCCAACCCTGTCATTTTCTTTAGCTCATTTATTTCTTCATCTGATTCCTGAGCCGTTCTGATTTGCTTTTCCAGAGTTGGTTCCACACATAAGGTATTCAGACGGCCTGGCTTAGCAAAGCGAAGATTTAATTGTCTGAATTCTTCCGCAAGCTCCGGGCTTCATCTCCTCATTTTAATTCCATTATTCTGTGATTTGCGGCTTAAAGCATCTGCAACCACATTTGCCTTTCCAGGATGGTAGTGAATTTCTAGGTCATAATCCTTTATTAATTCCAACCATCTCCTCTGTCGGAGGTTTAATTCCGGTTGTGTGAAAATATATTTCAGACTCTTGTGATCCGTATATATTTCACATTTATTGCCAATCAGATAATGCCTCCAAATTTTGAGAGCATGCACAACTGCTGCTAGCTCCAAATCATGAGTGGGATAATTTCGCTCATGTGTTTTCAACTGCCTTGATGCATATGCAATAACTCTGCCATCCTGCATAAGCACACATCCCAACCCTTGTCGAGATGCGTCGCAATATACGACAAAATCTCGGTGTATGTCTGGTAAGGTCAACACTGCGGCTGTGGTCAACCTTTTCTTTAACTCCTGAAAACTTCTCTCACAGGCTTTTGTCGATTTGAATTCTTTCCCTTTCTGTGTCAAAGCTGTCATTGGTCTTGCTATTTTTGAAAAACCTTCGATGAATCTGCGGTAATAACCAGCTAGACCAAGGAAACTCCGAACTTCTGTCACATTGGTTGGTTGCTTCCAATTAAGGACTGCCTCAACTTTAGCTGGATCCACGAATACTCCTTCTTTTGTCAGAATGTGACCAGAAAAGCCACTTTATTTAACCAAAATTCACATTTACTGAACTTGGCATATAGCTCATGCGCTCTCAATTTTTCTAACACATCCTCAAATGCTGCTCATGCTCTTCTGCACTTTTGGAGTAGATAAGTATGTCGTCAATGAAAACAACAACAAACCGATCTTACTCCTCCATAAACACCTTATTCATCAGGTTCATGAAGTATGCAGGCGCATTTGTTAATCCAAATGGCATCACTGTGAACTCATACTGACCATATCTGGTGACAAAAGCTGTCTTGAGAATATCACATTCTCTGATTTTTAGCTGATAATACCCAGATCTTAAATCAATTTTGGAGAAGTATTTGGCTCCTTTCAATTGATCAAATAAATCATCGATCCTGGGCAGTGGATATTTATTCTTGATGGTAACTTCATTCAAAGAGCGGTAGTCTATGCACATTCTGAGACTGCCGTCTTTCTTTTTAACAAAGAGAACAGGTGATCCCCATGGTGATGAACTTGGTCTGATAAATCCTTTTTCCTGTAACTCTGCTATTTGTGTCTTCAATTCTGCTAGCTCATTGGCTGCCATTCTGTACGGTCTCTTTGCTATTGGAGAGGTACCAGGGATGAGATCAATGATGAACTCTATGTCTCTGTCAGGTGGCATGCCTGGCAACTCTTCTGGAAATACATCAGGATATTCACAGACCACTGGCACTTCCTCCAACGGTTTTGCTTCCATACTATGAACCATTGGTGCAACCTTTGACCTTTTTGGTTCACATACCACTTTAATTCCTTTGTGGTTTACCAGGGTAACTTTCCTGGTGTCACAGGCTATATTGCCTCGGTGCTTACTTAACCAGTCCATTCCAAGGATAACATCTATCCCCTGGGATTCTAGGACTACTAAGTTCGCTAGGAACTCTACCCCACTTAAAAGGATCTTAACCCGTGGGCATCCCAAATAACTTTTGGTCTCGGCCCCGGGAGTCCGGATTATCAGGGGTTGTTTTAGCATGACAGTTGGCAAACCATTTGCAGCAACAAACTTTGAAGAAACAAACGAATGCGAAGCTCCAGAATCAAACAGAACAGTTGCAAGAGTGGAGTTGACAAGATACTCACCAAGAACAACATCAGGAGTGTCCTCAACTTCCTCTGCATTAATGTGATTGACTTTTCCTCGGCCGAAGGATTGATTATTCCTCCGCTGCTGTCCAGATGGTTGCGGTCCACCACGACCATTTCCAGAAGCTGCAGTTCTGGCACTGTTTGGCTGATGCTGCTGAGTAGGAGCATTATTCTGGCTCAAATAGGGACATCTAGCAATCATGTGACCAGGCTCACGGCAGTGAAAGCAAGTCCTTTTATCATTGTTGTTGGGTTGAACAACACTGGAACTGCTCCTCTGCTGACTACCAGAATTTTGGTTGCGATATGATGGTGCTGAGCTTGGTTGATTGGACGCTGAGGTCCTATACTGCATGGTAGACTGATATTTTGGCTTCTGAAAATTATTATTAAACCTCGGCTTCTGATTTCTTTCCTGCTGCTTAAACTTTTGCACATTGAATTTGCGCTTCCTATCATGCTCAATGTGAGAACGAGCATCTTCCAACAAAAGTGCACGGTTCATGAGAGTGTTGAAATCAGGATAAACATGAGTAACCAGCTGCACTTTCAGTCCAGGATTAAGTCCTTTTCTGAAGCGATCCTGCTTCTTCTTATCAGTGTTAACATCATCAGGAGCATATCGAGCCAATTTCATGAATTTCCTGATATACTGATTTACTGTCATTGCCCCCTGCTTCAGAGAGCGGAATTCATCAGCCTTCATTTCAATTACACCTTCTGGGATGTGATACCTCCTGAACTCCTCCTGAAATTCCTCCCAGGTAATAGCATCTGCATTCTCTGCACCCTCACGGTAATTATCCCACCATTCTCCTGCTGCTCCTTTGAGCTGGTGAGATGCCAGAAGAACTTTTTCTCTGTCATCAGCATTCACCAAGTGCAATTTCTTAGTGATATCACGCAGCCAATCATCAGCTGCCAGAGGATCCTCCTCAGTACCCTCGAAGGTCGGGAGCCTGAGTCTCATAAATTCCGACATTTTACTCTGCTGGCCTGGAGTTCTGTCCATGAGTCCCTGTGCAATAATTTCCATCAGACGAGTCTGATTATCCATCACAGCCACTAGGTTGGTAACTGGTGCTGCGGGTATTCTTCCACCTCTTCCACCACCTCTTCCACCACCTCTTCTACCACCTCTACCACGGTTCTGTTGTCCTTCACTCCTGTTCTGGTCATTGTTTTCTCCAATCTCATCCTGCACTTCTTGCTGATTTTGACTCACTTCCTCTTCCTGGTAATCTTGTTCATTGTCATGTCTGCCTCCACCTCTACCTCCTCCTCTACCTCTGCCACGCTGATTATTATTTCTACCTCGACCACGTCCACGCCCTGCATTGTGGACGTCATCCTGGTCATCATCTCGGGCGTTACGCTCTCGGCGTTGACGCTGCTGAATTCTGGCAGATCTTTTGGGAGGCATCTGATGGAAGGATTAGCAAGAAGGTGAGATAGGACACTCAGGCGATTAACTAAACTACGAGGCAAAACAAACAAGATAAATGGAAAAGAAATTCCAAAGATCTTGCAAGCATACATACAAGATAAAACCAGCATCATTACATCATTACAGCAAGCTTATTCACAATAACAAGGTTCGATCATACATACCCAAGTCCTTTTATTTATATACAAGGACTCGACGTTCTATGACTCGACACAAGACTCGACCACAGGGCGACTCTGACTCGGAACAACTGAGGCACACTACTGACACACCTGACACTACTAGACACCCCGACTCAGGGCTACGGCTGCCACTACTAAAAAGCTACTCCACGGCGCCAACTCTGCTGCTCAGGCGTCGAAGCCACGGTCCTGGCGCCACTCTGCGTAGAGGTCGAACGGGTCCTGGGTAAGGTCGACGGTGCCGGTGCTGATCAGCCTGTAGTACTCGTCAAGGTCCACGTCCCCAACAAGGCGAGGTCCTGCTGGTGCCTCCTGTGCAGGCAAGTCAATCACCACAAACTCGTCCATATCCATCTCATCGTCAGTGCCAGTGAGATCGATGACGTTATCCGCCACCGACTCACTCCCTGACGACACGTCCACAACAGGCTCGTCCTCCATTGGCTCCTCCTCGGAGTCTCCAACAGTCTCAAGGGTGGCCTCAAGCTCTGCTGCCCAGCGGGCAAGCTCCTCGGAGTCGTCTGGCTGCTCAACCTCAGGGAGTCCACGGTCGTGTCTGAGTCTGCAAGGGTAGTAGAGTACTCCTCCGTGTCGGTCGGACAGGCGTAGTGGTAGTGTCCGTGCGGTCCTCCCATCCTCACTGTGAAGTGGCGGCGGGGTCCTCCGTGCTCCTGGTGGCAGTACCTGTAGTGGCTGTTAAGCTTACGGATCAGGTACATCGCGTCCTCCTCCCAAAAGCGACGGGTGTAGTCCAGAGTCCACTGCAGGCGGTCTCTCTCAGCCTGGCAAGCGGCAAGCTGAGCCTGCGCCTGCGCTAGCTGAGCTCGGGTCTCCGCAAGACGGCGCTGGTCCTCGCCCCACCTCTCGGCAGTCTGCTCGAGAACGCGGGCGGTCTGGGCGCGCTGCGCCTCCAGCTGGTCCAACTCCTGACGAAGGGCCTCCATCTGTTCAACAAAATGTTGAAAGACGGGTAAGTACCGGTGAAAATAATTTTATAAATAGAAATAAGGTAAGGGAGACTTTATAAAGTAAAACTTTACAAAATATCGCACTCATCTCACTCGATTCCAACCTATGGTCTGGCCTACGGGCAAGCATCGCTCTGATACCACTCTGTCGTACCCTATTTCTGAAGTACTTAGTGTTTACCGTATCAGTCCCTGGATCAGTAGCTGATACGACACTTTCACAGAATGCTTCACAGCAGATACTTTAACTATATTACCGAGAAGCATTACAAGCCTTTTTAGTACATAAAGGTCTTTATACAAATGAGGCGGGCGGCCTCAACACACACAGACATCATGCTTACAGGCTGACACAGCAGCCAGAGCTAACACTTAAACTAGCGGAAGACGACAAGGCTCCACTCCTACAGGCACCACTTGAGCGAAGGCCGAACTTTACTCTTCATCACCATCAGCTTGAAAGTCATAGTCGGGTTCCTCTTCTGAATGATTTAAGCAAGGGTGAGTACTTAAGGTACTCAGCAAACCTAACACGAGGGGTATGATTATGCAAGGGATTATCAAAGGATTAGGCTTGTGGTTAGCGACAAGGCGAGAAAGCCAAGTTTATGCAGAGTTGTTTTGAAAACAAAACATTTCGCAATTCTAATCAAATATCTGTAGAGATTAGTGGGGTTGGGCGGCCCTGGGGGAGATGCAATCCATCCCGCCAGTTCCTCAAATTTTACCACTGGCCGACAACCAGCACACGGCTCCAAACCGGCGTTTTCCAAAAACACACCAAGGAAACTCACGCGGAAAATCTAATCATAGTGTGGCCGATGCTTTCGCGTTGTCCAATACCGTGGAACACGGCTTTCCGGAAAGTTTCTTAACCTTGGCCAAGGGTGCACAAATTTCCCCACAAGGTGGTCCAGTCCTCCCTATCGTCATAGTTCGGACTGTCCCACTAAAGGTTCCATACCTACTTCGTACCACCACGGTATCCCCCACGGACATCACCAGGGGCTTCACAATCATAATAATATGGCCAGTCATAAATGCCGGATCTCGAACACCCACCAACGAACGAGTCTTCTCCTGGGACTCCGTTGCAATCTCCTGCCTCCGGGGGGTACCGGGTGAGTACTAGTAGGGTGTGGTTCCAATTCCGCGCCCATTCACGGCTTATGGCTGCGCGAGAGGTGCTAGGCAAAGGCGGCACAAGAACCGGTCCTTATACGACCGAACCAGGCATCTTCAATAGCCAATCCACAAGTGGAAGGGCGTCCCAGAGATAGCCTCCCCACCGAGGACTATCTCGCCTGATCCCACCAAAAACATCCCCTCACTAGGGTTGCACTTATTATTATACCACCTCATTTCACATTTACACACACCACCAAGACACACGTATTTACACGAAAATCATATGAGCATTATTAATTAAACACAAGTGAAAGTCCTAAGCAGCGAGCATATCAACAACTCATTAATAAATTAATGATGTTGACTCCTAGGGTTGACAAGGATACAGGATATAATCAAGTCAAGGCGGGCAATCAAATATTGCATAGGACCATTCTAGCATTTAAATTCATTTAAATATCATGCAATTTATTTATAAACAGCTCTAATTAGGATATTTGCAAACATAGGATCAATATGATCAAAGGAAGTTAGACTTGCCTTCACCAAGCTCTTCTTCCTCTAAATTCTCGTAATCCGGGTCCTCAGCCTCTTCGTCTTGATTATCTAACGATTTAATAAAAGATAAATCTACCGCTCACAAACAAATTAACAGAGCAATAAATCAAATAAAATCCAAATGAGACCAGATGGGGGGGTTGATTTTGGTGGCACTGGATAGATTAAGATTTTAGATGAATTTTGGCGCAAGTTTCGCCAAAATCGGAGTTAAAGCGATGAAGATATTGATTTTTGAAGTAAAAGGAAGGAGATTGATTAGGATTTGATTATCTTAATTAAGTATAACCATAATCCTAATTTTCCAGGGTGTAGCAAAGGTTGGAAAATGGTTAGGAAAGAATATTGGACTTTTGGGGAATTTGGGAATTTTTTTGTTATTGGAAATGTGCTCGAATTAGTTTTCTGTGTGCAAAGGCTGGGTGCGCGTAGCAGTTTCCAGTGGTTTTGTGAGGCTGACGTGTGGGGTCAGCGGGGCCGGCTTCACTGTGCGCGACTGTTATGTGGACTCGGTCCACGCATGCTGTGGACCGGAGTGAAAAACGCCTGGTCCACCGTGCGCCGGGCGCACCACGTGGCGTGGCGACCCGGTCGCCTCCGGGCCCACCGATCCGACGTGGCTGCCACGTCGGACGGCGGCGCGGGCAAAAGGGCGCGCGGCGGCGCAAAGTGCGCGCGCGGCGGCGCAGCGCCGGAGAACTCGCCGGCGACGAGCACGAGTGTTCAAGGGCGACGAGGGCTAGTCGGACAGGTCCTACGCGCGAAGGCGAACCGTCCTGTGGGGACGTCGACGAGAGAGAGAGCTCGAGGCAACGGCGCGGGCTCGCCGGAGGGCGGTGGCGCGCCGGAGGGAAAAGGGGAAAGGGTGAGGGAGCGCGCGGGGCTGGAGTGCGAGTGGTTGCGAGTGTGCGCGGGGGTGCGGTGAGTCGCGTAGAGAGTTCGGCCGGGCCGGAGAAAGCTCACGGCGGCCGGCGGCGAGAGAGAGAGACGGCGGCGGAGCCGGCGCTCGGTGCGCGGGTGGCGCGGGAGTGCGAGAGGGAAAGAGAAAGAGCGCATGAGAGAGAGAGAGACATGGCGAACCTAGAGACGCTACACGTTGACGAGGAAAGGGGCCGGAGCGGCGGCACGAGCTCACCGGAGCTCGGCGGCGCGCCGGGGTGCACGGGGAAAAAGATGTGCGCATGCGCGAGAGCGTGCTTGAGCGGGTGCGGTCGTGCGTGTGAGCGCGAGGGAGTTGTTGGTGGCCTCGGCGTGCTCGCGTGCGGCCGGGAGTGTGGCCGGCGGCAAGAAGGGGCACGGCGGTGGCAGTGCTCCGATGCGAATGCTCGCGCACGAGTGATGAAGGGAGACTAGACAGTGCAGAAGGAAGAGGAGAGCATGATGAAGCTCACCGAGTGCTCGAATGGGACGGTGATCGACGGACGGTGGCCGGCAACGAAGAAGAAGGTGGGGACTAGGTCGACGTCGATCTCCTTCCTCTGACCACGGCTGCGGACGAGTTGGGCATGGTGAGATCGAGCGCGGAAAAGAGAAGCTAGAAGTGGAAGAAGTTGACGTCGGGACTCACCGGAGAAGAGGGGAGAGCTCACCGGAGTTCTCGCCGGAATCGAGAGAGAAGGGGAAAAGAGTAGTGGAGAGCTCGGGAGTGAGTGTGAAAGGGAAATGAGAACAGAGGAGGGAAACGGGGGTCTGTCCTTTGCTTTATAGGCCGGCAATGGCGGTGCGGAGCAGTGCGTAAGGTCGGTTTGCCGGCGAGAAATATCTCGCCGGTGTTAATGCGCGATTGACAGGCGAAGGCGGTTTGCGAGTCTCGATGATGGTGGTGACGCGCGACGGGCATGGCTGCAGGGCCAGAGACGAGACGGAGCGAGAGAGGGAGGCGCTGTGGCTGATGTCGGAGGGATGGAGCTCGTCGGGCTTTGGGAAAACGTGGGGCGCGCGTTAAGTAGAGGAGAGGACGACAGGACGCGACGGTAAGGCGGTGGCGCGTCTTCACGAGCTTCACGTGGTGCTCCTGTGGCGCGGAAATGACGAGGCGTCGACGGCCGGCAGCGAGGGATGGGCAGAGGCGAGATTTGCGCCGGCGACGCGAGGTAGACGATGGGGTCGCGGGCCCCACCTGTCGGCGACAGGGAGCGGGGAAGAGAGATGGGTCGGGCTGGCGCGGGCGAAGCTGGGCCGGGAGCGGAGCGGCCCAGGAGAAAGAGAGAAAAGAGAAAGGGCGGTTGGGCCGGTGGGGTTGCTGGGCCGGGAAAGAAAGAAAAAGAAGAGAGCGGCCCGATAGAAAAAGGAAGATTTAATCTTTTTGCTGGGATTGATTTTGAATGAATTTCAAATTCATTCAAAAGGAAAGATTGAAACCAACACTCAAACAAACCAAGAAAAACACAAAAATGCACATGGTGACTTTTATGCATGGTTTAAAATTCAAAAAGTTTTGGTTTTGCTGCTATCTAAAGCTAGCGATTTGATTTTAATTGAAAAGTTTTAAAAAGTTCAAATTTTTAGTGATTTTTTGACGACTAGCAAAACACGGGTCGCTATAAGATGTTAGGGAGCTTTTTGGCCTCTTTTTTTCATCACGACTTGACTCTTCACTGGGAGTATTGCTTTTGCGCTTCTTCGCGGGAGAAGGTGATTCCTGTTGCTTTAAAATATCTGTTGCTGAGGGGAGGGAAAAAGTCATCTATTTATATTTTTCGATGATAATCAATGGATTGTCAGTCGATCTGAATGAAACTAATTTATTTGCTCACATTGTTGAATTCCAGACTTGCAGTTCTTCAGATCTTTCTGGACTCCATCGAGGCCAAAAACTTTGAATTTAAACAACATATTCCCTTCATATGTAAAGAGTAGAACGTCACCTTCAGAGATACCATGAAACGCCAGAAACTGTGGCCAGCCAGCTGCAAAGAACACACTGAATTGATTTTTTTCGAGCTCGATCCGCCAAAATTTTCCAAGGGGGCTGAAAAGGACTACCACAGGGCTGTTCATATTTCCTTCACTGACATAATGTTTAAGAAACTTAGCAGGGATTATCTGCAATGAAAAATATAGGAAAGTAGAAACTCGCAATTAATGCCCGTGATACAACTGAAGTATGAATATTCAACAAAATATTGGGCAGAGTGTGAGGGAAAACAATTTTGCAGACCATCTTTTCCATGAAATCCTGGTGAATAACTCTGATGAACTGTGGCTTGTGGGAAACCTCTTTGCTACTTCTTGAAGCCATAACTGAATAAACTGAGTGGTTTGGACATATTTATCAATTCAGAATTAATATGATAGTAACTGAAAAAATTAGTTGTAATGATGTAGAAATTAACAAGACATTATAATTGGCAATTCAATAGAGCATTTAGAGTTCAGAGACAATTCAGGAGAGTTTTGCAGGAAATAGGTCCATTCCTGCAGCGAGAAGGCATCCTGCCCATTTGAAAAGGAAGCCTCTCTCATACTAATTTATTCGGATGCCACATTTAATTTTACGCACCAATCAGTGCATTCCACAACATAAAAGGATGATTTATTTTTTATTGTAGAATTAGATAAAAAGCTACATAAAGTAGGAAACGCAGAATCTGCAAATACTCCAGTCTCCAGGCAAAATATAAGGCCACACAGATTCAAGCTTGTCACGCTATCAAATATTCCAACTTTTTCATGGAAAAAAATGCCTCCGGGTAAAAGAAAAAGGAATAAAATGAGCTTTCTTTTTCAACGTCCGGGAAGATTGTGAATACACATGCCTAAACTAGCGGCATCCAAGATTTTTCTTGCTGCTATAATGTTTACCTGCCCCTGCCGGTGCAACGAACTCTTTGATGCAGAAGCTGGTGTCGAAGGCCTTGACGGTGAGCGCGCCGCCGCCCTCGTGCCGGAGCACGACGAACCACCCGACGCCGACGCCTTGCGCGGACAAGAACTCCGGCCACCCGCGGCCCAGGAACGCGCCGCCGCCGTCCCGGCCCACCTCCACGGCCAGACCTTGCCGAACGGACTGACCACGAGGGCCGTAGCTCCGCCGTGCGGTTCGTCGCCGCCGCAGCCCACGCTCCCGCCGGCCGCGGCGACGAAGCAGCCGGCGAGCTCGTCGGAGATGCGCTTCAGGTTTACAAATGAGTTTAGTTCGGCAATGTAGCTGCGTTGGCGTCCCTGCTCAATGGAGATTGTACTTACCAGCTTGTGGAAGGAAGGAGGCATCAGCACCTTGAGTTGCTTGGCCCTGACGACGGCAGCGCGGTCGCCGGATGATGCCATGACCACAGGCGACGGAGACGAGGGCCCGAGGTTTTGCTCCATTGACTTAAAGCAGAGGATTTGCGAGTGCGGAATTCCTGGCTCCTCACCTTCTCAGGTGATTTATATTTGTTTCAACCGTCTGATTTAATATAATAATGGCATGGCTATAATATCACACTACTACATCATCAACCATCAACGTGGCACCGGATCATCCTTGATCCGCATAAGTATATTTGGTAATGTTGACAATTATTGACAGACACTACGGGAAACCCCCAATTTGCCGAGTGCCGAAGCGTTTGCTGTGAGCTTTATCTCGGGCACACGGCCAAAAGGGTGTTTGTCGTGTGCCGCATTCGGCAAACCACAGGCACATGGCAGAAAAAGATTTACCGAATGCCACGAGTCCGGCACACGGCAAAGGGCACACGGTAATATTGGGGTCGATGAAATATTGTAGGCCCAGATGGATGCGAAGTTGGAGCAAGAGCGGCAGAGGATGCAGGCCGAGATGGATGCGAAGCTGGAGGCAGAGCGGCAGAGCAATGACCAGCGGATGGCGCAGATGTTCGCTTACATGCAGACTCATGGTACGGTGTCACAGCCAGGACAACTCCCGCTTCTACCACTACCTCCTTACGGTGGTCCTTCTCCTTATGGCGGTCCTCCTCCCTTCGGTGGTCCTCCTCCCTTCGGCGATACTTCTCCTACCGGCACTCCTTCTGCAGGCACTCCGGTGAGTCATTTTAAATCTTTTGTACTTTAATTTCTTACCTTCAAGTATGATATAGTGAAGTATTTAAGGGTTTAGCTATGCTAGCTTGTAACCTACATTTTGTCACTTCTATTATATTTTAGCTTATATGCTTCTAACCTACATATTTTAGCTTATATGCTTCTAACCTACAACTTAAATACTTCTATTACTTTGCTCGTACAGAATCAATCGGCGGGATCTAACGACCCCTCCCCGCCGAATGCTTGGTCGCCGTGGCCACCTCGTCAATAAACTTGTAATTGTATTTCAACTTCTATAACTATCTGTCGTGATCGTGTGGGACTTTGTGATGACTGTTGGTGGATTATGTGTTTGTGATGATCGTGGACCTCTATGTGATGTGTTTGTGATGATGGTGGACCTTTTTATGTGATATGTTGAGTTTGTGATGATGGTGGAGTTTATTTATGTGATATGTTGAGTTTGTGATGATGTGGGCTCAAATATGTGATATGTGATGATGTTTTGGCTCATATATGTGATATATGATGTTTTTTTGTGATTGTGGTCCAGGTTGTAGTCGATTTAAAACGATTATTGTAATCTGGAACAATATTTTGCCGAGTGTGAAAACGTTTGCCGAGTGCCGTGCTGGAACACTTGGCAAAGAGGCCCTTCTTTGCCGAGTGTGCCACGGTGGCACTAGGCAAATAGGCCAGGGTTTGCCGAGTGGCACGGCCCACGGCACCCGGCAAACCATTAAACTTTGCCGAGTGCCTGGGCCCACAGCACTCGGCAAAGTGTAGGCGGACGGCTGACGGCCGTCAACGCCTTTTTTTTGCTGAGCGCCACGTGAGGCACTCGGCAAACTCTTTGCCGTGTGCCTGATAAATGGCGCTCGCCAAAGTACTGTTTGCCGGCACTTCTTTGCCGTGTGCCCTGTGCCGAGTGCAACACACGGCAAAAGGTTTGCCGTGTGCATATAGCCCTTTGCCTGGGCACACGGCAAAGGGTGGGTTTCCCGTAGTGAGATTTGCTTTTCAGTAGTTATTCAGTTGTTTTTTTTTCCTTTTATACCTTACTGTGTCTAGTACTACCTCGGTTCTAATTTATTTGTCATTCTAGACTTCAACATTTTTCTCAAAATATTTTTCATTCTCGCACTATAACAAATCTGTTGATCCATGACGAATCAACGGTGGGCCTGTAAACTGAGCAATATTTTATGATGGATTCCACCTTGCCGTCATAAAATGAAAATCAGAATAAAAAAAAAAGTCCACGATGTTTCTATAATATTTTTATCGAGTGCATTTCTCTGTTTCTAGTACATCTCTATCTTTGCCTGTCGCCTATTTGTTTTTTGTGCACCTATTTTTTTTTTTCACTTCTCATGGGCGGTTAGTGAGGACATGGCTTCGATTTGGTTCCTGCTCATGGGCGGCTTCAATCGAAGAAGTGATATTGAAGATGATTTGTGTTTATTTGTTTTTCAGAGCCATGTAAGAGGTTTGTACTTTTAATACAATCCCTTTTATTCGTAAAAGAAATGAATTATTCGCACTCAGTGCAACGTGCTTCTCAAAAGGAATCTTAGTTATATGCATTATTAATAAATTAATTGTTTGCATTCATGAATCACGGTGTCTCGGCTTTTCATATTTTTTGGTGAATGCCATTAGTCTTCATGCCATTGAAAGTTTCAAAACAACCGAAAATGTCACTGGTGTCTCACTGACAAGGTAGATCCCACCTGAGTCAATGACAGTGGCATGCAAAGGATTCTGAAGTTATGAAAGGAATTATTCCAATAATATAGCCTTACAAGTATGGCATAACTAGCAATGGCATGGAAGGAATTATTCCAATAATATAACCTTACAAGTATGGCATAGATATAGCAAGGAACGAAGTATTGCAATCCACACTAGCATGCGTACATCAGAGAGCAAAATCAGGGTGCAATCAGCTACGTACCTAGTCAGTAGCATCCATATTCCACAACCGAATCAATTTGAGCACAAAAGAGAAAAAAAATAGCATGCCCCTACCAATCAGGCAGGCTCCCATACTGCAGGGGATCGGGCGGACGCCCTTTGCTTTGCCTGTGACACGCAGCGGCATAAGCTGTACGGCTGTAGCGTGTGTAGATTTACCACTACAACAGCGAGGCCCTGTAGCGACGGGTGAAAAACCTCAATAGCGGCTAAAAATCACGAGCTTGTAGCCGCGGGTGCGTAGAACCGGCGTTAAAGAAACATTTGTGCGGCGGACAC
Organism: Eragrostis nindensis; assembly: GCA_012490785.1. Taxonomy (NCBI): domain Eukaryota; kingdom Viridiplantae; phylum Streptophyta; class Magnoliopsida; order Poales; family Poaceae; genus Eragrostis; species Eragrostis nindensis. The sequence continues at coordinate 427,554 of JAAXCT010000355.1, read as the reverse complement.
TGCCATTGTCCGCCGCTAAAGGGGATTTACAAAAATAAAAAAAAGGACCACGCTGGGCCCAACTGGCCCTAGAGGCCGCCGCCGGCCTACAGATCCGCCGCCGCCGAGCCGTTGACGGAGAGAGAGGAGGGGGCAAGGTCGCATCGCGCCATCAGGGAGGGGGAGGAGACGGCCGGGCCGTCGCCGGGACGTCGGGGAAGAAGAGGAAGTGGTCGAGCCGCCACCGCTGCGCCGTTGAGGGAGAGAGAGGAGGGGCCCGGGCTGCGGCTGCGCCGTCGGGGAGGGGAAGGAGGGGGCTGGGCCGCCGCCGCCAACACGCCATCGGGAAGGAGACATCGCCGACTCGCCAGACCCGCCGCCACCATCACGGATCTTGTTGCTGTGGTCGCCGCAGATGGAGGCGCCGCCACTGGTCGCCGGGGTCGCGGTGAAGGGGATGGAGAGCGGCGTGGTGGCGTCGCCGTGGCGTCGTCGTCGGAGAAGGAAGGGGGCCGCGCCGCCGAGTCAGATCCGCTGTTGACGAGCCTCGAACCGGATCCACGCGTCGAAGAGCGCAGCCACCTCCAACCGGATCCTCGCGCGCCCGCCGCCATGTCCCTGTGCTGCCATCCGCTAGATCTGAGGGAGTCGAGGTCGCGGATCTGGTGGCCGCGCCCGCGCCAAGCCATCGGGGAGGCCGAGTCGCCGACGTCGAGGAGGGAGGAGGGGACCGCCGTCGTGGAGGCGTCGCTCGCGTCGTCGCATCGCCATGTGGTGGGGACTGAGGGTGAGGTGGAGCGTACTTGCGCTGTGGAGAGGGGCAGCTGCCGGCTGGTTAGGAGAGAGGGAAGGATAAGGATAAGGGAGCATATACGCCAGCTGGTGGGCCTGTCGGGCTTCGGTAGCGACGGGTGGTAGGGTGGTCCGCGGCTACAAATCTATTTGCAGCCGCGGACCAAAGCTTGGTCCGTCGCTATAAATGGTGCTATTTTTAGCTGCGGACCATGTTACCACCAGCGGCTACAAATGATTTTTAGCCGCGGATCAGATGTACAGTGCCCTGTTCAGCACTGTAGCGGTGGGTGTCTTTAAAATCCGTCGCTACATGATTTTGGGCTCCGTCGCTATAGGAGACGTTTGTTGAAGTGATACTCAGCTCTGCTGATGGGATTGGGTGAGGCAGGTTGTGACTAGCGACATCCAAATCAAGTTCAGAGCTGACCAGATAACTTGGAGTGAAGCCCAATGCAATGCCGGTTAAGTCAAGCTAGCTGAGCCGCGCGCTTTCTGTCTGGTTCTGGACGATGAGGGGAGCTCAGCTGGCGAGGCAGCTATCTTGGTGCGCTCCTCGAGGCCCGCATACACGTACGTATTTCTGCACTCTGGAACAACGGAGGGAAGAAGAAGAGAAAAACAAGGAAGGTGAGACCGAAACTGCGCGGGCTATTATGCTCCTGTTAAGCAAATGAGCCTGATGATTTAGGCTTCATTTGATCGCCCCCTGAAGTTTCTGAGACGAGAATTAAGCTGAAGCTTGCATAAGTATACAGAATTACAGACCAGTACTAGAAAGCTTGGGATGGGATATGCATGGTTTAATATAGGCTATTTACATGCACACGCAAAAGAAAAAAAAAAAGAGGCTTCGAATAGCAAACACAAACAAGTAACTTCCAAACAGGTGTTAAACAAGGCAGACAGAACTCCTCTCTTAAGGTCCAGTTAGATATGCTGCTGCCAAATTCGTACACCCCAAAGCAAAATAATAGTAGTATATCCAGTGCTTTATCAAGTCACGGGTGAAGTGATCCACATCCATGTGTCAGGTCAAAGCTACTCGACGTGCAATGACGACATGCCACAGCGTGGTTTCTACAATGTTGATGGTGCACACGTCACCTACCTTCAGCCTGTTGTCCTGGCAAAACCTCTTCCATCTTGCCCCAGCATGGTGGCTGCTGTTCTTGTACGGGTGAATACACGCCTCCCAAAACTTGGAACTGCTCAGTGAAGTTTTAAGCGTGACCCTGCAAGTTTTCCTGATCCCGATAGCGTGACAGAAGGACGCTGGCAAACACTGCAAGAATTGCAACCATGTTGGTTTTGATTGTGATATCTGGAAGAGAGTAAATGGACTAGAAGTATGTATATATGAGAAGTACATGATGTATCACACTGGTTGATTACAGACTGATGAATCTGAATTATTGTTTTTCACTTGTTCATATGGTTTCCATAAAAACTTCTTCAAGTTCTAATACATGAGAATGGAATTCCAGAGCTGACTCTATTAAAGAAAAACTAGTTCAACATATATATAAAAAAAAAACTCGACCAACCTAGGAGGAACTAGCTAGGTGGCATTGAAATATAAGAAGAATTAGGCATCCAAATTCGCATCGAAGAGGACTTGAACCTTGGTGGTTATGGTGTACATCCACACTCTTAACCAACTGTGCTAGGCTCAGTTCCTAAACAAGTTCAATATATCAACTTGCTTTATCTTCTGAAAGCGTGCACATTTTTATCACAGTTAAAGCATCAAAAGAATGTATGGCACGTCCTAGCAAATTTTCAGTTCATATCTATTGTATATATAAAGGACATGAACGATCCTTCAAGGTCTCTATGAGAAAAAAAAAAGCTTAGAATGAAGTCAATTCATTATTTATTACACTTATCACATGAAAAAAATGTTTCACTATGAATTATCAACCTCTACTAAACAATAAATATAAATTCTCAGATTATTCTCATTGATAGTGGTTTTGAGAATGAACGGAAGCTAAAAGAAAACACATGCAATCGGGCTACTTGTTGCTAGAACTTGAAACAAGTTTACTAACTTGCTTGTAATATTGAAAAAATTATGCTTACAAGATGGTTTTCAATCGTGCTCCTGTTCATCTGCTTCTCTACCCAAGCCGGTGGCCCAATGTTGTAGAGACAGCTCACCTTTGATGCCTTGTTCAAAGAATTCAGGGAGCTTTTTGGCTTCTTTGATCTCTCAGTAACTGGCCACATGTTCTTGTTCTTACACTTGCCACTAGAAGCAGAAGGGATTTCCTGCTGCTTTGGAATATAAGTTAGTGTTGATACTTGTTAAGGAAAACAGACAAGTGATTCAGTAGTCAACTCACATTGCAAGACGGATTTATATTTTCCTTACAACGTGTGATAACCACTTGCCACAGTGAGATTTCGACGACATTGAACGTGCAGGCGTCACCTTCCTTGAGACTATTATCCTGGCAGAATTTCAACCAACCTCGCACGAGCAAGTAGCTGCTATTCTTGCAAGATACACCATGCACCTGCCAATATTGTGCACTGTTAACTGAGGTCTTGAGTGTGATCATGCAAGATTCCCGCAACCCAATTGCATCGCAGAAAGCTGTCGGCAAAGCCTGCAACAATTCCGACATGATCACAATGGTTTCAGTAAGCAGTTGACAAATTACTTACTAGATCATGGTGGACAGCTACTGAATGCTAGATCAAAAATTTCTTTGGGTTCTGTAACATGTTCTCCGAGTTCATATACATGGCAGATATCTTACAAGAGCTGGCATATATTAAAACCCAACACTTTAATCATGTGACCATTCGCAAGTATTATCAGTAGTTCGACATAAAACGTATTATCAGCAGTTCGAAATAAAACAAACGTTTTGACGCCTCTATTTCTCCACAAGAAAGTAAGACCTGTAGGCATAATTATCAAATGACACACCCTAGTTACATTATTATATCCAAGATGGAAATGGTTCTGCTTACAAGATGTTTCTTAAGTGTGTTGGCATTGATGTGCTTTGTTATCCATGAAGGCGGCCCAATCTCATAGATACATTTCCTCCGTAATGATACCTTGGTCAAAGAAGCCATGGATTCATTTGGTTTATTTTGTCCTTTAATGTGTGACCAACTGCTTTTGCTCTTAGACTTCTGAATTGAAGCAGATGGTGCTTCCAGCTGTTTTTCAATACCTGGTACTGCTGATAGTTTATAAGATAAAAGAGAAATTCAAGTCCTTTGATAGCAGTTTAAAAAGTACCATAAATCTATTTAACTCACTTTGTCGAATTCTGATGTCTTTGTGTTTCGATTCTCTCTGGCATCCATTGGGCTCAAACACTTTGACTGTAAACACCATGTTCCCTTGTACCTTAAGAGCAAAACATTATCCTTTTTTATACCATTAAACTTCAGAAATTGTCCCCAGCGATCTGTGAACAACACGTCCGACTGATTCCTCTCGAGCTTGATGCGCCAAACTTTACCAAGGGGCCCCAAAACGACCGCCACTCCATTGTCCAGGTTCTCATTGGGCATGTAGCGTTGTACAAACTCAGGAGGTATTAGCTGATAGAAGCGAGAACACACATAAAAAGATTGAAGTCAGACCATTACAATAATTGAAAGCATTGTGAGGAAACAAAGTTGGCAGCAACTGTTCAAACCATCTTTCTGTGGAATCCGGTGGAAGCAAACCAATGAACTGAGGCCTCCGGAGGGCATCTTTGCTACTCATGGTTGCTTCAACTGAACAAAATATGATCACTCACTAAGAATCAGCTTGAACTAAAACAGAAATTCATTCATTAATTGCTAATGGGCTGCAGGGATAAACAAATTAACCAAGATCGGATATATACTGTGAAGTCTCATAGTTCAGTACAAATATCTTTTTGAAGATTACTGATCCTAATCATTTAACATGATTATTATGTTTTTCCCCTTTAGAGAATTAGCAAACAGTAGGACCGAAAATATCAATATTAGAAATAGCATTTTTTATCTCTGTTCCAACATTACCGAGAATAGCAATTAATATATGTTCCACACTTCAGGATGAACAGTAGGAAAGGATCCTACATTGCTACTCCCCATGGAGACGAGCACTTGAAACATTTATTAGACAAGGAATGAAAAACAAAATGGTAAACTGAAAATATGATTGCACAAAGGAAGGAACTCAATCAAGTATTTCTCTTCTGGCAAGTAACTCAAGCATTTCTTTTGACGTACACGATGACACGAAAATTTCCAGGATTTGCTTGCGGAATCGACCTTTACCTGGATGTGGAATTGGTGCGCCGATCACCCTGAGGCAGCAGCTGTCATCGAACGCCTTGACGGTGAGCACGCCGCGGCCGCGGTGCCGGAGGACCAGGAGCCATCCCGCGCCGACGCCGCACGCGGCCGCGTATTCCGACCACCCGCGCCCCAGGAACGCGCCGTCGTCGTCCCTCCCGACCTCGACGGGCCAGACCTTGGCGAAAGGCCAGACGACGAGTGTCTGCCCGGCGCCGACATCGTCGGCAAGCTCGTCGGGGATGCGCTGCAGAGTAATGAATGCGAGATCAGTCACAGTCAGCAGCTTCCACGACCGGAGTCGAGTCGCCCGCGTTGAGATGGCAATGGCGTTGGGCTTACCAGACTGCCGCGGGAGAAAGGCAGCAGCACCCGCAGCTGCTTGCGGGAAGCGGCGCCCTGGTCGCCTGACGTCGGCGACGACATGGCCGAGGACGCGTGCTTGGACGAATGTGTGACTGTCTGCCTCTTCGACTTCCCTCAGCTGCAGTTAAAGTGTGTGGTCTCATTTGCCGGTTCGCCCCTCGCTGGAAGCTAGAAACAGTAAAAACTGAATTATATCTGAGTTATTTAAAAAAAACTGAAATGTTAAAAGATGATAGTAAATAATGCGATCTGGATTATATATGAAAAAAATGTTAAAGCTAGTAAAAACTCGAGGCTTAGCTTGTACTAATAACTACATATTGTTAGGTTAGGCCTGCACAGTTTTATTTCACCAAGGTAGGCTGATGGCAGCGAGCCCGTAACTACAGCTAATGCCTACAGTGACGAGCATGTTGATGTCAGCGTTCCCGTCACTACTACTAACACTTAGAATGACGGGGGCGCTGGCACTGATGTCAGCGTGTATGTCGCTACTGCTAACACTTACGATAACTGCATGTCAATGTCAATGTAGCCGTGACTACTCCTACAACCTATGGTGAGTGGTGACAAGCATGCTGATGTCATGTTGCTCGTCACTACTCCTGCCACCTCAGCTGACCATATGCTGCTCGACACTACTGACTGTACCACTATAGATTTTACATGTTGTGCCATAATTTAAATCACACAAAATTCAAAATCAAAATCATACAAAATTCATATCCACTTGACACATTTCAAAACAATGTCACAATAGCGCTTGATATTTAAAGTAGCAATGTATCCATAGCCCGACCTCCATTATTCCTAGTAGAAAAAATTGTTCCAGGTCATTGTTACAATTGCTCCAGGTGTTTGGAACAAATGTTCCAATATTTTGGAACAATTGTTCCGCTGGATTCCCGTCTTCGGGGAGCTGCTTCTTCCTCTGGATTCCCTTATTCCGGTAGTTTGGAACAAATGTTTGGGTAGTTTAAAGTAATAGTGGGCCACACGTTGTTCTTCTAATGGGCCTGTTGGGCCGAGTGCCCTAGGTGCGAATAACGTGAAGGCTGAAGCTTACATAAACTGGAGGAAAGCCTGGAATGGTCTCCCCTAGCGACTTCATACAGGCTATTACACGCACAGACAAATAGGTTTAGAATAGCAAACATAAGTGCATATATCCTGCTGTTCTTATCAAGCCAAGCTAAGGACATCCTGCTGGCAAATTCGTACACCCCAAAGCAAGATAAGAGTAGCATCCAGTTAAACATCCAGCTGAGTTAGAAATCCTGCTGGCAAATATTATACACCCCAAAGCAAAATAAGAGTAGTATCAGGTGTTTTTATCAAGTCACGGGTGATCCACCTCTCAGGTCAAAGCTACTCGATGTGCAATGACGACATGCCATAGTGTGGTTTCTACGATGTTGATGGTGCACACGTCACCTACCTTCAGGCTGTTCTCGTGGCAAAACGTCTTCCAGCCCGGCCCAACGTGGTGGCTGCTGTTCTTGTATGGTTGAATACACGCCTGCCAAGACTGGAGCTGCTCAGTGAAGTTTTAAGCGTGACGGTGCAAGTTTCCCTGATCCCAATTGCGTAACAGAAGGTAGCTGGCAAACACTGCAAGAATTGTGACCATGTTAGTTTTGGCAGTGATATCTGGAAGAAACTTAAATGAACTGCGTGTATATGATGACGTGATGTATTCAACTGGTTGAATACAAACTGCTAGATTTGAATTAATGTTTTTCATGTGAGTTCAACAAAAAGTTCTTCTAGTGCAAAATACATGAATATGTTATATCAGAGCTGGCACTAATAAGGGATAATAAGTATTTGTTTCCTTTTGTGATGGCACATGTTATATGACACTTAATGCACGAAAAGTATGTATTTTTTCCTGCAACATGCAGGAGAGTTGTGTATCTTTGTATTATAGGGAAGATATGAATAGTTCATACAAAGGCCCCTAATGCTAGGACCAATGCATGAGAGGTCATAGCATACAAAAAAAGGCTTCTTAAAACCCACACAAACAGAGAGCGATCAAAGGACACTAATTCTGCCTAGCCTTGGCTCAGCAGCCATCTTAGAACTAGTTCCATCAGGCCTCGAGCGCCAGCAACTGTCCAGAGTTCCTAAAGATAAGAGTGCTTAAATGGCACGTCCTAGCAAAACTTCAGTTCATATCTAATTGTATAATAAATTAAAAGGAGATTGTCCAGGTGGAAACGACTTTGGTACGTGACATATGCCAGTGCAAGCTGCTAGCTCTTCTGATCACGTGGTAAACATGGCTATATTAGTGTTTCAAATGGCTGGATAATGGGGAAAATATAGCGACGACCCTAAAGGTTAGCTATTGACAGGGATGCAGGACTTGCACAGGGGATGTGTAGTTGTTTGGATACCAAAATTGACTCGTTCAGCAGATATGCTTCCATTAATACCAAAATTGAGTTGTTAGGAATGGCCTGGATATTTAGGAACTCAATTGGACTACAATTACAATCACAAAGTTCCTGAGAATGGCACATGCCGAATCGACCAATAATGACACTGAGAATCGATTATATACATATTCCTTCATACAAGAATAAATGTTCCAATTATTGGTTGACTTTTAGATCACTAATTCATACATCTAGCCATAATATATGATGTGTTAGATAGCATCCAATCAACCCAGCAAATGTTAGATACCAATTTTAAATATATTGTTTTGGTGAGTGATATATATCCAAATTGGATGATATTTTTTTTACAAATAATATTTGTATGATATGTTGATTGTACAGTTTCTAAGATCAGTTAAAAAAGCGTATTGTAGGAGTCAAAAACCTTATATATCTATAAAAGGATGAAGCAGGCGATTCTTTAGAATGCAGTACATCAATTATGTTCTATACTTATCACATGAAAATAATGTTTCATGACAATTAGTATTATTAAATCTCTATTATACGATCAATAATAATTTCCACATAATTCTCATAAGGAGAAGTTTTCAGAATGTATGGAAGATAAAATAGTGCAATTAGGCTACCTATTGCTAAAAATTTAAACAAGTTTACCAACTTACTCAACTCAATGTAAAAAGGAAATGGTTAAGCTTACAAGACGGTTTTCAATTGTGTTGTTGTTCATCTCCTCCTTTACCCAAGCCGGGGACCCAATGTTGTAGACACAGTTCATCTTTAATGACTTGTTCATAGAATTCAGGGAGACTTTTGGCCTCTTTGATCGCTCAGTAACTGGCGACATGTTCTTCTTACACTTGCCGCTGGAAGCAGAAGGGGTTTCCTGCTGCTTTGGAATATATGTTAGTGTTGATACTTGGTAAGACAGACAGACAAGTGATTCAGTAGTCAACTCACATTGCAAGAAAGATTTATATTTTCCTCACGACGTGCGATATCCACATGCCACAGTGAGGTTTCGACGACATTGAACGTGCAGGCGTCACCTTCCTTGAGACTATTCTCCCAGCAGAATCTCAACCAGCCTCGCACGAGCAAGTAGCTTCTATTCTTGCCTGACACACCATGCACCTCCCAGTATTCTGCACTGTTGACTGAGGTCTTCAGTGTGATAATGCGAGATTCTCGCAACCCAATGGCACTGCAGAAAGATGCTGGCAAAGCCTGCAACAATTCAAACATGATCACAATTGGTTTCAGTAAGCAGTCAACAATTTACATAGATAACAGTGGACAACTATGACTGAATGCTGCATCAATACTGTATTTCATTGGGTTCAATAACATGGATGATCTTCAAGTTCATATACGTGGCAGATACCATACAAGAGCTGACATTGTATTAAAAGCCAACACTTTAATCCTGTTAGCACTCACAAATATTATCAGTAGTTTGATATAAAACAAACGTTTTGACCTTTGCCTCTCCTAGAAATTTAAATCTGTATGTATGATCCTTCGATGACATACCCTAGCAACTTTATTATATCGAATATGGCAATGGTTCTGCTTACAAGTTGTTTCTTAAGTGCGTTGGCGTTGATGCACTTTGTTATCCATGCAGGGGGGCCAATCTCATAGGTACATTTCCTCCGTAATGGTGCCTTTATCAAAGAAGCCATGGAGCAATTTGGTTTATTTTGTCCTTCAGTACTTGTCCAATTTCTTTTGCTCTTACCCTTCTGAATGGAAGCAGATGGTGCTTCCTGCTGCTTTTCAATGTCTGGTACTGCTGATAGTTTATAAGATAAAGAGAGAGACAATTTAGTATATATATTTAGTTCACACATTCAAGTCCTTTGCTAGCAGATTCAAAAGTGCAGGTACCATACACCTATATAACTCACTTTTTTGCATTCTGATATCTTTTTGTGTGTACTCTCTCTGGAATCCATTGGGCTCAAACACTTTGACTGCAAATACCATGTTTGCCTCGTACCTTACGAGCAAAACATTATCTTTGGTGATGTCATTAAACTTCAGAAATTCTGGCCAACAACCTGCGAACAGTATGTCCGACTGATTGATCTCAAGCTTGATGCGCCATAACTTTTTATCAAGGGGCCCCAAAACGACCGCAATATCCAGGTTCTCTTTAGTCAAGTAACGCTGTACAAACTCAGGAGGTATTGGCTGCAAGAAGCCAAGAACACACATAAAAAGGTTGAAGTGGGACCATTACAATAATGGAAAGCAATACGAAGTGAGGGAAAAAAGGTGGCTGCAAGTGTTGAAACCATCTTTTCCATGGAATCTGGTGGAAGTAAACCGATGAACTGAGGCCTCCGGGGGCCACCTTTGCTACTCATGGTTGCTTCAACTGAACAAAATATGAACTTACTAAAGATCAGTTTGAACTAGAACAAACATTCATTTATTTATTGCTAATGGGCTGCAGGGAAACCAAATTAAGTTAACCAAGATCGTGTATACTATGAAGTCTTATAGTTGATTACAAATATCTTTTTTTTCAAGATTACTGATTCGAATCATTTACCATGGTTATTATGTTTTTTCCCTTTAGAGAATCAGCAGAACAGAGGAAAGAACCAAAACAGCAATACTACAACCAGCTTTTCTTGTTCCAAACATTACTGATCTTATATCTGTTACACACTTCAGGATTAACAGTAGAACAGGATCCTGCATTGCTACTCCCCATCGAGATGTACATTCATTTATGACACAAGGAAGGAGGGGGGGGGGGGGGGGGGGTGTGGAAATGGTAAACTGGAAATAAAATGGCACAAGGAACTCAATCAGGCGAATGAGTGAGTTATTTCCAGGGATGCTTTCGGAATCGACCTTTACCTGAAAGTGGAATTGGTGTGCCGAGCTCCCTGGGGCTGCCGCTGGAATCGAACGCCTTGGCGGTGAGCACGCCGCGGTCGCAGTAGTGCCGGAGGACGAGGTGCCACCCCGCGCCGACGCCGCACGCGGCCGCGTACTCCGACCACCCGCGCCCCAGGAACGCGCCCTCGCCGTCCCGCCCGACCTCGACGGGCCAGACCTTGGCGAACGGCCCGACGACGAGTGCCTTCCGGGCCCCGATGTCGTCGGCGAGCTCGTCGGGGATGCGCTGCAAGCAAGGTATTGCAAGACCGGTCAGTGAGGTCCGCGCGCGCGGGGAGACGGCGATGGCGTAGGGCTTAATTACCAGGCTGCTTGTTGATCCCAAAAATCACACACAGACGGCCTGAGATCTGCTTAACTCCAGTACAGGACTAAGTCTGGTACGTCGTGCGGATCTCAAAGCATGCCAGTCAGTTTTTCCTGAAAACTAACAAAAGGACAAAAGGGTTAAATTATTAGGGTCACCGGCTCGAAAAACAGGCCGATGTAAAGCCGACAATCGAATGTCGTTGGAACAGTCGATATAATAAATACAACAGGCAAAAGATCGACTGAGACTATAGCTATGTCCTATCGGCATCTTACCATCGGCTATTGAACAGTAAAGAGAAACAGATCTGATAAATCACAGCAAACTATTGGCTATATTTAGATATTTAAATAAATGCTTTGTATCCAGCCAAACAGTGCGATGATGAAAATAAAGGTTTCAAAGCAAAGATCTGTGTGATAACTAATCGGCTAAACACTCTGATCAAACTCCAGATCGATCTATCGGCTAACCACGTCACAGAACCATTTCAACAAAATCCGTAGGATCGGATCTAACCAAGACAGCAATAAGGTCTTACTAAAGTAATTAGGTGGAAGATCAACCAATAAATAAATCTAAAGTGATTATGATAACTAATCGGCTAAACGTTCCGATCAAACCCTAGATCAACCTATCGGCCAAGCCACGTCACAAAACTATTCCAACAAAACCCATAGGATCGGACTTAACCGAGACAGCAATAAGGTTCTATCAGAATTATTAGGTGGAAGACCAGCTGTGATAAGTCAATCTAAGGTGACTCGAATATACTCAATCTATTTATACTACGTTCGTCAGATTAGCATCGCGTAGGATCGAAGTTAACCGAGACAGCAATAACGATGCAAATCTTACTAACGGTTCTAGATAGATCTAATATACCGGATAACTGATAATTAACCTGATAACACTATCAGATTCGATCAACTCAATGCAGTGAGATAATTCGATCAAAGCATCAGATGAGAATGTTACTAGATAATCAAGAGAATTACCGTGGGTTGACGAATTCCCTGCCCTAGCGGAGATCGTGCCGATGCAGCCCGCTCGAACAAGAAACCCGCCGGGAAAAACAGGTTGGCGATGCGCCGAGAGTTGTATTGAATTGTGTATTATTCTAATTACAAGCACCTGGGTTTATATTTATACACCCGAGGCAACCGACTTGGAAACAAACACGACTCCTCCTAATTTTCGTTACAAGAAAATAATTTTATTCCTATCTGAACCGACTTATTGATCGTAATAATCAAAACCTTCCCTCGCTCCGGTCAACGCGGCGTCCTTTCCAGATGCAATCTTCTCTTGCCTTATCTTCTCGCCACGTGCCAAAGGATTTCCAAAATCCGGTGTCAACACATGCCCTTCAAGTTCGGGGTACAAAATCTTTGTGCGCCGAATTTGTCTCCTAGTGTCTTGTGCACATTTATAGCAAACGACCGCTCGCGACCCTCATATATGTGGGACCAACCCCTCATCTTCTTCCTCCTCCACTCCCTTCTCAAGGAAGCCACTCTTCATCGGTTTTCTCTCTCCTGCGCCGTCGCCATCACCAGACCAAGAAATGGCGCATCGATCCTCTTCCGATTCCGATGTCGAGGCTCGGACGAGGCGTCCGCTGGTGCTCATCGCTTCCATCCCTGAGGTAAACCATTGCTTCCACATCTGATCCCCTTTTACATTCCCTTCAACCCTAGATTTAATGCTTTCCGCCATTAGTTCTTTACTATATATTTTTTTTCTTGCATCCTTTTCAGAACCTTAGGACGCAGCTCGTGATTCCTTCCACTGTTCCGAAATTCTATTCCTTAGGGCCGATGGGCGATGAGGATCCCTCTCACTTTATTAGATCCGAAACTTTTAGGATCCCTTTTAAAAACACTTTGCTGAACCCTTCTCACTACAGCACCAGTTTCAGATCTTGGCCTAGCGCCCTCCCTGGCTGGAAGAACTGGTACTATCGGGTCCGCCAAGCCAAACTTTCTCACTGGGTTGCTTTAGGCATAGATCACTGCATCAATTTGTCTATCACTGAAACGACCAAAAACGAACCTTTGCTGATTTCATCCTATTTCTGGTCTGATGCTCTTAATGCATATACATTTGGTCACGGCCCCATGTCTCCTTCCCTTATGGACGTGACCATGCTCACGGATCTTGACAACGCCACTTCCTATGCTCCTGACAAGTTGCAAGCCAAATTGACCCATAACTTTACCACCAAAAACGTCGGAGGTTGGAAGGGCTTCATCACCAAATATAACAATGTCACAGCGCCAATAACCGATAAGGAACACGCAGCTTTTCTGATGATGTGGCTAGATAGATATCTTTTCTGCGGATCATCCTGCGGCCCCACACAGAACATGCAAAACTTGGCAGAACTCCTGGTAGGGGGCACAAAACTCCCTTTAGGGCAGTATTTACTTGGCGCCACCTATCAGCTTCTGCATCAAGTAGCCAGAAAACTATCCACCAACCAATCTGTAGATAATTTTGGCGGTCCTTGGTGGTTCATCCAGCTCTGGCTTGTCCTATATTCCTCAAAAGCTGCCAATCTTCCTCCCCTTGACGACAGAACATTCCCTAATGTTCAGCTAGAATCAGAAGAGCTAACTCGGCGCCGATGCCTTTCTTTTGGCGAGGCAGTAGCCGTCATCCCCGGGGAAAAGTTATCGGCTGAGTCACTGGGCCTTTGGTTTAGACTCTTTTACTACGGCTTCCGCTCCAAAGTGACCATCTGGTTCCCATACCAGAACATGATGGAGTTTGATGTTCCATCCTCTTTCCGCCCTGACAACCCTTTGCAAGATGAAGAATCACAAACTCAATTTCTCACATACACAAGCCTTGCATCCTTCCAACACAGATCCACTCAGGTCGAAACAAAAGACCTTCTTATGAGCTGTACCACCCTTCTGTCTGTGTTAGGCAACTTGGCTTAGGTCAAGTCCCCATCGGCTTGTTTTTCATCGGCAAGCTGAAGATCAGGGCCCCCATTGCCGATAGGACAGATTACTTGAGACTGGCCCGCTCGACAGATAACATCCCCATCGGCAACTATGCTGACATCATCCTGAAGCCCTTCAGTTCAAGTTCCTTCAACTCCTTGTGGGCAGAATGGCGTCAGCATCTCTTTCACCTCAAGTGTTCCACATACTTGACCCCTCTGAATCTTACTGCCGGTGAAGAGGTACTATTTTTCAACATTCCATATACATACTTTATATATGAGCTTGTAATAATCATGCTAATCATCTCCTTTTCTTGATTCAGTCTGCAGATGAAGAAGCTCCCATCGGCCGCAATGGCAAACCCGTCTTGTACGCTCGCTGTAAGTTTTTCAATAGCTTCTACTATATCTTACCGTAGGAAATCAGATGCAAATATCTTATTTTTGTACCAACTTTTGACATAAAAAGAGGGTACATATGGCACCATTACAGTAAAGTGTTGTTGGTGAGTTATTTTACTTTCAAATTTTATTTCTGTACACCGACACCATGAAATTATCTCTAATTAATTCCCGCAGCAACGCGCGGGAAATCACCTAGTAAGGATTGACAGCGAAGTCAATCGACCATATATACGACCAATCAGGATTGACACCGAAGTCAATCGACCATATACCACCAATAAGGATTGACACCGAAGTCAACCAAGTTTGGACAAGTCACGTACACAAGAAACGTCCATACTGTCTGCAAATCTACTTGTGTTTGAAGGAATTGGTGAGCGCGATACCGACGATTGCAACGAGGAGGCTGAGCACCGGTGCAGCAGCTAGGATGATCCTTTTGTTCCTGTAGTAGACCACGTGGATGCTGCTCCTGGTGTTCCTCCTTCTCCGGAGCTGGACGATGGCCTCCAGCGTCCCGAGGTAGAGCTCCTGGCGCGGCAGCGGGTCGAGCAGGCGCTCGAAGAACTCGACGGTGCGTCGGTCGCTCATGGTGCTGAAGAGAATGCCCCTGGAGCGCAGCTCCTGGACGTCGCGCTCGTCGCGGATGAGGGAGCCGAGGATGGCTAGGTAGGAGCTGACGCCGCTGCGGCCGTCGGAGCGGTCGGTGACGCACTCGAGCGCCACCATGTTGATGAGCCAGCAGCGCGGCAGCCAGCTGAGCGCGAGCTGCGGCAGCGCCAGCCGCCCGATCGCCGCCGCCGGCTCCACCCGCACGTCGCTCACCCGGCTCGTGCCGCTGCCGTGGATCCGGATGCCGGCCTCGGCCAGCTCCACGGCGGACGTGAAGTGCGCGAACGGCCGGGCGTAGTCGCAGTACCGGACGCCGCCGTCGGCCGCCGGCGCCGGCCCGCCCAGGTGGCGCTGGTGGACGAGGTCCAGGAGGTGCACCGGGCTGAGCTTGCGCCACGGCGTTGAGCCATAAAACCGAGGGTCGCGGCTGTGGATGTCAAAGTAGGCGAGGATCTTGGCGACGAACTCGTCCACGCGAACAGGCCGCAGCGCCATGAGCGTTCGCAGAACGGGCCAGGGGATCTGATTCTCGAACAGCAGGATATCCTTCATGATCCGCAGCATACGCCCGTGCGTCCACGAGCTGTGCTCCAGCTCGTAGTCATGGGTGAGGATGGCCACCACGGCGAGGAGTGTTGGAACCCAGGGACCAATCGAGCACAAACACTCATGAATTTGGTGGCTGACGAACGCCCGCCACGGGGCGCCGAACGCCGCGCCGGCGACGAACGCCGTTCTGTGTATTGTATTCCTCAACTCGGCACTCTACACAGGTTTACATGGCGACCTTTTATACTGTGACGCTAAGCAACTACCTCCTGCGGCCCTCATGCGCACGTACGCACGAGCTCCTCAAGACCCGGCCTTCTTTCATCGAGAGCCATTCGCCCTTCCGCCATGACCGCACGTCTCCGAGCTTGCCGCGAGTCTGGTCAGCGCACCCCTGATCAACGCCAATCTCTAACCTGTACACACACGCACACGAGCTACTGACTTGCGCGACACACACGCAACACAACTGAACGCACACACGCGTTATCAACTAACTAACTGACTTGAAACATACTCCAAGTCATGATTATCCTAACAAGGAGGAAGCAACCGTCGATGACCATCATGTTGCTGAAGTCGTTGTCGGTGATGCTGTCGAATTTGTCGGCGTAGCACAGCCGAGCCTCCGGCACGACCGGCCGGACCGCCTCCTCGAACGGCACGACGGCGGATTCGGCGGTTGGACTACCCGGCCCCTGTGCGCCCTCCACCGCGCTGCGGCATAACTCGTACACCACCGCCTCCTTGACGCGCTCCATCTCGGCGAGGTGCGCCGCGCCATGGTGGTAGGGCCCTATGGCAACTGTAGCGTCTCCGCTTTTCACAGGATCGAGTCGGAAGTGTCGGTAAACGGACACAACAGTACATCACATAAATAAGCACAAATCTTTACATCTTTAAGTTATTACAAGTCTCGAGTGATTTAAAACACGTGAGTAGCACAGCGGAAGTCTGAAGATACCTAAAACAACAACTACTCTCGACGATACAAAGGCCGCACATCGAAGCCCTGCGATGTGGACCTGCCAAGCAACAGCGGAAGCAAAAACGATACCTGCCAAAAACATAAAGAGCCAACCCCTGAGTACTAGTTACTCAGCAAGACTTACCCGTCAACGTGGCTAACTACAGCCGACTCCTAGAATGCAAAGGCTACAAAAAGGGCAGGCTGACTCACTTGCATCTATCCGCGCTAATTACTTGATCCTAATTTCAAATTTTATTTCCAATTAAGTACTTAACCAAATAAACAGTGCACTTATCTCTAAAACAGGTATCAAGCAACAATACATCAGGTAATAGCAGTATACAGCAAAATATATAAAGATAACCATAATAAACTAGCATCATCATCAGCATCATCAATAATATCACACTACGAGGTGACTCAGTGAACAAGTGGGTGCTCATTTCCGAGAGCGACGGCATCGATGTACAACCTGCAGGAGAAACCTGACCACACGCCATGTGCGCCACAAAGGCCACACATAGCAACCTTTCACACTGTACACCACCAGAGCTGTACCAGATTCTACTCCTCCTGAGGAAGGGGTCTCCCGCCGTGGTCGTCGTCTCAGACGCCCAACCACGCAGAACGTTATCCCTTCCTCTCCCAAGTACCATGATAGAAAGAGTAAAGTATCCACCAGACATCCAGGGCGACACAGGCTATATAGGCTTACTGGGCCCATAAACACCAGTATGTGAATCAGTACGTTCAACCTTGCTCAACAGGGCCAACAACGGACGGTCCTTAACCGACACAGACGGGGCTACCACCGTGAAGGCCCAGCCTTCTCCAACCATCCTACACAAACATCCCCGTCCGGTCTGCAACAAACCTAAATTCTGCTAGTACAATCCAGAGTAATTCCTATCATGCGAGTGGGACCTACCACTCGTCTTCTACCGTCCGCTAGACCCTAAGCATAGCCGATTCTAACGATAACCTAGAACCAACTACTGCAAAAATAGGACACAAGGTAAATATGGAAGGGGGTCCTAATGCAATTCTATGGTTTCACATCAAATCCTAATAAACCTAATGCACAATCAATTACTAGCCCCAATCAAGTGAGAAAAATAAAAATCTAAACAGGAAGGCATGCACCGGGGCTTGCCTGGCTCAGGAACGGAGTCAACTGGGTCAGCTACGGGATCAGTGGGTGGCTGCTGCTCCTCCTCCTGCACCTCCTCCGGAAGCTTGAAGTCCAGCGGCTCCGGGGTCTCCTCGGTCACTATATGTCATGACAAGGAAATAATGCATGTTAGATGCGATGACATGATGCAATATGATTTAATTATTCCAGACAGTCATTTACACTGTAAGTGCAAAACTTAATTAATTATTTTCGTCTGAAGTATTTCCTTCATTGACTCTTGATTAAGTTAATTTCTTAAATTAACTTGAGTGGATTAATTAAGTTAATTAACTTCAGAAATTATTTTGTGTCCAGTGGCATTCTTCTGGTGAAGAGCACCACTGAAAGTGATTTACAGTGAAGTTTGGTGATTTATTGTAATACGGATTATTTATAACAATTTAAACAATGCAGAACATGATTTAAATCATAAGAAAATAATTAAACATGATATGCCAGTGGAAAAATGCTCTGTAAGTGTGTTATCAGATTCTTTACAAGCATGCAAGAGTTCATGATTTATGGATTAACAGGGAATTTATTAGAAATTAAACAAGGATTGACACATAAGTATTTTTACAGAAAACAGATAAACAGATTTATGTGATTTGACATTTTTGTGGTGATAGATCAGGTCACAAGGAGTCCAACAAAATTGGTTTCGCATTTTTCCGATTTTTATTCGATTTTCTATGAATTTTACAGGCTTCTGATATTTTCTGGGAATTAAACATATTCGGAAAAGGATTAAAAATGGGCGGACCAATCAGACGAGGGCCACACAGAGTACCACAAAGTCTGGGCCGCACTCTGGCCGGACGGTGGCCGGCACGCCGGAGCGTGGCGGTGTGCTCGCCGGAGTAAGCTCCGGTGAGCCTACCGGCCAACGGAGGGCACGAGCGGGGCGGTGCAAGAAGGGGATCTCACCTCGACGAACTGGAGAGGGCGGCGATGGCCGGAGGGCGCTCGGCGGCGAGGAATGGCGGGCGGTGGTGCTCCGAAGAGGTCGCGAGGTCGACGGAGGGTACCGGAGTGGACGGGATCGGGTCGGGGAGACTCCTCGAGGCTCGACGAAGCTCAACCCGGTACGTGTCGACGACGAGGGGCACGGGAAGGTGGTCGGAGCGGAGAGCTCCGCGCGGTGGTGAAGTCCGGCGATGGGGAAAAACGGAAATGCTGGCGAGGACGACTGCGGGGAAGAACCACAAGTGAGTCGGGATGGTGCGCAGGCGAGTTACGAACACCGGGGTGTAACAAGTCGACATCGAGGCTAACCGGAGGGCGCGAATCGACGGCGAGAAGGCGGGGTGGTGATTGCCGGACTCGGGGAAGAAGGGGTCGATTCACCCTCTTCACGACGGAAAGAAGGCTACGGACGCCATGGAAAACTCAACGGCGTCGCGGCGCACCCATTTCCCACAGCAGCTCGGTCGGGAAAGGCTTGACGACGGCGAGCAGCGAGCTGTGAGCTCGGGCGCGGAGATGGCGGTGGAGGAGCTAGGGTTTGGGCGACGAGGAATGGGAGAAATGGGCTAGGGAGAGAGCCGGAGTGGAGCGGGGTGGGTTTTGGCGTCGGCGGCGTACGAACGAAAGGTGGAGGCGGCCTCGTCGTGGCTCCGCTGAATGCCGGCAATGTGGAGCTAAGGCTCCGACGTCCTGCAGTGAGACGACAGACGCTGACGAG
The DNA here is from genome assembly GCA_012490785.1 of Eragrostis nindensis. NCBI lineage: Eukaryota > Viridiplantae > Streptophyta > Magnoliopsida > Poales > Poaceae > Eragrostis > Eragrostis nindensis. Next base: position 408,131 of record JAAXCT010000355.1, on the reverse strand, counting down.
TGGGTCCCACGGGGTTTTTCGATTTTTCAGAGTTTCTCTGGTCAATGATTTCTCCCAAACTTGTGCACCTCATTTGAAGTATCAAATGAACTCAAAAATTCGCAAATTTGGTACCGTTCGAAAGCTCATGAAAAGTTCTATCATCTGGCCAACATGCACAGCTGAACTCCAAAGGGATTGCAAATGGTAGCTGTTCAAAGTTGATCACTTTTTTTAGCTTTGGGGATTTATTTGGGCAACCAAAAGAATTTGTAAAATCACCAAAAATTCTCCAAAATTCTCATTTGAGATGAGCTATCCAGAGTTATTTTTGTTGGCTCGAGTTGTTATGGAAAAACTTGGAGTTCCTTCACAAGGATCAAATTTGACCCAAATTGAAGAAACTTGAATTTCATGCTGCCAGATTTGTCGAATTAAAAAGGAACCTTCCAGACATCCAAAAATTATGAGAAATTCTGGGAACCTAGGATAAGTATCAGGCTCCAACTTCTCTTTTGAGTCCAGGTAGGTTTGAGCAACAGAATTTGAATTAAAATTCGAGGAACACCAGGATTTGCATGAACTTCTCTGAATTTTTAGAGACATTTCCAGAATTTTAAAAATCATGGAAAAATCTCCCAAAATTCTCCTTTCAGATGTTCTTGCTGCAGAAATTATTACTTGGGCAAGTTGTTATTGAAATTTTTAACTTGCTTCACAAGCATTGGTTTGACATATATTTGAAAGCATGATTTCGAATTTGAACTTGATTTGAAATTTTTTATTTGGTTCAGTTTGAGGTTTGCTGTACCAGTGACACGGGGTGTCACAGCCCTCCCCCCTTAAAGAAATCTCGTCCCGAGATTTAAGGAGAGTGGGGAAAGAGAGGAACTACGGTGAAGGATAAGATGCAAAATGGAACAAATTAGAAACACACCAGGTAGAAAACTGGGAAAAAGAGAGTTTAAGAACTCTTCCTGTTCCCCTGTGTTCCTCAGCCTCGGAGTGGTTGCTCCACTGCACCCTATGGAACTTAGTAGCGATCTTCCTGGTGATCCGGTCCTTCTAGTCAACTAGCTCATCAGGTGACATCTGGTAAGGCCTTTCCGAAACTGGCGCTGTACTTCTTGATTCTTCATCTTTAAACTGCACATATGCGTCTGGTATGCGTGCTTTGACTGTTCACTCAGGGAGAACTCGGGGCAAACACGAACCAAGCCAACGACTGGGTGCGATAAAGATCTCGATGGGGTCGACGAAGAGAGGCGAACAAATTTGGCCACGGATGGGTGATTCGAGTCGAACAACACCTGAAGGGACATCAAAACTGACAAGAGCACAAGGGTCGGTTAAACATCTACCGGTTAGGAGCACTAGTGATATCCAAAGAAGACACAATGGTACTCAAATAGTAGGGTCTCCAAAGATCGGCAGGCACAAGGCTGTGGGTTTGGTTATTCGAAGGCAGCAAGGTACACGATTTCCACATTCTTGCTCCTTTAACGGTGATTATGCATGCTAGAATGAGTAAGATGCATAATCATGGTGCATTGCATGCTTTGAATGATGCAAATGCACATGTGATGGTGCCCATGCAAGAGTGCAAGTGCAGTATGTCATGATGCGCATTGCATGGTGCATAAATGGTGCTTATGATGCACATGGCATGATGTCCATGCGAATTTTTATGATATGATGCACACATGTTATGGTGCATATGGTGCATAATGGTGCATATGTGGTGATGCATTGCTCATGATGCACATGCGGTGATGTACATGTTATGGCGTGCATTACGTGATGCAAATGTTGATGCCTTGCAAAGTGCTTATACAATGCAGGTGGTATATTGCAGTGCATATGAAATGGTGCATTGCATATGCTTTATGTTGTCAGATTTTAATCTTTGAGCAAGAACTAGGATCCCAAAAGCAAGGCTAAGGAGAAGATTATTGATGTCCGGCATAACCTCCTCCACAATTGGTGGGTAAGTAGCAAGAATAAAAGAATTCTGGTACACGGCTCATTAACAACGGTAAGATGATGACAAGTCGAGGGTTTAACATAAACATGATAGATAATAGTGGAAAAGTATTCACGATGAAACAAAAGGGATCATCGCTCAACATGAATACAACTCCATCCATCGCGGTAGATCAAGGTCATGGTCGTACAAGTCGATAACACGCAGCTCCAAGGTACAACGATGCGATTACGACACTAACACAAAGGGTCAGGTCGAAGCAACTACAACTATTCAAGCGTCTTCCTCACTGTCCAGTCGCTCTCCATGCTGCAGGTCGATGACGTCCTCTGGTACTTGTTCTGCAGGTGGAGCGTGAGGGACTTGGGTCGACATGAGCTATGCGACCAACTGTTGGGCTGCGTCTTGCTCTTCAATGAGTCCTTCGATCTGGTTGTCTTGGTTCTGCACCTGTAGCGCTAGCTCACAATCTGGGCATCTCTCGTGTTAAGTAGGATATCATTAGCTTCGTCTCGCTCAATACAAAGTCTCATCATCTTCAGAAGCAGGCTCATCGTTTCTCCTTGCTTACGAGACAAGGCATGCAGTGTAGCTGAGCACTAAGCAGGCACAACTACGCATGGGTTATAGCGTGGGTGTTGGACATCCAGCGCTATGTCCAAGCGACGGTTCCAAAAGTGGATGCAGGAAAGACTATCGACGTCCATTTGTGGAGAGTGAGAATGAAAAACATCTCAAACTACTCCAAACAGCACGACCATGCTAAACAAGTTATAACATGGTAAAGGACTTCTGGACGGTCGTAGTAAGCTGCTACAAGCAGCCGTTCGAGCAAAAACATGAAAGCAAAAGCCTTCAATTCAGCAGATTGAAATCTGTCTTAACCGCAAGTAGCAGTTACAAAAACGAATTCTGGTACTTCTGGAGGTGTCAAATGAGAAAAGTCAGAAAAGCCAAAGTTGTAGAAAACTTCGAGATCTTTCCAATGGGTACTTATGCGCCCCAAACGGATCAGCAGAACAGGAGATATCGATTTTTGAAGCGGGCAGACAGATTCTGAGAATCCAAACTAGACAGCAAGAGATCGGATTTTTGAACGACGTTTTTGGGTGATTTTGGAGCAGAAACTCATGGGTAAGTCTGAAGGGATTTTAAATTTCAAGTTGTAAGCTTTCTATAGAGGGTTTGTTCATAAATTTTGGCTCAACGGTTTAAAAGTTACGTCTTCTTGAAAATGCTTAGTTAGAAAAACTTTTAGTGAGATAAACTTTGTTGAAGTCTTTTATATGCCATGCATGCTCGACCTACACGTCCTCACAAAAGAAAATTTGCCCAAGTATAGCAGGCCGTAGACAGCGGTGGCAACTAAGTCGTACTCATGCACGTTTTCTATACGATCTATTCGCGAGTTAGTGTACCTGCAAGAAAACATACAACGTCACCTCAAACAACCTACTCAGCTGACGTATCTGTACAGAAAGTAAATGCATGGCTCCAATCATCCTCATGAACGCGATGGTCCATGTACCAGAAATCTCCTCATGAACTCGATGGTTCATGTACCAGAAATATCGCTGAGCCATGCATGATCCTTACCTTCTTACCTGAGCGTCGGTGCGTCGTTACAGAAAAGTAAACAAACAACTCCTATTACCACCTGATACTCTAACATCCTTATACTAGGGCTTTCGTTCCTCACTCGTAACGTGGTTAGCTTTTCGAAAATAGGCCATTTATATGATGTACTGTCCCAACACGGCTCTGATGCCAGCTGTAGCGTCTCCGCTTTTCACAGGATCGAGTCGGAAGTGCTGGTGAACGGACACAACAGTACATCACATAAATAAGCACAAATCTTTACATCTTTAAGTTATTACAAGTCTCGAGTGATTTAAAACACGTGAGTAGCACAGCGGAAGTCTAAAGATACATAAAACAACTACTACTCTCGACGATACAAAGGCCGCACATCGAAGCCCTGCGATGTGGACCTGCCGAAGAACTCCACCAAGCAACAGCAGAAGCAAAAACGATACCTGCACAAAAACATAAAGAGCCAACCCCTGAATACTAGTTACTCAGCAAGACTTACCCGTCAACGTGGCTAACTACAGCCGACTCCTAGAATGCAAATGCTACAAAAAGGGCAGGCTGACTCACTTGCATCTATCCGCGCTAATTACTTGATCCTAATTTCAAATTTCATTTCCAATTAAGTACTTAACCAAATAAACAGTGCACTTATCTCTGAAACAGGTATCAAGCAACAATACATCAGGTAATAGCAGTATACAGCAAAATATATAAAGATAACCATAATAAACTAGCATCATCATCAGCATCATCAATAATATCACACTACGAGGTGACTCAGTGAACAAGTGGGTGCTCATTTCCGAGAGCGGCGGCATCGATGTACATCCTGCAGGAGAAACCTGACCACACGCCATGTGCGCCACAAAGGCCACACATAGCAACCTTTCACACTGTACACCACCAGAGCTGTACCAGATTCTACTCCTCCCGAGGAAGGGGTCTCCCGCAGTGGTCGTCGTCCCAGATGCCCAACCAAGCAGAACGTTATCCCTTCCTCTCCCAAGTACCATGATAGAAAGAGTAAAGTATCCACAAGACATCCAGGGCGACACAGGCTACATAGGCTTACTGGGCCCATAAACACCAGCATATGAATCAGTACGTTCAAGCTTGCTCAACAGGGCCAACAACGGACGGTCCTTAACCGATACAGACGGGGCTACCACCGTGAAGGCCCAGCCTTCTCCAACCATCCTACACAAACATCCCCGTCCGGTCTGCAACAAACCTAAATTCTGCTAGTACAATCCAGAGTAATTCCTATCATGCGAGTGGGACCTACCACTCGTCTTCTACCGTCCGCTAGACCCTAAGCATAGTCAATTCTAACGATAACCTAGAACCAACTACTGCAAAAATAGGACACAAGGTAAATATGGAAGGGGGGTCCTAATGCAGTTCTATGATTTCACATCAACTCCTAATCAACCTAATGCACAATCAATTACTAGCCCCAATCAAGTGAGAAAAATAAAAATCTAAACAGGAAGGCGTGCACCGGGGCTTGCCTGGCTCAGGAACGGAGTCAACTGGGTCGGCTACGGGGTCAGTGGGTGGCTGCGGCTCCTCCTCCTGCACCTCCTCCGGAAGCTTGAAGTCCAGCGGCTCCGGGGTCTCCTCGGTCACTATATGTCATGACAAGGAAATAATGCATGTTAGATGCGATGACATGATGCAATATGATTTAATTATTCCAGACAGTCATTTACACTGTAAGTGCAAAACTTAATTAATTAATTTCGTCTGAAGTATTTCCTTCATTGACTCTTGATTAAGTTACTTTCTTGAATTAACTTGAGTGGATTAATTAAGTTAATTAACTTCAGAAATTATTTTGTGTCCAGTGGCATTTTTCTGGTGAAGAGCACCACTGAAAGTGATTTACAGTGAAGTTTGGTGATTTATTGTAATACGGATTATTTATAACAATTTAAACAATGCAGAACACGATTTAAATCATAAGAAAATAATTAAACATGATATGCCAGTGGAAAAATGCTCTGTAAGTTTGTTATCAGATACTTTACAAGCATGCAAGAGTTCATGATTTATGGATTAACAGGGAATTTATTAGAAATTAAACAAGGATTGGCACATAAGTATTTTACAGAAAACAGATAAACAGATTTATGTGATTTGACATTTTTGTGTGATAGATCAGGTCACAAGGAGTCCAACAAAATTGGTTTCGCATTTTTTCCGATTTTTATTCGATTTTCTATGAATTTTACAGGCTTCTGATATTTTCTGGGACTTAAACATATTCGGAAAAGGATTAAAAACGGGCGGACCAATCAGACGAGGGCCACACAGAGTACCACAAAGTCTGGGCCGCACTGGATCTGGCCGGACGGCGGCCGGCACGCCGGAGCGCGGCGGTGCGCTCGCCGGAGTAAGCTTCGGTGAGCCTACCGGCCAACGGAGGGCACGAGCGGGGCGGTGCAAGAAGGGGATCTTACCTCGACGAACTGGAGAGGGCGGCGATGGCCGGAGGGCGCTCGGCGGCGAGGAATGGCGGGCGGTGGTGCTCCGAAGAGGTCGCGAGGTCGACGGAGGGTACCGGAGTGGACGGGATCGGGTCGGGGAGACTCCTCGAGGCTCGACGAAGCTCAACCCGGTACGTGTCGACGACGAGGGGCACGGGAAGGTGGTCGGAGCGGAGAGCTCCGCGCGGTGGTGAAGTCCGGCGATGGGGAAAAACGGAAATGCTGGCGAGGACGACTGCGGGGAAGAACCACATGTGAGTCGGGATGGTGCGCAGGCGAGTTACGAACACCGAGGTGTAACAAGTCGACGTCGAGGCTAACCGGAGGGCGCGAATCGACGGCGAGAAGGCGGGGTGGTGATTGCCGGACTCGGGGAAGAAGGGGTCGATTCACCCTCTTCACGACGGAAAGAAGGCTACGGACGCCATGGAAAACTCAACGGCGTCGCGGCGCACCCATTTCCCACAGCAGCTCGGTCGGGAAAGGCTTGACGACGGCGAGCAGCGAGCTGTGAGCTCGGGCGCGGAGATGGCGGTGGAGGAGCTAGGGTTTGGGCGACGAGGAATGGGAGAAATGGGCTAGGGAGAGAGCTGGAGTGGAGCGGGGTGGGTTTTGGCGTCGGCGGCGTATGAACGAAAGGTGGAGGCGGCCTCGTCGTGGCTCCGCTGAACGCCGGCAACGTGGAGCAAAGGCTCCGACGTCCCGCAGTGAGACGACAGACGCTGACGAGTGGGTCCCACGGGGTTTTTCGATTTTTCAGAGTTTCTCTGGTCAATGATTTCTCCCAAACTTGTGCACCTCATTTGAAGTATCAAATGAACTCAAAAATTCGCAAATTTGGTACCGTTGGAAAGCTCATGAAAAGTTCTATCATCTGGCCAATATGCACAGCTGAACTCTAAAGGGATTTCAAATGGTAGCTGGTCAAAGTTGATCACTTTTTTTAGATTTGGGGATTTATTTGGGCAACCAAAAGAATTTGTAAAATCACCAAAAATTCTCCAAAATTCTCATTTGAGATGAGCTATCCAGAGGTATTTTTGTTGGCTCGAGTTGTTATGGAAAAACTTGGAGTTCCTTCACAAGGATCAAATTTGACCCAAATTGAAGAAACTTGAATTTCATGCTGCCAGATTTGTCGAATTAAAAAGGAACCTTCCAGATATCCAAAAATTATGAGAAATTCTGGGAACCTAGGATAAGTATCAGGCTCCAACTTCTCTTTTGAGTCCAGGTAGGTTTGAGCAACAGAATTTGAATTAAAATTCGAGGAATAGCAGGATTTGCATGAACTTCTCTGAATTTTTAGAGACACTTCCAGAATTTTAAAAATCATGGAAAAATCTCCCAAAATTATCCTTTCAGATGTTCTTGCTGCAGAAATTATTACTTGGGCAAGTTGTTATTGAAATTTTTAACTTGCTTCACAAGCATTGGTTTGACATTTTCGAAAGCATGATTTCGAATTTGAACTTGATTTGAAATTTTTATTTGGTTCAGTTTGAGGGTTTGCTGTACCAGTGACACGGGGTGTCCCTATGGCGACCACGTCGGGGACGAAGTACCGGCGCTCGTCGTCGAGGCCGCTGCGCACGCTCTGCGGCACCTTCTGGATGATGAGCGGCTGGCTGTGCTGGTTCTGCGCCATGCGGAACTTGTTGCGGCTGTCGGCAAGGCGGAAGGACAGGCCCCTCTGCTCATGTGGGAGGAGGCCGGCCTGGTCATGGAGCCCTGCCATGGCCGGTCGATGAGCTGAGCCGACCTGCCCACCAACTGCTCATCCTCTGATCTGCTCCTTGATCAATTAGGTGCATGGAAATATAAAGTGATGCGATTACATTACATTAAAGTCCACATCTCTGCCGGTCGTGATACCAGCAAGCATGCGTCACAGTACCAACTAGCTAGAACTCCTGCTTGGAAGCTTTTGTTTCTTGCTGGCACGATTCTACCGAGTTCTTTCATGTGATTTCTTTTTCTTCTTCTTTTTTGTGCCAAGGGTAAAGTTTGGTATGGATGCCATCCACTTTACTGTATCAATTTTTTAAGGGCAGGAAGTCGATTGTATTCTTACCACGGTTCATGTTTAAAATACCTCGAGAACTGAAAGCAATATTTCTATTGTGTGTTTCTCAATCTAGACCCACTTGATTTATGTAAGCTAAGAAAATAAGATGGCAATGCGGGCTATTGAGTAGGACATGCACAAAATTCCAAATACATCACAAATCAATCTTATGTCTTACTGGAATGATACTAACATCATGGATCTTGAATTATCTTGGAACAAATATGAGCACCTCGCTATCATCTTGGACAAGAGCCTGCAGACACTACGGGAAACCCCCAATTTGCCGTGTGCCTACGGGTTTGCCGAGCGCTTTCTCTCGGGCACACGGCAAAAACAATCTTCGCCGAGTGCCGCACTCGGCAAACCGTTCGCACACGGCATATAGTAGTTTGCCGTGTGCCACGTTACCGGCACACGGCAAAGATCACCCTTTGCCGTGTGCCACGTGGCCGACACACGGCAAACTTGCCGTCCAGCACTCGGCAAAAAACAACACTCGGCAAACTTTGACGCCCGTTAGAATTTTTTTGACGGCCGTCGAGCGAGGTGGGCCCGGGTACTCGGCAAATACGAACACACGGCAAAATTTTTATTTTTTGCCGAGTGTCTCAGCTCGGCACTCGGCAAAGGACCCTCTTTGCCGTGTTTTCTGTTCCGTCAACGTGGGTTAGCTAGTTGGACGACATGCAATGAAATGAATAGTATGTAACTCAAAAACCATTAAAATATAGGGATTATTGTGTTTTTACCCCTGGTTTGCCTCACAATTGCGATTTACTGTCCTTTTTAACTTTGCAATTTTACCCCTGCTTTTTCAAATTGAAGCATGACTTTGCCCTTATCAGGAGTAAAATCGCAATAAAAGCATTGCTATTGTATATTGCGATTTTACCCCTGGTAGGGGTAAACTTTGGCTTCGTTTTGAAATTCCAGGGTAAAATCGCAAACCCTAAATTTCAGGGGTAAAATCACAACTGGAATGCAAAGTAGGGGTAAAAACGCAATAGCACCTAAAATATACTGCATCATGTCAAAGTTTTACAAGCTATTAAAATTATTTCCTACATACATATAGTTATGTTTTATATGAAAAAAAATGTTACCGTAAAAGCATGACAATTAAATGTGTTGGGCATGCATTCTAAAATATTAATCCTTTGAATAAAACACTGCTTCTGCCAGGTGACAGAAAATCGTACGAATATTACTTGTAAAGATATGTTTCTAGAGAAAAGATATTTTTTATACAAAAATCATTCCCCACGAAATAGAAATTCTCCCCCGACACACGCCTGGATCCCGTAACGTTGGGTTGGCAGCCTCCGCGCCTGGCACACGATTAGCCTTCTCAACGGCTGGCACGAACAAGAACACATTGTCTTAGAAGTTTCTTCAAATTTGCTTGATTATTTCTAGTTTTTTTTTGTCTTGAAGGAAAAGCACCCATGAAAGAGTATTCATTAGCTGCATCAAAATTTACATGATGGTTTCATATATGTTGGATGGAATGAAACTTCCTGGGCGATGATTTCAGATATGGACATGATGGTTTGTTGTGTGATCATGAAATGTTTGGGCTATGTATATGCCGTTTGGAGGTTGAAGAAAACTGGAGGGGAGAAGATCTGTTGCATCGACAAAACCAGTGGTTTCAAGTGTATTCGTACCCATGTTTCATACAACATCTAATAGTATTATTTGCAAGCTCAGTGTATGATCTAAAGTCAAAGGTTTGAGGCGTCCTGCTGCTGAGATCGAGCTTGATGCTCCCCATGCTGAGCGTCTGGAAGCCGAGCTTGAGCTATCTGCAATGCCAGTCGAGTTGCAACTCCGTGCTTGTTTCCGGAAACTTTTCGTTGAGAGGCAGTGATGGACTGAGATACAAAGAAGAGAACCGAAAGAACATGATGGGAATAGGGATGGCAGCGACAGAAACGACTAGAGAGCCTAGCCCGTTAATCAAGGGGACCAACAGATGAGCGCCACGTATTTGGAGACACCGATCGGCACATAATTAGGAGACAGGGAAGCCGCAGCCCTCCAGGGAGCAGAGTTCCAACGGATCTCGCGCGACCGGCGGCGGCGACGCCAACGAGCCTTTTGTGCGTCGAGCTGATGCACTCAGTGCCGTGGTCCGCCGGCGCCGGCGTGACGTACGGCCGTGAAACACGGCGTGGTCCTCGTCCCCAGCCGGCCACCCGGGAGTTCGCCGAGCTGCCGCGGGTCAGACCCAGCGTCGTCGTGGTTGACGAGACATACGGTAGCCTTCGCCTTCGACACGACACATGGAGCGGCACTTCAACCTCGTGAGCTCCGCTCCGACGACGGCGGTGGCGGCGGCACGGAGTACGACGTCGTGCACCAGGTGTTCACGGTTGGCGGCGGCGGCGGCGGCGGCTCGTCGTCCTGGGAGCCGACTGGGGACCCGCGGCATTCTACTTATTGCCACCGCCGACGACCCTCCGCCGAGAGAGCTGCTGCATGCGCGACGAGTCGTTCATCGTCGGGCGGCGTCATCGGCGACAGGCGTGCTCGTCGAAGACGGCGGGCGGTGGCTTGAGTGGTCGGTCGCCTACAGCGTGGAGCTGCTCCAACCCGTCAAGGACTTCGTCTTGCCCCTCGCCGTGGACAGGCGCATGCTTTACGAATTCAATGAGAGGAGGACGACAACTCTGGAGAAAGTGGTGGACATGAAGCGGGCGCCGGATTTGTACGGGGCGCCAAGGCCGCTGCTTCCACTCCGTTTCCTGCATCATACAGATACAGTGTCGTATGTGGATAGCCTTGTGTCCATTGATAGCCGCAACTATTAAGTGAGGTCTATTAATTGATATATAGATGTACATATATTTGATTGCTGATTTGTGGAAACAACAACATCGGGATGAGAAGTGCAGTTGCTCAACTCCAAGAATTAGCCCATGTTCCACTTTCGATGAGCTGATATGCATGGCAACCTCTTTTGTGCAGGTAATCCGTAATCCAGCTGTTCTTCAGTCTCTGTCGAATCAGCTGAAGATGTCTATGTGGGGTGACAGATTCAATAGGGGAAGAGGGGATGACAGGCGTGGGGGTGGCAGGTTCAGAGGTGAGAGAGACTACAATGATAGAAATTACTATCAGGGAAACAGGCAAAGAGAGTTCTCACCGTATCGCAGTGGTAGGCCAGGGGGGAACTACAGAGAGGAATACAGGCCACCAAGAAATAGGTACATGGATCAAGAGAGGAGAGAGGAACACTATCACAGGCCAGGAGAAATTGAGGAGAAGGATCTCAGAGATAGATTGACAGCAAAGAAGGAAGGAGTCCAGAAAGATGGAGATCAGACAAAACACTCTGATAACACAAAGAATCATGATCAGGATAGGGCAAAAGAAGTCAAGAAAACAAGTGAGAAGGAAGTTGAGCCCAAGGATGGAAAGCAGCCAAACAAGAAGGCACACTGTTATACATGTGGGTCTAAAGAACATCTAGCAGAAGACTGCACTGAGAAGCAACTGTTTTGCCAAATCTGTTTTGAGACAGATCATACTGCCAATAGATGCCTTCTGCGGTTTCAGAATAACCCAACTATCCAAATGCTGGGGTTTGGTGTTGCAGGCTTGGGCTTCTACTACATAGATGGGACTGACATGGAAGAAGTGAAACAAGATCCAAGAACAGCCTTGGTAGAGGTGATTGAAGGGAAAATGAACAAGAAGCAACTCGAGTATGAATTGCATGAGATGTACTCAGAATGGGATTGGGTGGTACAGCCTCTGGATGATAACAAATTTCTGGTGGAGTTTCCCTCTGTCAAGAAAATTGAGGACTTGGCATATTTCAGTGAACTTCCCCTAAAACACTTTCCAGCTAAGGTCAGGGTACAGAAGTGGAAAGAAAATACTAGGGCTATTGGGCAACTGCAAGAAACTTGGATAAGAATCAGGGGAGTGCCACCTACCTTCTAATGCTGGCCTGTCTACTGGAAGTTGGGTACTATGCTTGGATTACCAAAAGAGGTTGATATGCAAAGCGTCAAGAAACATGAATATGCAAGAATGAAAATTGGAGTGAGAAACATCTCAAAGATACCGATCAAGATAGAAGTCAGTTTTGCTGGATACTTCCATATGATACATCTCGAGATAGAGGGAGGTAGTGGAGGTCAAGATCCACCAAACTCACCCAAGAAAAGACCACCTGCAGATAAAGGTGGAGACAAAGAGACAGATGAAGAAAAGGGACAGGAGGATGTTAACTTCAAAAAGAAATGGGGAAGTTCTCAATGCAACGAGAATAAGCAGTACCCAGCCTCTGCCCCAAGTGGATTCAAAAGACAGTCTGAAGGGTGCTCTGAGATAATGGCTCTAGATGAAATAGTGGCAGTAAATCCGTTATATGCTGACAAGGAAATAGATGAAGACTCTGACAAAAAACAGAAAGAAGAAGCAGTAACAGTGACACCCAAGGAGAAGAAGGTACCAAGTGAAATTGGGGATATGTCCCTTGAGAGTAACACAAGTAACACTAACCCTATCCTGGAGACAAGTAAGGTGAGCACTAAAAACATCACTGTTCAGATGGAGGAAGGGCCTGGAGTTTTAGAAAAGGATAAAGAAGATCCAATGGTAGAAGAAGAGCAGGAGAAACACCAAACAAGTAATGAAACTAGTGAGGATAATAGCATCTCATGGTGAATATGCCAGAAGAACAACCTAACAAGAGAAGCAGAAGAGCTCAGGACGGCAGGACGGTCCAGGAGAAAGCAATGGCGAGGGTGGCACGAATCAACAACACAACAGGTATATCTACTACAAAAAATGTCAATACAAATTCCTTTTCTATTCTAGAAAATGATGAAATATTAGATAGAATAGAAGCTTTAGGAGCAAACCTAGGGTCAGAAATAAATGATTGCTGTCAAAAGGTGGATGTGTTGAGGGACATGGAACAGGCAAAAGCAGCTTTAAGTGAAGCAATGAAGGTGAACAGTTCCAATATAGAGGATAATATGGTTACTGTAGATAATGTGATTCTGTTGATAGAAGATAAACACAGTAATGATGAAGAAGAGGAGATCAATAATTTGAATGAAACTTTGGTGGATTTGTTCCAGCAATTGAAGAAAAAGAAGAGGATTGGTTCCTCTAAGAAGAAGAAGAAACCAAGAAAGAAGGAACAATGATAGGTCTCTTTTGGAATTGCAGAGGGCTGGCTAGGCCAGGAAAAAGTCTTTTTCTAAGGGAAACAGTGATCGCAGAGAAACTATTTGTTTACAAGAGACTCAAAGGAGATAGGTTCCTTAATTACATATCAGCAGGAAAGAAATTTGGATGGATTTTTACCCCTCCGAGACGAAGAGCAGGGGGTTTGTTGTGTGGTTTTGATTTGGATAAGTTCCAAATCATGTCAGAACAGAAAGGTATACTGTTTGATGGTGGATATATGCAATAAAGAGGACAATTTTAAGTGGTCTCTGATAAATATTTATGGGGCAGCACAAGTTGAACAAAAGGATGAGTTCCTAACAGAGCTAGCCCAGTTCTATCAACAGGCAAAGTATGAAATAGTAGCTGGAGGAGATTTTAACATCATGAGATTCAGTACAGAGAAGAGCAAAGGGTACTTTGATACAACGTATCCTGACAAGTTCAATGCTATCATAAATTGTTTTGAGCTAGAAGAGATAAGGATGACAGGAAGGAAGTACACCTGGGCAAGTAGTACCCACAACCCCACTTTCGAGAAGCTGGATAGAGTCCTAGTCTCAACAAAATGGGAGAACCAATATTCACTAGCAACAGTCAAAGCCTTATGTAGGGATGTATCAGATCATACCCCCCCTTCTACTCAAATACAAACAGAATAGAGAGAAACCAACGAATCAGTTCAGATTTGAATTAAAGTGGTTGCAACATCCTGAATTCAAAGAAATTGTGGAAAAAAGCTAGGAAGAAGAAGTTACAGGAATTACTCCTATTGATATATGGCAAGAGAAGAATAGAAGATTAAGGAAGAAGTTGAAAGGCTGGGGAAAAAATATGGCTGGACAGTTCAGAAGGAAGAAAAAGCAAATTGAAAGCATCATTAATCAACTAGACATCAGGGCAGAAACAATAAATCTTACCCAAGAAGAGCTCATTCTTAAAACTGAGGCTGAAGTAGCGCTATGGGAGCTTTTGGAAGCAGAGGAGCTGGAATGGATGCAGAAATCAAGGGAAAATTTTCTACTGAAGGGAGACAGGAACACCAAATATTTTCAAAGAATAGCAAACGGCAAATCAAGAAGAGGATTACAAGTTTAGAACATGAAGATAGGGAGATAACAGAGGAAAAAGAACTGAAGAAACATGTGACACAGTTTTACAAGCAGCAATTTGGCCCAGAACAGGAACATAATATTCAGTTACAGGAGAATAATCTCTGGATTGAGCAAGAAAAAGTTAGCGGGGAGGACAATGTTTTCTTGACAGAACAATTCACCGAAGAAGAGGTAAAGAAAGCAGTTTTTGAGATGGAGACTAACAAGGCCCCAGGGCCAGATGGATTCCCTGCTGAATTATATCAACTGTGCTGGGATACAATCAAGTCAGACTTGATGGAATTACTATATGCATTTCATGAAGGAACTCTAGATATCTCGAGACTGAATTTTGGAGTCATCACCCTGCTACCAAAAGTCAAAGAAGCAGTTAGAATATAGCAGTACCGCCCCATTTGTTTATTGAACTGCAGCTACATGGTGTTGACCAACAGGCTGGCTGTGATAATAGACAAGATATTTGTGCAGAATTAGAGTGGCTTTATACCTGGAAGGAATATCATGGAAAGTATATTAACGTTGCATGAAATCCTGCATGAAACAAGATCGAAAGGTGACACAGGAGTTGTTCTTAAATTGGACTTTGAAAAGGCATATGACAAGGTACAATGGTCCAGTTTGAATCAAATCATGAGGCTAAAAGGCTTTGGAGAGAGGTGGTGTAACTGGATAAACAAAGTAGTGCAAAATGGCCAAGTGTGTATCAAACTGAACAATGAAGAAGGAGACTACTTCAGAAGCTACAAGGGTCTCAGGCAAGGAGAACCTCTCTCCCCCTTCCTATTTAACCTTGTGGCAGATGGCTTGACTGCTATGATTAGGAGAGCTCAAGAAAGGGGTAGGATTGAAGGATTAGTTCCTCACCTGATCCCAAAAGGGGTAGTAGTACTACAGTACGCCGACGATACAATCTTGACTTTCAAGGATGATATAGACATGGCACGCACAATAAAGTTAATGTTGTATACATAAGAGCAGCTAACAGGTCTGAAGATAAATTTTATCAAAAGGGACGTGATTTATCTAGAAGAGGACAGTGAGAGAGCAAGGCAGCTAGCAGCACTATTTGACTGCAACATTGGGTACCTACCTATCAAATACTTGGGAGTACCAGTTTCATTGAGAAGGTTGAGGGTGTCTGAATTGCTATATCTGAAAGAGAACGCTCCAAAAAAGTTTGATGGATGGATTGGGAAGTTGATATCACAAGGTGGCCGGTTGACCTTAATAGATACTAATCTAACATCCATACCTATATATACTATGTCAATGTACAAACTTCCAAAATCAACAATCAAAGATATGAACAGGGTCTGTGCAAGATTCCTATGGAAAGGAGGGGGGGGGGGAGAAGAAAAGATATCACCTAGTCAAATGGCAAATTGCAACTCTTCCAAAAAAGCAAGGTGGACTGGGGATCAAAAATCTGGAGAAACAAAACTTATGCTTACTGGGGAAGTGGTTGTTCAAAAGCATGAGTGGGACTGGGATATGGAACAGGCTGATAGAAGCAAAATACTTGAAAGGAAAATCCATCTTTCAGATCAAGCACAGAAACTCAGATTCAGCATGTTGGTCAGACATTTTATCGCTGAGACAGTTGATACATAGTGGTTGTAGATGGAAAATTAGAACAGGAGAGCGAGTTAGGTTCTGGGAGGACAGCTGGGTAGAAGACAAACCGTTGGAGAAATTATATCCTGAGTTATATGAGCTTACATATCAGAAAGAGATAAGTGTTAGGAAAGTGATGGAAGGATTAGTTCCTTTGTCATTCAGAAGGAGACTCACTGCAGAACAAACACATCAGTTATACAATATAGTCATTAAAGTAGAACAGGTGCAGCTGAATGAATACCCAGACAGCATATACTGGCAGTGGGACTCCAAAAAGCAGTATACTGTGAGATTACACTCAAGGTTGAGAGTACCAAGGTTGGAAAAAATGTGGAAAAGTAAAATACCACTGAAAGTCAAGTTCTTTCTTTGGCTGATTTCCTGGAACTCTATCTTAACAAGAGACAACCTATTGACAAGAGGATGGAATGGTAATGGTAAATGCTCAATGTGTGATAAAGCAGAGACCATAAATCATTTGTTGTTTCAATGCCCAGTAGCATCAAGTACATGGAGTCTCATATGTCGATGCCTGGGTGCATAACAAAACCAAGATCTATTGCAGAGTTTATTAATTGGGCGCCTCTTCACTTGCCGGGCAATGAAGAAATACAATATGTAGGGCTGGCAGCTCTATCATGGGCGATATGGACGACAAGAAACAGCGTTGTGTTTGATCAGTTCAAACTCAATGATCCTGTTATTATCTTTCATAAAATGTGTGCATTTCTTAAATTTTGGGCAGGTCTACAGAGCTCGAGGAGGAGAAGAATGCTATCGAGAATGGAGTGGAGTTCCTAAGGAAGCACGCGATGTTGAGCTAAAGGAAAAGTCATCAGCGTTGGTGATTAGGCAATGAAGACCGTGAGAAGGAGGCAAAAACCGAACCGACTGTAAATGAAAAGGCTGTGGAGATATCGTTTATGCTTTGTTCTTAGCTTTGTTCTATCTTTGTAGCATAAAACTGCATGGGATGTTTCGAGAACTTGTAATGCCTGAATAAGTTGTCAGGCAAAAACTTGAAACCTGATACTCTATATCAGGATGCGCTGTAAACCGGGACCGTTTTTGTGGATCCTTATTCAATGAAAAAGGAGGCACAGGGGATTTTCCCTCGGTCTAAAAAATATATATAGGCACCGAAATCAACCCGCTACTACCATCTTGGCATCTTCTGCTCCCTCCAGGGATCCACGCCGTGGCAAGTAGCCGTCCTCTCTAGCCATGACTTCGAGGCCGATCGATGGTTAATTAGGGAGGGGCACTCTCTCTCGGACGGGTCTCCCTTACCGTCAGGAGCAAGCAGGAGCTGTGAGTTCCACTTTCAATGAGCTGAGGCAACAAAGTTCAATACGGCCATATGGACTTCTTCAATCCAGCTCGATTTTGTGAACTTTGACCGAAACTGGGCAAGATGAGGTGATTCATGCATGCGGAAGACCTCAATTTGACGGGTCTCCTTTGATTTTGGGCGAGATGAACTTTTGCAGAACACTCATATTTGGTCCAATGTGATGCGACGTGAGGTAGACGAGCTAGTTGCCCTGAAATTCGCATGCATGCGTTAGCACTATTCCCATTCCTTTGCTTGGTAGGCCACATGCACGGTGATGAAGCTCGCTGTGGAATGCCATGGATTTTGATTGCATCAGAGTCCAGAGAACGGTTTGGTTGGGACGTAACGGGGCAAGGGAAGAAAGAGACAAGAACTAATGCAAGGACCTACCGTTGCTACCGTGCACCTACTGGAAGGACGGTTTCGTTTTCTATATCAAATGACGTGGAGTGATTTGGTAGTACTACTTTCAGTTTAGGTGCCATTTTAGGCTTGGACGGGGAATGAAGGGGACAGCACTGAAAACGATAAGCAGTAAATTAAGGAGAAGAGAGATCGAGAGGAACCTGCATCGGAAAGTGTCTTCTGTTAAGCGATTGGGTAGCGGGAACACTGCACATTAGGCCAGCTCAAGATCTCTATCAACGGCACCAGTCCTCGGGTCTGGCTGGAAGAAGTTCCTCGAGGAGAACAAACTGAACTGAATTCTACACCTTTATCGCACGTTCTGGCATCTCGTTATCGCAAGAAGTAGCGGTGTATGGGTTATATATTGGTGTTCAAGATCGTTGCAATATTAACATGTTTCATAATATTTTGTCTTGTCGCAATAAATTAAAGTTTTGTTATTATGTTGAATAATGTATACCTTCCCAGTTTGGAACATAATTTAGAAACACTTTGTGGCCAGCAACTGCGCGGAAAAGAGAGGTCTCATACGTCAGACTTCCCTTTTTTCCTCATTATATTTCCTTATCATCAACATTACAGTGGTGTCCTGTTTTCTCTTTTTAGAGTGTTTATGACTGCAGATTGATAGGAGGTTTCCTGTGAAAAGTGATCACGTGGATTAGTGATCACATGGACCTATATATTGGCTCTAGTTATTTGCGGACCCTGGTGCGGTCGGCACCAACAACGACCAGATGAGTGCAGCTCCACAGAGCAGCGATATGAACCTATTGAGCTATCAATACTTCTTTTGCTGGTCGCCATTGCTGGCCACCTCGGATGGAAGTGGCCAAAAAAGGGTACAGGACAACATGCCGCAAGAGATGACGATAAGGGTTTTTAAGAAGAGACCACTGATTGTCAACACGAGCAGAAACCAGCCAGACTCACATACTGACAATGTATTCCATTCTCCAATGGAGTCAAAATATGGCTAACAATGGAGCAAAGCCCCATGTCGTTGGCTCTTGTGGTGGCTCTCAATTGGAAAGAGATAGGTGCATTGGGAGGGAAACATGTCAATTATTTTGGAAAAACTACTAGAGATGTTATAATGCCAATTATTAGGGGATGGAAAAGGAGTACCTTAAGTGTTTTGTCAAGTTCGCTGCAATTTGGAAACAAGCTTGTTTCATTTCTTCTGAGTTCCTGTATATTCCAATTATTACCTGTTTTCTCTTCGGCTCCTGTCTTTCAACATAAATTGGTGATTCATTTACTATGAAATATATTGTCTTCTTACGCCCTACATTACATTTGTCTATAAGCAGAAAACAAAATGCATAAACTCAGTTCATCCATTTTAAACAAATCAAAGGGGCACACTGAAGGTATATCCACCGCGTAAATCACCACACATTCCGGCTCTTCTGGGCACACTTACAAAAACTCGAGCCAACCAGAGAATGACAGACCGGCTGAATAATCTAAGCAAACGGTTCAAGAAAACCAATGGTACTAATTTTCTGCTGGACACCAGCACTAAATGTACTGAAGAACTACACCTGATAACATCGACAATTATCGCAACGGATAAGGGAAGTTCCTCACGGATGAGAAGTGCCCCAGATCAGGCCAACACTATCACACCCATGGAAGTTTCCATGGAATCTGGACCCCACAAGAGGATGACAGTTGCAAACACCTGGCCTCGCATGCCAATGTGCCCAATCCAGTCAATTCATGGCTTGATAAGCACCCTTTCCTGGAAATTTATGTACCACCTCTACATATGATTCAATCATCCATGGGGTTCCATTTATACTTTCTAATGTTGTGTTTTTTATGATCATGCTACCCTCACATCATTTTGTACCAGATTAGGTCACCATTTCTTTGGAATGCTGCACATTTTATATTGGGTTACATATAGAGTTTCGGGCGCACGCCGGTCCCATCTGATTCAATGTAGGACATGAAACTAAGCACAGAAGGTTTGAATCTTGTAAACACATCGAGCTAAGAAAATCTGCATTAGTACCTCCATTGACTGTTCAACTGAACTACACAATAGTAGTGTAGCCTGACTTACTGATAATTGTACATTCCAAATAAGAGTCTAATGTTTTATCAAAGAGTCACATATGATAGAAAGTGATGGCTGTTTGATCCCTAGTTTATCGATGGTGTGATGACGGCAAGCCACAGGGTGCGTTCAATGACAGTAAAGGTGCAGACATCGCCCAGCTTGATTCCATTCTCCTTGTAGAACATCCTCCAACCCAACCCCGAGACATGGTGGCAGTTATTCTTGTACGGGACAACACGCACCTTCCAAGACATGGCACTGCTCATTGAGGTCTTGAGGGTGATAATGCAGGGCTCGGAGAGTCCAATCCCCTCACAGAAGCCCCGTGTCAAATACTGCAAGAGTTGCAATTGCATTAGTAAAAAAATGCAGGCAATAATTAGAGCCGTGGATGAATAATGACTGCTGAACTGAGCTATTCGATTTTGATAATATATTTTTGAAGTGCAAAGTGCATACTTAATACGTGAATTATTTTTTCTGGTGCTGATGTTGATTCGTATATCATGTGCAATTAAAGAACCAAATAAACAATAGTGTTAGTATGCTGGCAGAAATATCAGAGCTACTAACATTCTATATCCGAGCACAACTTCTAAACATATTTGTCCTGCTGAATGAAACAAGTTTATCCTAATTCGATCTTGCTCTTGTTAATACATAAACGATTGTGCTTACAAGTGTTTTTTCAGCCGTGCTGGTATCGACCTTCTTCTCTATCCAGGCACCGGGTTGCATGCTATTAAAGACACATCGTAATAGCTTCCTCTGTCCCATACTATTTGACCTGTCATATTCGCTCTTTCGCTTCCTGCTAGAAGCAGAGGGAGTTTCCTGCTAATTATGAATGAATTTTAGTGTTAATACTTGAAAACGCAAAGAGACTACTGGGTTGATCACTAACTCACATGGTATTCCTCGGAACTTGTGATAATAATTAAAACCCATTGCGTGGGCTCGATGACGTGGAAGGTGCAGATGTTGCCTTCCTTAAGATTGTTGTCCAAGCAGAACCTCCGCCAACCCTGCCGAAGAATGTAGCTGCCATTCTTTTGTGGGTGACCGCACACCTGCCATTCGGTGTTGTTTCGTGAGGTCCTAAGTTTGATTGTGCAAGTTCCCTGCAACTTAACTGCATCGCAGAACGATTTTGCCAAGGACTGGAAAATAGAATCTCATGGTCAATGATTCAATATATAACATAAAGGATGAATATTGACTGCTAGAGTGAATTATGTTAATAAGTTCAATAACATCAACATAAATGACATATACACATACACTAAATGTATGGTAAATATATTGTTCAGAAGGAATAATAGTTCCACTTACTAGTTCCTTTTTAAGAGTGTTGGCATTTATCTTCTTCCTGATCAAAAATGGTGGCATGGTTCTATAAATTGACCTCCACTGTGATGACGCCTTTTTCGAGGAAGCCATGCTGGATTCTAGGTTTTCTTGTTCTTCATCTCTAGACAAAATATTGGTGCTCTTCTGAATGGATGCTATCTGCTCCTCTCCCATATCTGGTAAATTTGAAACTTGATTAAAAAAGTTAGTATTTGAATTCTTGTGTAAGTTTCGCGAGGAACTGCGGCAGCCTGCGAAGAGCAGTTGTGACGCTGCTCGTGGTTGCTGCAGCTATCTGATGGAAATATGAGGTACAAACAATCAGTTTGAACTGGGAATTGGAACTTCATTAAGTAATTTATAACTAGAAAACTAGCAAAAACATCAAAAACACAAAAGCGAACCTGGATCACTTCAGCCCTAGTTTAATACAAGTAAGTTATCTCACACTTCCCGATACCAGTCATTGTCCATGCAGAGCCCATAATGAAATGTTCCCATTGGCTAGGAAGGCAAACCGAAGCAAATCCAAAACTATCAGCAGAGTTTGCACAAATGTAATCAGGATGTAAGAGTAGGAGAGAATCAACCACACCTATTCACTCAGCATTACAGGGTATTTATACATGTACACTGGGTCGCAAAGCAACCGGTTGATCCTACATCTATGGGAGCGTGAGCGAGACTCCTGGACGCACGAGCGTGCATGGTGGCGAGCGAACGTAGCGCGCACGGAGACGCTTCCAGTCGTTGGCGCCGTGGACGCGTTCTGGCGAGATACGCGGCCGAGGTTGAGTTAGTTAGCATATTCCGCTAACACCCCCCCTCAGTATCAGCTTGGTCCTTCGACAACGCAGATACTGGTGCGGAATTCGTTGAACGTAGACGACGGCAGCCCCTTTGTCATGACGTCGGCAAACTGCTGTGTCGTAGGGACATGGAGAACGCGAAGCTCGCCGAGCGCCACCTTTTCTCGCACGAAGTGAATGTCCAGCTCTATATGCTTCGTCCGCTTGTGATGCACTGGATTGCTTGTCATGTAGACGGCAGACACATTGTCGCAGTATGCCACCGTAGCCTTGGGGACGTTGCACCGTAGTTCGCCGAGGAGGTGCCGCAGCCAGCAGCACTCTGCAACGGCGTGTGCCACTGCGCGGTACTCCGCCTCCGCACTTGAACGCGAGACGGTGGCTTGGCGTTTCGATGACCAGGACACCATGGAGTCGCCGAGGAAGATGCAGAAGCCACTTGTTGAACGCCGCGTGTCGGGGCAGCCCGCCCAGTCCGCATCTGAATATGCGGTGATGGTCGTCGAAGAAGAACCAGTCAGGTGCAGCCCATGATTTGTAGTGCCACGAACGTACCTCAAGATTCTCTTGATCAGTGCCAAGTGACTGGTGCGGGGATCATGCATGTGAAGGCAGCATTGTTGCACGGCGTAGGCGATGTCGGGCCTGGTGATCGTCAAGTACTGCAGTGCGCCGGCAAGGCTGCGGTACTCCGTCGGATTGTCCACTTTGGCGCCGTCGTCCCCGGACAGCTTGCCATTTGTGTCGACCGGTGTGTTGATGGCTTTGCAATTTTGCATCCCGGCTCGCTGCAGAAGATCCTCCGCGTACTGCGCCTGGGACAGGAAGAAGCCGGTGCTGGTGCGCTGAACGTCGACGCCGAGGAAGAAGCTCAGCGGCCCCATGTCCTTGACCTTGAACTCTGCTTGCAGCTTGGCGATGATCATACGAAGAAGGCGATCTGTGGATGCGCTGAGGATCATGTCGTCGACGTAGAGGAGGAGGTAAGCCGTGTCGCCGCCGTGTTGGAGCACAAACAGGGACGAGTCCGAGCGTGTCGCCTTGAAGCCGATGGTGGAGACGTAGTCCGCGAAGCGCGTGAACCAGGCTCGAGGCGCCTGTTTGAGTCCGTATAGGGATTTAGACAACAAACAGACGGCCTCAGGCATGGATGGGTCGATGAAGCCGACGGGCTGCTGGCAAAGAACGCGCTCTTGGAGATGGCCGTGCAAGAATGCGTTGGAGACGTCCAGCTGATGAACCGGCCACTTCCGTGAAGCAATCAGCGTGAGGACGGTGCGGATCGTCGCTGGCTTGACCACCGGTGTGAAAGTTTCCCCAAAATCCACGCCGGCGCGCTGCGTGAATCCACGCACGACCCACCTGGCCTTGTATCGGTCGAGACTGCCGTCGGGATTCAGCTTGTGTTTGAAAACCCACTTGCCGGACACGACATGTTCACCGCGTGGTCGTGGCACAAGGGACCACGTCTTGTTGGCTTGCAAAGCTTGAAATTCTGCTTCCATGGCGCCGCGCCAGTTCGGATCTCGCAACGCGGCGCGCACTGAGGTCGGAATTGGTGAAATGCTTGTCCCGTTGACGACCATGGCGTACTTCGGGTTTGGCTTGCGGATGCCGGCCTTGGAGCGCGTCACCATGTGATGCGGCGGTCGTTCTTCCGCCGCCGCGCGCCGTGGCGATGGAGGCGGCGGTGGCGGGCTTGGCGTAGGACTGGAGTCGTACAATGGCGGCGCGCGCGGTGGTGACGGAGAAGAACCCCCCCCCCCCTGAGTTGATGTCGTGGTGGGGGACGTGTTCGCCGGCGTCGATGGAGCAGGTGAAGGCGGCGCCGGCGCGTACTGCGGACCCGGCGCAGGAGACGGTGTCGGCGTCGGAGTGTGTGGCGAGGTAGCTGCGTCGCGATGCTCGATGTCGTTGTGCGCAGGGGCGGCTGATGTCGAGGTACGTCGCCGTTTGGACAGCATTGGAATGTCGTCCTGCGCCGGCAAGTCGTCTGCCGTGCTCGATGGCGTCGTGGCTGGCGTGTCGCGTGTCGGCGGCTTGGCGAAGGGGAAGCAGTGTTCGTCGAAGACCACGTGCCTGGAGGTGATGACACGCCTTGTACTGAGGTCGTAGCACCGATAGCCGCGGTGGTCGGCAGGGTAGCCGAGGAAGGCGCAGGCGGTGGAGCGGGCGCACAGCTTGTTCGTGGCGGTGGCCGCCAGGTTCGGGTAGCAGAGGCAACCAAACACGCGCAAGTGCTCGTAGGTAGGCTTGACGCCGAAGAGCAACTCGTGCGGCGTGATGATGCCTGTTGCCTTGCATGGCCGCCTGTTGATCAGGTAGGTGGCAGTGTTCAACGCCTCAGCCCAGAAGGAAGAAGGTGCCTGCGCATGTAACAGCATAGTACGTATGCAATCGTTAATTGTGCGCAGGATGCGCTCGGCTTTCCCGTTTTGTGGTGAAGTGTGGGGGCACGAGAGGCGGAAGAGAATGCCATGAGAAGAGAAGAAGGAGCGCAAGGCAAAATTGTCGAATTCCCGCCCATTGTCCGTCTGCAGAGCGAGGATAGGAAGCTGGAACTGTGTGCGCACATAGGCATGAAAGGAGAGCAATGTTGGTAACACATCTGATTTATTTCGAAGTGGAAACGTCCAAACAAAGTGAGTGTAATCGTCAATGAGAACTAGATAGTACTTGTACCCTGAATGACTCAAAGTTGGAGATGTCCAAACATCGGAATGTAGCAATTGAAAAGGAAATAAGTTTGAGAGCTCGACAACTCAAATGGCAGCCGCACATGTTTGCCTAATTGGCAAGCATGGCAAAGATGTGCGGCTGTTTTATTACAGTGAAAATCAAAAGATGGCAGCATCTTGATCAACGAATCTCTGCCCGGATGCCCTAGCCGCTGGTGCCAGAGATCGGTGTTGGTGGTGGAGGCGAGCATGGCGCGCTGTGGCGGGAGGCAGAGCGGGTAGAGGTCGCCGGAGCTGTTACATCGGAGCATCTCCCGACGAGTGGCCAGATCCTTAATAGAGAAACCCCATGGGTCAAATTCAACAGAAACAAGATTTTCACGAGTGAGTGAGCGAACAGAAATCAAATTTTTAATTAGATCAGGGCATAAAAGAATGTTGGACAAGCTAAGAACAGAGTTGGTAGTAGGAATGGCGGCGGCCGCGGTGTGAGTCACCGGCAGCGTGGCACCGTTGCCAACAGTAATGGGAGAGTAGATAGGGACTGGACGGAGGGAGGTGAGATTACCAGATTGGCCGGCCATGTGCGAGGAGGCGCCGGTGTCGAGGATCCACTGGTCGGCGCTGGGCGGCTGTTGCAGGGGTACGCCGGCGTTCTGGAGCGCCGTGTACAGCGCCTGTTGCTCGTAGGCGGAGGGCGCAGAGGGTACGCCGGCGTGGTACGCCGGAGGTGGGGGCGGTGCCGCGTACATCGCCTGCTGCGGGTTGGAGCCGGGGCGTGGGCCAAGGACGCCGGAGCTCGGCGGCCGGAATGGCATGGACCACGCCTGAACGAGGCCCATCCATGGGTTGTAGGCCGGCGCGTAGCCGCGGCCCGCCGGGCCTTGGCGCGGCTGTCCGGTGGGGGCGCCGTAGTTGTTGCCGCCGTAGGTCGGAGCGCCGCCGGCGGGTGTCGAGCCGCGGCCGCGCTTGTTGTTGTTGCGGTTCCGGTTCCGTCCGCCGGAGTTGTTGCCGTTGGTCTTCCCGGCGGAGCTGGGGGCGCCGTCGCCGCCAGCGGATGGGGTTGAAGAAGAGCCGCTGGTGCCGGCGTACATGGCTTGGTGGAGCGACTGCTTGGCTTGGTGCTTGTCGTAGGTTTCCTCCAGCTGGAGCTTGGAACGCGCCGTGCGGAATGTGTGCGGCGGCATGGCGCCGGTGATGTTGGGCACCATGTAGCGATACTTCGGGTTGAGACCACGAAGCATGTTCAGCACCTGGCTCGACTCGGAGACGGGCTGGCCGACGTCGCGAAGCTGGTCGGAGAGGGACTTGAGGCGACCGCAGTAGTCGGAGATGGAGAGGTCGCCCTGGCACAGCGAGCGGTACTCGGCCTCGAGGTAGATGGCGCGCGAGAGCTGGTTGTCGCGGTAGAGATCCTCGATCTGGGCCCAGACCTGGAAGGCGTTGGCGTCGGGTTGCCGCACGATGTCGAACACCTCCCGGGAGACGGTGGTGTAGAGCCAGTTGACGATGCTTGCGTCGATCTTCTTCCAGTCGGGGTCGAGGGCGGTGATGAGGTCCGGCGCGGCGGCGACGTGGTGCTCGAGGCCGAACTTGGCGAAGACGGACTCGAACAGCAGGCGCCACTGCGGGTAGTTGAGGTCGTTCATGTCGAGGATGAGAGGAACATGAGCCCGGATGTTCACCATCTGCACGGAGGGAGCGAGGCCGCCGGCAGCAGGGGCCATGGCGGCGCCAGTGCTGTTGCCGGCGACGCGACTGGCTGAGGACAGAGAGGAGCTAGAGGAGGTGTCGAGGGAAGGGTTTGGGGTGGAATCAGGGGAGTAAACTGGATTGTCATCCATGGCAGCGGAAACTTGATGGGCGAACGGATTCATTGGCAGGATCGTTCGCCGCCTGATACCATGTAAGAGTAGGAGAGAATCAACCACACCTATTCACTCAGCATTACAGGGTATTTATACATGTACACTGGGTCGCAAAGCACCGGTTGATCCTACATCTATGGGAGCGTGAGCGAGACTCCTGGACGCACGAGCGTGCATGGTGGCGAGCGAACGTAGCGCGCACGGAGACGCTTCCAGTCGTTGGCGCCGTGGACGCGTTCTGGCGAGATACGCGGCCGAGGTTGAGTTAGTTAGCATATTCCGCTAACACAGGAGTCCTAATTAATATATGGGTCAAAAGTAAATCTAGGCAGACACCCTAATCTTATTTTTAGGTGCCATTGCAGCACGCAGTCCCGAATCGCACACCCCACCCCCCCTCCGTCCGTCGTTGCCAATGCAGTAGATCCGCAGTTCACCTGGAGTCACCGCGGTAGCGTACACGGTACACTCATTGCATGTCCCTGTGCCAACTTCGCCTTTAATGTGTATCAGTGCATGGAGATCACTTAAGGGAAAAGGCTGATGGGCAAGCAAAGGCCAGCTGTAAGAAATATAGAAGCACACAAGAAAGCATGGCTGCATGTATATATGCTGGATGCGATTCGGCCAGCCATCCCATTCAAATTACGGGCATGTTTAGAATCTGAACAACAGGATATGGGATTTGTTTGCTCCGACGAAGCGATCAAATTGAGCATGATTTGTAAGATCGTCTTTGATCTATTGAGAAAAACTGGGATTTGGGACAGACATGGAAACTCGGGACAACAGTGCTGCTATTTCTCAATCTAATAACAGCAGAGCACGCAGCTGTGTATGGATGCTGAGTTTGCTATTCATCAGATCAAATACGAAACAATGAAAATAACTTGCTACAAAGCAAAGGTGAATCAGATCAACATGTTGAATCTTTTTTTCAGAAAGCAAAGATGAATGTTTCAAGGATAATTACATAGCAATGAGTAAGATATCGTCCAAAATATGAAAACGAATGGACAAATTGACAGTAGTCAACAACAGTTTGCTGATACATCCATAGTACGTGTAACAGCCATTAATTACTGGATAATAGATAGATATGGTTGACCTCTCGTTGAGAAGACCACACAAATTCATGAACTCCAAATTACAAGATCTACGTTTACCTGTAAGATGGTGCGGTGGCGAAGTGGCGAGGACAAGGCAGCCGCTGGCGTCGAACGCCTTGATGGTGAGCAAGCCACGGCCGCGGTGACGTAGCACCACGAGCCATCCCTCGCCGACGCCGCACGCCGCCGCGAATTCCGGCCACCCGCGCCCCAAGAACCGGCCGTCGCCGTCCTGCTCCACCTTGACGTGCCAGATCTTGGCAGAAGGGCCGACCAGACAGGCCTCGCCGTCACCGATCTCTTGCGCGAGCTCGTCGGGGATGCGCTGCAAAGAGGAATAAAATCCGTCAGTTTCAGTTTCCGCACGGCTGAGACCACGTCGCCGGCGGCGAAGGAGTTGCTCTTACGTACCAGACTGCGATGGGTAAACGGCAGTAGCAGCCTGAGGTTGTTGGATTTGGAGACGCCGCGGTCGCCAGAGGAAGCCATGGGCGCCTGGGTGAAGTCCGCCGGCGACTGTGAACTGAGAAAAGAAAGGGGAATGTTTAGGGTAGCGCTGAAAACGTGTGTGCCAGCACTACCATTTAGAGGCATGCAGTGAATGACTGCCAACGGAATCCTGGTCCTCACTCGTGAGTTGCTAACGTACGCTGTCCCAGGGTTCTTTTTCTAATTTAAAAAAAAAAACGCTGCCCCTAGGATAAGATTGGCCACGTACCTTCTTCCATCTAGACCGTTGATTTCTCTTCCGTAGCAGCACATGAGGCTTCGCGTATCATCAGGGAATTCTCTCCCGTAGCTCCAGCAAAAGTCTTTTTTTTTCCGGTACAGCAAAAACCTCTCGTTCGTCGGCCAAATACACATACTTCTACAGTAAGGCTCCTTCAGATTATTAGTTAGCAAAGTGAGAAGGAGGTCGCAAGAACCAACGCGAATCAGGTTTTTTTCACTCAGGGATCATTAAACCTAAAACCTATCCAAAAACATATATGTGTGCTATGAGTGCGGTGAAGAAAACCTGACAGCGAATCGGTGGTTTCCAGGTCATATGTTTACTTCGTCGTTATTACTGGCTGTCTAGGGCCGTACCCGAGAATATTGGGGCCCTATCTGAAATGTGAAATGAGGCTCCTAATATGCATGACCTAATATTGGGGGCCCTGTCAGAGGCGGATCCAGGAAAATCAGTCATTGGTGTCACTTCTATAGAATTCTTGTGTATGCTATACGATCAACACTGATTAAACTATTATTTTAGTGAAGATTAGCAAGTGACACCACAAAATAGGACTGCCTCTGCCCCTGGGCCCTGTACCAAATGTAAAAATATGCTTGTTTGATTTTTAATAAGTATAGCCCATCTAAAACCTAGAACCTATCCAAAAACATGAAAAACCTATCTGTAGCGCTATGAGTGGGGTGGAGAAAACCCAACAGCAAATGTGTGTGTGTGTGTGTGTGTGTGTGTGTGTGTGTGTGTGTGGCGCGGATGAATATTGACTGCTAGAGTGAAATCTGTTAATAAATTCAATAGCATTAACATGAATGACATATACACAGCAGCTAATTAAATGGCATATGGTTATATAATTCATAGCTTTCATATAATAATATGTAGCATGAACTTAATTATATTTAGGTAATTGAAGTAAATGATCAAAGGAGAATGTTTGGCGCTGCTGTCAATAACGAAATAAAAGCTACTAACTGAAGTTTAATGTCATACCCTAATGAATTTATGGTCTATATTCTTGTTCAATGGATGGTAAATTTTACTTATCAGTAGGGAAAATAGGTCCACTTACAAGTTCCTTTTCAATTGTGTTGGCATTTAACTCCTTTCTGATGCAAAATAGTGACTCAGTTCTATAAGATGACTCCCGCCGTGATGATGTCTTTTTCGAGGAAGCCACGCAGGCTTCTAGGTTTCCTTGTTCTTCATTTCTAGGCAAAATAGTTGCTCTTCTGAATGGATGCTACCTGCTCCTTTTCCATATCTGGTAATTCGAAACTGAATAAGAAAAAAAAAGTTAGTATTTGACTTGCACTCAAATCCAAGATATAACTACGTCGTAAATTTATTTAATTACACTCACTTTGCACCAGTGCAGTGTCTAAGTTTCGACGCTCTTTCAGATTATTAGTTAGCAAAGTGAGAAGGAGGTCACAAGAACCGACACGAATCAGGTTTTTTATCACTCAGGGATCATTAAACCTAAAACCTATCCAAAAACATATATGTGGCGCTATGAGTGGGCTGGAGAAAACCCAATAGCGAATCGATGGTTTCCAGGTCACACGTTTACTTTGTCGTTATTACCGGCTGTCTAGGGCCATACCCGAGAATATTGGGGCCCTGTGTAAAATGTGAAATGAGGCTCCTAATATGCGTGACCTAATATTGGGGCCCTGTGGCAAATGTAAAAAATATGCTTGTTTGATTTTTAATAAGTCACAGCTCATCGATTTGCAAAAAAATAAAAGGAAACTGTGAAAACCCACACATCAAGATATTAAGTTTGTGCTTTATGACGTGAACAAAGATAAACTCAACATGTTTGCATTTTATGATGAGTTGAAGCATTGGCTGCTACAAATTCAAAGATATTGGTAGAACAAGGTAAGAACACGAGAGTTGGTTGAAAAACTAAACAGTTGATATTGTCTAAAGGAGGGAATTGGATGTATCCATAGCCGGGTTTGTCTCAGAGAAATTCATGAATCGGTTTATACATGCAGAAACTGAGAAGAGGAATCAGTTTTGCTCGATTTTGCATGGCGTTTTTAGAAGGTAACCAACGGACTAAGCTTATGGATACAGATAACAAGAGTGAAACTTGGGAAGGTTACATATAGATGTTGAAAGGCCACGAGAGAACTAAAGAAAGCGTTGGAGTTGGCTAGGCGTTGCTGCAGTTACTTGATTTCCATTGATGGGCAACAACTAAGAAATCGTAATCAGTATGCACTAAGCAAAATTTGGAGGCCCTTTGCTATCGCTCATGTTGCAAGTTTGTATGGATTTTCATATTCCTCCCGGAGTTGATGGTTAACTGACCTGAGTCTTGGCCTCCACTTAGGATTATGTGGGGATACTCTCTCTTTAGTCTCATGTTGTATCACTTAAAACCTAGTCAAAGCACTGTGAGTGACTAAAGAAAGAAGCTCGTGAGCCTTGACTCTTTACTTGCTTTTTACTATTGTTTTACATACTAAGGCAATATATTTAACTACCAACATTTATTCAAACTAATACAGAAGTCAAATTTAGTATAAAAATAAAATGTTAAGGGGGCTCAGGTTTTTATGGCTAGCATACGCACAATTTAGAGCCTAAAAATTATGCACAATTTAATTCATCATGATTTTTTTTAAGAAAAAACCAGATATGCTTGTTTTTTCTATGATTTTGTGGAAAAAGATAGGGTTCTTTACAAAATTGTTCTATTAATTTTGTGAGTCTTCGTCACAAAAATTTGTGAGTCCGACCATGGACCTTCGCAAAAATTGTCACCCTCACTTAACATCCAGTTTCTGGCAGTGGTTTCATATACATTTTGCATAGATTAAATGCACGGAGACATACACCTGACCCAAATAGTTCAAAGGATACCTGGATTTGTTCCGAACTGGAACGTATGTAAACTTGCAATAAATAAATAAAATGTACTAATAAACACTCATTTCATGCAATCAGGCAAACAATCCAGAAATTAATAATCCAACTGGGTTAGGATATGAATTTACGACACATCACTGAATTGTTGCAAGTACTCATTAGCCCAAGTCTGTTTGCTGATAATATTCCACATTTCAAAACATTCAACGTCGCATACGACAAACGCAGTTTATCCACAAGTGACAACAACTTGCCACTGTGTGGGCTCAATGACAATGAAGGTGCAAGCGTTGCCTTCCTTAAGATTGTTCTGCTGGCAGAACCTCGGCCAACCATGCCGAAGAACGTAGCTGCCATCCTTCCGTGGGTAATCGCCTACATGCCATCCGGTATTGTTTGTTGAGATCCTAATTAATTTTGATTGTGCAGGTCCCTGCAACTTAATTGCATCACAGAACAATTTTGCCAATGACTGCAAATAGAATCTCATACTCAATGATTCACAATATAACATGGCACGGATAATTATTGACTGCTAGAGTGACATTCTGTTAATAAGTTCAATAACATTAAGATGAATGACATGGACTTTGAATGACATATGGTTATATAATTCATTGCTTTCATATACTAACATTGTTCTAACTGTTAGCCTGAGCTTAATTATATTTATGGTAATTAAAGAAAATGATCAAACGAAAATGTTTGCCACTGCTGTCCATAGGGAATAAAAGCTACTAACTGAAGTTTAATGTGATACCCTAGTGAATTTGTGGTCTATATTCTTGTTCAATGGATGGTAAATATTACTCATCATTAGGAAAAATAGTTCCACTTACAAGTTCCTTTTTAATTGTGTTGGCATTTAACTCCTTCCTGATCCAAAATGGTGGCTCGGTGCTATAAGATGACTCCCGCCGTGATGATGTGTTTTTCGAGGAAGCCATGCAGCCTTATAGGTTTTCTTGTTCTTCATTTCTAGGCTAAATAGTGTTGCTCTTTTGAATGGATGCTAGTTGCTCCTCTCTCATATCTGAGAAATTTGAAAAGTGATAAAGAAAACAAATTAGTTAGTATGTGACTTGCACTCAAATCCACAGCAAATACATACAGCTACGTCGTAAATTTATTTAAATTACACTCGCTTTGCTCCAGCATAGTTTCTGTAAGTTTCGACGCTCTTCGGAATCCATCATGATAAAAAACATGGACTCTAAATACCATGTGCCCCTCGTACTTCAACAGAGTTGTATCACCAGAATTGGTGGTCCCATGAGACGCCAGATACTGTGACCAAGCACCCGTGAAGAACACGTGTGGCTGATTCATCTCAAGCTGAATGGGAAAACGTTCCAGATCAAGGGGGTCAACTATTGTAGCGATATCATTTTCCATGTGGTCTTTGGTTATGTGCTGTTCAACAAATTCAGTTATTGGCTGAAACAATAGATAAAAGAATAAAAAGTCGGATCATATTAATGCAAAAACAAAGTGAAAAACAGAAATAACATTTTACGAACCATCTTTTCCTTGAATTCTTGTGTCAGCATAGCGAGGAACTGCGCCGGCCTGCGATGAGCGGTTTTGCTTCTTGTGGTTGCATCAGCTGAAGGATATAGATAATCAGTTTGAACTTGAAATTGGAACTTCGTAACGTAATTTATAACTTAAAAACTGGCAAAATCACCAAAAGAACAAAAGCTAACCAGGGTTACTTAATTAAGGCCTAGTTCAATACAGGTAAGTTATCGCACGCTTCCCGATCCAGTTCTAGGAAACCACTAATTTGTATTCTCTACAGAAGCAGCTGCACTTCTGTAGAATTACAAAATCACAGATTCGGCAAAGCATTAGCTTTCAGAATCTACACCGATCAGAAACTTTATCTCATTTCCAGTTTTCGGATAGGATTCCAATCCAAGAATAGAGTCTACATTTAATCACATGAGATGTCTCATATTTCTAATTTCATTTCTTTGAGGTTTTGACGCCATGGGAGAAAAAAGGTTCAAGGGCTGTTTGGTTTTGCGTCCCTGCATGAAATGGTCCAGGACACAATGTCGTTCGGCCGATTTTGATGCACGAAGCGATCCAGGATCAAGATGGAATATTTGGTACGCCTATATCCCTCTGTCCAGGATGGATTTGTGATATGCACTCAGCCACGATACGTGCAACCAAACACAGTCACAAGCTTCCCTCTATCATGAATCAGCAGAATACTTCTAAGGAATATCTAAGACTGCAACATTGCAACAAGCAGGCATATCACAAAGAAAAAGAATTTAAGATAAAAAACTTGGACAACGAAGACACATTTTTATATTATATAATGGGATTTTACAAGGCAAAAAGAGTGAATTCGGGAAATAGAAAAGGAAATGTGCAAGATTTTTGTGGGATAGCATTCCTGAACATAAAAGATATCACATTGTAAATTGGGAAACTGTTATTCTTCCAATTGAATTTGGCAGGTTAGGAGTCAAGAACGTGGAGGCCTTTAATATTGCTTTGTTAGGGAAATGGGGTTTTAGTCTACAGAATGCAGGGAATGAAAAGTTATTGGCTGAGGTGCTTAGAAATAAATATATTAAAGCTAAGGACACTAATATTTTTCATGTTCCAGTTCCACCAAGAAGTGGGGATTCAGAATTATGGAGGGGCGTTATTGGGTCAATTAAGGAAATGCATGGCTTTTCGATATTTGTATTAGGAATGGAAAAAACATAAGGTTTTGGGATGATTGCTGGATCAACGTGTGTCCTCCGAAATTTCAGTTTCCTGTCATATATGAAATAACAATAAATCAGAAATGTACAGTGCAAGAAGTATAGGGGCTAGTCCTTTTAATATCTAGTTAGAAGAGATGTACATGGGATTAATTTGGTATTAACCAGGTCATTTTCTATGCTACTTCTTATATGACCTCATGGGGTATTCTGTTGAAAGCAAGTGACAAGGATTTGCTGATGCAGTATGGGAGTGCGATGAAGGAATGTGAAGAGTCACAAGGAGGATGCTGAATTTATTTCTTGCATCGATCAATGGATGATCAAATTGAAGATGTTTGAAACCTTTGCTGGTTGTATTGTAATACTGTGTGAGATATGAGGAAAGCCAAAAAGACCAGGCACTGTAATATGGAGAAGTCTAGTTTATGCTGATGCTTTTAAGTAGCGATGGTAGATAGATGAAAAAGTAAGTCTGTTGTGCAGAGGTTTTTGCGTGTGGTTGAAAGGAGGAAATAGCCTATGCGAGGCTGATGAAATGTATATAGGTAGCTAGAACTGTTAATTTGCGTACAGCGCCCGGAAGCAAAGAGGCCTTTTTTTGTTTTTTATTCTTTGTTTGTAAATAACTAGAAGACTTTGCCATGCTTCTTCAGAAGCAGGGGTAATAAAATACACTATTTTCCAAAATAAAAAAGGAAAAACAAGTAGGACGAAGACCCTTATCTCCTTGAGTAGACCACCAAATGAACTCATAACATCGTTACATGTAGGATTCGGTGGCGAACTGCCGAGGACACTGAGGCAGCCGCTGGCGTCGAACGCCTTGATGGTGAGCAAGCCACGGCCGCGGTGACGTAGGACAAGCCATCCTGCGCCGTCCCCGCACGCGGCCGCGAATTCCGGCCAGCCGCCCCCCAAGAACGCACCGTCGCCGTCGTGCTCCACCTCCACCTTGACGTGCCAGATCCTGGAAGAAGTGCCGATCAGACAGGCCTCGCCGGCGCCGATCTCCTGCGCGGGCTGCAAAGAGGAATTAAAGATCCGTCAGTTTCAGTTTCCGCACGGCTGAGACGCGAGCGGAGCGGCGGCGAAGGCTTTTCTCTTACGTACCAGACTGCTGTGGGTAAACGGCAGAAGGAGCCTGAGGCCTTGTTCGGCGACACTGTTTTTAAAACTGGGCAGGAATGCGGTAAGGGCAGGATTTACTGGATCCTGCCGTTTCACTCAAACCAGCTCATGTCTGAAACCACTCCCTGAATGAAAAATGTCACCAAAATACATGTTCGGTTATTCCAGGTTGTTTTCTGTTCCTAGATGTTGCTCAACAAAATTGTGGTGTTAATTACGGCATGCCTGCATGTCTGTATTCAAAGCCAGAACATTTTGTCACTCTCTAATTGACTAGTCATAGAAGAGCATCAACCTTATAAATAAGTTGCATGTTACTTAAGTGAAACAAGAGTTTAAGTGATATCAAAAGCATTAAAAAATACTACAATTTTGCTGTCAGATCCCACACAGAACTCCATGATGTACTGTTTCTATTGAACACAAGGCGATGCTGGCCACAATACATGGTGTGCGAAGATATCTGTCAAAGATTGTGAAAATAAACAAAGTGGTAGTTAGTAACAATCTACGGGTATAAACATATTTGCATGAACGCCATTATGCTATGAAAATGCAGGTGAAGCAGTAAACCCTTATTTGATTGTTAAAATAAAAAAAACATATTTATCTCATAACTGAAATAAAAAACATATTGCATTTACATGAAGACAAACAGAGGCAGTTATCTATTTGCGTGCATCAGCAAGAACCCAGTAGAGATAGGGCAGGGAAAAGAAATAGCATCATGTCATTGTCTTCTTCCTCCTTTTTTTTTGTAATCCGATCTCTTAATGACGTGCTCATTGGAGCTAAATACATAGCAAGACAGATAGATGATTATATAACATAACTAAAAGTACAAGCATTAAAAAGTGTTCAAGAACTAGAAAAAATATAACCGAACAAGGATCCTAAATATCTACACAAATGTTCATAAATCAGAACCGGTGACCATTTGGCTATGTTATTGTTCGTAAGATTTTTTTTGGGCAAATACAGAACAGATGGCCATTTGGCTACCATAGCATAAAAAAAAAAAGGGAAAATTGTCTGGGACACACTGAGAAATTGTGGTTTCGTCCATAACACACCAACAAAGTCAAAATTGTCTGCAGCACACTACGATTTTGGAAACTCTTGTCCGTGACACACTATGACCATTTCATAATTGTTTTCAACTTTTTTATCTCAATTCATAGCATGCATTAGAATTTGAAACTTGGCACCAATGTACATTGTTGGATTATCTATCATTAAAAAATAAAGCTAGATTTTTTTTTGATTGTTTGCACCGCGTGATCATTGTTTTAATATTTAATTTGTCGATCAAATCATTAAAAAAATGGAATAAAATCTACCTCCATTTTTAAATGATAGACAATGCAACAATGTACATTGGTGTCAAGTTTCAAATTCTAATGTATCTTATGCATTGAGATAAAAAAGTTGAAAACAATTGTTAAATGGTCATAGTGTGTCATAGACAAGAGGTTTCAAAATCGTAGTGTGCTGCAGACAAATTTGACTTTCTTGGTGTGTTGCAGACGAAGCCATCGTTTTTCAGTGTGTCTCAGACAAATTTGCCAAAAAAAAAAACACTGAAGAATAAACTGTGAAGGAATTTCTCTTTTATGTCTGAAGGAGCAAAACTGAACTGTAAGTAGAAACATTACTATGAACGCTTGTTGCTGCACCTGCACTGAGAACTCCAGTCTGCACTTTACTTAATTACTACTACTGCACTGCAGGTTACTTCGTGCAAACACACTATCATCATCAGAGAAGTGCATAAATTTTCAGTAACTAATCATGATAAAGGCTTACAGACACAAGTAACCAATTATATATTGGAGACATGTTGAATGGATCTACTGCAACATCTTATTGGGTTGCATATAATTGATAGATTGAAAGCATGGCCCTCATATCCAACGGAATGGCTAAAAAAAAGGAAGCCGATGTCAGTCTGAAGTTCTGAACATCGAACTGAAAACCTTCTCTGAATACTTTGGAGTGGTAAATTCTGAAAGCAACACTACACCAACAGCTATTCGGTTGGAGTGGTAAGTGTTTTTTATATGTTCAGCACAAGAATCACTTAACGAAACATCACAGCACAAGAATCTATTCAGCGAAACAGAAAAAGAAAGCAAAAGCTAAGACCGAGAGCCTGATTGCCAGGGGCACACACGATAAGAACAAAAGAAAAACTGAACGATTTTCTTCCTTCTTCAATTCGTCTACACTATCCTGTTGTCTTCAACAAGTGACCCAGTTCCATCCTACGGTGTGCGAAGTAGGGGAGAGGAGATGAGGGGAAGGAAGAGAGAGCGTCGTGGCCGAGGGCTTACCGGAGAGAAGGACTCGGGAGGTGGAGTCGCCGTCTCCAGCCCGCGCCGCCCGCCGAGTCGCTGCCGTCTCCAGTCCACGCCGCCGCCGTCGCCGCAGCCGCCATCGTCTCCAGTTCCAAAGTGCGTTAGTTCGCGCCGTCGCAGACACGTCGCTCGCTATTTCAATCCGGACGATGCGACTCTAGTTTTTCTTCCGGGCCGTCGGGGAGGAGGAAAGGCCGGAAAGGGGCCGGAGTTAGAACGGGCCTGGTCTAAACGAACACAACCTGCTGGGCAGAACCATTTTGAGGCCTGCTCGATTATTTTCGGCCGGTTTCGCAGCCTTCGAGGCCCGGTTTGGCCTAACCGAACAAGGCCTTAGCCAGTAGTACGACTGAAGATCTTGGTTTGAATTGCTCTGTGTTTTGTGAAATTTGAAGTTTAGTCTCAAACTGATTTGGTGATGGCGGCCACTGCCTGATGCTGCTGTTGCTATGTTTAGTCTCAAACTGATTTGAGGGATGTCGGCAACAACTGGGCTATGTTTATGTAGTCAAGAACATGCATAGATTACTTCCATTTTTTCATCATATTGAGGTGTGGGTCAGGTCTTGAGTTCGATAAAAAGGAAGCAATCTCCAGCCCATATTTTTTTTTTGTGTACCTCTGAATTTGTTCAGAAAAGAAGTGTCCCAGTAACTTCTGTGGAACAAATTTGTAGCTAGACTTTCTTCCATAGAATAACATTAACCATAAATGCTTGTAGAGACCTACATGGGTACTATTGTTCATAAAAGGTACTTGCGCATTTGTTTCACTTTAGTATGAAAATTTTTTGTTCATGGGACTAAAGCAGCCTGCTCTAGTATATTATCTTGTAATGCAACAGAGCTTTTTGTTTGTCCCATTATTGCTAACATATATATATGATAGGTTGGAACGGACTGGTTTTATTTTGAGCTGCCCTAAATTTACACCAGTGGCACCAGTGGGAGCTTTTTTATATATAAAACAGCTACTGAATTATTCAGACACTAATATACTAATATTAGTTATTCTGTTCTCATATAGGGACTCATAAGCCTCGCCCTGCCAATAGTCATGCCGTAGTGCGGTGTTGCTTCCCGGCATTGGATTCCTCTTCTTCTTTGATTGGTGATAGAGGGGAGACCACAGCTGTGTAGAAATGCCATAGTCGCCACTATTTTTACTTGTACATTATGCTAATTACTTCACTCCATTTCAGATTGCCAGTTTATTTTTGTGCTGTTTGGATGCTCCAATTTTAGTTTAAATATGAGTTTCTTTGTCAGTAGAATAGATGCTCCAATTATTTTTATCCTGTTTGCCTTCAAAGAATCAATGTTGGCCTGATGCTTCTGGCCTGACAAATGTTGCAACAAGTTGCCTGTGCTTGTTGCTTCCACGCGGCAGATGGTACAACTTCATTTCGTAGAAGGCGCCTTCTTATTTTTTTTAGCTAGTTTAAATACTTAGTAGTTGCTTAGGCCATCTGTTTCCTGACCCAAATGCCTTCTAGGATCAGAGAATATTTTGCAAGTTTATTATCTGAAAAATTAACTACTACTGCTGCATATTGTTTGTGGTCAGTTTAAAAGAGCTTGGTAACAGTTAACTGACCATCATTACCCTCTCATTGTGTTTAAATATGTACTGCATTAGTACACTGTAGTGCAGGACCAAACATTTTAAGTCAAATTATCATAGTTACCTTTCTTTATTTGGTTTCAATATTATTGAAGACATCTTTGTTGTGTTTGTTTCAGTCCTGTGCGAGTTGAGAATGACAGAGTATCAAGCAGTTCTATGTGCATTTGGATAAGGAAGATCAAAATTCGGAATGTTCTAGCTGACAATAAAGATGAATTAACAAGTTACTTTCTAGCTGTTGTGAATCAAGCAAATGTATTTAATTTCAGTTTATGTATCACGGCTATTGTAGTGACCATTGTATTTTAGTAACTTGCTTTTGAGTAACGATGATGATGACTAAGCCAGTATAGAAATTAGATTTGGCATGTCATTGTATATTCAGTGTTGCTTGATGAAGGATTGCGCTGGAGTGAATTTTCATTCCTGTCCAACCGAACGAAGCTTTTGAGGTGCATGAATCATTCCTGGACAGACAGGAACCATGAGACCAGGATCCAGTGACACGAGTGGCTTCACTCGTTCCTGCTGCCGGAACCATTCAGCCATGAAGCAAAACCGGTGCTGCCGAACAAGCCCTAAAGGCAGTCAATCAAGTTCGTGACGTATGCTGTTGTTGACACCGGATTTTGGAAGTCCTTGGACACGTGGCGAGAAGATAAGGCAAGAGAAGATTGTGTCCGGAAAAAAGGGGCCACGTTGACCGGAGCAAGGAAAGATTCTGATCTGTTGTGATTAGCGCGTTAGTTAAGATAGGAATAAAATTAGTCTTGGAACAAAAGTTAGGAGGAGTTGTGTTTGTTTCCAAGTCGGTTACCTTGGGTGTATAAATATAAACCCAGGTGCTTGTAATCAGAATAATACACAATTCAATACAACTCTCAGCGCATCGCCAACCTGTTTTTTCTCGACGGGTTTCTTGTTCGAGCAGGCTGCATCGGCACGATCTCCGCTAGGGCAGGGAATTCGTCACCCCACGGTAATTATCTCGACTATCTAGTAACCTTCTCGTCTGGTGCTTTGATCGAATTATCTCACTGCACTGGGTTGATCGAATCTGCTAGTGTTGTCGGTTTAATTATCAGTTATCCGGTATATTATATCTATTTGGAACTGTTAGCAAGATCGACGTTGTTATTGCTGTCTCGGTTAGGTCCGATCCTACGCGACGTTTGTCTGACGAACATAGTATAAATAGATTAAATATATTCGAGTCATCTTAGATCGATTTGTCAGCTGGTCTTCCACCTATTATTTCTGATAGAACCTTATTGCTGTCTCGGTTAAGTCCGATCCTATGGGTTTTATTAGAATAGTTCTGTGACGTGACTTGGCCGATAGGTCGATCTAGGGTTTGATCGGGACGTTTAGCCGATTAGTTACCATAATCACTTTAGATTTGTTTATTGGTCGATCTTCCACCTAATTGCTTTAGTAATACCTTATTGTTGTCTCGGTTAAGTCCGATCCTACGGGTGTTGCTGGAGTGGTTCTGTGACGTGGTTGGCCGATATATTGATTTAGAGTTTGATCGGAGTGTTTAGCCGATTAGTTATCACACAAGTCTTTATTTAAAACCCTTTATATTCATCATTGCACTGTTTGGCTGGCTACGAAATATTTGTTTAAATATCTAGATCTAGCCAATAGTTTGCTGTGACTTATCAGATCTGTTCTTTTTTACTGTTAAATAGCCGATGATAAGAAGCCAATAGAACATAGCCGATAGCTGCAGTCGATCGTTTTATTTCCCCTTTGTTTATCTTTATCGACTGTTTCAGCGACACCTGAGTGTCGGCTATACATCGGCCTGTTTCTCGGGCTGGTGACCTAGTGAATTTGACCTTCTTGTCCTTTTGTTAGTTTTCAGAAAAACTGACTGGCACGCTTTGGGATTCGCACGGCGTACAAGACTTGGTCCTGCACTGAAGTTAATCAGATCTTCCAGGGCATTTGTGTGGTGATTTCCGGATCAACACACTTTTTGGCACGCCCGGTGGGACGCGTTCAGTTGAAGCCATGTCACAAGACGGGACCAATCGACAAGTCCAAGATTGGGGCACATAATGTCATTCAGGTGACAGAAGATCAGCTGAGTGATGAGCAGAAGCAACTACTCATGAAGAACATGGAAGACTATAAAGAGTTGTGTCTGCAATCATTCAAGAAGACAAGGGGAGGTGTGGTTCAGTCCAATCCTTTTCCCATGCCGGTTGTCGTGGATACTTCCAAGAAACCGGCGGGGTCGTCAGATGAGAAGGCAGCAGCTGAAGAAATCCAGAGGGTGGTCAATGTGGCTGTCCAGAAAGCATTGGCAGAAGATTCACGCCATTGGTGAATTCTA
Source organism: Eragrostis nindensis (assembly GCA_012490785.1). Classification (NCBI taxonomy): domain Eukaryota; kingdom Viridiplantae; phylum Streptophyta; class Magnoliopsida; order Poales; family Poaceae; genus Eragrostis; species Eragrostis nindensis. The sequence continues at coordinate 366,658 of JAAXCT010000355.1, read as the reverse complement.
TCAAGGCTATGTTTGAAGATGCACTCAAAGCCGCCAGAGATATCAGAGTGACGGAGGAAGTACCTGTGCAGCCCCACCGCCAACATTGGCTGCCGGGTCGTCTCAGGTTCCATCTGGGAATCTGAGTGATATGATTTATACCGCCATGCATCAAGCGTTGATCAATCAGTCTCTAGTATTGGTCAACACCCTGAAGGACCTCATTATCAAGACATCCGATGGTATGATATACAATGAGGTGGGAGGTGGACCGATGTACTGTACTCCTTAGAGAAGTTATCGGCTGCCTCTGGGAACTCCTACAAGGGATGTGGGAGGACGGACTTTCCAGATTGCAGAACAATATGTGCCAACTGGTTCTGGAGGTAATCAAGCGTGGCCAGATCAGCAAGGTCCATCGTCAGCAGCAAGGAGCTCGGGGGCAGATGACTGGGCCGTCAAGATTGCTGATATAATGAGAGACCAATTTGGCCTGAAGTACAAGGTGCCAGATTTCTCCAAGTTTTCTGGACAGGATAACACATCGACCATGGAGCACATCGGCCGTTTCCTCACGCAGTGTGGTGAGGCTTCGGCTGATGACATATGGAAAATCAGATTGTTCCCTCTGTCGCTGTCAGGTCCGGCTTTCACGTGGTTTGCGTCGCTACCAGCTGATTCCATCAAAGAGTGGCGTGATTTGGAGCAGAAATTCCACAAGTACTTCTATGGCGGCACTACTGAGATGAAGCTCACAGATCTGATTGCTGTTCGTCAGAAGGCTGGAGAGTCGGTGATGGATTACATCCAGAGGTTCCGGGATGTTCGCAGCAGGTGCTACAGTTTGGCTCTGACAGATCAGCAATTAGCCGAGTTGGCCTTTCAAGGGCTCATCGGCCCCATTCGGGAGAGGTTTGCATCTCAGGAGTTTGAGAGTATTTCCCAGCTGGCTCAAAAGATTTCGTCTCATGAGAGCCGATTCCAGAGTGCTGCAAAGGGTAGATATGCTGCATATGCTGATTATGCGGTAGAGTCTGATTCTGATGAAGAAGGAGAAGAAGTGGGACTGGCTGAATGGACTAGGGGCAAGAAACCAGTGGCATGCCTGTTCATCAAGCAAGCTGCGCCTAAGAAAGGTATGATTTCAATGTGAACAAGCTGGACAAGATCTTTGATTGGCTGTTACAAGAGAAGTAGATCCAGTTGCCACCGAATCATGTGTTGCCTCCACCTGAAGAATTGAAGAAGAGAAGATGGTGCAAGTGGCATAATGCTCCATCGCATACCACCAATGAATGCAGAGTCTTCAGGCAGAGTGTTCAGGCTGCAATTGAGCAGGGTCGCATCAAGTTTGATGATCAAAAGAAGTCCATGAAGATTGACGGGAATCCTTTTCCCGTGAATATGGTGGAGTTTGGTAGCTCATCCATGATCAACAAATATCAGAGGAAGAGAGAAAGGGATGACTATGAAGAGTACAGATCTCGGGACGATTCGCATTGGGATTGTCCTTTCTTCAGATATTGTTGGGAAGAGGGCATGAAGTTGCCACCGATCGAAGGGTGCCCAGGCTGCAGCAATCATTCGAGAAGACTGTATCGAGAAGTGCCGTCTCATGTTTATGCCAGACAGAAGAGGGTTCCGGCTTTTGATTGGCTGCAGGAGAATTCAGCATCGCGTCGGCCGATGAGAGAAGCGCCACGACGACCAAACAGGGAGCGCAAGCCTTCTGTTCATGATCGTCTGGGCCCGAAGCAAGATGACGAGGCTGAGTTCCAGGAACTGATTGATGAAGAGCAACAAGAGCATAGGACTAAGCGTCAGCCGCAGTGGTGTCCTACTGGTATTTTCTCCAAGAGCCAAAAGAGAAGGGTACAGAGACAGCGCTGCAGGAGATGGAAGCTGAGTTCCATGGACTTGATAATGATGATGAGCGGCGTCCGCGTGTCAGGAAGGAGTGGAGGCCAAAGGTAGCGTCTGAGGTACAGAGGTTGGAAGCGGCAGTCAACGTTTGCATCATGCCGTACGAGTTTAAAGTTGTTGATGATGAAGAATCTGATGACGACGCTGCAGAGGCTATGGCGCAGTTGATCCTTGATCCTCAGCAGGCTGTGTTTGACAAGCCAGAAGAGTCTAAACGTCGGCACATGAAGGCTTTGTATGTCAAAGGGTATGTGAATGGTAAGCCGATGAGCAAGATGCTGGTCGATGGAGGTGCTGCTGTCAACATTATGCCGATGATTACCTTCAGAAAGTTGGGCAAAACTGATGATGATCTGATCAAGGCCAACATGGTACTCAGGGACTATGGGGGCAAGACGTCAGAAGCAAAAGGGGTGCTCAATGTGGAGTTGACCATTGGATGAACAACAACATGAATGTTTGCCCTCTTTTATACGTGAATGCTTTATTTAAAATATAAGGAACTAACGACAAAAAAAAATTGGAAAACCGATTCGTGGTTCAGTCAGAATGAAAGTGACCTATTTTTAGCATGTATTATAGACAGAGAAGCAGAGGAAAATTTGGCATGGCAAAGTATCATTTTTTTACTTAAAATTCAGCATGAACAAATAACAAATCAAAGGTTCTACAGTGATGTAAGAAACAACGTGGCTATTCATGACATACAAATGCATTAATTCAACCCCAGATTTATTCTGAACATCGAAGGCATTAATCAAGTCATAATATTTCTGCATGGTAACCAATTCCCTGAATACTATTTCAAGAAAGACACATTATATGTTTCTGATTGTACACGCAAATCAATGTGATATTGGTAGTGTTATGTTTGCTCTCCAAACATTTCAGGTTCTAACAGAAACTGGCAGTCAATAGAAAGTTGGATCAGAATTAAAATAGAGGTAGCAACGAAACAACTAATCACACAACCAATTAGGCGGAATAGTGCTAACTAAAATACCTGTACCCAAAAGTAGTGACTCCCAAACAAAAGGTTTCTTGGTTAGCTCTGGAATCAAAAGCACCGGGAGAAATCAGTGAGAGAGGAGGTTGACAGGTGGGCCCGACGGCACCTTTTCTTTTTCCCGAATTATTCAAAACTGTGATTTCTCTCAAACTTGTGCACGCTTTATAAATAGCAAATGCGCACCAAAAATCACATGTTGATAGATCAAAGGGTGGACACTCCATTTGTATAACATGCGCATCTGTATTTTGAAAGATTTCAAAATGCAGCAGGTCAAAGTTGGACACTTTTGAAAGTTTGGGCATTTATTAAAATACCTAAACAATGACCATAATTCCTGCAAAAATTTGAAAAATGGCTAATTGATCTTTAGTTTGCTCAGGATTTTTTGAAAGGGGGCAGTTGCATTGAGAAACTGGGAGTTACTTCACAAAGATCAAGATTGACCCAAATTTGAAGAAATTTGATTTCCTGCTGCTAGCTTCTTCGAATTAAAAGGGGAATTTACAGATCTTCAAAAATCATGAGAACATTTTATTTCTACCGAAAGTTAGCAAAAATGCTTCACATCCCAAAATAGAAAATTTGGGGTGTGACACCTTGCAACATCAACACCTAGCTACTGCAACAAACAAACATATCAGTTGCAAAAATGCAGTGGTCGAAAAATTTGCCAGAACCAAACATAACTATTGCAACATGCAAGCATGACTCTTGAAAATTATAGAATAGCAGAGCAGGCGAGTGGCGGCGCTCCCCCACCTCCACAGCACGCGCTGGCGGCACTTCGTCGGCGCATCTCGATCTCCTCTTCCCGGCATCGATCAACGACAAGAAGGGCCTCAGTGGACAGGGCATAATACGCCGCTCCCGAGGGAGCACTCCTTGGTGATGCACGGCCACCGGAGGCGAGTGTCGAGCTCACCAGAGTTCCTCCCGCGGAGGTGTGCGCTCGGCAGCAAACTCGAGATAAGCACAAATCGAGTCTAAAATCAAAGGGGAAAGCAGCAGGTGGTCATGGCAAAGCTAGATGGGGGCCTCACGAAGCTAACATAGCACAGCGGCGGCAAAAAATGCGGCAGCGCGGCAGCAAGCTCCACTTTAGGATGGCCTATGTGGTGGCGCCCTAATAGAGGGGAGATGGGAAGGGCTGGCGGCTCACCTAGAGCGGGTAGATGACAACGATGACGTTGAGATAGAGCGGATGGTGGCTCCTCGTTCGTCGATTGATGTGCGACGGCGTCGCTCAAGGCGTCGGCATACGTCCACCGAACCACCAGCCTTGACCTCAGAGCTTGGAGATCTGAGGGATTCTTGCTCCGGGAGAGAGGGAGGGCGGCTGGGGAAGAGAGGGAGAGCGCGCCGCCACAGCTCGGGGACCGCTGTGTGCCTCCTCGAAGAGAGGGAGACTACGGTGGAGGAGGCCTGCGACGCCGCCCAGAGGATGAGGAGGAGGCACCGCTACGCAGGGAGAGGCACCGCTACGGTGGAGGAGGCACCGCTACGCCGCCCAGAGGAGGAGGAGGAGGCCGCACACCTGCTCGAAGAGAGGGAGTCCGAGGCGGAGGAGGCTGGGGAGAGAGTGGAGAGAGAGCCGCCGCAGTGCTCGTTGTCGTAGAGAGAATGGAGAGAAGTCGGGGCGGCCGAGAAGAAACTGGAACGAAAGGGGCGTTAGGGTTAGGCTTTTATACTGAAGGACGCGTTTGGGCTGAAATGGGCTGACAGGCCTCGTCCGCCACTGTTGTGCCGCTGATGTCAGCACGTCCGCCACTGGTAAATAAATACCAGTGGCGGGTTGTGCTGACATCATATTCGCCTGTCACTACTAGCAAAGAATCTGATGATGTCAGCAGTGTCCGCTACTACTATAATGTTCAGCTCATTGTAGTGACGGAAATCAAGATATCTGCCACTATTCTAAGAATGGCTACGTCATATTAGCCCCGTGTTGTATTAGTGGTTTATACATTTATGGAAAGTGCAAGGAAACATTAGTTTTGTTAGCTTCACTACGCCATTATACAAACAAGTATAGTAGGAGGATCATTACTTAAACCGAGGAAGACAGCAACATATATTTGAGGTCTTTAAAAATAAGGTAATAGATGTCAAAGAATCCGTGTGCAATGAGGGGATTTTTTTCAGGATTCAAATGGCTTGGTCATGTTACTTTTTTCAGTTGCCTTAGTGTTTCCGTCGTACCTCAGTAGCAGTGCATCATTTTTGGCGATGCCATTGAATGTCTCGAACCGCGACCAGCCACCAGAGAATTGAACACATTACCTGACCGGTCCTTCTCGACCTTCACACAAAAACATTTGCCGCGCAGGTTGAGAACGACGGTCACAAAAACATTTGTAACATGAAAATAATTACCCCATAGAAGGTAACTATTGTGACATGCAAAATTAACTATTATAACATGCTAAAAAGACAAATGAAACAACACACACACAATGAAACACACACACACACACACACACACACACACACACACACACACACACACACGCCCGCGCGCGCCTACACTGCGCCCCTCGATCTATGGGGCTCGGTTTGCGATGGAAGTTGGATGGCGAGACATAGGAGAAGAAGGGGTGAGACTCACCGTGCGTTCGTGATGTGGTGGTGGTTGCCGGGAGGTTGCGCACGGGGGGATAGGCGAATCGGCAGCACAATAGTGATATCAAGGTAAGGCTACGGAAGCGGAATGAAGTGGGGGATGAGCTTGGCAGCTGAGCCACATCCGGATGGAGCTCAGCGTCGATCGAGTTGGGAGAGGCGGGGAGGCTCAGAGCGGCCGGGCGTCAAGCTCGGAGAAGGCACTGATGGTGACAGCAGCTGCGGGAGGCGGCGGTGTGCGGCAATAAGGGAAGGCGTGGAGGCGGGGCCCTTTAATAGGCACGGGTCCTAGGGCAATGGGGCGCGCAGACCAATGCGGCGGCGGTATTGTGGCTGGTGGTGGCGTACGGCTCGGCATGCGGTGCACTAGGTCGAGGCCTCTTCTGGGTGGAGAGAGTGTGCAAGGCATGGTGGTAAAGCTACAGTTCTTCTCGTGCTATGCTTATTCTGTGTGACAAAGGGTGTTGGTAGCTATATATAATCTCTCAGAGGGCAACAGATATTTTAGATTGTCATGCAGGGCGATAATTTTTTAGGAAAGTGATGCTCTATCTGTAGCTGTAAATGAATACGAATTATATGCTGCCTGGTCATCTTTCCTTCTAATAAACGTTCCATTCGGCTCGTTATTTTTTGTATCCAAAGATAGGCACCCCCGGCGTTGGTGATTTGGCACAAATTTATTTGGTAGCCAGATTGTGCGCACGGTTTCCTGCAGAGGATTATCATGTTTGGTTGGTGGTGTTGAAATACTGCTTGTTTAAGAAAACTAACAGGCACGTGGAATTTGACAGCCGTGTTGGACAGCTGGCAAAATCAAAACTGGAAAGACTTCACGCTGGTGGCATCTCGTATGCATAACGTGATGTCTCTATAAGATGAAGGGCGTGTGTTCGGTTGGACTCTTAGGGTTCTCATCAGAGAAGTTTACTTCTCTCCTACCTGTTTAGGCAGAACATCACACACACACACACACACACACACACACACACACACACACACACACTCGCGCCTACACTGCGCCCCTCCTATCTGAAAGCATGGTACAATTAACAAATATTATTGGTTGCTTGCCACGCACATAACCAGATCACTGATGTCAGGAATGGCATGTGCTAATATATATTACTATGTGCTGGACAAGCTAAGAAGCCGATACATATGTACATACTTATTGTGTATAGTGCATTAGAAGAATGCTAGATGAGATCACATTTATAGACCTCCGAACATTATGCTGCACTTGTTGATGATGCTTTGTTGGAAGGTGTCGTAACTTCATTTAATAATGTTGATGATGCCTCATTGGAGTCGCATAGCTTGTTGGCCTCTTTGTTTCTGCAACACTTGGCCTCTCATTTCTGTACACTTGTCCTCTTATTTCTGTACACTATTAAGGCAAGGAAAAAGTTACAACATATTAGCGATGCAGATAATTCAATCCATAGTGAGGAGATGGGAAGGCATAAATATCTGAAACTAATTAAGTTGATTGATCACCCTATAACACGAATACACGATAAACACTTCTGGCTTTTGTCGAGCCCGAACCCTATGACTGCGAAAACCGTGTTTCCCTCGTAACTCAGAAGCAAAGCTTGACCTTCGGTTTGACCACTGGACACTAGGAACCATGCATGACCAACCACCTGAGAAGAACAGATTACCCAACCCATCTTTTCTTCAAATGTGCACGCGCGCCAGTATTTGCCGCCCAGCATGAGAAGTATGGCCAGGCCAGGAGCGTGTTCGTTTCAGCTTAACTAAAATGGTTTCATGCAAATTCAGGAGAGCAAATACCTTATTTCCAAAAACTTATTTGACCATTTCTGACAGTGAATCAAGCAAATAAACCGTTGCCCGTTTCTTTTGCATTCACACACCATTATCATTTTTCTAATATTGCCTCTTTGTTCCCACCAGATCGCGTGCAGTAAAATTTCTGGGCGCAAAGAGAAGAGACAAAAGAAACCCACTACCGCCGTCTCCATAGACGGCACGCCGCCTCCCGCTCCCCCTCACGCTGGACTGGCATGGCGGCGAGCAAGGGTTGGTCGCCACGCAAAAAGAAAGGCGCAGACCCTTCAGCTTCGGCCTGCACCAAGCCGAGTGCAGAGGTATGTTTCAATCAAAGCCCATTGTTCATACATAGGAGCCAAGTGTTGGCATGTGGTGGAGAAGGTCTTATTTGGCGATGCTAAAATGTTTCACTCAAAGCCCATTGTTCAAAAATGAATAAGCCGGCCATGGAGTGCAAATAATGTCTTTGTCATATCTTCAAAGGGAGGCATATGTCTGTCACACCTGAGGGAGAAAGGGAGTAAGGGAGCGGGGAGGCATATGCCTATCACGCTGGACGAGGAGAGGGAGGTGGGGAGTCGGAAGGGTCGGAAGGGATGAGGGAGAGCTGGAGTAGGGAGAAGAGGGGACGAGGAGTCGGAAGGGCGGCAGCTTGAGGAGGAGAGAGTTGTGGCTTGTGAGAGAACTAGGGGTAGGGGTAGCGTGCCTTTTAAACTGTGATTTTATTTCTCGGCTGAAAGCTAATAATGGTCCGTGGCTGTCTTTGTGGACAGCAAGCTAGTGGTGCGCCGTATACTAGCTTATGCGGTTTCCACACACATGTTATGTGGTTTAATTTAAACTTAGCTTATGTGGTTTTCACACACACTATTATTGGTATAAATGGTGCAAGTGTTATTTGAATTACTAGTGTAAGTCAGAGCTGCAGTAGGGAAAGAATATAATACACTTGTCAAGTATCTACAGAGGACCAACATCACTAACAAATTATCCGGCTAGTTACTGCTGCACAGGAAATTGTGCAATAACCCAAGTAGTGTATACGTAAAATACAAAAGGCGTTTGCAAATGAACAATGATAATGAAGGGTCATATAAGGTCCAACCAATAGTTGTTAGTAGTCAAATGCCTAACTGAATCCAAGTGTTCTAACGGATATTCTTGTAGAGAACTATATTGATACAAATTTATAGAGAATTGTGCAAAGCTAGCCACGCAAACTTAATTCTCTAAGTGTCCTGCTTTAACGAAATGGCAAAGCACCTACCTTTTTTCGTCAAAAAAAATTATAGAGAATCACATCAACATCTAAGATACGAAATAGCTAGGCATAAGATGAAAATATATATCATGATGAATCTAATGATGCTTTGTTCAACATAAAGTATAGATACTCATTCGTAGAAGTCTATTCAAAATTAAAATAATTTGACTTAAGACAAACCTAGAATTCGATTTGTTTTGAGACAGAGGTAGTACTTAACTGATGTAGTGAGACGTTATAATCGGGCATGCAGTGACTAATGAGTCACAAAAAGGATGCCTTCGTTAGAGACTATATAAAAATGTGTCACTAGTAGCAGAGGCCTTTCAATGGTAGCAGAGGCCTTTTGAGTGTGGTCCAAGGGCAGAGCGATCATTTTTACATTGCATGCACACATGTGGTGACTGGCCATGACATACAGTAATTAGTTGTGCACAATACATAAAAACGAAGATATTTCACAAAATGATCAGTGGTTCCTACTTTTCATATTTTGGTGACACTAGCTACATGATCCTTATAATAACGACAGCAAAATCACCAATACTCGAATCTGCGATGAGCTTAATCGCAATCCCTCGCTCAATATATAGAGTACCAATAGAAATACGAAATGGGGGATAAGAACGTACCATTTAGGGATTTCTTACGCTGAGGCAGACTTGAGTGTAGGCTGTTGGGCGCAAGAAAAGAAATAGTAATGGCCGTGCTTGCAAATCGCGGCAATCGCATCTGTCATCATCATGGGCGGCGATCTCGTCTGTCATCGCGCGGAGCAAGAGCGAGGCGGCGTCACACTCACCCGTGGCGGCGAGACGGAGCGAGTCGTCGCCTGCTGGGGAAGCCGAGGCGCTACGATTCACCAAGACACGAACGCATTCTTGCACGATAAAGATCCATTCGGAGAGCCGAGCTGAGGTGTGTAGACAAGTTATTGTGGAGCTTGTTTGTTAGGCTTGTTTATTTTTGACGTGGCTTAACTATTCCCTCCTTCCCTTAATATATTGCATTTCAGAGTTCAAAATTGCTCTTAAATATACGGCCTCCTTCTAACGGTTATGGTCATGGGCCAAGCCAGAATTTAGCTTTGGAGGGAGCGCCAGGCCCCCTCCAGCCCCTCCCTATAGCTTTGTTTTAACTCTAAAATTATCTTTATATCGAGATGTTTGTAAGCTTTATATTTAAGAATGGAGGTAGACCTGAATTTTTTTACATCACAATAGATCATTAAAACGGTTTTACCTAAAGGAGACAGGCACCAAGCGTCGAACTGATCTGCTGTGGAAGCCTTATACTCGTTTCATAAGAACTCAGCCTCCTATCAATCAGGTCAACGCTCTACAAAGAATGAGCAGGACACCGGCCACTATATTTTTTTGTAAGAAAATATAACGAGAAAAAGGGGAAACCCGAATGAAACCGGCTGATTACGGCCCGGTAACTGATTACAAAGTATTTCTGCATTTTGTTCCAGACTGGGACGGTGTGGATTATTCAACAAAATAACGAAACTGATATTTCTATACATAATTTATTGCAACCAAACAAATTGTTCTGAAACGTGTAAATGCAAGGATCTTGAACATCAAACAATATATAACCCATACACATGGCCTGGTTGTTCATTTATTGAGACCTAGATCACCAACGTGTGATAACGACATGCCACAGCGTGGCTTCAATGATTTTAAAGGTGCAGACATCTCCTGCCTTTAGTTTGTTCTCCTCGACGAACTTCTTCCAGCCAGACCCGAGGTGGTAGCTGCTATCCTTTTGCATGAGACCACAAACCTGCCAAGATCTGGTGCTCTTGATTGAGGTCTTGAGCTTGATTAATGTGCAGCGTTCCCGCAACCCAATCGCATAACAGAAGGCACGTGCCAAACACTGCAATAATCGTAGCCACACTTGGTAATTAAGGAAATGATCTATAATCTCCAATGCTCATATTACAGTCATCTCTGAACTCCATTTCAATGTGTTCTTGATTTTTCTAGAACATGCATTGCATGCATTTCATTAAGAAGAAATTAGAGTTTTACAACAGGTCGCTGCTCTAGAAGAGCAACGACCCTCCGACACACGACCAAAAGGCAAGTACATGAAGCACACACACACACAATACAAGCCAACCACCTATCACTGTGTTGCAAATTGCATGTATTTCAATGTGTTCTTGATTAAAAAAAAGAATCTTGAAGCGTATATGCATTGCAAATTGTTGTAAAAGAGTGAACGAATCAATATAATAGTTATTATTTAATTTTTCTGCATGCACATGTTATGACTAATTAAATTACTAATATAACTTGTTGGTTAGATTTTTTTTTTTAAGATTCTCCAACATGAGACAAAATCGTGTATATACTGTTTAAGAGGACATGTATTGTTCTGCAAATTATCAGTTTATATTTATGCAAAAAAAGATTTGAACAAAATTATCCTTTTCCTAGCTAACTGATATATATCAAGGGGGAAAAGATTACTCTTACAAGGTAATACTTTTTAAGTGAACTTGGTGTGATCTTCTTCTGTATCCAAGATGGTGGCCCAATCTCATAGACAGATCTTGTATATGTTGATGATGCCTTAATAATCAAATCACTCATGGAGCCTTTTTGTTTCTTGTCTCCTCCACTAATTGGCATGTCATTCTTGCTCCCACCCTCCGGACTGAACAAGGAACAAGGTGACTCCTTTTGCTCTCGAGTATCTGTAAATGTTGATGCTTGATAATGGAAACATAAGATAGGCTTCAGTAGACACAACAATCCACTGAATAGGAGAATTCAAATTATCAGGAAATGACATATCAGTGCTTACAACGCACGATGACGACATGCCATGACGTGGTTTCCATGACATTGAAAGTGCACATGTCGCCTTTACTTATCTTGTTATCCTGGCAGAAGCTCACCCAACCCTCTCCAAGAAGGTAGCAAACTTTTTCATATGCGAGGCCACGGACTTGCCATGACTTGGTGCTCTCCATTTCAGTCTTGAGTGTGATGACGCAGGCTTTCCGGAACCCAACAGAGTGGCAGAATTTCACAGACAAAGACTGCAAGATTGTGATGAAAATGAATTAATTTATTTCATGAAGCATCTGTGATCGATCAGATTGAGTTAGTACTGACACCTAACAAACTCCGGACTCTCATGACATAAGCTTTGGAAAATCTTATGAAGTCTGATATGGAATAAATCATATCATGTCAATGTTTACCTACTAAATATTCTAGTTAAAGAGAATTGGACACGTTTCATTTGAGGAATTACTATGCTTACAATAAGGTTCTCAAGCATGTAGGAGGTGATCTTCTTTTTTATCCAAGACATCGGTCCAATATGGTAGTCAGATTCCTTGTGTGACGACGTCTTATTCAAAGATGTTAGGGAGCTTTTTGGCCTCTTTTTTCCTTCACGACTTGACTCTTCACTGGAAGTATTGCTTTTGCGCTTCTTCGCGGGACAAGGTGATTCCTGTTGCTTTAAAATATCTATTGCTGAGGGGAGGGAAAAAGTCATCTATTTGTAATTTTATATCAAATTCAATGGGTTGTCAATCGATCTGAATGAAACTAATTTATTTCCTCACATTGTTGAGTTCCAGTCTTCCAGTTCTTCAGATCTTTCTGGACTCCATCGAGGCCAAAAACTTTGCATTTAAACAACATATTCCCTTCATATGTAAAGAGTAGAACGTCACCTTCAGAGATACCATGAAACGCCACAAACTGTGGCCAGCCATCTGCAAAGAACACACTGAATTGATTTTTCTCGAGCTCGATCCGCCAAAATTTTCCAAGGGGGCTGAAAAGGACGACCACCGGGCTGTTCATAACTCCTTCACTGACATAATGTTTAAGAAACTTGGCAGGGATTATCTGCAATGAAAAATATAGGAAAGGCAAAACTCGCAATTAATGCTCGTGATACAAATGAAGTACGAATATTCAACAAAATACTGGGCAGAGTGTGAGGGAAAACGATTTTGCAGACCATCTTTTCCATGAAATCCTGGTGAATAACTCTGATGAACTGTGGCTTGTGAGAAACCTCTTTGCTACTTCTTGGTGCCCTAACTGAAAAAATTGAGTGGTTTGGACATATTTATCATCTCAGAATTAATATGATAGTAACTGAAAAAATTACTTGTAATAACGTGGAAATTAACAAGACATTATAATTGGTAATTCAATAGCGCATCTAGAGTTCAGAGACAGTTCAGGAGAGTTTTGCAGGAAATAGCTCCATTCCTGCAGCGAGAAGGCATCCAGCCCATTTGAAAAGGAAGCCTCTCTCATACTAATTTATTCGGATGCCACATTTAATTTTACGCACCAATCAGTGCATTCCACACCATAAAAGGATGATTCATTTTTTATTGTAGAATTAGATAAAAAGCTACATAAAGTAGGAAACGCAGAATCTACAAATACTCCAGGCAAAATATAAGGCCACCAAGATTCTAGCTTGTCACGATATCAAATATTCCAACTTTTTCATGGAAAATAAAATGCCTCCGAGTAAAAGAAAAGGGAATAAAATGTGCTTTCTTTTTCAACGTCCGGGAAGATTGTGAATACACATGCCTAAACTAGCGGCATCCAAGATTATTCTTGCTGCTATAATGTTTACCTGCCGCCGGTGCAACGAACTCTTTGATGCAGAAGCTGGTGTCGAAGGCCTTGACGGTGAGCGCGCCGCCGCCCTCGTGCCGGAGCACGACGAACCACCCGACGCCGACACCGTGGGCGGACAAGAACTCCGCCCACCCGCGGCCCAGGAACGCGCCGCCGCCGTCCCGGCCCACCTCCACGGGCCAGACCTTGCCGAACGGACTCACCACGAGGGCCGTAGCTCCGCCGTGCGGTTCGTCGCCGCCGCAGCCCACGCTCCCGCCGGCCGCGGCGACGAAGCAGCCGGCGAGCTCGTTGGAGATGCGCTTCAGGTTTACAAATGAGTTTAGTTCGGCAATGTAGCTGCGTTGGCCCCTTCAATGGAGATTGTACTTACCAGCTTGTGGAAGGAAGGAGGCATCAGCACCTTGAGTTGCTTGGCCCTGACAACGGCAACGCGGTCGCCGGATGATGCCATGGCCACAGGCGACTGAGACGAGGGCCTGAGGTTTTGCTCCATATGTCGAGTTAAAGCAGAGGATTTGCGAGTGCGGATTCCTGGCCCTTCGCCTTCGCAGGTGATTTATTTTTTTCGACCGTCTGATTTAATATAATAATGGCATGGCTATAATATCACACTACTACATCAATCAACCATCAACGTAGCACCAGGTCATCCGCGATCCGCATAAGTATATTTGGTAATAATGCCAATTATTGACAGATTTGCTTTTTAGTAGTTATATTTTTATATATTGCATCAGTTCTTTATACCTTATATATGATGAGTCATGTACTTACTTTTTTTCGATTACACGGTATAACTCAGACACATAACGCACGCACACTAGCACATACGTAAACCCTACCCCTACGAGTATCTTCGAAGACTGAGCCGCCAAATCCTCAAGATTGACGATTTTGCGATTACACAGTACAACTCAGACACTCACAATGCACGCACACTCGCCCCTATAAACGCACATACGCAAACCCTACCCTTATGAGTATCTTCGAAGACTGAGCCGGCAAACCCTAAAGATTGACGAAGTCACCACTGGCGCCTCACTGTCGACGGCTTCGTCGCCTCCCGCTAAACGCACAACGTCGTTAAATCCTAGAAAATTCTCCCACAGAAAGTCGAACCCAGGACTTCAAGTGCTACCGAGGCTTTTGTAACCACTAGACTACAGGCCGTTTCGCGAGTCATGTACTACCTCGATTCTAATTTATTTGTCATTCTAGGCTTAGATATTTTTTTAATATATTTGTCATTTACCAATGCATATTTATCTGTTTCTAGTACATTTATCATTATCTCTATCTCTCTTTTCCTTGTTTCTTGTGCACCTATTGTTTTTTCACCTCTCATGAATCATTCGCACTCGGTGTCCTCGTGCTTCTCAAACGGATGCTTAGTTATAAATAAATTAATTGTTAGATCTCATGAATCACAGTAAGGTAAGGTTCGTTAGGAAAATGTTTTGTCGAACACCAAACTTTATCACATTTTTCTTGTGCATATTGAACTATTCATATTTTGCTGAGTACCAATTGCCTTCCATGCCATTGAAAAATTTGAAAACACCCGAAAATGGCATTGGTGTGTCACTGACAAGGTGGGTCAATGACATGGAACGGATTATTCCAATAAATATGGCAAGGAACGAAGTACTACAGTCCATCCTACTAATTAATCAGAGAGCAAGATCAGGTGGCAATCAGCTACAATTCAATAGCATTCACATTCCTCAATCGCATTAATTTGTGCACAAAAGAAAAAAGAAAGCATATCCATACAAATCAGGCAGGCTGGCTACCATATGAGTTTTGCAGGGGTTCGGGCCGGCGCACTTGCTTTGCCTGTGACACGTATAAGATGTCGCCATTGATTTTTTGAGCTTAACCATTCGTCTTATTCAAAAAATTTAAAAAATATTTTTTTATGGTTTGTTTTATCACTAAAGAAAATTAAACGTAACTTATAAGTTTGCAAATTTGAACTAAAATATTGAATTAGACGAATGGTCAAACGTAACTTAAAAAATCAACGGTGACATCAACTTAAGAACGGAGGATTGTGACTAGCGATGTCCGAAACCCAAATCAAGTTAAGAGTTGACCAGATCAACTTGGAGTGAATACCAATGCAATGCCGGTTACTAGCCGATTTCTGTCTGGTTCGGAAGTTGGCGAAGCGTTTCCTACGGAGGTTTTTTAGTGATTTGTCCTTCTCCCGAATGGCTCTTGAAAATTGAAACTCTCCTCAATGTTCTTACCAATTTGCCCTCTTTTACATGCGAAATGACTGACTTGTCCCCACCATCTACCTTTCTCTCCTCGACCGTCCGGGTGCCTACAAGCTCGCCGTCATGGACGCCGCCGTGCCGCCCTGGCGGCGGACATTCGAGCTCGCCGTCATGGGTGCTGCCATGCCGCACTGGGCGGAGGAAAATGCAGCGCGGAAAAGTCTAAAAACCTCTTTCCAACGTGGAAAATGCAGCGGGCATCCCAAGATGGCTGAACGGGCAGGATAAGGACCTGAGCGCAGGATGTCCTCAAATCGAATTAGTTGTCTTGGTGCGCTCCTCTGACGGGAACAATAATCTGCAGCGGTCTCGACACGACAAGCCCCCATGCACATAATTCTTCACTCTCTGGAACAACGGAGGGAAGAAGAGAAAAAGAAGGAAGGTGAGACCGAGATTCTTCATGCACAGGTGTTTTGCTCCTGTTATAGCTCTTCCTAGCTATAGATTTCCAAAACGACCAGCCTAATAACGCCCCGCCCATGGCCATGATTTTGGCTCTATTTCATCGCCTACTGAAGTTTCTAAGACTGATAAAAAGTGACAATTAACCTGAAGCTTAAATAAGTATACAGGCCTTATAATGGTAGTAGAAAGCTTAGGCTGGGACATGCATGTCCATACCCTCTCTCCTCTGGCGGACTACTAATTTAATATAGGCTATTCACATGCACATAAACAAAATAGGCATAGAATAGCAAACATAAACAAGTAACTTTGAAACAGGTGTTTAACAAGGCTAAGGACATAGCAGACGGTACTTCTCTCTTAAGGTTCAGTTAAACACCTATCAGAGTTAGATATGCTGCTGCCAAATTCGTACACCCCAAAGCAAAATAAGAGTAGTATATCCAGTGTTTTATCAAGTCACTAGTGAAGTGATTCACATCCACGTCTCAGGTCAAAGCTACTTGACGTGCAATGACGACATGCCACAGAGTGGTTTCTACAATGTTGATGGTGCACACGTCACCTACCTTCAGTCTGTTGTCCTGGCAAAACCTCTTCCATCCTGCCCCAGCATGGTGGCTGCTGTTCTTGTATGGGTGAATACACGCCTGCCAAGACTTGGAGCTGCTCAGTGAAGTTTTAAGCGTGACAGTGCAAGTTTTCCTGATCCCAATAGCGTGACAGAAGGACGCTGGCAAACACTGCAAGAATTGCAACCATGTTGGTTTTGATTGTGATGTCTGGAAGAAACGTAAATGGACTAGAAGTATGTATATATGAGGAGGAGTACATGATGCATCACACTGGTTGATTACAGACTGATGGATCTGAATTATTGTTTTACACTTGTTCATATGGTTTCCATAAAAAGATCTTCAAGTTCTATACATGAGAATGTAATTCCAGAGCTGACTCTAATAAAGACAAACTAGTTCAATATATATTAAAAAACTCGACCAACCTAGGAGGAACTAGGTTGGTGGCATTGAAATATAAGAAGAATTAGGCATCCAAATTCGCATCGAAGACGAACAGGACTTGAACTTTGGTGGTCGTGGTGTACATCCACACTCTTAACCGACTGTGCTAGGCTCAGTTCCTAAACAAGTTCAATACATCAACGTGCTTTATCTTCTGAAAGCGTGCACATTTTTATCACAGTTAAAGCATCAAAAGAATGTATGGCACGTCCTAGCAAATTTTCAGTTCATATCTATTGTATATATAAAGGACATGAACGATCCTTCAAGGTCTATGAGAAAAAAAAAGCTTAGAAATGTAGTCAATTGATTATTTATTACACTTATCACATGATAATAATGTTTCACTATGAATTATCAATCTCTATTAAACAATAAATATAAATCTCAGATTATTCTCATCAGTAGTGGTTTTGAGAATCAATGGAAGCTAAAAGAGCACATGCAATTGGGCTACTTATTGCTAGAACTTGAAACAAGTCTACTAATTTGCTTGTAATATTGAAAGAAAATGATTATGCTTACAAGATGGTTTTCAATCGTGCTCCTGTTCATCTGCTTCTCTACCAAAGCCGGTGGCCCAATGTTGTAGACACAGCTCATCTTTGATGCCTTGTTCAAAGAATTCAGGGAGCCTTTTGGCTTCTTTGATCTCTCAGTAACTGGCCACATGTTCTTGCTCTTACACTTGCCACCAGAAGCAGAAGGGATTTCCTGCTGCTTTGGAATTCAAGTTAGTGTTGATACTTGATAAGGCAAACAGACAAGTGATTTAGTAGTCAACTCACATTGCAAGACGGATTTATATTTTCCTTACAACGTGTGATAACCACTTGCCACAGCGAGATTTCGACAACATTGAACGTGCAGGCGTCACCTTCCTTGAGACTATTATCCTGGCAGAATTTCAACCAACCTCGCACGAGCAAGTAGCTGCTATTCTTGCAAGATACACCATGCACCTGCCAATATTGTGCACTGTTAACTGAGGTCTTGAGCGTGATCATGCAAGATTCCCGCAACCCAATTGCATCGCAGAAAGCTGTCGGCAAAGCCTGCAACAATTCCAACATGATCACATTGGTTTCAGTAAGCAGTTGACAAATTAATTAGATCACGGTGGACAGCTACTGAATGCTAGATCAAGAAATTATTTGGGTTCAGTAACATGTTCTTCAAGTTCATGTACGTGGTACATATTGTACAAGACCTGGCATTATATTAAAAACCCAACACTTTAATCATGTGAACATTCACAAGTATTATCAGTAGTTTGACATAAAACGTATTATCAGCAGTTCGGCATAAAACAAACGTTTTGGCCCCTCTATTTCTCCACAAGAAAGTAAGACCTGTAGGCATAAATATCAAACGACACACCCTAGCAACTTTATCATATCCAAGATGGAAATGGTTCTGCTTACAAGATGTTTCTTAAGTGTGTTGGCATTGATGTGCTTTGTTATCCATGAAGGCCGCCCAATCTCGTAGGTACATTTCCTCCGTAATGATGCCTTGGTCAAAGAAGCCATGGATTCATTTGGTTTATTTTGTCCTTTAGTGTGTGACCAACTGCTTTTGCTCTTACACTTCTGAATTGAAGCAGATGGTGCTTCCAGCTGTTTTTCAATACCTGGTACTGCTGATAGTTTATAAGATAAAAGAGAAAGGCAATTCAGTTTTTAATTCACATTCAAGTCCTTTGATAGCAGATTTAAAAGTACCATAAATCTATTTAACTCACTTTGTTGAATTCTGATGTCTTTGTGTTTCGATTCTCTCTGGCATCCATTGGGCTCAAACACTTTGACTGTAAACACCATGTTTCCCTCGTACCTGAAGAGCAAAACATTATCTTTGGTGATGCCATTAAACTTCAGAAATTGTGCCCAGCGATCTGTGAACAACACGTCCGACTGATTCCTCTCGAGCTTGATGCGCCAAACTTTACCAAGGGGCCCCAAAACGACCTCCACTCCATTGTCCATGTTCTCATTGGGCATGTAGCGTTGTACAAACTCAGGAGGTACTAGCTGATAGAAGACAGAACACACATAAAAAGATTGAAGTCAGACCATTACAATAATTGAAAGCATTGTGAGGAAACAAAGTTGGCAGAACTGTTCAAACCATCTTTTCTGTGGAATCCGGTGGAAGCAAACCGATGAACTGAGGCCTCTGGAGGGCATCTTTGCTACTCATGGTTGCTTCAACTGAACAAAATATGAACTCACTAACAATCAGCTTGAACAAAACAAAAATTCATTCATTAATTGCTAATGGCTGCAGGGGAAAAAAAAATTAACCAAGATCGGAGATACGTATCATATATAGTTCAGTACAAAATATCTTTTTCAAGATTACTGATCCTAATCATTTACCATGATTATTATGTTTTTTCCCCTTAGAATTGGCAAACGGTGGAAGGACCGAAAATATCAATATTACAAATAGCTTTTTTTATCTCTCTTCCAACATTACATAATAAAAATAATAATATCTGTTCCACACTTCAGGATGAACAGTAGGAAAGGATCCTACATTGCACTCCCATCGAGACGAACATTTGAAACATTTATTACACAAGGAATGGAAAAAAAAGGTAAACTGAAAATATAATTGCACAAAGGAAGGAACTCAATCAAGTATTTCTCTTCCGGCAAATAACTCAAGTAGTATTTCTTTTGACGTACACGATGACACGAAAATTTCCAGGATTTGCTTGCGGAATCGACCTTTACCTGGATGTGGAATTGGTGCGCCGAGCTCCCTGATGAAGCAGCTGTCGTCGAACGCCTTGACGGTGAGCACGCCGCGGCCGCGGTGCCGGAGGACCAGGAGCCACCCCGCGCCGACGCCGCACGCGGCCGCGTATTCCGACCACCCGCGCCCCAGGAACGCGCCGTCGCCGTCCCGCCCGACCTCGACGGGCCAGACCTTGGCGAAAGGCCCGACGACGAGTGCCTGCCCGGCGCCGACATCGTCGGCGAGCTCGTCGGGGATGCGCTGCAGAGTAATGAATGCGAGATCAGTCACAGTCAGCAGCTTCCACGACCGGAGTCGAGTCGCCCGCGTTGAGATGGCAATGGCGTTGGGCTTACCAGACTGCCGCGGGAGAAAGGCAGCAGCACCCGCAGCTGCTTGCGGGAAGCGGCGCCATGGTCGCCTGACGTCGGCGACGACATGGCCGAGGACGCGTGCTTGGACGAATGTGTGACTGTCTGCCTCTTCGACTTCCCTCAGCTGCAGTTAAAGTGTGTGGTCTCATTTGCCGGTTCGCCCCTCGCTGGAAGCTAGAAACAGTAAAAACTGAATTATATCTGAGTTATTTAAAAAAACTGAAATGTTAAAAGATGATAGTAAATAATGTGATCTGGATTATATATAAAAAAATGTTAAAGCTAGTAAAAACTCGAGGCTTAGCTTGTACTAATAACTACATATTGTTAGGTTAGGCCTGCACAGTTTTGTTTCACCAAGGTATGCCACCAAGGTAGGCTGATGGCAGCGAGCCCGTCACTACAGCTAATGCCTACAGTGACGAGCATGTTGATGTCAGCGTTCCCGTCACTACTGCTAACACTTAGAATGACGGGGGCGCTGGCACTGATGTCAGCGTGTATGTCGCTACTGCTAACACTTACGATAACTGCATGTCAATGTCAATGTAGCCGCGACTACTCCTACAACCTATGGTGAGTGGTGACAAGCATGCTGATGTCATGTTGCTCGTCACTACTCCTGCCACCTCAGCTGACCATATGCTGCTCGACACTACTGACTGTACCACTATATATTTTAAATGTTGTGCCATAATCTAAATCACACAAAATTCAAAATCAAAATCATACAAAATTCATATCCACTTGACACATTTCAAAACAATGTCACAATAGAGCTTGATATTTAAAGTAGCAATGTATCCATAGCCCGACCTCCATTATTCCTAGTAGAAAAAATTGTTCCAGGTCATTGTTACAATTGCTCCAGGTGTTAGGAACAAATGTTCCAATATTTTGGAACAATTGTTCCGCTGGATCCCGTCTTCGGGGAGCTGCTTCTTCCCCTGGATTCCCTTATTCCGGTAGTTTGGAACAAATGTTTGGGTAGTTTAAAGTAATAGTGGGCCACGCGTTGTTCTTCTAATGGGCCTGTTGGGCCGAGTGCCCTAGGTGCGAATAACGTGAAGGCTGAAGCTTACATAGACTGGAGGAAAGCCTGGAATGGTCTCCACTAGCAACTTCATACAGGCTATTACATGCACAGACAAATAGGTTTAGAATAGCAAATATAAGTGCATATATCCTGCTGTTCTTATCAAGCCAAGCTAAGGACATCCTGCTGGCAAATTCGTACACCCCAAAGCAAGATAAGAGTAGCATCCAGTTAAACATCCAGCTAAGTTAGAAATCCTGCTGGCAAATATTATACACCCCAAAGCAAAATAAGAGTAGTATCAGGTGTTTTTATCAAGTCACGGGTGATCCACCTCTCAGGTCAAAGCTGCTCGACGTGCAATGACGACATGCCATAGTGTGGTTTCTACGATGTTGATGGTGCACACGTCACCTACCTTCAGGCTGTTCTCGTGGCAAAACGTCTTCCAGCCTGGCCCAACGTGGTGGCTGCTGTTCTTGTATGGTTGAATACACGCCTGCCAAGACTTGGAGCTGCTCAGTGAAGTTTTAAGCGTGACGGTGCAAGTTTCCCTGATCCCAGTTGCGTAATAGAAGGCAGCTGGCAAACACTGCAAGAATTGTGACCATGTTAGTTTTGGCAGTGATATCTGGAAGAAACTTAAATGAACTGCGTGTATATGATGACGTGATGTATTCAACTGGTTGAATACAAACTGCTAGATCTGAATTAATGTTTTTCATATGAGTTCAACAAAAAGTTCTTCTAGTGCAAAATACATGAATATGTTATATCAGAGCTGGCACTAATAAGGGATAATAAGTATTTGTTTCCTTTTGTGATGGCATATGTTATATGACACTTAATGCATGAAAAGTATGTATTTTTTCCTGCAACATGCAGGAGAGTTGTGTATCTTTGTATTATAGGGAAGATATGAACAGTTCATACAAAGGCCCCTAATGCTAGGACCAATGCATGAGAGGTCATAGCATACAAAAAAAAGGCTTCTTGAAACCCACACAAACAGAGAGCGATCAAAGGAGACTAATTCTGCCTAGCCTTGGCTCAGCAGCCGTCTTAGAACTAGTTCCATGAGGCCTCGAGCGCCAGCAACTGTCCAGAGTTCCTAAAAATAAGAGTGCTTAAATGGCACGTCCTAGCAAAACTTCAGTTCATATCTAATTGTATAATAAATTAAAAGGAGATTGTCCAGGTGGAAACGACTTTAGTACGTGCCATATGCCAGTGCCAGCTGCTAGCTCTTCTGATCACGTGGTAAACATGGCTATATTAGTGTTTCAAATGGCTGGATAATGGGGAAAATATAGCGACGACCCTAAAGGTTAGCTATTGACAGGGATGCAGGACTTGCACAGGGGATGTGTAGTTGTTTGGATACCAAAATTGACTCGTTCAGCAGATATGCTTCCATTAATACCAAAATTGAGTTGTTAGGAATGGCCTGGATATTTAGGAACTCAATTGGACTACAATTACAATCACAAAGTTCCTGAGAATGGCATATGCCGAATCGACCAATAATGACACTGAGAATCGATTATATACATATTCCTTCATACAAGAATAAATGTTCCAATTATTGGGTTGACTTTTAGATCACTAATTATTACAAATTCATACATCTAGCCATAATATATGATGTGTTAGACAGCATCCAATCAACCCAGCAAATGTTAGATACCAATTTTAAATATATTGTTTTGGTGAGTGATATATATCCAAATTGGATGATTTTTTTTTTACAAATAATATTTGTATGATATGTTGATTGTACAGTTTCTAAGATCAGTTAAAAAAGCTTATTGTAGGAGTCAAAAACCTTATATATCTATAAAAGGATGAAGCAGGCGATTCTTTAGAATGCAGTACATCAATTATGTTCTATACTTATCACATGAAAATAATGTTTCATGACAATTAGTATTATTAAATCTCTATTATACGATCAATAATAATTTCCACATAATTCTCATAAGGAGAAGTTTTCAGAATGTATGGAAGATAAAATAGTGCAATTAGGCTACCTATTGCTAAAAATTTAAACAAGTTTACCATCTTACTCAAATCAATGTAAAAAGGAAATGGTTAAGCTTACAAGACGGTTTTCAATTGTGTTGTTGTTCATCTCCTTCTTTACCCAAGCCGGTGACCCAATGTTGTAGACACAGTTCATCTTTGATGACTTGTTCATAGAATTCAGCGAGACTTTTGGCCTCTTTGATCGCTCAGTAACTGGCGACATGTTCTTCTTACACTTGCTGCTGGAAGCAGAAAGGGTTTCCTGCTGCTTTGGAATATATGTTAGTGTTGATACTTGGTAAGACAGACAGACAAGTGATTCAGTAGTCAACTCACATTGCAAGAAAGATTTATATTTTCCTCACGACGTGCGATATCCACATGCCACAGTGAGGTTTCGACGACATTGAACGTGCAGGCGTCACCTTCCTTGAGACTATTCTCCCAGCAGAATCTCAACCAGCCTCGCACGAGCAAGTAGCTTCTGTTCTTGCCTGACACACCATACACCTCCCAGTATTCTGCACTGTTGACTGAGGTCTTCAGTGTGATAATGCGAGATTCTCGCAACCCAATGGCACTGCAGAAAGATGCTGGCAAAGCCTGCAACAATTCAAACATGATCACAATTGGTTTCAGTAAGCAGTCAACAATTTACATAGATAACAGTGGACAACTATGACTGAATGCTACATCAATACTGTATTTCATTGGGTTCAATAACATGGATGATCTTCAAGTTCATATACGTGGCAGATACCATACAAGAGCTGACATTGTATTAAAAGCCAACACTTTAATCCTGTTAGCACTCACAAATATTATCAGTAGTTTGATATAAAACAAACGTTTTGACCTTTGCCTCTCCTAGAAATTTAAATCTGTATGTATGATCCTTCGATGACATACCCTAGCAACTTTATTATATCGAATATGGCAATGGTTCTGCTTACAAGTTGTTAGTGAACAAGAGTGTCAGTCATGCTTTTTTCCATAAACCGGCCCTAATGAACGGTTCCCTGCCAACGGTTAGCGACGCGTCTGTGTTGAACAATCACAGGCGAGTCAGCAGCGACATTTTTCGTATCTATTATTATTTAAAATGCATGAACTTGTCAGCTCGTGTCATCTAGGTCCATGAACTTTTACTTTGCAGTTTTAGGTCCACAAACTTGTCTGTTTGTGCCATCCAGGTCTATAAACTTTAACTTTGCAGTTTTAGGTCCACAAACTTATTTGGCTGTGACATCCGGCTCCAAAAACCTTTTTTTTCACACCGTTACAAGAGTTTGACCAAGGTCAAAGAGGGTGAGGCATTGCTAGAGAAGGCGACGTGCTCGTTCATGCAGATGCATTTGCAGTCGCCGGCCATCCCAGCACCAGCGTTTGAACTCCAGTTCACACCAAAGGTCCCAATCCACCATGAGGTGGTGCGGCAAGGTTCAGCAAGACCGTGTGGACGTGAACAGCTAGAACCGGAAGCTCAAAGCAACATACATTCGACGGAGGAAAATGACGATGGATAAACAACAATGGAAGGCACGAGGTGGTTTACTAGAATTTGAATGGAATGATAGGGCACTAAGAAGTGGGACTCATATGTCAAAGTCACATGATGTGCATACGTCTGATTTGAATGCTTAGTGAAGGGTTATGGATGTGTTATACACCTCTTCACAAGTTTATGGACCTCGATGACACAATCGGACAAGTTCCCGGATCCACAACTGCAAAATAAAAGTTTATGGATCTAGATGACACAAGCACAAGAGTTCGTGGACCTAAAACTGCAAAATTAAAGTTCATGGGCCTAAATGACACGGGCGGACAAGTTCACGGACATCCGGTGCATTTTACTCTTTAATTTATTACCGATGTTGGTGTCTTCTTTGTCCTTTTCTGTGGTAGTAAGTTGATGATTTGTATATGGCAGACTGATACTGTTGCTTTACATAGCGTGTTCAGTCTAGCAAAGCTTAAACGGCCAATGAATAACTTGCAAGAAAGCAGCCGTTCACGTCAGGAATGGATGGCCGTTAAGGATGTTGTTGTTTATATACTTTGAAAAGTAGAGATCACATAATTTTACGCGAAGGAAGGGTACGACAAGCAGGTCCCACGTGACACCCATATACCGACGACTGTTCCACCGATGTCGAATGACACCGACTTGAAGTCAATCCAAAGTTCAGACAAGTTCCACAAAAGAGACCATACCATCCAGCTTGCAAATCTACTTGTGTTTTGAAGGAATTGTCTACTCGTGTTTTGAACGAAGAATACTTGCCACCCTTCTTCAAGTAATTAAACTTCAGCTTTGACTTGCATACTGGGCATGGGAACTTGCCGTGAACACACCACCCGCAGAATACCCCATATGCCAAGAGGTCATGCAGAGAATACTGGTACCAAACATGCATTTTGAAGTTTGTCCTTGTTGCTCGATCGTATGTCAATACCCCTTCCTCCCAAGCATGTTCCAAATCATCAATCAGAGGCTCCATGAACACATTCATATTATTCCTCGGGTGTTCAGGAATAATCAAGGACAACAATATGTGCTGTCGTTGAAATAGGACGCCGGGGGGGGGGGGGGGGGGGGGGGGGGGGGGGGGGATTGAGGGGTATAACGAACACGGGCCAACAAGTGTATGGGGCAGCCCCCATTCCATAAGGATTGAACCCATCTGTAGCCAGTGCCA
Source organism: Eragrostis nindensis (assembly GCA_012490785.1). Lineage (NCBI taxonomy): Eukaryota > Viridiplantae > Streptophyta > Magnoliopsida > Poales > Poaceae > Eragrostis > Eragrostis nindensis. Next base: position 340,818 of record JAAXCT010000355.1, on the reverse strand, counting down.
CACGTACATTACGAGCCTCTTCTGCTTTCTCATGATGGATCCCATCAAAATGTGTCCAGGATTCACCATCGGCTGGATGTACAAGATTCTCAGGATGGTATCGCACTCCTTTTTTGTGCCATGTCATCTGTTTCGTGGTCTCCTCGGTCATGTAAAGACGCTGGATCCTCGGTAAGAACGGGATGTACCGTAGGATTTTCGCAGGGACCGTGAGCTGCCTCTTTTGACCATCACCGGAGTCTACCTCCAGGTACTGTGAGGATGAACACTTTGGATAGTACTTTGCTTCTGCGTGTTCTTTCCTAAATAAGACGCATCCTTTCGGACACGCATGTATCTTCTCATATGGCATCTTAAGTGCACAAAGTAGTTTATGTGACTCATACATGTTCTTTGGCAGAATGTGACCTTCCGAAAGCATGCTGGCAATAACTGTCAACATAACATCGAAGTTGCGGTGACGCAGGCTAAACTGGGACTTTACGGCCATCAGGCGCGCAATGGCATCTAGTTGAGAAACCTTGGTATGCCTGTGAAGGGGGCGCTGTGCCGCATCCAACATTTCGTAATACGACTTTGCACTTGGCTCTGGCTCCTTCTCCCTGCGGCCTTCCTCGAAGTTATATGCCTCTGCATAGTCATTCAACATTTCTGCTACCCGGCATCCTCGTCAAAAGCCTCATCGATGCGTGGTTTGACGACCTCGTGTCGCAAACGATCGGCCTCACCATGGCTGGTCCACCGTTTATAGTTCTCCATGAATCCATTCTTTTTTTTGAACCTCCATGAATCCATACTTGATGAGATGTCTACCCATTTCCTCCTTTGTTTGCCGCTTACGGTTTTCACATTCACTACATGGACAGAAAGTCCGAGGAGGAGCCCCTTCAACATTGGCAAATGCTTGGTTCAAGAAAACTTGAGTCTTTTTAATCCATTCCTTAGTCCACGAACTCTTACTTTGGCGGCCCGTGTACATCCACTCGCGGTCATCCATTCTCTAACATATCACCGAGTAATAGATAAATAAATTGCATCTACCGTTCACTTATACAGTCTAAAAGGTAAAGATAGGTCCTAATCCCACCCAAGAATGTGTAGATGAGGTTAGTTTTCATGCTCTACTCCTATCCGAGACAGAATTTCGGCAGCACCTCCCTGCTGTTCTCCAAATACACGTCCTGCCTAGGAGATTGTGTATCCGGAGAACAACTGGGAGAGGGGTGCCGAAACTCTGTCTCGAATAGGAATATAGCACGAAAACTAACCCGTCTACACATCCTCTGGCTGTCCAAAAAATGTGGACAATTCGAAACAGATACGGCTATACATATGCAAAGAATTGCATATTTCCAACCGTATCTATTTCGAACGGGAGACGCCTAACTAGGATATGCGTGACCTACAAACATGAAAAGGAAAAGAGGATTCTTTTAACCTTGCTATCCTGCAAAGTGCCGACTCGAGGACGAGTCGAAGACGGTGCAACAGCCTCTACCTGAAAAAAAAAGCATAATAATGTCAATTCTAAATTTCGACAGCAATTGAAAATGACAGCTATTTCTATCCACAATCCTCGTTCGTAATTGGCATCAACATTAAAGACATTAACATACAAGCATTTGACAGTGACATACACAATTTCTATTTTCGACAACATTATCTAACAAAAATGCTTCTCTCGAGCAAACGTCTGATTCCATATTAAGACATACAAATGAATGTCTATGGCCCTAGACTTCTGGCTCTCAGGGTCGTCGGCGCTATTTTTTCCCAAGGACTAGCTCGCAGAGTGCCGCCACGGCCATGGACGACGCCAGATGATGATCGATCATCTAGTGGAGGATACAACTGCAAGATCCAAGCTAGCGCCTGTTTTTGGGTCAGCTAGTCTTGTCGTAATCTTTGAGGCAGCTAGCTAGAGGTTGACCTGCTCCTAAAACCCGGGCCACGCGTCGAGTCACGACTCCTGACTAAAGTACATGCTTCAAATGCACTCTTGCATGCAGCCAGTTCGTATTACTAGATCTTATACACATATGTATGTCAAACATGCCCTCAATCAATGTGCCTTCGACTTGGGGCAAAGGATTAGGACTTACAAGTATTTTGCTGACTTTAACACGTCAGGGACTAGCTTGTGGTACAAACAAGCCCATTGACAAAGGATATTACAATCCCCGATGTGCCACGTCTCATTGACCCCAGCATAATCAAACTTATCACATGATCCCACTGAAATCATCGTACGATTCCATGCTTAAGATCAGGAGATAACTGGTCATGCCCTAATCGCTTCAATTGATTGCAACGAACCCTGCTCCTCCTATAAAAGCATCCGCTCGGGAAACGAAAGCCCTGCATCCACCAACACTAGAACAGTACTAGTGAAGGTATACAAGCTATAGCTTATTCGATGGCCATGGGTAAGATGGCAACGCTTCTGACCTTGGCTGTCACCTTCTGTGCGCTCCTTTCATCGGTCGCAACCGTGGCAGCGGCCGGCAAGACCGGCCGGATCACGGTGTACTGGGGCCAGACGGCTAGTGAGGGGAGCCTTCGCAAGGCCTGCGAGAGCAAACTCTACTCCACCGTCATCATCTCCTTCCTCACCAACTTCGGCGGTGGCAAGTACAAGCTCAACCTTGCCGGCCACTCATGGAGCGCCGTCGGCCCCGATGTCAAGTACTGCCAGTCAAAGAACATCCTCGTCCTCCTCTCCATCGGTGGCGGCATCGGCAAGTACTCCCTTGCCTCCAAGGCTGATGCCAAGGCCGTCGCCGACCACCTCTGGGACCTCTACCTCGGCGGCCGCTCCAAGTCCCGACCGTTCGGCAACGCCGTGCTGGACGGCATCGACTTCGACATCGAGCTCGGGAGCACCAAGCACTACGACGACCTGGCCAGGTACCTCAAGGAGTACAGCAAGAAGGGGAAGAAGAAGGTGTGGATCACGGCGGCGCCACAGTGTCCCTACCCGGACAGGATGCTGGGGGAAGCGCTCCAGACGGGGCTCTTCGACCGCGTGCATGTCCAGTTCTACAACAACCCAGTCTGCAGCTACCGTGCTGGCAACGTCGCAGGCTTCACCCGCGCATGGAAAAAGTGGACCAGCAGCCTTCCCAAGGGCTCTGTGTACCTGGGGTTGCCGGCCGCTCCGCGCGCTGCCGGGAGCGGGTACGTGAAGCCGGCGACGCTGACATCCAAGGTGCTGCCCATTGTGCAGCGGTCAAAGAACTATGGTGGAATCATGCTCTGGAGCAGGTACTGGGACCTGCAGACCGGCTACAGCAAGGCCGTCAAGCGTGCTGTGTGATGCTATCACATAACATGACAGAGAGCTCGCCGCTGTCCTATCGCCGGCGGTGATTCTCGAAATGTTATCTACTGAGTCATGTCCCCCTACCGCCCTAGATGTGTGCAGAATAATAATTAAGGCCCGTTGGATGCATAGCGTATCGCCATGCGCGGGCATACGGTTGAAGCACATAGATTTGTGCCTCCAAATATATATGTTAGTGTCACATTGTGTTTACGTGTAACCATACAAAACATGTAATAAATGGGGATTTATATGTCCATCAAATATGTTCTCTAATGAGATATATTTCGTAACTTTGATAATTTATATTGAGTGAGATGCATTAGGGACTACTAGTGACGGGTCGAAATCAGTAGCTAAAGGCCTTAAATTCCCGTAACTCAAAACTTTTTCTGTGGTAGTGATTCACTTGGGTCCATGATTTTTGAAATTGACAGTTACGTTCATGATCGATATAAGCGATGCAACACAGGTCCGTAATATCCAGATCAGCATGTGCTGATGTATCGTGCACCATCCGATCCATCATCAAAACCAATAAAATAGGGCATAAAGCTTACACTAAGGACAACAATGGTGTTGTTGCATAGGCCATCTCATACAAGCCACGTAATCTTCAGACTGCTTATCAGACCATCTGTACAATGGGTGATTGTTTTAGTTGTCTCGTAGAAATTACATCGTTCGTTAATTTATGGATAACTAAGGAATATTTATTGCATGGCAACTATAACTCGTACAATGGTGTATAAGTTGTCTCATACTCCTAAAGTTTAGCGCATGAGGTGGTTGTTTAGCAAAACAACCACCTATTTCTCTCACCACCCTCTCTCTCTTCCACTTCATCAAAAATCCTATGTGGCGTTGCATGAGACGAGCTATGAAACTGCTTACGTGTAGCATTGTATCTGCCCTAATACTTAAATATTTTGTTTCACGCCTAGCCAATAATTCAACTATTCAACAGCAGGACGGCATACTAATTAAATACTTTAATTTGCATATTAAACAACAAAAAAGAAACTTACCATTATATAGAGTTGTTTCTTCTGGGTGAACTTCACATGATGTGGCATCTTGAAAATAATAAAATTAAATATGCCGGTGGGATATGTATCCTAACATGAGTACGCACAGTTGCAAATTAAGTCTTGACTGCCGGTCCTGCTAGCTGTCGCTGACTAGATTCTTTTAATTTTTTGCTTGGATTATAACAAAGGGCATCCGTAACTACCACAAATATCTTTCGGTAAGCACCTCTGTTCTCACCATAGCAGTGTTTGTAAGTAACACTGCTTGTATTCTGAGTCGGTACTATTTAGATAGTTCCGGCACGAGAACACAGATCTTGACTAACTTGGAGGCCAAGAAACTTGACTCTCTCTTAGACTTGACTAGGATAGAGGCAGTGCCATCACCCGGGCACGGCAGACCTAACCAAGGCAAGCAGAGCTAACTACATCCGCTAGTTGGAAATGAATGTAGGCTTAGGAATTTTTCGATCCCTAAACAACTCACTTGGCCACTTATAAACATGGCTTCACCAGTGGTGGTGACAACAATATTTAGCGCACATGCACAATGATGAAAGTACACTTCAGTAGTTATTGGTAAATAATCACCATAATTGTATCCATTAAATTTTGAATTAACCACTCTATAACACAATTTGCTACATGCACGGCACCAGTATTAGTTTTGTTCTAGCTTCGTCACTGGTCGCCACATCCGTACCGTTGGTAGATGATCACGTAGTCATTGTGAGTTGGTTCACTTGAAGGCGTTTGACTTTTGACATATGCCCGTTCTGCACACATTGGTAGACTTGAAGCTAGGTTACATATTTATCGTGTACTACACACGGCGCAGTTTTCACGACTGGTTCACCAACGGCAGAGGACCCTGGACGCTCTGGGTTTTCGGGTTCAACTGCACTTTTTTCTGGTAGGTAGGTCGCTGATTGCCGCTGCGACCATCGCCGGCACAAGAGGACGAACAGTTAGTTGATGTCGCGCACCTCCAAGCTCCATCCACACTGAGATTGTGCTGATTGAGGCGGTTAACATCGTCCTTATATTCGGAGCCAGCTAAGTAGTTGGTCCGTTGACCAGCTCGTATTATTGGCGCATAATACACGTACCTATCATTTATGTCTCATATGTATTTGTGAGATGTGATCATATATGTATGTCAGACATGATGTGGAGTATTTTGCTGACTTTTACACACGTCAGGAACTAGCTTGTACTAAAAATCAGACCGTTGGCAAAAAATATTATAATCCACGATGTGACGCATCTCATTGACCCCGACATATTCAAGTTTATCACATTATCCCACCGAAATCATCGGAAGATTCCATGCTTAAGAACATGACATTTTCTATAAAAAAATGTTTAAGACCCGGACATAACAGGTCATACCCTGATCTCTTCAGTTGGCGACAACAAACTTTCCCGGCTCCAGCTCCTATAAAAGCATCAGCTCAAAGGTCTAAAGCCACGCATCCACCAACACCCGAACACTAGTGAAGGCAGACAAGCTTGTACCTAGCTTCCTCAATGGCCATTGGTAAGATGGCAGCTCTTATGGCCTTGGCCATCACCTTCTGTGTGCTTCTCTCGTCGGCCAGAATTGTGGCAGCGACGGGCAAGACCGGCCGGATCACGGTGTACTGGGGCCAGAACGGGAACGAGGGGAGCCTTCGCGAGGCCTGCGAGAGCAACCTCTACTCCACCGTCATCATCTCCTTCCTCACCCACTTCGGCGACGGCAACTACAAGCTCGACCTCACCGGCCACTCATGGAGCACCGTCGGCAACCACGTCAAGTACTGCCAATCCAAGGACATTCTCGTCCTCCTGGCCATCGGCGGTGGCTTCGGCGAGTACTCCCTTTCCTCCAAGGAGGACGCCAAGGCCGTCGCCGACCACCTCTGGGACCTCTACCTCGGCGGCAGCTCCAAGTCCCGGCCGTTCGGCAATGCCGTGCTGGACGGCATCGACTTCGACATCGAGCACGGGAGCAACAAGCACTACGACGACCTTGCCAGGTACCTCAAGGAGTACAGCAAGAAGGGGAAGAAGAAGGTGTGGATCACGGCTGCGCCGCAGTGCCCGTTCCCGGACCGGATGCTGGGGGAGGCGCTCCGGACGGGGCTCTTCGACCGCGTGCACGTCCAGTTCTACAACAACCCCGTATGCAGCTACCGCGCCGACAACGTGGTGGAATTCACTGAGGCCTGGAACAAGTGGACCATCAGCCTGCCTCGGAGCTCCGTGTACCTGGGGCTGCCGGCCGCGCCGCGCGCTGCCGGGAGCGGGTACGTGAAGCCGGGGACGCTGACATCCAAGGTGCTGCCCATCGTGCAGCTGTCCGAGAATTATGGTGGAATCATGCTGTGGAGCAGGTACTGGGACCTGCAGACCGGCTACAGCAAGGCCGTCAAGCATGCTGTGTGATTCTATCGCCGGAGTCCTGTCGCCAGCGGTGAGTGTCGAAATTTGATCCATTGAGTCATGTCCCCTACCGTCCTAGATGGTGTGCAGAATAATAATAAAGGCCACGCTGGACCACGGTTCACTCAGTAGGGCCTATACAATCTAGCTATGCGTATTTTTTTTCTGTATTGGGAATGGATGTGAAACGCTCATTGTGTGATGATACCAGTTTCTTGTGCTATGCTTTGTCACCTTTGTGTTTTCAATGGAGAGTAAGCAGGAGTCTCTGTTGTTTTGTGATTAACGATTCTGCAACCGCCAATACACACTAAAAGTCTTTTTTGAAGTTCCGCATTGCTGTGTGACACACGTCTCTTTTTCATCGGGTTTCAAAAACAATTGTCTTTAATCCATCTCAGTTGCAGGCAACTAATTTTTTTATCTATAGTTTCATCTAGGAAAACAAAGAACAAAAATAAAAAAAATCAACCTGTGGCCGTAAGACCGCCCTCACGGCTTTCTTTTGATAGAGAAGCTCAACCTTCACTGGTCGAGAAAAACCCCCAAACCCTGGCATCACCTTAATTATAGGTCCGCACAGACAATTGAGGACGAGTACCGTTGATCATGCTGGTGACTACTGCAACTACCCTCAGGTAGGAGAGCCCAAACTAGCCCACGGCTCGGATCCATACCACCCAAGACGGCATCATTGCCACTATATTTTAGGCTGCCAGCAAGGGGATTTGAACCCTGGTGGGAGGCCTCACCACTTGAGACACTATCCAAATGAGCTATTGTCACTTGAAAGGAAGAAAAAATGACTGAGAAAAAATTAAATATAGTCAAATTCGGTGGATGGGAGTTTTTTTTTTTTTTTTGCGAAAAGGGGAATTTCATTAATATTAAAGCAAATTACATCCCCAGATTACAAGAGCATCCCAATCAAAGCCAACTCTATTGATCGTAATTGACCGTAATAGTTCCTTAAAACAGTCAATTTTCTAGGGCCTATGCAATCTGTGTCATTGATTCATTGGATTAAAATCTGCCTGCAAGTAAACCGCTTTTTAGCTGAGTGTCAAGTCAGTCCCTTAGGTAAGATACAGTTTGTAACAAGATGTATTTTTTTGGGTTTCATTTTGGACAGTATTTAGACATCTTTTTGATCTTGTCTTTTGTTTACCACATGATTGCTATCGAAGTGGTGGTAATGCTAGCATATGAACATGCAGCCATCCAATCCAAATCTCAAAAGAGCCTGATAAGCTTGTAAAATCAACCAAACACCCCGTCACCTGTACAAACTGCATCAATAAAAGCTCATCCATAAGGGCATTCAGGCAACCCGAATGGCCCCTTTATATATATAATAATAGTAACTTGTTTTTGAGGGGATTGTTGAGCGCGCTACACACAACATTGAGGAAGGTGGGCATCGGTTAGTGAACCAGAGTATGATGGTTTTATTTTTCCCATAGGCCGGCTCTAATGAACGGTTCCTGCCAAAATGTCAGCGACACATCTGTGCTGAACGGTTACAGGCGAGTCATCAGCAACGTGTTTTTATCTATTATTGCTGAGATATGTGTTTCTTTATCCTTTTCTATGGTAGTAAGTTGATGCTTTTTATGGCACACTCAAACTGTTTCTTTTATATATACAGCTTGTTCAATAGCTTAAACGGCCTATGAAAAAACTTGCAGCAAAGCAGCCGTTCACGTCAGGAATAGAGGCCGTTAAGGATATAGTTGTCTATACTTTGAAAAGTAGAGATCACATAATTTTATGAGAAGGGTACGACAAGCAGGTCCCACGTGACACCCATATACCGACGACTATTCCACCGAGGAGGACTGACAACGAAGTCAATCGAACTTTAGACAAGTTCCACACAAGAGACCATGCTAATCAGCTTGCAAATCTGATTGTGTTTGAGGGAATTATTTGTTGCTCGCGCTTCCAAGTTTAGATAAGTTCAACACAAGAGACCACACAATATTGTTGCTCGCGCTCAGCCGGCTGATCAACATAATGGCGCTCGATCTGGTGCGTCACGGACCGGTCCAACGGCCGCAGCGGGGTGAGCTCCTACTTCGCCATCCTCGGCTCTCTCATCCGCGTCGAGCGGGACATCGAGGAGCTGTTCGGTCCAGATGGATTAAGTTCAGCACCATGAGCGACCGGCCGGCGCACCGTCGAGTTCTTCGAGGGCCTGCTCGACCCGCTGCCGCGCCAGGAGCTGTACCTCGGGACGCTTGAGGAGCACCAGGGGCAGGCTCCACCGAGTGTGCTACAGGAACAGGTGGATCATCCTCGCTGCTGTGCCGGTGCTCAGCCTCCTCTGTTGCCGCCGTCGGTATCGCGCTCAGCAACTCCTTCAAGCACAAGTAGATAGATTTGCAAGCAGGATATCTAGTATGGTCGCTAGGATAATATGGAGTCCAAATAGTTTTTTTTTTTTTTTACTCAGAACGAACGCATATGCTCACATACACGCCCAACAGTCGTCCCCTAAGATTATCTAACGTGCGAACAATCGCACACATAGCTACACTGTAACGGCCACGTCTCGGTCTGACCTTGTCATATGCATCACGTCCCTTTCGTGCAAACATTATTAGAGGCATATGCCACTTTCATACAACTTTAATTGCAGCTCTATGACTGATTCTTTCAGTATTGAAAAATCCTTCTCTCATGTTCAGTACCGCTCTTCCGACGTAGGCCGTCGTATCCTTTTCCTTTTTTAATTCCATATATCTTAGAAGAAATAAAATTATAAAATTAGTTCTAGTTGACGTTCTAAGTGTGTTTTTTGGATCTAAACTCAACAACCAATAATAAAGCCAGCCGACCTCTTCATTTTTTGCCAGAAGGCCTAGACCAAATCCTATTCCTATCCTGGACCGATCCCACTTCAAAGATAAAGGAACATTTTGCATTGGAGCTTGCAAGACGTGAAGTATTTATGTTGCTTTTTCGCCTTCCCTATGAACAGAGTTGTGAGCAACATTGTCATCTTCTATGCATAATCGTTGACCTTCTGACCCTGCCACTCCTGCCCTTGCATCATAAATTCATGAGCTAAGGCACCAGAGATTGTGAAACCCAAAATTTCCTTGGTGCCAAGATAACATTACACGGTAGAAGCATGTTGTCATTGTACACTGTGGGGTCCCCTACACTATTTTGCATTCATGAGAAACCCCCCAAACAATTTGTGCCTCTAAAAAAAGTCATGCGCCTTGGGTGGTTGATGCCATGCTCGCACAGACACCATGTCGCACTATCTCGGCTAGCTCATAAGTCCTACATCTACACTTGCTCTGCTTTATATGCTGAGAGCCACAACACCTCTCACATGTAGGCTGCAGTTGTTGGACGTGTAACGACGCTTGTGACGGAGAGCGGGGAGTACGATATGGATGTAGTTTTATAAAAAAAAGAGTGTAAATCTTTTTAACAGTCATAGTTTGTTCCTATCGTGTATCATTATAGTTCATGGCATTCCAACAAAAATCTTAACTAGTGTGGCATTTATTATGATCAATATGTTCACTATGCATATTAGATATCAGTTTATGATATATATAGAACTAGAGAGTAGAAAATTCATATGCATTATAACAACATCAATATTCTACAAACCATGATATGAAAATAGTTGTTACTCTAATATAGGCCACAAAGGTATTTTTAAAAAAATGTCTTTTCTCTAGAAACATCTTTAGAAGTAAGGTTCATGTGATTTTCTATTACCTTGTAATACTAGTATTTTCTTCTTAAAATTAATGTGTAGTAGTGAAAATCATAATTGTAGGGTAAGAAAAGTTTTTAAGAAATTAGAATAACAATATGAAGGAACTTATAGCAGTATCTTTTAAATTTCTAGCCCTACGCAGAGGCAGGATATAAAGAGCCTTGGTCGCTTGTTTGTATATTATAACCTAAATTAATTAATTTAATGTAGTAAAACACTTTTACAAAAAAAAATGCTAACACCTTAATCAAGTTTAACTAGATTTTATTTTAATCAAAAATTGAAAATCATGGTGTTAAATATATTGGTGGGTTTGAATCCAGATCAATTGCTTTTTTTTCCTTCCTAATTGTTTAAAAAACCTTAGTGACGAATACGCAAACTTGTGACGGTCTAATGTCGTCACAATATCGCATTGGCCTAATTTATGACGATTTTTATCTGGACTTTGTGACACACATTTAATTTTTGTCACTAAACTGAATCGAGCATTGTAAAACGTCATAAACAGACTGAATTAATGACGTTTTGATGTATTGTCACGAGATATTCGTCACAGAAGGTCATATATCTTGTAGTGTTTTTTTTCTTTTCCTAACCAAAAATTGTACAGTGAACACACTAATTTTAGAAAGGCATAGTAGGGGAATACCCTCCTATATATTTATGTTCCATTTGTTTAATAACTTTTGACCTGATGCAGTAATTTCATAGGTTTTTGTGTACATAGTATTCCTTTCTTTCCAACATGCATACTTTGTACCCAGTGCTAATAATAAATAATTTTTTCTTTATGATAAATAATCATGAAACTAAATAACATCTATGGATGATAGGAAGGGTACGAGTCTAGATGTTAAAATAAATATATTATATATCTAAAGCGATTGTATAGATGTTTGTACTGATGTCCAAATTCAGCATTGTTGTGTTCTATAGGTTATGTTAGTAGTTAAATTGCTATAGATAACTAGACTTTAGAACTCTAGAGTTTAATTATCTTAAGATGGGAGAGTGAGATAATAGAGAGCTTAATATTTTCAACATCATCGAAAATCACTCATAAAGCAGGAGGAACCACTCACACGCATATAACCAAGTATTAGAAAGGTTTCTCCCACGCATTTATTTCATTTCACACGTAGAAATTTGTGCAATAAGATGGAATTGTCTGCACATGCATAGAGAAATAAAAATGTTTGTAAGCTTCGAATAAGAATATTTGTTTATGGCTTCTAATCACTGTTTCAGCATTTAATGATTCTTGTCTAGCATTCGCATTGATGTCCTCGCACTTGCCATTCGATTTGCGATTACCTTGACCAACTATCAAAAAAGTGAGCAATCTATTAAAGAATATGATGCTTTGGTTCTATGTGTTCGAACAACCATTAGCATATGGAGAACAATGAACCATGAGGTAAGCCAAAAACCATTGATGAAACCATGGAAGTATACAATAGTTCTTATACAACTTAGAACAAGCTACACCAACTGACGTAAACCCCTGGCCTAATCCAAGAACAAGATATGCCAAGTCATGGACGACCTGTACAAAACTAATGATAGATTCGACAAAATCATGCAAAAATAGCTAAGAAAGAGGGGAATTCACTCCTTTGGAATTAATTTGTTTTGACTGAATTTTGATTCAATTTTGTTCAGAAGCTTCCCAATTATGTTTTTAGTGACACTTGGGTGTTACAAAGCCAGCATTTAAAATTTCTCAAGGAAAAAACTTAAATATAATCACCACACTTGATACTTTGAACTACAATACGAGCTCTCAAAATGGAAACTATCAACACTTTCTGGTTCTTCACGTCGGCTGTTGGGGGCATCCAATGTGTGTGATGCGGTGGATGTGCCCAAGCTGGCAGCAGAGTCTCCGGGCGCGTGCGTGGAGGAGGAGTTGGAATCTCCCACCACGTGGGGGGTGCTAGGAAATGAAAATATTCATTAGTGACCATGGAATTTATTGTCTTAACATCCATAGTTTGTTCCTAAATGTATATCATTCTAGTGCATGGTATTCAAACGAAAAGATTGACTAGTGTTGCACTTATTATCATCAACATGTTCATAATGCATATTGCGAATTACGTACAATTTAATAATATGTATAACTGCAGCGTAGAAAATTCATACCCACAATAAGAACATCAACTAAATTAGTATCTAATCAAGATATGAAAATAACTACTAGTCTCATATAGGCTAAAATGGTATAACTTTATTCAACAAATATCTTTTTGCTAGAAACATCTTTAGAAGTAAGATTATATGATTTTCTATTACCTTGTAGTAGTACAACTTCTTCTTAGAAGTAATCTTGTAGAAGTGAAAATCATAATCGCATGGTAATAATTTTCTAAAAGTTTAGAATAACTATATGTGGGAAATTATACAAATATCTTGTAAAAATTTTAGATTATGAAGTAGTTTCATAGAATTTTCATACAAATATCTTCGTACATATTGTTCCTTGCATTCCAACATACATACTTCTTATGTGGTCCCTAGTACATAAGTATTCCTTTATAATAAGTAATCAAAAAAATAAATAAGATCTAAGTACGATAGTAAGGGCTTGAGTGTACGATAGGTTATAGAATCACTACACCATGTACACCTTTTCCCGACCCCATACTGTTGGGAAAAAACGTTTATCCTTGGCAAAGCTGTAGAAATTACCGTCAAATAAAGTGTCGGCGTTGGTGCAAAGGGCCTACAGATTATGTGTCGGCGTTGCTCCATTCCACTGACAAACTGTCGGCGTAGGTAGCTAGACTGATAATGTGTCGGTATACCTTGTTCATCGACTTTGAAGTGTCGGCAAAGATTTTTAGCTGGGCACCAAAATATTTTGTGGGGCGCCACGTGGTCGCGCGCTCTCCTGTCTCTCCCGCTCAGTTTCCAGTTTCCACGAGCCTAAGTCCCCAAAATTTCCCCATTCCCCCGTAGCCCTAGTTCCCAAATCCACATTGCAGCCGCCCGCCCACGCCCAGCTCAATCTGCCGCCTCGACGCCCGCAGCCTCACCCGGCGCCGCCCCTCCCATCCGCGTGGCTCGCCTCCCGCCGGTCTCACGCCCTGCCCGTTGTCCAAGTCCGCAGCCGCCGCCGCCCACCCAGGCCACCCGGCTCATCGCGCCGCCGCTCGCCCAGGCCATCCAAGCCCTCGCGCCGCCGCCCGCGTAGGCGGGGCCACGCGATGCCGGCAGCGCCGGCCGTCGGGGGCGCATCTGCCCAGGTCGCGCACACAGGCTCGGTGCCCGCATGCCATCTGTGGAGAGCCGGGCGCTTCCCCTTTTGGAGCCCGCATCTGCCTGCTGCTGAGTTGCGTACAGCGTCGGAGGAGGCCCATCTGTGGAGATACAAGCTTCGTCTGCCTACTGCTCAACCCGGAGCTTCATTGCTGCTCAAAGGTAATTTACTTTTTTTTTCTTTGGATTTGTTGCACAAGGACAAGGGACAAGAGCGTAGAAATCAGTTGCCCAGGCTCACCTATACAGATTAGTTGGTGCTGGGCTCGTTCATCAATTCTGGCTATCTCTTCTATTCGTTGTTTCTATTTTTGGTCTATTTCTTTTCCAGAGATTTGGCCAGCGTCCAGTTCAGTTTGTTTGTTAGACTTAAAGGCAGATCTGTTCGAGGGAGTTGATTGATTACATTTTGACCAGTCAAAAAAAATTGTAGCACAAAAGAGTTGATTGATGGCATTTTGTTTCAGCAGAGAACTAGAATTGAAGAGATTTGAGCTGAAGGACTGAAGGATTTGACTGCTCATTGTGAACAGTTTGCACTTTTTGGATCTGAAGCTGCTAGTAAGTGTTCTTGTGCCAAGAGCACCTTTAAATTTTTTATCGCAGAAGAGTGTTGTATGTGCATATATGTCATGACAAATTAACTCATTTCCTCTTTCATCCATTGATTCCTTATAACCAGATTTGGTTAAACAAGGTGTCAGGTTGTACCTCTCCTCATATTCAGTAGAGAAAGCCTGATTGGAGGTTCTTGTGCCGACGTCAATCACTGAACATATATTGGTATGGATTCTTTTTACTCTAGGAACTATGATTATTTTCTTTGGATGCAAATATACATTGTGCGTGAACTGTGTATGAAATTGTTTTGTTGTTTGAATGTGTGTATTCCTGACCTTGTACTTGTGACTGGCATGTAGGTGCATACCTGTACTTTGTGTATTCTGCCATTGAAATTAGTTTTTGGTTAAAGGCTCATCATGGACAAAAGGTGGATGAATCAATCTAGGTATATACAATAAATTGTAACCAAGTATTAGATACAAGTTTCGTTTTAGTGTTGGGTCTAATATGCTGTATTAACTATATGTAGGCAAACTGATGAATATATGAAAGGAGTGGACATGTTTTTAGAGTTTGCTTTTAGTAATTCAGCTAGAGGAAACAAGATATTATGTCCTTGCAAGAAATACAGATTTTGGCCAATGAGCCTTTCATGATTGCTACAATGTATAGTAGCTATACCATAAATGGATTTAATTTCCATACACATTCTTATGATGAGGGCCGACCGTTCCAAAGTAGTGGAGTAGCACTAGTTGCCCAAACCTCTTGCTTTGAGGATGGAAATGTGAATCCTGTAGTGCGAAACAAGACATATTATGGCATCATTAAAGAAATCATTGAGCTGAATTATCGCAACAAAGGAAGTATAGTGCTCTTTAAGTGTGATTGGGTTGACAATCGTGTACAAGGAAGATGGGTCAAAACTGATCAGTTTGGGATCACATCTGTTAATCTGAAGCATTTATTCAATACTGGAGAAAGGTTATTAGATGAACCTTTTATTTTGGCATCTCAAGCTATGCAAGTTTATTATGTTCCTAACCCTATCCATAAAGACTGGTCTGGTGTTGTGCAATCGAAACCACGTCACCTTTATGATATGGCTGTAGTAGATGATGAAAATGAGCAGCAGGAGAATGGGATACGGCACTGGAGGCCTGATCTGCATACAAATGTTGATCTTAATGTTTTTCTTAGTGGTGTCCATGTAAGGACAGATATAGATGGGATTATTGTGAATGAAAAAAAGAGGAAGTAAGTATGCTTCTAATTTCCGCCGTTGGTGCTGTTTATTGTCTAAGTAATTTTCTAATTTCGTTGGTGCTGTTTGTCTAAGTAATTTTCTAATTTCAGTGCATGCATGCTTCTTGTGTTTTCTACTCACTTTTGTTTTACTTAGCTTCATCAACCATCATTTCCTGATTTATTTGTAATCATTTTTTCAGGAGAAACAATGGTAGAGGTGGGAGGAAAAAGAAAAGTCGTGGAGCAGCCTGAGGTATCTAATCTAATCAAGCAAGTAGCTAGTAAAATTGCAATGAATATTGAAAGTAATACAGCAACACGTGAGTCTCTTGTGCATAACTGTAGGCTGCTGGTCATGCTCGTGTTTCAGTTTGATTTTTTTTTTTGAATGCTAGTTGACCAAACAGAAATATGTAGGCATGAGACTAATATAAGATTAGCTCCAACGATCATGAACACAGTTAGATATAATGTGATGCATACTTGCTGCCCAAACTGACTGACATGATCTTGGAGTTTTGGAATATTTTTACATGAACTTGACATGATTTGCAATCTACATACACCAGAGCTAGCTTACCAATCAAGTTAAATAACAGCCACAACTTGATATGATCTGCACATAACGATATTTTTTTTTCCTTAGGTGCATTGGCGACAAGGTGTTTGAAGCATTTTGGAGTGAAAACTTTTTGTACAGCAACAGTGTGCTAGGGAGGCACACCTTTTGTGCAGTAACCAGAATTTCAAGTGTGCTGGAGAGGCACATCTTTTGTGCAGCAAGTAGAGTTTCAAGTGTGTTATAGAGGAACACACTTTGGGCAGAAATTAGAGTTTCAAGTGTTGTGCAATGGCAATCTTTTGTGCATGAACAGATTTCAAGTATTGTAAGGACTAGCAAACTTTACTCTGCTAGGGAGAAATGAACTCAGATGCTTATGTTTGGTCTGATCTAAACCTTTTTACATTGTGACTTGTGATCTGATGGAGATGAGACCATGCAATCTATCTATGTCTAATGGTCATGTGTGGAACTTATATTGATTAATGATTCGGAAAATGCATGAAGCTTCTGTATTTTGGTTCATCGTCGTGGATTACATTTGAATCTATTTGGATGTACAGAAATGGATTTTTTATATCAGTAATATTGCATTGTAATATAAATGCATTCTGCTCTTTTGCCGACACTTATTGTGCAAGGAAAGACAAATACCATGCTATGCTGGAATTGTTATTAGCCGACATACAAAGTGTCGGCAAAGGTCACTATCTGTCGGGAGATGGCTACTGTCGGCGAAGATATTATCTGTCGGCAAAGGAAATAAGTGTCGGCAAAGGTATTTTCAATAGCCACACACTAACTGTCGGCAATTCAGTCAACTGTCGGCAAAGGTTTTCCCGACGACTTCTACCCCGACTGTTTCAAAACTGTCGGCATAGCCTATGCCGACGGCAATTGTGGCCTTCGCCGACTGTAGAAAGTGTTGGGAAAAGCTTGCCATGGTGTAGTGAATTAAAGAGAACTCTTCAGATGTTTGCTCCAAATAGTAGTTAAATTGATATGTTAGATAATTAAAATTAAAGCTCTAAAGAAGATAACTAATGACAGTCGTCCAAATTGCACACATCTTATCGAAGTTATTCAACGGACGACACATGTACTCCAGGCGACAATGCTTATCGTCTTACGGTATGATGAATGTACCTTCGTATGACATCGCAAGTAATAAAAGACATTGAGGCCAACCACAAAATAAATCAGTGACTGCCCAAGCGTAAATAGATAGCCCATAACAACCCATCCGCAACAATATAACAACACGGGAATAACGAGTGAGTATGCACAAAATATAAACAAGTAAAAAATAATGATGGCAACGGAAAGCACACCATGATATAAATAACCAGTCAGCAATAAATGACAAACAAACTATGGGCAAACTTTTCACAAACATGTCAGAAAGCCCAAGGTACGAGAACGGTTACGGTATAAATATTTAGTTTTTATGAGGTTGTGCAAAATTTTCGATACTCCATATGTTGTTATGAAAACAATTGCCGGGTGTAGTCACAGTACGTGATGCCATTTCGGGCTGCCGGCGCCGTCCAGCCCATGTACGTGATGCCATTTCTCATTCTTTTTAAAAAAAAAACAAATCTAGGAAAATGGTTGGTTCCCTGTGGGGAAGTGGTCTCCCAAACAAGCGATAGAGGATAATGTGCCACGCTCAGCGCTTGCTACATTGGAGTGGGTGGTGAGCTTAGGATACTGAGCAATATAACACCCATCTCACTTCGATCAAGGACCTTAACGCCTCTCATGGATAAGCAAGCAGCTTGTATGATGTGCATTAGTTGTGACACAAGAGCCTCGGTCGACGAGTCCATTTTTGTCGATGCAATGCTATATAAAATGGTGTGCCCTTTTTCAACATTCATATTTTGTTGCTAATATATTAGTCTGGCATGTGGTATATATTCTAAAAACAGTATTAACCTAGTGCGCCATTGATTATGATCAACATCTTCACTATGCATATTTCAAAAAAAATTGTATAAAATTTATGGTTGTGGAACTAGAGAGTACAAATTCAGATTCACACTAACAATATCAACTTAGTTATTCTACTGACCAGGATATTATAAAAATAACTATTAGTCTGAAATAGGCCAGGAAGGTAATTTTTTCATGAAAAATATCTTTTCTCCAGAAACTTCTTTAGAAGTAAGATTCATATGCTGTTCTATTACCTTTTGCAATTGTAGAGTTTTTCTTAGAATCAACTTTGTAGAATGCGTAGCCAACACGGCTTAATTGGCCTGATGTATCACAATTGTATGGTAAGATAAGAAAAGATTATGGGATGGACATAATGGAAATTTCTACTAAAAAAAGTGTTAGACAATACAACAGACTAATGGCATGCGCATCTTCAATCACCATGCATCACATCTTCTGCTTAAGATTCGAATAATGGAGATAAATTAGGCATAGAAAATCCAATTCAAATATCTCAAAAAAATAAAAAGAAAAGAAAGAAGAGAACGAAAGGAGAACTGAACTTTGTATTTGGTAACTCTCCTGTAGTTATGTTTAACCTTGAATGCAATTTATAAAAGTTTTGTTATAAATTAAATAACTATATGATGATAGAATATTAATATAGCTTGTAAAGTTTTCATATGATTGTATTGGTTTCCAACATATACTTCACACGTGGTAATAATAATACATAATTACTTGTTTATGATAAGTGTAAACGATAAAAATAAATAAGATAAAAGTATGAAAGTACCTGGCAGGAGTATCAAATATATTTAATAGACTCAAAGAGAGATCTCTAGGTGTTTCCACTAATGCAAATTAAGCATTATTTTATTCTTGGATATATCAGTTTACTTGATATATATGCTAGATAATTAATCTTTTGAGCTCCAAGAGTTCCTAAAAAAATGACTCCCAAAAAACTGGTATTGGGAGCATCCAAAAGATTATTGAAAGTCAAAAAAATACTCTGCACCAAGAGTTCCCAAAAGTTTGGTCCCAAAAAGTAAAATCGTCGCCACATCATCAGTTTTGTGGGCCCCATCGCTCATTAGTTTTTCGATGATTGCTGCCCTCACCGATCCAAACCCGTATGAACTCCTTTAACCATCACCGGCTCCACCTAGATTCCGTCCGCTGCCGCGGCCAGGAAGCCAGCAATGGCTGCCCCCGGAGCTGCCAGCCGCGCGTTGTGGTTCAGTGAACAGACTTTAGTGTGCTCCAAATTTTAATTCCAGCGCAAGCAGATGTCCCAACTCAAAAGACAAAGTTTACAATTACAATGGCTGTTCAAGCAATTTCCAGTTTGATCATGTTTTCTGCATTATCATGAACCTGTTTGCAAATATTTTGGCCACTACAAGGGTTTTTTTCCCATCAATTTTGCTATCAGAGAGCAAGCACATCTTCCCGTATATCAATCTACCATCGTGCTTAGCACCGCTGGAACAAATTGACAGAAGGGTAAGTTGAACATCCACTACCGGAAATGCCTGCTTTGCCGAGTGTAACACTCGGCCAACGACACTCGGAAAGGGGTACATGGCAAATCCACCCTTTGCCGAGTGTTTTCCGTCGGGCCCTCGGCAAACACTTTGCCGAGTGCCAGGAGCGGCCCTCGGCAAAAAAAAAAGGAGACGGCCGTCGACCTGACGGCGCAAAGCTTTGTCGAGTGTCAGGTTAGCTAAATTAATGAAAATAAATAGCTAAATTTAGCAAACAGAAGTTGAAATGTACCAAATTTCAACATGAAGTACAATGAAGTGTACGTGGGCAATGAAAAAAATTTGGTTGGCAAAATGTGAAAAAAGAAAAAAAGTTTACCGAGTGCTGGGTGCGCAGACACTCGGCAAATAGCACCCCGCCGTCTGTGTTAACGGCACGCGCACGAGCCATGCACGTGCGCGATGTTTCCCGAGTGTCAGGTACGCAGACACTCGGCAAACGATGCTCCGCTTTTGCCGAGTGTACGAACGCTGCTGCACTCGGCAAAATGGTTGTTTGCCGTGTGTCTAGCCTTTGCCGAGTGTCTTTTGCGCAGCACTCGGCAAAAGGCCCCTTTGCTGAGTGCCCGACAAAAAGCACTCGGCAAAGGTGCCGACACTCGGCAACTAGCCGATTTTCGGTACTGATCGTTTATCTGTTGGCGAGGACAGGACATGCGAGGTACGAATCCAATGGACAGCAACGAGATTGAGAACGGCAATCTGGGCGGGAGCTACATGCACTCGTCCGGCCGAGGCGCCGTCCTGGACGCCAGATGGTGGCAACGAGATCTAGCACACGCGGCGGACACGAGCAGTCTCCGGCAGCTATGATGCTCAACGAACGACAGACAGGGCGAGAAATAACGGGCGCGATTGGTTCTCGTCCGAACGCTGCCTGGCTTGCTCCTGGGGAGGCAGGTCCTGGCTGGCCTGCAGCGCACGGGGGCCTGGCCCGGGAGAAACGAATTCCAGTTTCGTTTCCCGGGAGCCTTGCTGAGGCTGCATTGCGCATAGTGCGGGTCAGTCTCAGCCTATCCAAGCAGTCAACCAATCAATGGTAATTGCATGCGAGGAGTCTAGCCAGAGCGGGTACACTCAACCAATCAATCAGTGACTGCACGCGGAGGGCCTGTCCGGGGCTGGTACACCTAACCAATCACCCCCAACAAAAACCCAACGTGAGAGGACTGATATCGCGCTCAAACCGCGGGTTGGGAGCCCCCCGAGTGGGCGTATATTTGGCTGGCGCTGAAATTGGGAGTGCGGGAAGATTGAGTAGTTATTGGGAATTGTTAGAGTAGGTTTTTTATGCTAGCTTCACACCAAAAAAAGGTTTTGGGAACTCTTGGAGATGTTCTAACCAAAATAATCCACTGAGCAGCACATGTATCACATTTCTGGAGATGGGAGAGTGAGACGATGGAGCGCTTAATATATTTTTGAAGTGATAAAAAACTCCATCACATGTCCACATAAAAGGAGAAGGATCCGCTCACACATACATATAACCAAGAACATCTTGTTGGTGCAATGGCAGGCGGCTGTGGGTGCCTCACAAGAACGTCTTGTTGGAACCCGCGACTCAGCGAGGAGCAGTTTTGGTGCCTGCCTGTACCTACCTTGAGAAGCAGGGAGTGGCTGCATGCCGCCACAGTGAGCTTGTGGATGCACCGGAGGGCGAAGTGGTCGTTGGAAACCGGTGGCATCCGGAGCGGCTGAGAGCTCGAGAGAGTTGACCAGCTTGTTCAGAGTTGCTGCCCGGTTGAGTTGTGCTTGGTGGCACCAAGTGCACAAGGATTCATTCTTCGCTTATGTTCTGCTCAGCGGCATTCCGAGAGGTCCAAAGTGGTTAATTCACAAATTGAGCTTACCAACGTCTACAAACTAAAATCGTATGGGTAGAACATGGATGGCTTGGAGATGATCAACTGCACTTCTCATCCCTGTTTTGTAGTGTTAAAAAAATTAATGATCTATATATACGTTCGTTCATCTATACATAAGGCTCTATCAATCTAAAAAAAAAAAATCAATCTACATAAGGCTCTCCACGTACGGCACTGCATGATGAAGGAGAAGGAGTGGAAGCCTTGGCGCCCCGTACAAATCCGGCGCCCGCTGCAAGTACTTTCTTGATCCAGAGTTGTGTTTGTCGCATGGATTTGGTAAAGCACGCGCCTGTCGATGGAGAGGAGAGGAGCACCACGTCGCCGTCGAATGAAATGGCGAGGGGCAAGACGAACTCCATGACGGGCTGTAGGCCACCGACCACTCGAGGCACGGCTCGTCATCGTTATCGTTGGCAAGCCAGGTGTCGATCGACGGCTGCCGGTGAGCGAGGGCGTGAGCGCAGCACAGCCAGCCACCGAGCTCCGAGAGTGAGAAGCTTGGAGGGTTGGGCACGTCGTGCATGCAGCAGCTCATTCGGCCGCGGCTCGTCATCCACTGGAGCGGGCCACGCCCGGCCCAGTGGAGGTGGCCGCGCACGAACCGCGGGTCTTCCGTCGCCAGGCACCGGCACGGACCTGAAGCGGACCAGCCGCGGTTGTCCTGCAGCGCCACCTCACCCGCCCCGGCCGACTCCTGCCGCCACGAGCCGCTTCTCCTGCCAAGCAACCAAAAGGTTCATCACATACAGCAACACCAACAGGTGCCCATCCTACCGCCTGCATTCCACGGCTTGCGATGCATTGTCCGTGTGGCTCGGCATGCTGACATTGTCCCTTTGCATGCGCCTCTGGCTGCCGAGCCCAACAGCAGGATTGTGCAATGTTTGCTTCACTGAACGCTCGGTTAGAAATAGAAGATTTTTAGAAAATGAAAATTGTATTCGGCCTCTACGATTCTATACACGGTCTATTTTTATTACAAAATTCAGCACAATAGCCGCGACTCTCTCATGAGAGTCGAAAGAAATAAAAATCAAAAAGGACAAAGTCTTTTATTATGTTTCCATCCATGTGATGCCAACAAGAGAGTAAGCGGTTCACCCTCGTGCTCAATGCGGGAGGAACTGGAAATGTGGAGTACTAACATTTGTCTCTACAGTGTGTAGTGTATTAACTCTTAACTTGCAGTGCCTAAGAAATTTCGAACCTAATTGGCATGTCTCTTTTCTCTCCTTTCTGTTTCACCTACGTTTTGCCCTTCATTTGATCCGAGTAAAGTACCCCTGCGGCGGCCCTGCCTACTCCTACAGGCTCTCAATGTTGGCGTTTCTCTTCTCCTCCAAAGCCGCCGCTTGCGCTCTGCTCTAGAGCCGTCGCCTGCCCGGCCCGTCGTGCAGCAGGGGCCAAGGATATGCTCCCGCTGCTGATGAACGCGCCGGCCGGCGGCCCTGCCGCGTGGACTCCCGGCAGGGCCGGTCCTGAGATTTTGGGGGCCCGGGGCGAATCTATGAGTCGGGCCCCTCTATATAAAATTTAAATTTTGACATTTATATTTATTCAAGTAACATATTTTCATACTAAATTATTTGTACATAATATCTTTAAGGCTTTTTCTAACATTTCTAGATGTGAATTCACGTGCTCTTATAATATTACTCATGGCTCGTTTTTGTGATTTTATCAGCCCATCTACATGTTACATCTTTTTCATTCTTTTTCAGCGTTGGACGCATGATTTTTAGTTGCCATGATCTTGTTAATTAATCAATTAATCGATCATGTATTCATATTCATGTTGTTAGGAACGTAGGGCATAACAAATGCGTAGGAGTAAGAGAACAACTCTCTTTGTATTACAGTGCAACTAGCGACCGTGCCGTCTTGGCAATCGCTGCTCACAATTGTGAGTTGTGACTAGCTGTGTGTACACAACGCGAGGTTTTGGATGCCTGAGCAAGCTGTCTACCTGTTGTTGGTTGACGTATATTGGCCGGGCTTGGTTGACAAGGACACTGGCTATAGGTAAAATGATTACAAAAGCGGGATGATCTAAAAAAAAAGATTACAGAGGCCGGCTACACGTACGTACTCTAGATGGAGCTTTTACCATGCGCTACAGCCTGCAATAGCTCGTTTGGGTGGATTTTTTGCTTGGCCTGCTTATGCATCTATACAGGGATGCCATGGGGAGGGGCCCCTCGGACTCGGGGGCCTGGGCGGCCGCCCCGCTCGCCCTCCCCCAGGGCCGGCCCTGACTCCCGGGCAGGTGGCTACGACGCGAGGTGGGGATTCCGGTCGCTCGGTCAGCTCTCCGCTGACCCCGTCGTACCGATCAAGCGAACATGAGTGGTTGTTGAGGAGGAGATTTGGGGCTTTGGTGGCAGTGAACTCACCGTCTCCCCATTGTTCCACGCTGCGGGACGCACGCCATGTGTTCGACCGTGCGCCGCAGCGGGGAACAACAAAGCAGTAGCGGCTGTAGTAGTAGGCAATTAACTGTTGCTTGTAAGCAGTCCTTGTGCGCGATTGTGCCATTGTAGACTGACTTGCATTCGAGAAAACACGATTTTTCTTTTAATTGAAAAACACGATTTATTGAGGGAAAGGAAAAACAGAGTACCTTTGATGAATACATGAAGTGGTGACAACATTTATGTTTGCCAAATGTAAGTTGCATACTGTGATGATCAGTGACTGAAATATGTGTGAGTTCAGGTAGGAACAGCTCCTTGTCACATTCACATCGTGAACAGCTGAACGGCTGAATGCCTCAAAATCGTCAGAAGGCAAAATAGTCTGCACCTCCAACTGATCCATCTAAAAGGTAATATAGATGGATCTTTCAATAACAGATACAGAAGTGGTGGGCAGGGTTTTGTGTTGAGAGATGAAACAGGTTAAATACAAGCTGCTTGAGCAGGTGGGATATGCAAAACTTCTTGTGCCCCGCTTGCAGAGCTCGTTGTAGCTCTGACAGCAATACGGCAAATAAATGACTGCCTAATGAGTAGTAAACATTATGCTTGAGGCTGATGCTGTAAATGTTGTGACTTTGGTTTAATAGAAATTTTTATTCCCCTAGAAAGGAAATAAATGAAAAAAGGGCAGCAGTTACACATCAGGTCAGTTACATAGTGATATTGCCGGTTCTTTTGAAACCTCTTATAATCACTTTAATTTTTCCCAAGAAACACAGATCATTTTTTTCACTTTTGGATTAGTTAAACTAAGTGAACTACCATAAAAGATTCTCAGATCAGTTGTCTTCGTATTTCTTTTCCACTGACTGCCTGTAATTGTTGCACCAATATGTCCATGCTCAAGCAACCCAGTTGCAAATGCTTCACAAACGAGCAATAGCTCTGATAATTTTTTTTTTCTTTCAGAAGCTTTCAATGATTCATCTGGAAAGCTACGGATGCTCACAGGGTTTTGAAGAAAGATGAATCCATTCACTCTATTATCTATCAGGCCTCTGCTGCCCAGGTGGCTTAGTATGAAGCTTTAAAATAGAACAAATTTGTGATGGACAGGCCATGCGTCAACCAGAGTTTATCCATATTGATCTGCAATTAGTTCCAAAATTCTACATCTTCTTCTTGGTCTCAAAAAAAAAAAAACTAAATCTTCTTGCAGGACTGATGCATCATTTATTTAAGATACCAGTCTACAAGTATGCATATCTACAAGTATGCATATCTAATCAGGGAGATTCTTTTCCTCGATCAATACATCCTTTCTAGAATTCGCGTAGTTTTACAAGAAACAACACCCTCATCCCTAATGCTGCTAGACATCCCTCGAAGCCTCTCTCTATCCAGCTTCCCTTCCTTTCTAGCGACTTCCTCCTCGCTGTCTCAACCTATGCAACCTACATTCGTCAATAAACGGATCTTGTCTTCTCCAGTCTTCTTAAACATGCAAATGGTACATCCATAGCCCCAACATCTCAAGATCACACAGTAAAACATAATATCAAAAACATCACCCAGGATGATAGCCCCAACATCTCATGATCACACAGTAAAACATCCTGCCCATATCAAAAACATCGCCCAGGATGATAGCCCCAACATCTCGTGATCACACAGTAAAACATCCTGCCCATATCAGAAACATCGCCCAGGATGTTTCATTCCATCCAACAAATATTGAACTATTTTTCATATGCATCAACATACCAGATATAAGTGATGAACGGTTGTTTAAGCGGCAAGACAACATTCCTGCAGGGAGGTGACCTCTTCTGAGGATGGAGATACAGCTACAGCAATAGTGTTTGATTTCACAATGTACAAAACACAGGGACTACAAAATTTTACAGAAACTCATTTGATTTCAAAAAAAGATAAAACATGTGGGAGAAGCTCAACATCAAAAAGAAGCTTTCAGATCAGGTGTTTCACTTTAAATTGCACTTATTACAGTAGCAACTTGCATATTCAGTCGCGTGCAATTACCCATACTAAAACAAGTAATTAACAGTGGTGTGGAATATTTTTTCCCAGGTCACAAAATTAGCTTCTGGGGAACTTAAAGTTCAAAGTACTCAGATCTCCAGTGATACAAATTCCTTTGCGAAAAATTAATAACAGGTAAATAACTACTTCGAGGTTTACTACTATTGTAGTTAACAGTTACACTCAAATAAATATGTAATTTTGTAAGTCAAATAATTAACTTGACACATGACTGAACAAGTATTAAGTGAAGCACATCAAGATTCAAGAGAAAAATCTGCTATCTCTTGTAGAAACAAAATGTATTGATCCATTGGATCAAATTACATATTCCGGTGAAATGTAACAATTAATAACAGTTAGAGGTGCAGTACAGATTATTCTCGAAATAACAATGTAGTTTTGATGTGGATAGATAAATAGTGGTAAAAATTTAATAAATTCAGTATGATATGTGAATGATGGGAAGCTATATGGAACTGCTTCAAGGATCTATAGAATACGAGGTAAGGTTTCAAGGTTATTTTAATTAGGAAAAAAGTCTGATAATTACTCAGTTGTTTTGCACTGAAGATCTGAAAAGACAACAGGTTGTACTTGACAACAAGTAGGTTTCAAGATAACCATGAATTCCAACATGACCAACTGCAAGACAACAGTACAGAATTTTAGAATGCATTCTCTACAGATGAAGATATGTACACTGATGATGGCACATCAATAGCAGAGGGCTCATTTCCAGAGAAATTATCATCATCATCAGACATGGCTTAAACAAGGGGGAAAAAATGGCTCCAATATTTAAATGATGGCGCAATTGCACTATTATATGAAAAAATATTCACAAATGAGTTTATGCAATTACTGACAGAGTGAAGTGCAATTGCTGAAAGCAAAAGGACTCCTTTGGTAGCACACCCATTCAGCAAACATATTTATGTAGCAATATTGGCAGGGTTTAGACCCTTCTAAGCCCACAGAATAAAATCTTCCTAACTTGGTTGCATCTTCCATTCTTACAAAAATAGTGTACCACCAAAATTGCCATGATATAGATGAATACAGTTAATGTGTACTTAAAACAAAATAAAACGGCTCCACAACCACAGAATAGACATCAGCAACATCATCTGGAGGTTTCATTACTAGAACAGGGATCTTCTACAGTGAACAAGGTCTAAAAATTGATCAATCAATACCAAAATTCGGATTTGGAAATGATCCCACAGGCCTACAGTGAAAATGATGTTTGAGCAGCACGGCACCATACTAGATCACCAAGATTATGACTCATCAAATGATCAATCAATCCCAAATTCCATAATGAAAGGGGTTACCATATCGATTCTGATAGGCAAAGGTTGGCCAGTGAACTATTTTTGAGCACAACAATTGATCGACTACACACCTTGCCTCCTCCTGGAATTGCAAACAAAGAAGCAAAAGCGTTCGTCCAATTGAGGAGTGGAAATCACTAGGGCAAGACAAGGTTCTGCAATAAAACCTCTACGAGGTACTTACTAACACCCTAAACCACTAGCGCAAGACAAGGATCTGCAATTCCTAAATGGGCTAACAGAGTGACTTAGACGTCTTGTTGTCGGTGCCGGCCGCCGGGAGCACCCAGCGTGTGCCAGGCGGCGGAGGCTGCCAACCCGGCGGCACGGGCTCCGTGCGCGCGCCTGGGGGCAGTACCTCCCACCGGGTGGGGAGTCGAAGCAGAGGGCTGGTCCCCATGCGCGGCGGCGCGCCATTGGCCGGCACGGGAGGAGAGGCCACCGTCGGGGGCCGCGCCGGGCCGTTCTTGGTGACTCCGCCGTCCAAGGAGCGGCCGCCGGGAGCCACGGCGAGCCGGACGAAGAGGCGGATGTCGAAGCTGCAGCCCAGGTCCTCGCGTCGCCGTTCTTGGCGGAGTTCGCGGTACAAGGAGCGGCTGCCGGGAGCCACGGCGAGCCAGATGAAGTGGCGCAGGTCAGAGCGGCAGCCCAAGTCCTCGTGTCGCCGTTCTTGGTGGACACTGCAGCCCAAGTCCTTGCGTCGCCGTTCTTGGACTCCGCGCTCCAAGAATCGGCCGCCAGGAGCCGCGGCGAGCCGGATGAAGTGGCGGAGGTCGGTGCGGCCGCCGGACGCCGCGTCGCGCCGTTCTTGGCGAATCCAGCGGAAGACGACGCGGAGGAGGTCGGAGCGGCCGCCGGACGCCGCGTCGCGCCGTTCTTGGCGAATCCCGCGGAAGACGACGCGGAGGAGGTCGGAGCGGCCGCCGGACGCCGCGGCACGCCTTTCTTGGTGGGCGGCGCGCCTGGAGCAGGGCCCCTCCTCGCGCGCACCTGGAGCCGTTGGCGAGGCGGGAGCGGGGGCCTCCCGGGGCGTCACGGCAGCCGTCGGCGAGGCCGGCGGCAGTGAGCGCCACCGTGCTGGCGCGGATGCGCCGTGAAACACGGCTCGGCCGTGGTAGTGCGCTTGCGTGGACGAACTCCAGACCGAGTGGGTGAAGACGCGGACGAGTCTTGGATCCAAACGCTCTCTCCGCTCAGTGCGGGGGCGGCGCTTCCACGTCCTCGGAGCCATAGCAAAATATTTTTTGGTTAGGGAGATTTTGGTAAAGATCGCAAGAGGGGCTTATTATATAGAGATGCTGCGAGATTTTTTTTTTTTTTTTTGCGATGCAAAAGGGGAATATATTAAAAGGCAAACAGTACAACCCAGGATGTTACAAAAAACACCCTAGCGAAACTGCAAATTACAAACAGCCCCCTGCAAAGAAACCAGCACCGGCGAACGACGCCGGACTCGAAGACGATCTCCCTTCCTCCGCCACCGACGACTCCAAGCTCTGGATCTGCCGCAAGAATCAGCGCCCGGAACCTTCAGCACGCCTCTGCCAAAGCTGAACGCCCATCGACCGCCGTCGCACAGAGGAAAAAAGGAAACCTCGCCGGCACGACCACCCGGCGATGTGGACTCCTATACACGAACCTGACGAAGCAGACTCGACCTTCACACGCTCGCCGACGACGCCGGAGCACCGCATCGCCGAGACGAGGAAGAGCGAGGAAGGACTTTATTCCGAAGCGAAGCCGCCACCGCCGTCTTGACGCCATCGCCGGACACCGAACCCTAGAAGAACTAGAGCCTATCCTACAAGCCTTTGAGAGACCGGAGATCTCCACCGGCCGCCGACAGCCCGAAGGCCATCGCGGACGAAGGAGATCACCAGCCCTCGCCGGCGGAGGAACTAAAACACCGAGCCTCTCCCTTATCGCCTCTCAGCACTGTAGCAACGAGAGGTTTCGAGAGCGGCCGGAGATGCTGCGAGATTTTCTTATTGTAAGAAAGGATATTTTTGCTATTCAAATCATATTTGCCCCTTATCATTTGCATTTCTTACGGATGGAGGCTGGTATTGGAGCTCACGGTGAACATTCCTTGAAATTATGGCCGCATCTTCTACACAGATCCTTGATTTATTGTTGTGTTTATTGAAGTAACGAACGTTTTTAACATCACCGGAGTAGAACATAGATGAGCAAAGCGCACCTCTCATCCAGTTGTTTTAGTGCCCAAAAATAAACGATCAATATTCTACCATAGACCATACATATATCAATCTTTCTGCCAAATACGTTGGGAAATCATAAAACAAGACTTGATAAATCTTTTTATGCTTTCCATGAAAGGAATCTGGACACAGATAGCCACTAAATCATGAAGTGATAAAACTAGAAATACCAAAAACTACAACAGTTGTCACAATTCTGCAATCTCGACCGACATGTCCCTGAATTGCATCTTTGCCCCTTATAATCCAAATGTTTCAGAGCGATTATATTTTGCACTTTGCCCCCCGTATAATCCAAATGGTTTAGACCGACTATGTTTTGCACTTTGCCCCATATAAGTAGTTGAAGATCACAACTGTACTGAAAGCATACCTAGCTCTCCATTATTTTCTTCTTTTCCCGTTCCCTCTAGCTAACATCCGGAAAGACTTTTTATGACCTCTATTATAACTCAAGGAACTTATTTCTAAAAGTGTTTCCATAACTGGAGTTTGAAGTTTTATGGCTTGGCAATCTTCTGTACAGGAATAGGTTTGAAGTCATATGGGGTTTAGAACTTTTCTGCAGCAACTAGGGTGTATGAATTGAGATCTGGATTGCATGTTCAGTTAGGATTTGATCTCAAGGCTCCCTTTTATGTTTTCTTTCTCCTTTGTGAAACACACTACAGACACTCGTAAACACGCAGGAAGCCTCACTTTTATGGGATTTACATTATTGCGACTTGTGATCGACGGTTATGACCTTTCTGAGATCTGCAATTCATCTGGCTATGATTAATGGTTGTGTGGGGACCTTTGTGTGACATCCATCAAGTTATTGTTGCTGGACTATGAATGTACGAGGCTTGCAAAATTTGCCTTTTGTTTCTGACGTGTTCTGCTTTGGATATATGTCCGAATCCGTGTGCGAGCTGGACGTGTTTAGCAAAGCCCCAAGCCACGGCCAAGGCTCTGTCCCAGATTCCCAATCGGACTCTGCCCAGGTCCAAAATTGTTGCAGTGAAGGATTCCTGATCGGACTACGACTCGGACTCAGTAGTGTTTCTCGATAGCGGCTGATATATCATGCGCCAGCCAGCCATCAATCTACAGCCTGCCTACAGGGCCGGCCCTGGGGGAGGGCGAGCGGGGCGGCCGCCCAGGGCCCCCGAGTCCGAGGGGCCCCTCCCCATGGCATCCCTGTATAGATGCATAAGCAGGCCAAGCAAAAAATCCACCCAAACGAGCTATTGCAGGCTGTAGCGCATGGTAAAAGCTCCATCTAGAGTACGTACGTGTAGCCGGCCTCTGTAATCTTTTTTTTTTTTAGATCATCCCGCTTTTGTAATCATTTTACCTATAGCCAGTGTCCTTGTCAACCAAGCCCGGCCAATATACGTCAACCAACAACAGGTAGACAGCTTGCTCAGGCATCCAAAACCTCGCGTTGTGTACACACAGCTAGTCACAACTCACAATTGTGAGCAGCGATTGCCAAGACGGCAGGCACGGTCGCTAGTTGCACTGTAATACAAAGAGAGTTGTTCTCTTACTCCTACGCATTTGTTATGCCCTACGTTCCTAACAACATGAATATGAATACATGATCGATTAATTGATTAATTAACAAGATCATGGCAACTAAAAATCATGCGTCCAACGCTGAAAAAGAATGAAAAAGATGTAACATGTAGATGGGCTGATAAAATCACAAAAACGAGCCATGAGTAATATTATAAGAGCACGTGAATTCACATCTAGAAATGTTAGAAAAAGCCTTAAAGATATTATGTACAAATAATTTAGTATGAAAATATGTTACTTGAATAAATATAAATGTCAAAATTTAAATTTCATATAGAGGGGCCCGACTCATAGATTCGCCCCGGGCCCCCAAAATCTCAGGACCGGCCCTGCCTGCCTAAATAACTTTTGCGTGATGACACCGCGCTCGCCAATGGCGAAACGCCGGCAGTCTGTGGCGTCGGGTACAGCCACCACAATCATACCCGACGAGATACTTGTTTCCGAGGTCCTGGTTCGCCTCCCCGTGAAGTCGCTCCTCCGCTTCAGGTCCGTGTGCCGGTCGTGGCGCGCGGCGACGGAAGACCCGCGCTTCGTGCGCCGCCACCTGCAGCTCTCCCGCGCGCGGCCGCCGTCCGTGCTCGACATGCCCTGCGAGCCTCGCCTCGAGGAATACTGGGGCCTGGCCCGATCCAGGGAGCTGGAGTTCCGGCGGGTCTCGCCCCCGGAGCGCGCCGAGCTGATGCACGCGGTGGCGTGGCCCGCCGGCGGCGGCGTGACGGCCGTGAGCCACCCCGTGCACTGCGACGGCATGGTCCTCGTCCCCACCGCCTCCGGGGAGCTCTTCCTCGCCAACCCGGCCACCCGGGAGTTTGCCGCGCTGCCGCGACGCAGCCCCAGCGTCATCGAGACGACGGTGGCCTTCGGCTTCGACCCCTGGACTGGCACGTACAAGGTGGCCAGGTGCTTCTACCGGCGCTTCGACTACGTCGACTCCCACGACGACGGCCGCGGCGCGGGCTATGACTACGACGTCGGGCACGAGGTGCTCACGCTCGGCCGCGGCGGCGGATGGGAACCAACGGAGGACCCGCCGATACGGCGTCGTCCCAAGGAGGCCGATCTGCACGCCGGGAGCCTTCTACTGGACCGCCATCGTCGCCGGCGCCGACGACCCGCGCCCAACCGAGCTGCTGCGCTTCTCCCTGCGCGACGAGGCGTTCGACGTCGTGCCCAACCCGCCGTGCTTCTCCGCGACGGGCGGCGTCATCGGCGACCACGACGCCCTCACGGAGCTCGGCGGCAGGCTGTGCTGCGCCCACGCCCGCGCGCCGGCGGCCGTCGACATCTGGCTCGCCACCGACGAAGACGACGGCGACGACGACGACGACGGGACGTGCTGCCTCGAGTGGTCGGTAGCCTACCGCGTCGAGCTGCTTCAACCCTTCAAGGTTGTCTTGCCCCTCGCCGTTTCGGCCGACGGCGACGAGCTGCTCCTCTCCGTCGACAGGCGCATGCTTTACAAGTACAATGCGAGGAAGAGAACTCTGGAGAAAGTGGTGGACATGCAGCGAGCGCCGGATTTGTACGGGGCGCCACGGCCTGAGCTTCCACTCCGTTTCCTGCATCATGCGGCGCCGTACGTCGAGAGCCTCGTGTCGATTGGTAGATGTAACTACTAGGTGAGGTTAGTATAACTCTATTAGAGATATATATACATGTAAATATTTTGATCGCTGATCGATTTGTGGACACCACAATATTGGGATGAGAAGGGCAGTTGTTCAACTCCAAGTCATTTATGTTCTACTCCTTACAACTTTAATTTGAAGACGACGTTGGTTAATTCACAAATTGGTTAATTAGCTCACTTTGTGAATTAACCGCTGCACCTATCCTGAGCAGATTAGACAGAATTTTTGTGCACTTGGGGCATGTATGGTTGATGCCCTGGCAAATCTGCCCGCACCATGCATCACGCTCAGACGTCCAATCTCAGATATGACTGCCTGAGGCAACCTGCCTGCCAAGGCACCGCACAATCCAAACACGCCCTTCATGCCACCAAGCACAACTCAACCGGGGCAGCGCAAATCTGAAGAATTAGATGTTTTGAACTCTATCGAACTCTCGGGCTCTCAGGCACTCAGGGATGAAGCCGACTACCGAATCCTGATGGCCACTTCACCCTCTGTTACATCCGAAAGCTCACTGCGGTGCCAAACAGACACTCCCAGCTTATCAAGGTAGGCACGTGCTCGCAGTGACTCCTCGCGGGTTCCAAGAAGACCTTCTTGTAAGGCACTCATATAGCCACCTGCCATTGCGCCAACAAGATGTTCTTGTATGGTTATGTGTATAAGTTGATTCTCCTGCTTTTATTTGGACCGTGTGGTCAAAATATTAAGCGCTAGGCTCCATCGTCTCACTCTCCCATCTGAAGAATTGTAATCCATATGCTGCTCAGTGGATTATCTTCCTTAGAGCTCGAAAGTTTAATTATCTAGCATATCAAGTTAACTACTAACTTTACCCAAGAACACAACAATGCTTAATTTAGACATTAATGCAAACACCTAGAGAGTTCTCTTTGAGTCTATATCTATTGGACACTCGTACCGAGTCCTATCCAGATCTTATTTAATTTTATTGGTTTTACTTATCATAAAAAATAATTATGTAGGGGCTTGCTCAGACCGTAGGGACTAGGGAGCATTCAGTTTCCCTAGGGTTCTCCGATTGTTGAATGTTGATCCTTAGGGGTCGAAGTTTTGCTCATATTTTACTAGGGAAAATGAAAATCTCTAGGTAAACCTGGGGATTTTTATAGTATTAGCACCACATATGAAGTATATGAAGTATGTATATTGGAAAGCAATGAATAATAAGTACATAGAAAACCTATATAATACTTTATCATGCCAGAATTTTACAAACTATTAATATACTTTCCTTCATATAGTTATTTAATTTATAAAGAAACTTTTCGGTCCGTACAACTGTGATACATCATATGCCAACTAAACTGTGTTGGGCACAGGTTCTACAACATTGATTCTAAGAATAAACACTAGTATTAATTGCAAAAGGTAATAGAACATCATATGAATCTTACTTCTACACGACCAAGGTTTTTTTACTTCTAATAAAGATGTTTCTAGAGAAAAGATATTTTTTAAAAAAGGATTACCTTTCTAGCCTACTTGAGACGAATAGTTATTTTCATATCCTTGTTAGTAGAATAACTAAGCTGATATTGTTATCGTGGATCTGAATTTCTACTCTTTAGTTCCACAAATAAAATAATCGATAGAAACAATTTCAATATGCAAAGTGAACATGTTAATCATAATAAATGTTGCAGTTGGTCAGGTCTTGCCTAGCGTGTGAGTTGTATAAGGTTACACCTATCTCTATGTAAGCTGCCCCTCATAGCTCGGTCCGGAGTGAGGTGGCACTATTGTACGGGACCATTTCTCCTCTCTTAAATATAAAGATACGCAGCTCTCCTGCGTTTTCGAAAAAATAATAAATGTTGCAGTAGGTTAATATTTTGTTAGAATACCAAACACTAGACTAATATACATTTAAGAACAAAATATGAATGTATTTTATATAGCATTGCATCGACACCAATGCACTAGTCGGCCAAGGCTTTTGTGTCACAACTATAATACACTGCGTACCAATTGCTTACTTATCCACACGAAGGGGTGAGGTCCTTGACATATATATGGGAGTTGGTGGAGAGCTGAGGATTGTGGAGAGGGCGCACTATGGCATATCCATGCCAATGTAGCGTTGAGCATGCATCTAAGGTACATTACTTTCTTGAGAGCTTGATTGGGAAACCATTTTCTCACGGTGAATAAAACTTTATTGTGGATTTGCAAAGTGTAGATTTTTAGTCTATATGGGAATGCGGTTATATGGAAATAAGGATATCGCTTGTAAGGCAAAACTGCATAAGTTATAACAATTATTTTCATTAAACCTAACAAAGGGAGTTAGTGGTTACTGCAGAACCTTTTTTTAGTATTTTCCAAGAACATTGATTTTTGACCAATATAAGTTTTCTCATATGAAATATGAACTGACTTAGAAATGATAGCTAATGTTATGGGCCGATGAGCGCAGAACCCACGGCACCATCTCTTTTAAAAATATTTGTGACATTGGCATGTGAGGTTTATTAGACTGACTCCAACCCGCTACCCAGTAGGAGCCCTATACCAAAATTGGGTCTTAAAAACATGAAAAACAGCTTCCAACCCATGATGCAAAAGCTGACCCATTGTGGGTGCGGTCGGGAGCGGTCACCCACAAATGGATCACTTTCATCCTCTCCCGATTCATGTTCTCTTCCTCTTCTACGCGACCGCGCGATCTCCGCCGCCGACGCGCGCGGGTGGCTCCCGCTCCTACTCTCCTTCTCCACTCCCGGTCGTGACTCGTTCTCTCCTCCTTCTCCCGCTCCCGGTCGGCGGCGGCGTGGAGAACGAGCGACAGGCCGTGGAGGCGCGGAGGGCGAGCGACGGGCCGCGGCGCCGGACACGGAGGCGCACCACAGCGGCGCCGCCGCCTCCCCATCTCCCGGCGCCGGACGCGGAGGCGGGCCGCCACCCCGCCGCCACACCCTCCGCGGCTCCCTCCTCCCCGAGCTCGACAGGCTACGCCGGCCACCCTCCTCTCCGCCTCTTGCTCGGCTCGCGGCGGCCTCCTCGGCCTCTTCCCAGGCGCAGCGGCGGCGCGGTGCGGCGGGCCTGTGGACGCCGGGGCCCGGCTTGTCGGCGTCGCGCGCGAGAACAGCGTCTTGGTGGGCGGCTGCGCGGCCACGCAGCCGTGGGGGCGCCATGGCGGTTGCGGCGAGGAGGGCACGGCGCGGAAGGAGGAAGCGGCGGGAGAGGTGGTGCGCGCGCGGGTGAGGTGCCGAGGAGGAAGGAGGTGACTCAGGTGAGGAAGAAGGTGTTCGTTTTGGTCTTCCCGTTGGAGATTGAGGATTTTTGGTCTCCTATGTTAATGCTCATCAGCACCTAGTATAGGTTTTGGGTCTGCAGCAGCGTTGGAGTCAGTCTTAAGGGAGTTCGATTCTGGTGTAGCGTCCACACAATATTTGCAGGGCCAATAGTTGCACGACATCGGTCCTCTCGTTAGCACGGTTTCATTTCCAATATCCTCGGGATAATTTCAAAACCACTCATAAATCACTTGAAGTTTGAGATTCCCACTCATAAATCACTTTGAGGCTGTTTGGATTGGGCCCACGTTTGACCACGCCACATATGCACTCGCCACACTTTGTGGCGCCATAATAAGCTCACGCAACAGCTGCCACACTGTTTTTCTTTGTTCTACTGTGGCAATCCTCTCAGCTCGCAACCAAGCGATTATTTTTCTGCTGTGGCAGCCACAACTGTGGCGTGACAAACGATGACCAGCAACCAAACACCTCCTTTGTTGCACATCTTCACCCACCGATTAAATTTGATTGCACAAACCACCCCAGTGCACATATGTTTCATAGATTTTGTATGTGTTCGTCCATATAAATTTAGAAAAAAATTGAGTTAACTAATTCAACATTGTTCAAGTTTTTAAATGAAACATTCATTTTATTTTGATTAAAAATGTATAAAATACAAAACTTTGTGGGACATCGTTTTTACTCTAACCGGCTCTTTTTGTAATCGACATGCAGTCTCTTTCTGTGACTGACAGATGGATCCGTTTTACGCCCTCCACCGTCTATAAATACCCGAGTCTCAAAATCTGGTATAAGAATCGAATCATCAAAGAGCCTCGTACTCCTAGCTAGCAGAGACAGATTCAGAAACAAAAACCGAGTAAGAGAGCGGAGATGCCTTTTAAGCCACCGACCGAGCTCAACAGCGAAGCTAGGCCCCGCCCCCACCCCCACTTTAAAAATTTGCAAAGGACCCCCTCCTCTTGACAGGCCCATTCTAGCCCTGCTAAGAAGATTGCAAGTGAGAGAGAGGGTTTGTAAGTTTATAAGAAGATCATAAATTACTCAAAGCGAACCAAAACAGGGTTTAATTGATAAAATATGTGGACATTGTGGAGATTTTTCAACAAAATTTAATAAATGACTTATTAGTGGAAATCACCGGCGGAGCGCAGTGTTGGCGAAAGAGGGCTCCGGCCCCCCCTTCCCCAATGCAAATTTAGCTAGTAATAGTGTTCTTCTCTGCAGCTTGTCAACATTTCTTTGTACTTTTGGCTGAATCATCACAGTGCAGCTACCTACGCAACAGATTACTAGCACAGAGTAGACCTCTTGTTCACCAAAGCAAGCTCAGCTCGTGGGCACAGCAAAAGTACTGTAGCAATTGGCCCCTCCTATGCTTCACGCCACGCTCCGCCACTGGTGGGAATGTCAAACTCC
The DNA here is from genome assembly GCA_012490785.1 of Eragrostis nindensis. Lineage (NCBI taxonomy): Eukaryota > Viridiplantae > Streptophyta > Magnoliopsida > Poales > Poaceae > Eragrostis > Eragrostis nindensis. The sequence continues at coordinate 303,365 of JAAXCT010000355.1, read as the reverse complement.
GGTGACTTTTGCAATTATCCCGATCTTCTCCCACTCTACCCGCTCCTCCAAATTCCTCGTTGCCTGAGCAGGTTCGCTGCTACAGCGTACAACTCCAGGGTTCACTCTCGTTGCCTGAGCAGGTTCGCTGCTACAGCGTACAACTCCAGGGTTCACTCCAGCCGTCCAGCGTATAGATCATGCCATCTCCGCCGCATCCAGATGCAACGCAGCTCGGGATTGCTTTCGTTGAGATGTAGGGGTGTTCGTGTGCGTTAGAGTGCGTCGGCGTGAGTTGACGTGTTTTACGTGTGCGAACAGATGCTACATTTATATTCAGTTTTGAGAGTTCAAAAAAAAAAAAAAGAAAAAATGAAGAAGATACACTCGCCTCGAATCCTCTAGTCCTGCTACAGTAACCAGGAGAGGCGAAAGCGAGGCGACGCTGTCTCCGGCGTCGATTCGTCCGCTCCCCATCCTCCGGCGGCGCCGGAGTGAGTGTGGGACGGGCCGAATCGACGTCTGGAGTTGTATATAGCTGCTAGGTTAGATAGCTAGTGGGCTTGCTTTGCTCGTCGTCTTTCGAGGGCGGTGGAGCTTAGATCCGGCGACTACGACGATGTTAGTCCGCCGAATAATGGCCTTACAGCACCTCTTCGACGTCTACGTCGCTTCTGGTGGCGGATTCGGTGAGTTGCTGTGAGGTGATGTCATTTTCCTCTTCGACTCCATCCCGGCGCCGGTGTGGTCGTCTGTGGCTGTCCAGGTCTTTGCCGGTGCGGAGCTCCGTCCGGCGGCCGCGGGCTGATGGCGGCGCTCGATCCAGCGCGGCGTGGCCTTGCGGCGGCGCTTGACCTGGTGCGGCGCTTGGATGTTGGAGAGGATTTTTCTGCCGCCGAAGTTTGTGCTGGTGGTGTTTTCGTGCTGATGGCTGTTGTCATCAGTGCGGAGGTTGCTGCTGTTGCCGAACTTTGACGTGGCTGGTTTTACGGGCGTCGGTTTTCATGCCGGCGACGTATTTTGTGTCCGGGATGCGGCGATGAAGCGGAGGCGTCGCCATATCCATGGAATTTTTTCTCCTGAGCTTCCTCCGTCTTCGTCGGCTTGTGCTCTCCGGTGCCCGGCGTGAAGCTTGTGGAGGAGTGGTCCTTTTGGACCTGTTTAGGGGAGCTCTCCGGCGGTTCTTTGATGGAGCTGTCGGCTTTGTTTCTGCAGGTACCTCTCAACGCGTGGTGACACAAAGGGAGTGCGACGTCCCTCGTCGCGCATCGGAGCCTGTTGGTTCTGATGATCTCTCGATGGACGCGAATTGCTTGTGCTGGGTATAGATGTAGGGGTGTTCGTGTGCGTTAGAGTGCGTCGGCGTGAGTTGGCGTGTTTTACGTGTACGAACAGATGCTACATTTATATTCAGTTTTGAGAGGTTAAAAAAAAAAGAAAAAATGAAGAAGACTTGTTTTCGTTTGGTGCACGCGAATACGCGATGGTCCTGAGCGAGCAAGCCAGGCAGACTGAGAGAGCAAGAAACTAGAACCAAACAGACGACGGGAAAAGGATCAGCAATCCATGAAACAAGGAAGAGATGAATTTAATCTTCATATAACCGGATGTGTAGGTGCAAATAGGGCTTTTTTTATTCCTTGTTTTGGCATAGGAAAAGATGGAAAGTTTTCAGTTGACACATCGCGCTAGCAACGGCGAACAGCCCCCGTCACCCCAAGGGCCCCACCGGCCAGCCCCCATTTTCCCCACAAAGCGCACGACCCCGTTGACTCGGCGGCGCACCTGCTCCTCTCCTTCCCCACTTCCGTCTCCTTCCGCTGCAAGCTCCCGCACCCGAAAAAATTCCCCTCCCCTCCCGCGCCCCGCCGCCGCGATGTCGGCGTCGGCGGACGGCCTCCTCGCGCTGGCCGACGAGGCGGAGCGCCGGCGCGACTTCTCGGCCGCCGCCTCCTGCCTCGAGTCCGCGCTCAGCCCGCCCCACGCCGCCGGGCTCCTCCCGCTCGCCGAGGCCCGGGCGCGGCTCCGCCTCGCGTCCCTCCTCCTCGGCCACCGCGCGGGGCCCGGCGCCGGCGCCGCGGCTCCCGCCGCCAAGGCGCACCTCGAGCGCGCGCTGCTCATCCTCTCCCCGCTCCCCTCCGCGTCGCCGCGGCTCAAGCTGCTGGCCCACTCCCTCCTCGCCAGCGCCTGCGCTGTCCTCGGCCAGGTTCCCCCGCAGAAGCACGTGCTCCGCCGCGGGCTCGGCCTCCTTGCCTCCGCCTCCGCGTCGGGCCTCCTCCCGCGCGCGCAGGCGCTGCTCTGGACCTGCAACTTCCAGGCGCAGCTCGCGTCCGCGCTCGCCGTCGAAGGGGACGCCTCCTCCGCGCTCCCCACGCTCTCCGCCGGGGCCGCCGCCGCCGCCGACCTCGGGAACCCCCAGCTCCAGCTCTTCTTCGCCGCCACTTCGCTCCACGTCAACCTCCTCTGCTGGGAGGACAGCTCCGCCGTCGAGGGCGCGGTCGCGCATGCCACGCAGCTCTGGGACGCGCTCCCGGCCGACCAGGTAATTGTACCACTGATTAGGGTTCCTTTCTCGATGCTGGATTTGCTGGTTGCCGGAAATAGCAGCCTGACACCTGATGCTGATTTGGGCGCAGAAGGAGCACTGGATTGGGCTCTTCTTCTACATGGAGCTGCTTCATGCCTTTTATCTGCTCAGGATCTGCGATTACAGGTCCGCCTCGCAGCGTGTCGAGCGACTGGACGCAGCTATGAAGAGCGAGATGCAGAGGGGCCAGCGCGTTAAGGAGTTGGCTAACGAGCTCGGCACAGTCGAGAAGACGCTAGGGCAGCCTGGGCTGAAGGAGCGGGAGAGGTCAGCACTGGCGCACAAGCAGAGGCAGCTGAAGGCTCAGCTGCGCTCGTTGTGTGGCTATGACTCATTGAATGATGTCTTGGATTATGGGGATAAGATGCTTTTGGCGCCGCCGCCGATGCATGGGGACTGGCTCCCGCGGACTGCCGTTTTTGTGCTCGTGGATCTCATGGTCGTCATGGTCGGGCGTCCAAAGGGGATATTTAAGGAATGTGGAAAGAGAATAAAATCAGGAATCCAGCTCATCCATGGTATGTGCTGTGAAATACTATTCCATTTGCTGTATTTGTTCTAGGACTAACAAACGTTTAGCGTACTAGGCATGCTTACAGTTCTAAATGTGGCGAATTTACAATCACAAGTACAATATAGCAGTCGTACGTGATCCAAATTTTAAGTCCAATGGATCCAACTGTTCAGTTGGGTGAGGACTGCACTGGTGTTGGTTTTAATATTTATTTCACGAGGCATGCATATGTCAATTACTGTTGAATAATGAGCCACTAATAATCACACTTATTTGTGGCTAGTGTTCCTGGTACCAGACAGATTTTTCAATTTATGATTTCTATCGTTGCCCTTGTGAGCCAGTAACAACTTTCCTCACTTGTACCGGTTCAGCTCCACATTTCCTGTCTTCATTAATAGTGATGTATGAAGCTGCCCGCACTTGCTACAAGTTGTTTTGCCCTTCATTTGAACCATTAAGAAATGAACAAATTTTCCAATACAAAAAGCTTGCCCTTCTATAGAATTATTGCCACCATTTCCAGCCTACAGATAACTAGTGGGCTGATATCTGCCAAGTATGAATTTGTGGGCCGTGGGACCGGACCGAAACACTGGTTTTCTAGTGTTGATCAGGATCTGTTAATTGAATTACCATCATTATCGTGAACTGGTGAGGTCTAGAGCCAATCTTATGATTCAAGGCGCATAAAATTCTGCTTTGGTGAGGTGTATGACGACCAGGGTTCGCAAAACCGGTCAAACCGGGCCAGTTTTCGCGAAAACCGGGAAAACCGGTCCGGTCCGGTTAGTAAAACCGGCCGGTTTTTCGCGAAAGTTAACACTGTGTTATTGGAGCAAACGGTAAACCGTCCGGTTTTCTCGGTTTACCGGACCGGTTTTTTCGGTAGCGGTTTTCCTGGTTTTTTCGAAATTTCAAACCTTGATGACGACAACACTACATGTACATGATCATTTGTCAGTTGAGCTTGATAATGCCAAGTTCAACTAAGTGCCAGTCTCATTGCTTTGGCATTAGAGACTAGGTCGTGTTTGAAATGTGACTTTGTCACTTAGGGTGGATGTTGAGAAAAATGAGGCATGCTATATATGGGTGGAAAGTGTTACACAGGATGTGAAATTTAACGTCTAGTTCAAATTTCTGTCCATTTATTCCCTTTTAAAAAAAGTTCTGTCCATATGATCCATGCAAACCGGATCAAGATTCCAGTAACCTCAAGATTGTAAGGAGGAAATAGAGGTCCTTTGTTAGCAGAAGAGGTGTAGGAGCGAAAATGCCCATTGGCCTCTAACCCTAGCTTGCGTGCAGAAAAAAAAAAAATTTGTGATGGCTGCCACGGTGCATAAGGCTGTATTAAGTCAGTAGGCCTCACCCCTGGTGCATAACACTGCCTGTTTTAAAGATATGCTGTTGGTCGCCCCAGAGTTTGTAGATTCAAATTGTTGTGATATGGTCGTTTTATGGTTTAGTATCTGCATGAGCATCATTGTTATTTGTGTATATGGTGTTCCACCTCATGTATTCTTCTTGGCTAGCCCTTGGTTGCTCTGTTTTAATGCTGTTCAGTCATCTCTACAGTTGTACTGTAAATACTTGCACGCAGAAAGTGTCAAGAACACAACATGGCACCAGATTAGTGCTTTACCAGAACATTCCTTTTAAAATCCTAAACCATAGAGGTCATTGGAATGGAATAAAATGAGTATGAGACACATCATGTGGAATTTATTGCATATTAGATTTTCTAGATGTTACAATCTAGGTACACCCTTTTCTGTGCATGTATAGTGGAAATTCCATAGAAATTTGTTTATTTCTATTTTTACATAATGGATACTCGTTTTTTCACAGATGAACTATCTAAGCTTGGTATCGTGGATGGTGTGACAGGTAATTTTTTTTCTTAAGACATGGTACCCACGATTTTTGTGTTACAATTGTATTTCCATATTTTAGACCTGTCATTTGTGTGTTGCCATGATGGGTTCAGCGAGATGATTGTGATGCAAGAATTCCAACACTATTTTCATTAACTAGCATAAGCTCAATTTTGGGGTCATGCTAGGATTAGGCTCATGGGAGTGGATCCTCCAATCTGATGTTTCCTAATATGCATATTCCATTTGTCTGTGTCATGTGTTTGGTACTGAATTTGCTTGCATTACGTATTATTGGTACTTTCTCATTCATCTGCTCCTTTGCCCATGTTTTTGAAGTCTTTCTTCTCTTTACGTTTTGACCATGGCAATGGTATGCAGTATGAACAAAATAGCGATTAATTTCTACTGATAATTTTCTTTTGGAACGTACCATGCTGCCAGTTACTTCAGTTAAAGGTTTTCTTTTGTAACTTACAGAAGAAATGAATCTTACAGACCAACCTTGTTTTCCTAAACGGAATTAAACTCCGTTTAAACAGCATCTAAACGCTAGACCGGTGACCACCGTCTATGCCTAAACGGTCGTTTAGCCCGTTTAAACAGATTTAAACGCTAAACGGTGGTCGACCGACTGTCTACCGTTTATTGTCTAGGAAATCACCGACACCAACATGCTCTGTTCTTGTTTGTCTGTTCCATTTGCCCTTTCTGACTTGTGTTTATTCGCTAATTTATTTTCATCGTCTACCTGCCATGTTAAGCAGAGGCAACTTTGGAACATTCAACAATATGGACAGCTGGTATCTACTTGATGCTTTTACTTCAGTTTCTGGAAAACAAAGTTGCTGTTGAACTCACAAGATCTGAATTTGTTGAAGCCCAAGAGGTAAGTGCATAAGCATATTCATATTTACCTAGGTCTCTGCTTTATGTTCTCATTTATAATGATTATAATTTTTTTTTGAACATTGTTATACCCTATGTCCTTGATTTGGGGTGAGTGAGCTTAAAGATTCCTCATCGAGTTTCCTATGCTGCAGTCATATTTGATGGAACCTCTGTTTTGTGCTCTTTGAGGGTACTTGGTCATTTGTTATGTGGGCATCTGCCAATTCTTTGCAGTGTTTAAAAAAGCAGAGGAACTAAGCGGGTGGTTGAGCACCGCTTAGTGCCTAGGCACGCCTAGTTGAAGCTTATGCGGTCCTAGGCGATCCTAGGCGTTTGTACTTTTAGCAAATATATATAATATAGAGAAAAATTGTGAAAACATTGTATATTGACACATATTAATTAAGAAAATAGAGGAAAATGGCTTAGTTAACAGTTTAGTGAAAGCGATGTGGTGGAGCTCCGCCTAGCGCCTAGGCGGCCACTTTTTTAAACAGTGATTCTTTGATGGATAACCTCTATTATGTCTCATCCAATAGCTCACACTCAGAATTGGTGCGTTGACGTCTAATTGTTCTGCTAATATTTTTTTTTCTTTTGCCTGGTTTCTTTGTAGGCTTTAGCACAAATGAAAAACTTGTTTACTCGTTTCCCAACGATTCTCCAAGGCTGTGAAAGTACCATCGAGATGTTAAGGGGTCAATATGCACATTCTGTTGGCTGCTTTGATGAGGCTGCTTTCCACTTCCTTGAGGCAATAAAGGTACCCTTTTTGATACCAGCAGAACCCACCAAAACGGGGAGAAAAGGAGTGCAGTGTCATCCTGCAATGCTCGCCAGCATACTTGCATCCTTTTTTTATTCGTATCAGATTTGTCCTTCATTTGTCCTATCTTTAGTAAATCCTCCCTGAGAGTGCCAAAGCAAAAACGCGTATCAGACAAGTTTGTTAATGTTCATTTGCTTGTGATTTCAGCTGTCCGACAGCAAATCAATGCAATCGATGTGTCAAGTCTATGCAGCAGTGTCATACATTTGCAAGGGTGACGCAGAATCGTCTTCACAGGTACAATATGGTTTGATATCATTTCATACTTTTGTACTTGTTTCTTCCTGTTTCAAGCTAGCTGACAAGACTTAATATTGCTTGCCTATTTATTGCTTAGGCACTAGAATTGGTTGGTCCTGCTTATAGAACAATGGACTCATTTGTTGGTGTGCGAGAGAAGACATGTATCATTTTTGTTTACGGTCTTCTGCTTATGAGGCAGCAGAATCCTCAAGAAGCACGGTAAGTGCACTGATTCAGTAACTAGCAAATTTGAGAATATTGTAGATATTAGGTAATGTATGTGTTATGTGATAGGCTGAGGCCTGCATTACTTCAGGCACTAATTTGTTTCTTATTGTTTTCTTGTCACGTACTAGTTTTCTTTACCTTCTGAGAATGCTGTTTGCCTGTTTGCAAATACTTAAATTTGTATTTTGTCTATTCTAAAACTTTACATGTAATGCAGGAATCGCCTTGCGAGTGGTTTGAGGATAGCACACCAACAGTTGGGTAACATCCAACTAGTTTCTCAATATTTAACCATACTAGGTACACTAGCACTTCAGCTACATGATGCAGGACAGGCTAGAGAGATCTTGAAGTCGTCATTGACATTAGCAAAAACACTGTATGATGTTCCCACACAAATGTGGATCTTGTCAGTATTTACAGGTATGTCATAGATGCTGTGTGGATTTCTTTTTGAAAACAATTAAGTCTAACAGTGCTAAAGTGTGCTTTGTAGTTTTATAGTGCATGGTCTCATTTCCTTTAATAGGCTTGTTATTTCATCTTGTCATATAGATATTTTTAAATAGGGGTCGATGCAAAGTAGTGTCTGATTTACAGCGTGGCTATTAATCTTGTCATATAACATGTTTTGAAAGTTGAGGTTGATGCAAATTTGTGCCTGATTACAGAGTTATATAGAGAAGTGGAAGAGAGGGGAAATGAAATAGAGAACTCTGAGTATGAAAAGAAGAAAGAAGATGATCTGCAGAGAAGACTTGCCGAGGCTCATTCTCACGCATTTCACCAGGAGCTGGTATGTTAATAGAAATCTTTCACATATATACTTGCGTCCATTTATGAAAAAGGTTACATGTGTTCTTTCAAGTGTGGAAAACTCGATATATAACGACTAAGGGCCTGTTAATGTTTAATTGTGCTTTAAATTATTGTGGTCAGCTGCAGAAAGCATTGCTGACGTTCTGTTTAAAAAGGGCAGCCCGGTGCACGTAGCTCCCGCTTGCGCAGGGTCCGGGGAAGGGTCCGACCACTTTGGGTCTTTTGTACGCAGCCTTACCCTGCATTTCTGCAAGAGGCTGTTTCCAGGACTTGAACCCATGACCTCCTGGTCACAAGGCAACAGCTTTACCGCTGCGCCAGGGCTCCCCTTTGCTGACGTTCTGTTTGACATACTAAAATATCTACCACAATTTTGTAACCCAGAATCTAGCCAGACATCTTGGTAGCTCTCTCAAAGTATAATAATCAACCAATATAGGAGTCTACATACAAGATACATAAATGAGGTGTGTAGCCTGGAGGTACAATAATTCGGTACACAAAAAGGTTAATTTTCAAAGTATATTGTGAAGGATCCATAGTTCTACTGTGTTGAAACCCCAAATTTCTCTCTTTTTACACAGCTGCAGAGTAATGAAATAAGACAACTTACACGTTTCAATTTCTTTCCTGAAACTAGTATCCTGGAATCGCATTTTTCTTTTTGAAACATTGACAGTAAGGATTGTTTATTAGCAAAATGTTGTCAAAAGTCAGTATTTTTTGTTCTCAAGCCTGCAAAGCACAAGCATCACCTATTAGATGTTTTAACCAGCTGCCCTAAAATAGTCGTTGGGCCTCCCTGTCATCATCTATTTATTTAGGAGAAATTCTTTGGTGCTTGGAGTTAATAGTAACCGTTCGTTCGGCCAGATCTAATGGTAAAAATTAAAAAATAAAGAGGTACCTACTAAAAGGAACTTTAAGTTGTGGACCGGTACTAAAAATTTGTAGGTCCGGTACTATTTTTTTTCTCTCTATCTTTCTAGTCAGACAAAGGGTAGATTAGTACTTGTATTAGCCATGGAGCGATGGCATGATTAACTGCGCAGACACGACGATGACTATGACTACCGCAAATGAGGACGATGACGGCGGCCAAAGCTCCGGCGAGGATGCGCAGACACTATGATTATCTGGAAGAAAACATTCTTGACGAAATCGTGGGGACGGTCGAACAAATCGACCCTATTGTTCTTTCTATCCATCCAAGTTAATCTAATCCCTAAGCATAGAGTATGGTACGGGCCGCCGCCGGGATGGCCAGGCTTCTGTTGCCGCAGCCAGCCGGGATGGAACATGCAACTCCTTTGCCATCTTGAACATGGACTCAACCTGAGATGGCAGCGGCAGGGGTAACCACGAACGTCATCGATGCGGCGGTGGTTGTCGCACGGGATAGCAGCCGGGCTGTCTAGGGTGAGGCGTCGCCGGCGAGGGTAGAGGAAGATGGATGCGACGACGTGTGGTAACGTGGGCGAGGGCGGTGCTGTAACTGTCGATCTCTGATGCGCGAGGTGGAAGACGGATTGACCCAGGAAAGATTACCAAAGTATCCTTGTTTACATTGAATTAGATTCCTAAATGGTCTATTTAGGATAAACGGTTGTCATTAATCGATGGGAGAGGAACCAGAAGTTCCTTCCAAGCACCATAGAAAAACTCACCATATAATATGTCTGATGCCCATCAAATTTTCCACAACACAATGTGCACTATCATTTAACCTGAGTTCCCTTTCAGGTGGAGAAATCAAGAATACAGATTCAGCCGCTGCACAACTTGTCAAATATGCAGCCGGAGATGGCCGGCCCAACAGCAAACGCTAATTTTGACATACCGGAATCTGTGGGGTTGTATGCCCCTGAGCCTTCGTCTGTCAAAAGGCTGATTGAGCCTGGCTCAGTGAGGCGGACTACTAGGAGGCGGCAGTCGTGATATACCTTGACCCAACACCTAATTTCACTCATCAGAATGGCGCAGTGGTGTAGTTGTCTTATTAGATAGGTGTTGGATGGCATGTAAATCGCTGTGATAGGTTCTAATTTGTATCTCCAGTGTTGTGTTAATTATTTGTATCTCCAGTGAGTGTTCTAGATTCTCTGTAAACAAAACTAGAAAGAAATAGGAGAGAAATATCGAGTTCCAGTGTAAAGATCCCAGTTATAAATTGATAGATATTTCGGATGAGTCAAGCAGGTGGATATACAGTACTATAAGCTGAGGGCACCGAATGATATATTTGAATGCTGAACTGAAACCTGACCCTAGAGGTTCTGCTTGTGCTTGGAAGCTACCTGCCAGTGCCTGTGCACTTTCACCATGAACCCAGGAGCTGCCCGCAAGGACCTGCGACCCCGAGCCCATCCATTTCTTCACTCTAGCTCAATTGTCAAAGGCCTCATACAAAGATTTCGTTGATCGTGTATAACTTTTAACGAACAATAGTAGCTAACCAACATGAAGGACCGCGCTAACGCACGGCGGCCATGCGCTAAGCGTCCCGCACGGCAGGCCTATTTTTGGAAAGCAAGTGAATCCTGTCATTAAGCGGAGAGCGCATCGGAAGCGTGAGAGCGAGCGGGTCTGACTGGGGCCCATGAAATCAATTTACGAGCCAAAGCACTTTACACTACACAATCAGACCGTCTCGCCGCCTGCCTATGTGTGGTCGTTTAGGGTTCATAACCGTGGCTACCTCCATTGACATGCTCAGATCGAAAGCACAGTTTGCTTCAGACGAAACCAATTTGCTTCGAATCAAAAAAATTTCACGTTTACAACATATTTACTTTAGAACAGTAGAGCATCTTTACAAAATCTGCACCACAAAGGAGAAGCACAGACTGCAAGTACACAGATTTGGCATTTCAGATTGAAAGACCACCATAGATTTCTAAACAGAGTTGGCACTTGAAAAAGCATTGATTGCCACACAATTACTTACTCCAGATTTGATTTCTAGTCACACATATTAGCTTAAGTACACTTGGTTTGCAACACAAAACAGAGTAGTACGAAACACTTATACAGGTTGTAGGAAGAGTTGTGCATCATCTTTTTGCAGTTGAAAGCTTCTTGTCAACAAACAGAGCAGCATTGCAAGCTTTCTCAATTCACCCTTCATCACCTGAGAAATAATCAAAAAAGGATAGGCACTTCAGAATCATTGAGTGCAACAAACAATTTTGTATACCTGCTTAAGAAAATTCACGGTAAAAGTACATTTCAAAGTGTTATATATTGCTAATCATAATGAAAACTGCTTAACAGGTAATTGGAAAAAAAAATAGAGAGGCAATGGCCGACTTGAACTTGCCACCTCCTGATGATGGTACAGAAAATGAAGGAATGAATCCAAGATTTTGTACTCAGGCAACTAGATCAATAATGTATCAATCAAAAGAAAATTTGCTTTCATATTCCAAACAAATGCTGGCAACGCTCATATAAGTTGCTCCACTTATGTATATGAATTACTTGAAGGAAATCTGCACAAACAGAAAAAAAAAAAGTTTCGGTTCACTAGTTTTGGATTCCAGGAGCATTAAAAAGGTTCCTACATGCATCACATCGCCCATCGCTACCCCCCTTAAGCATTATATTTGGCCAAAAATTCAATCGGCAACAGATTCAAGTATGAGAGCATCTATAAAATTTGCCTATGAGAGCAACATGAAAATAATAAATTTCAGATACAAACACAATAGCAGAAAGAATAAAAAAATGCTTAGAATATACCATTATAATGCTTAGGTGTCATATTATAAGTGCTGTGGTATTACTATTAAAATACTTTCAATGTGTGCCGGCACTAGAAAATGGTTAACTTGAACAGGCGACTTCCTGTAGATGAAGCAGACAAAGCCCACAACAACCTACTTGCCCTCAAATAGCTTTGCCATGCCCAGCTACCAACCATAATCAACTAGTTGAACAAAGCCCTGATGCATTTGGAAAAGATTTTTCCATGATCTAAAACACTTTCAGTATTGCTCACAAATGCTATCAGTAGTGAATTAAAGTACTTCACAGGTCCCTGAAAAATATTTTCAATATCTGATAAAATGTTATGATATATGGAATATATTTGTTGTTAGTAATGATTAAAGTGCTTCAAAGGTCCCTATAAATTGTTCACTAAGCAGAATAATTTTCTATCAGTAATAATGAATTAAAGAGCTTCACTGGTCCATGTAAAATGCTTTCAATATCACATAAAATGTTTTGCTATGAAGAATTAGTTGCTATTTGTATTGAAATAAAGTGTTTCACAGGTCCATGTAAAATGCTTTCAATATCAGATATTACAAACCCTGATGTAAGAATTTGTTAAGCAATAGCAAGAAACGATTCTAGTCCAGTAATATAAACCTTGCTATATCACCGACTATATTCAACAATCCTTCAAAACATGCTTCTTTTACCAAATGCTTCTATAGCTGATACAAAAGTGTTTGGACTATACACAGGAATGCACATGAAGCTGAAATGATATTCATGAATAATAAAGCACATCTGAATGTCTATTGCTTCAGTTGAAAATGTAACACTACTATACTAGTCATTAGGACATCAGTCAAACCTTAGATTGTACAAGCTGCATTATTACAGAACAGAAATACCATAGAGCACGCTAAAAGCCTCATTGATGAAGTAATTAACACAACGGATGCCCGTTGTGTTAATTTCTCAATAGAAAAGTGCCACAGAAAATAACGTATGTTTCAAATTCAGTTTCATAGAATACCTATTGGATGTACACAGATACTTTTGGGAGACATGGGACACTCGACCAAGCTACCGGTTACATGTAAAAGATGAAAATATCACCCAGGTTGGTAGGTTCAATAATAGTTTAGGCCACATATTTGATGCCACCATCTATAGATGCACATAAGCCGTAAAATAGGTTACCAAACTAATATGACATCCAAGCAACTTGAGCTGCCATGTACATACGACAGCTTAATGCACATTAAAGAATTACTGTAAAGAAATGCTAGAAATGCTTCATGTGTGCATGTTTCTCAATGTGAAGTAGAATATTGCCATTTCATAAATATTTTCTAGTAAGTGCTTTTATTGAATATTGGAAAGCAAATCAGACAACATTCAGAGCAGTTCTGTACACAGCGTATATAGATTAGACAAGGGGGCTGACAACATCATCGAAAGGTATCTCAAAATTCACGGAACGAAGACATCAAAGATATCTCAAAATTCACTGCTGCACTTTAACTCACAAAAATCCTAGAAAACATAAACAGTTTTGGAGCTAGGTATATAACACTACTTCAATGGAGACAGACATCTCATCTCATGGTAGCCCCAATGAATAACCATTAAAAAATTAGTGTGCAGTCCTTGAAATAAAAATCGACATACCAATATCAACTGATTATTAAAATCTAATCTGAACAAGAACATGGAAAGCTAGCACAAAAAGTATGTATCAAACACCCTAAAAACCTAGAAACAGCAGTCACGGATCGAAAAACATACTCGCTAGATAAACTCTATTAGCTGATTAGCTCCTCCCTCATCTTCTCACAGGTTCCTTACAACTCGGTTCCTCCCTATTAGTGGCAATTGCACAGAAAAGTTGGATAAACTAAGCCAATCAGAGAGTAGAATAATAGCAAATGGCACCAATTGATTCGAGCAAATGCCAGTTAAAAGCAAAGGATCGCTGCAGAGGAAAGTAATTCGTTGCCAACGACTGCAAAATCAAAGTTCACCTCAAAACACAACAAATTTCGCATGGACTGAACCACCTAATGAGAGAGGATGCATAGCAGTCGATAGAGAGACGACGTGCTGGAGACTGGAACCACCTCGTTACCAGTGACTTTTTTTGGAGAAGAGGGCTCGCCCTCGGTTTTTATTAGAAAAACCGTTCACAGCTTACATAATCAGTTGCAAGGATTTTTCGGCGGCCACGAGATGAGGGAATGGCTCCATCATCCCGCCATCCCGAGATCGCCTCGTAGGCGCAACAAGTCAGCTAGAGTTCACCTGCAACTGGGAAGACCAGGCAGGGCCTAGCTAATGACAGAAGCAGTTTTAACTACTACAGACTACTGGGAATGGTAAAAACAGGTCCAACATGACACTGAAACGCTTTTCTTCACCACCAGCACGAGAACATCACTAGTATTCGATCAGTATCCTCATCGGCGCCCAGCTTCTAGACCTTGTTACCAGTGACTACCCCTAAACCTTGAAAATTACGGATCGGCTACTGCAAACTGTCGAATTGTAACCTCAAACATGGTGGGTCCATCCAGATTGAGAAAACGAGGAAGAGAATGCATACCAGAAGGGCCGATAAAGTGGATGACCTCGTCACCAGCAATTGCAAACCCTAATGGCGGCGAATTTCCCCAGATTGAGTAAGGCGCAGCTGAATGAGTAAGGCGACGACCGGCTCACCTTCGACCTCCTCGTGGCCTAGCCTGCCTACTTGCTTCCCTTCTCGTCGCCAGGCTCACCACCCGTAGTGCCCGGCTGCCCGCACCGGCCTCCGCCGCCCGCCTGCCCCCGGGCGCCGCGCCGTTTGCCAGTCGCGCGCCCTCCCGGCCTCCGCCACTGCGCTAGAACCCCGCCCCGTCCTCCGCCACCGCGCCATGGCCGGATCCGCGGCGTTCCTCGCCGCCGCCGGCGGCAAGGGATGCGAGGAGAATAGTGGTAGAGAGAGGGAGAGAGGAGAGAGAAGGAGCGATGCGAAATGATTCGGGGAAATGATGTTTGTCACACGACCTCTTCTTGGGTGGGCCCCACGTGTTGCCCGGGTGGATCCGAGGAGGAGTGGGAAAATCAGTCGCCGCCCGATCGCGATCGCTCGGCTCGCGTGCCTGACGTTCCAACGCGCTAACGCGCGGCGGTTGTAAGATAGAGTTTACCTAGGCAATAACGTACAACTTGTACAACACAGCAGAAAAGAGACATCGGCAAAATACACACCACATAAATTTATCATGTTTCTTTCCGAAATTTTTTGCCCGAAGCAGGCACGGCTCTAGCATTTGGTTCTTGATGATGCTCGTGCACGTCTCGGTGACTTAAGTCTCCCTGGAGATCGTGATGAACTGAGGCCTGCAACAGCTGCATGAACGCCGAAACGAGGATGTGCAGTCCAGATGAATGAAAGCAACGCAGTGTTATACCATTAGACGCAGCGGATTGGGGAAGGTCTGAATATGTTTGGATGATTGACCTGCGGCAAAAAAAAATATATATATATATATAATAAAAAAGATGTCAAACGTTTGGCAGGAAACAATGAAGAGAAGTCGTCCTCAGAGCTTGTTTTTTGTTGCGAATTATACAGTACAGCTCAGACACTTATAACGCACGCACACTCACCCATATGACACTTACAACGCACGCACATTCAACCATATGAACGTACATACGCAAACCCTACACCTATGAGCATCTTCGAAGACTGAGCCGATAAATCCTCGAGATTGACAAAGTCATTACTGGCGCCTCGCTGTCGACGGCCGCGTCGCCTACCACTGAAAGCACAACTCTGTTAAATCCTAAAAAATTCGCTCCCACGGGAGTCGAACCCAGGATCTGAGGTGCTACTAAGGCTCTTATAACCATTAGGCTACAGGCCCTTTCGCCTGTTAAGTCCCTGCCAACTATGTTTCAAGAATAAAAAATAGGCCATATATGAGAAGTTTTTGCTCTTATGAGGACCATAGACAATAAAGTATTCAAATATAGCATGTGTATGACGATGCCTGCTGAATAGATTGGTCGATTCCAACATGTGAAAAATAGGAAATTATCTGAAAAAAAAACTCTTTGGACCAATGGCATTCTACTATTCTAGAGTTGTGACACCCCGTGTCACCGATGCCCAAATTGCTGCAAAACGCCCCGACAAGAATAGAGCTCAAGTTCAAATCAATTGAATTCAAATTTGGTTGTTCAAATAAATGGCAAACCAAAGCTTATGAAAGAATTCAAAAATTTCAATAACAACTTGCTCAACTAATAATTTCTGCAGCAAGAACATCTGAAAGGAGAATTTTGGGAGATTTTTCCATGATTTTTGAAATTCTGGAAGTGTCTCTAAAAATTCAGAGAAGTTCATGCGAATTCTGCTGTTACTCGAATTTAATTTCAAATTCTGTTGCTCAAACCTACCTGGACCCAAAAGAGAAGCTGGAGCTGGATATTTATCCTATGTTCCCTGAATTTCTCATAACTTTTGGATGTCTGGAAGGTTCCCCTTTAATTCGCCAAATCTTACAGCATGAAAATCAAGTTTCTTCAAATTTGGGTCAAATTTGATCTCTGTGAAGGAACTCCAAGTTTTTCAATGACAACCTACCCCAACCAAAAATTCTCTGTATAGCACGTCTGGAATAAGAATTTTGGAAAATTTTGCAGAATTTTGGAAAAGGTTTGGATGCTCAAATAAATCCTCAAATCTTGAAAAGTGTCCAAATTTGACCAGCTGCAGTTTGAATTCTGTTCAAAATCCAGATGTGCATGTTGTACCACGGTGTTCTCCATATCGTGATCTACCAGCCTGCCAAGTTTCACGAATTTTGGAGCGCATTTGCTAATTTAATTTGTGTGCACAAGTTCTGGAAATTTGTTGACTGGAAAATTCCGGTAAAAGAAAAGATGCCGCGCGGGACCCGCTTGTCAGCCTCCCTGTCCCCACTCCTCCTTCATCCATTGGCCATCGCCGGCGGTGGATGCCGCCCCGCCGCTGCCCGTACGCGGATAAGGCCAGCACCCGCGCCCTTCTCTCAGTCTCCCCACTCCAGCGCTGCCGCCTCTTCAAACCCTAGCCTCGCCCCTCTCTCTCTCTCTCTCTCTCTCTCTCTCTCTCTCTCTCTCTCTCTCTCTCTCTCTCTCTCTCTCTCTCTCTCTCTCTCTCTCTCTCTCTCTCTCTCTCTCTCTCTCCATTGCCGGCCGTGAGGCAAGCTCGTCACCACGCCACTGCCCCGCTGGCTCTCCGGCCGCGCTTCCGTGCCAAAGGACTGCACCGAGATGCCCATGTGCTCACCATGGCGCCCAACGCCCTTCCTCGGTGTGAAGAGCGCGAATCGATTCCTTCCTCCCCAGCGTCGGCCATGTGAGCTCCTCCGCCTCGCCGACGAATACTTCTTCTCCGGTGAGTTTCGTCGTCGATGTGATGTGCCTTGGGGTGCCGCATTTCCTTGCGCACTCTCCGCGCCTCACCTTTTTGCTCATTCCGCAGCCAAGTCGCCGAAAACGAGTTTTTCCCCGCCGTCAACCTTTCTTCCCCGCGCCATCACCTCGGCGAGCACCACCCTCCGGCCATCCTCGTCGTCAACGGTGGGTGCCTCGAGCTTCCCCTCGTCGCCGTGAAGCCGTCCGTGCCGCCCGTGCTCGCCGCCGTCCTCTACATCGCCCCCGAGACGTCGCCGGCCACCGCGCACCCGCACCTCCTCGTCGACGACCCTGCTCCGGCCGCCCCCGCTCGTCGCCGACACACGTGGTGAGCTCGCCGTCTTGTGCCGCCCCCTCCCGTACTCTCCGTTGGCCTGGAACCCCGCCGGAGGCCAACTCCGGTGAGTGCGCCGCCGCCCTCCGGCGAGTCGGCGCCGGGTCGAGCCGGCCCGGATCCGGTGCGGCCGCGCCCGTGTGGCCAAGTGTGTGTTCGCACACGTGATTGGCCGGATCCCGTGCGGCTTGATGCAGATCTGGTGCGGCCCAGCTTTCTGTGGCCCCCGTGTGGCTCGGATTTGAATGGCCGCCCAATTTCATATCTTTTCCGAAATTGTTTAATCCCCAGAAAATCATAGAAAGTTGTAAAATCGATAGAAAAATAAATACGCATCAGAAAATTTCAAATCCAATTTTGTTGGACTCCTTGTGCTCAGATCTATCCAACAAAATTGTCAAACTGAACAAAATCATTATGTGTTTTCTGGAAAATTACATAAATATTAAATCTTGTTTAAATCATAATAAATTCTCTGTAAATCTATAAATCACAAAATCTTGCAGGGTTGTAAATCATCTGATAACATACTTACAGAACATTTTTCCACTGTCAGATAATGCTTAATTACTTCTTATGATTTATTTAATCCGCTGTCTTGTTGAAATTATTATAAATAATCCGTATTACAATAAATCGCCAACTTCACTGTAAATTATTTCCAGTGGTACTCTTCACCAGAAAAATGCCACTGGACACAAATTAATTTTCAAAAATTAATTAATTTAATTAACCCACTCAAGTTAATTTAAGTAATTAACTTAATCAAGAGTTAAAGAAGGAAATACATCAGACGAAGATAATTAATTAAGTTTTGCACTTACAATATGACTGTCCGAAATAATTAAATCATATTGCATCATATCATCGCATCTAACATGCATTATTTCCTTGTCATGACGTATAGTGACAGAGACGACTCCGGAGCCACTGGACTTCCAGCTGCCGGAGGAGGCACAGCAGGAGGAGGAGCAGCAGACTGGCACCGCTGACCCAGCTAGCTTAGCTCTCGAGCCAGGCAAGCCCCGGTGCATACCTTCCTGTTTATATTTTTATTTTCTCACTTGATTGGGGCTAGTAATTGATTGTGCATTAGGTTTATTAGGAGTTGATGTAAAACCTTAGAACTGCATTAGGACTACCCTTCCAGATCCTACCTTGTGTCCTATTTTGTAGTAGTTGGTTCTAGGATAACGTTAGAACTTGCTATGCTTAGTGGCTAGCGGACAGTAAAAGACGAGTGGTAAGTCCCACTCGCACGATAGGAATTACTCTGGATTGTACTAGCAGAATTTAGGTTTGTTGCAGACCGGACGGGGATTGTTTGTGTAGGATGGTTGGAGAAGGCTGGGCCTTCACGGTGGTAGCCCCGTCTGTGTCAGTTAAGGACCGTTCGTTGTTGGCCCCGCTGAGCAAGTTTTGAACGTACTGATTCACATGCTGGTGTTTATGGGCCCAGTAAACTGAGTAGCTTAGCAATCGTGGGGACGAACCTTACCCTGCTGCTACGGGGGAATGGGACAACCCGCGGACAACGGCGGGGCCGGGTGTCGCGTGGGGGTGGTCCTCATATTTCGCCGGGAGCAGCAGCTAGAATTCGGCCTTGCGGGGGCTTTGTGAAAGGTTGTCATATGTGGTCTGCTCGCGGGCGCATATGTCGTGTGGTCAGGTTTCTCCTGCAGGATGTACATCGATGCCGCCGCTCTCGGAAATGAGCACCCCGCTTGTTCACTGAGTCACATCGTAGTGTGATTATTGATGGTTATGGATGATGATGATGATGATGATACTGGATTATACTGTTACCTTTACATATCTTATTGTATACTGTTATTACCTGATGTATTGTTACTTTATACCTGTTTTAGAGATAAGTGCACCTTATTTCTGCTAATTACTTAATTTGAGTTAAAATTTGAAATTAGGATCAAGTAATTAGCGCGGATAGGTGCAAGTGAGTCAGCCTGCCCTTTTGTAGCTTTTGCATTCTAGGTGTCGGCTATAGTTAGCCACGTTGACGGGTAAGTCTTGCTGAGTAATTAGTACTCAGGGTTTGGCTCCCTTTGTTTTTGTGCAGGTTTATTGTTTTCGCTTCCGCTGTTGCTTGGTGGAGTTCCTCAGCAAGTCCACATCGCAGGGCTTCGATGTGTGGCCTTGTATCGTCGAGAGTAGTAGTTATTTCTTGTATCTTCAGACTTCCGCCGTGCTACTCACGAGTTTTAAATCATTTGAGACTTGTAATAACTTAAAGATGTAAACATTTGTGCTTATTTATGTGATGTACTGTTGTGTCCGTTCACCGGCACTTCCGACTCGATCCTGTGAAAAGCGGAAACGCTACAAGAGTGAAACTAACCTTTTCTGTTCAAGTAGCTGCCGATTCTATAGTATCCATAGCAACCATGATGTCCACTCTGCTTCGATAGTTTGTGGATAGTTAGGCAATTAAGTGCATTCCATGTGGAATGGATTCACGCTTCATCGATTAGGGATTTTTGTCTGTGGGGAACTCAAAAAACATGGTTTTGTTTGTGAGACACTGCAACTATCTATTTTGTCCCCTGGACACTAAGAAATTGTGATTTTTGTCTATTGAACACCATAGCAGGAGAGGCGACCATTTTCAACTTTTTTTTATATATACATTGTTGCATTTTCTACCCATGTGATTTTTTTCTTGATTTTCCGCCGATTATTTGGATGGTTTGATTTTAAAAACAAATAATTCCTTAGTTAAAGGGTTATGAAAACAATCAACGATAAATATTAAAAAACAGATGTATAGGGAATACATTAATGTTGCTTGTGCCAAAGTTTGAGTTGCAATATATTTTGTGCATTGTGATAATTTTTTTAAATAGTCACTTCGGCTATACTGAATTACAACCTCGTGAAGATTTTTCATTTGGCTTCACTGAATTACAACCCGACAGACAGATTCCAACATAAATGATAAAGACAGCCATGACAATGTCAAGAACAAAATTCTACATCCGGAAGATACTATGTATTCCTGAAATTATTTAGGGATACTAGTCAGATTCCAAAAACTAATAAATAAAAAAATCGTGACCGTAGCCTGGATTCTTTGTAAAATGTGATTGGTAGTTTCAATCTTGTTCGAGTAACACAAAATATGCTGTCGTCATTTGGACAGAGTTTTTAAAGAACTGACAAACACTAAAAACGACTACCATATTGCATCTTGCAAGTAGTCATGTGACAGTATGTAATAACATCGTGTTTTCTTACACATTTGATCAGTTTCCATATGTGATCGGTTAGCACTACAGCTAGCCATCATATAAGATCTTTAGTTTTCCTGGCATACTGTTTATCTACAGGATAACAGTAACCCGGCTCTTCTTCCGCGCCGTCCGATCGCCCGCTGTGTCCATCCGGCCGCCCGTCCCCCGCCTCTTTCCCAGTCGTCCATCTCCCTGATCCATCGGTCCGTCGCCCTCCTTGCCATCGCTTCGCGATCCTTCCTCGACCGACCCATGCCGGCTTCTTCCCTAGGAGTCTTTTACCTGTGTGCCATTAAAAAAGTTGACGGTTACGTGTGTGCCATAAAAAAATTGTGAAACACCTGTGTGCCATGCACTTATCTTTCGTTTACGCGAGTACCATTTTGGATGGAATGAGAGTTAACGGTGTTAAAGAGAGATGTAAAATGACACTTTTGCCCTTGGTTTAATTAATAGAGGTTTAAAATAGTATAAAATCAGAAAAATCGAAAAGAATTTATAAAAGCATAAAAACATGAAAAGAATTTATAAAAGCATAAAAACATGAAAAGAATTTATAAAAAGCATAAAAAACATGAAAATTGAAAATAAATTTAAAAACCATAAAAAATCAGAAAATGTATAACAAATTTTAAAAACCATTCAAAAATCAGAAAAATATAAAATAAATTTTAAAAAAATGAAAAAAATGGGAAAATAAGGAAAAGGTAGGAAAAAGTTAGAAAAATATGTTTCATGACCATTGCATAGCAACTAACAATTAGAAAAAAAAAACATGTACATGACCAGAGTACTCACATGACCAATGCATACCAACAATTAACTGACAATAAACTTGTTCATATCACCACATTTAAGCAAATAAGTTCACTGGTTTTCATCACCACATTTAAGCAAATAAGTACTAGTTATCCAAACCAAAATGCCTTAAGTTACATCACCATTGCATAAAACATTACATCAAAAGTAGTAGTTCCTCCACATAATTTATTCAAGCTGGAATTTCTTCTTGCTTCTGGTATTAGAAGTTGGGCCGGATTGGTTGGCCACTTCAACTGGAGCCCTCCTTGGTGTACACTTCTTCATGACGGCTTGCTTCTTTCTTGGTGTGTGCACTATCTGTGGAGAGACTGTACTGTCTTCATGAACAGCTGGATGGTGCTCAATTTGGAGAGGAAAGGGGTCATTGGATCCAATTGCAGACCTTCTGTGAAAACAAGAAAAAGAGATCAGTGAGGTTGTAAATGACAAGATCTGTAAAAGTGAAAGATCATACCCGCTAGTACTTGTTGTTGGTGGTGGCCCCTTCTTTTTGGCGGCTTTTTTCACTCTCTTTGGTTTCTGTGTAGCACTGGCCACCGCTTCATTGTGTGGGAATACCATACCTCATCCAGGAGTGGCCACAACAATGCTACTCACTGTGTTACTGGCTTTCTTCAGCTTCTTCTTTGGTGGACCCCTGAAATAAAGTATGGGAAATTGTTATTTTGCATAGATAAACATGAAGTGTTCTCATTGTGTTGCTATGTCTAGAAAGTCTACCTCTCAGCCTCAAATGCAGCTATGTCTTCTCGATTGCCATTCTTACATGTGTACCAATGGTGCCCTAACTGGTGGCATATGGGCACTGTTGCCTTTTGCCAGTACCTCCCTCAGTGCCTGATTTCTTCCTACTACTTCCTCCCTCCAAAGCTGATTTCATCCTGTTCTTCCTTCTTCCTCCGGCAGTTGACTTAAGCAATGGAGGATGCATGAAGAAGCCATGGGTGGGTTTGGGCCACATGGACTTGTCAGGAATAGAGGGCACAGAACCTTCATATGCAATTTTGAATTTCTCCACTGAATAGCACTCATCCACATAGTCTTCAAGTTTGGCCCCAGGGATTGATGTGATGTAGGCAATGGCATGTTTGCATGGTATTCCTGACCTTGCCAAGCTCTGCAGGAACATGTCCTCTCAGTTGTGTTCACTACAAACCTGAAGCTACTAGCTGAACCTCCCTTAGCACAAACTTCTGCAATGCCATCAGGTGAGATTGTGATTACTTCAATGTCAAGGTTGTAGTTAGCTCCTCTCAACTTCTGCAGTATATGAGGCAAGATCTTTCCTTCAACCTTTTTGGCAACCCTTTTTCTATTATTCCATTTAATCAAGATTATCTGTCTAATGGTATCCATCAAGTCATCCAGGTGCAGGCCCTTCTTATCCTTTACCTGCCAACATAGCAATTTAATTTTTAGTAAACATGGAATAAAAAGAAAATCAATGCAAAGAAAGTGTTAATCAAGGCAAGCTTACCCATTTATTGAAAGCCTCAGCCAAGTTATTGGTAATATAATCCACTTTTGACAATGTGGAAAACTGGCTCCTGGTCCACAGTTTATTGTGATTTTCCTTAAGCCATTTCATAGCCTCTGGTTTGGCATAACTCTCTATGTTCAGCATATGGAAAAACCACACTCACCCCATGCATCACTGGCTGCCCACAATCAGTGCTGAATGTAAGACCAACTGGGTTGCCTATAGCTTCTTTCAGCCTCTCCATAAACCACTCCCAATTCTCATTTGTTTCTGAGTCAATGACACCAACAGCTACTGGGTACATCCAGTTGTGACCATCAACTACACAAGCTACACACAACTGGCCCCTAAACCTTCCATTCAAAAATGTACTATCTACTGCAAGATATGGCCTACAACCTCGTAGAAAACCATCAACACAAGCTTTCAAAGCAAAAAACAGCCTATTAAACCTTCTTTTGTTGTTAATGGTATGGTGATCAATTACAACAAAGGATCCAGGACTAGTATCCTCTATCTGAGTCTTAAATCTGTACAGGTTGTCAAAACTTGTGCCCCAAGGTCTATAAAGTTTGTCCATAGCAAGTTGCTTACCTTGATAAACTTTCCTATAGGTCACATCAGTTTTGTGTCTCTCCTTCACCCTCCTTCTCAGCTCTTTGACAGCCAATGTTTCATCTTCCTTCAACCAATCAATCACTTGTTCACAAATCCAAAACTGTGTCACTCCTACACAAGTGCCTGCCCTCCTAGTGCTGTGACAATTCTCATGCAAGTATGGGTTCCTTGTGATCTGCCAATTTAGACCAATGGTTATTTACTTCCAAAAAAGAAGACATCAATGCATAAAAAGTGTTACAAAAAATTTACCTGCACTGTGACTTCATCACTCAAAGTAGTGCTATGAATTCTCCACCTCCAGCCCACATTCTTGCCACTACAATACACCCTGTACCGAGTTTTATCAGCCGTTTCAATGTTATATTGAAACTCATATTTCGTAGCATGTGTAGCTAAAGCCAACTTAAAAGCATTCATGTCTGAATACATAGTGCCTACTGCCATAGACGGATCATTTTTGTCATAGTCCGCATCAGGTCCGTGCAGGCTCCCTATCTGTAACAATTTCATCTTCCTCCACGCTATCATCAGACAAAGATTCATCTTCCTCTACTTCATTATCTAACAACGTGTCTGGTTCAGATTGACTAGTGGGAATGAGAGGTGCTGGATGTTCAGGACCAATGTCAATATAGGAGCACTCATCATCAACACCTACATGCTATTGGATGGGTTTGGATTGGCAAGGTGTAAGCTTCATGACCATTGGAGCTAGGGAAACCCCAAGGTATGAATGTTTTGGTGATAGGATGAGAACCATGAATGTGACTAACACTCTTTGTGAGATCTTATAGGTCACATATGAAGAAAGCTCCGTCCGTTGGTGGTGAACGCCAACACACCATGAACTTAATGAAAAGGATGATTGGTTGCCTTCATCTACACAAGAACGGACTTGATGGAGTCGCGGAGAAGATATGGATCAAGGCTAAGGACATGCTAGATCCAAGCAGGTGTTGCTTGGTTAGATGTTAGCTTGAGTCCATAGGAAAAACCGGACTATCAAGAGGGTTCGAGGTGGTTCTCTTAGTACACACTAGTTATAGAGATCATTGGATGCATGGTGAGTCTCTCAGGGGCTAGGGTGGCAGAAGAGGCTTGAAGGAACCAAGTTTGAAGATGTTGGAAGCAAGGATCAAAGAAGTGGTCGAGTTTCAGCAGAAGAGAAGCCACCGTAGGATACGGTGCCAGTCACCGTATGATACGGTGACTGCAGCAGATGAAGACCAGAGAAGAAGAGTTTCTGGCAGAAAAGAGAAGGAGCCACCGTATGATACGGTGACTGCAAGAAGAAGAAGTCCAGATGAGGTGATGTCCTGGCAGAGAAGACAGAGTCACCGTATGATACGGTGAGGTGGTCACCGTATGATACGGTGGTCACCGTATGGTTTCCAGAGAGTTGGCAGTTGCTGGAAGCTGAAGAAGATGAAGCCACCGTATGATACGGTGGGGGTCACCGTATGATACGGTGATACCTGAAGATGGAAGTCCAGAGATGGAGATGCTCTGGCAGGTGACGTGGAGGTCACCGTATGATACGGTGGTCAGAGTCACCGTATCATACGGTGATACTTACGGTGACTTGGTTTCTGGACACTTTTTGGCAACGGCTAGTTTGAGGTTGGTGGCCTATATATAGCTGGTTGCTCGCCCTTTTGAGTTGCTCTTGGACCCAGGAAAGAGGGGAGGTGCTGCCAAGAAGCCAAGAGGAAGAAGTGTGAAGCACTTGAGAGGGATTTGGAGTGATCCTAGTGCTTGAGAGAGTAGCAAGTTGCATCCTTTGATCTCTAGGCTAGTGTGGGCTTGAGAGAGTCATCTAGGGCTGTTACTCTTGGTCTATGGCAAGGCCTAGACCGGTTAGGCGTCGGTGTTGAGCTGTCCAAGGAGATTGTGGAAGTCGACACAAGTTTGTATACGGTCTTGGAGCTTCCCGTGCGAAAGAAGCATCACTAGTGGAGCGCCCTTTGGCACGCATCAAGTGCGGAGCCTTACCTCCGGAAGAGTACCCGGGATCGAGCCCGGCGGGACGTGCCCGCGACTTCACTAGGAGGGTGAAGTGTGCTCTAGGAGGGATCGCCATCGAGCGGAGGGACGGGGTCGAGACTCCGGCGGGAGTGACCCAACGTGGAGTAGGGGAAGGCGCCATCCTTCCGAGACCACGGGAAAACATCATGAGCATTCTCTATCCCTTCTCCTTTACTACTCGCATTTACTTATCGCACTTCATATGATTGCTTGTAGTACTTGAGTTGTGCTCTTATCTTGCTTGTGTGTTTACCTTGGTACCTACTAGCTTCACTAGGTTTGCTTGATTGCCTTGCTCGTGTGCTTACTTGTTATAGCCTATCTAATAGTTCTAAGGACTCTACTTAGTGTGCCTAGTATCTTGGTTGCCTTGTCTCTAGTTATCTTGTTCCTTGCCTTGCCTAGGTTAAGCCTTCCGCTATCTATCTATCTTGTGCTAGGTTGCTAGTGTGGTGTGTTTGTGTTATCTATATGCACTAGCTATATAGGTTAAGGATACTTCTTAGTGTGCTTTACTTGTTACTAGAACTACTCGCTAGGAGTTGCTTGGGTGTAAGTGTTTGGAAATAGATTCTAGAGTGCACCGATTCACCCCCCTCTCGGTCACACGATCCTTACAAGTGGTATCAGAGCCAAGTGCTCTTTATTGGGGCTTTACCGCCTTAAGTCGTGACTGGGATTGCGTGTGGGAAAATGGAGTCCACTCATGATGACGTTTCTAACACTTCCATCGCCTCTACCTTGATTGAGCCTTATGATTGTGTGCTTAATGACATTTCCTACTATGGTGTGCGTGATGAGTATGATGAGCTTGTGTTGAATGATAATGAGGATATCACTAACTTTGCATCTCGCTTGTATGTTCTTGCTAGGAAACTCATGTCAAGAGGCTATCCATCTATTATGCACAAGCATGTTGTGAAGAAGCTTATCCGATCTCTACCACTCTCACGGTTTGGTATTCTTGCTTTTGCTCGAGTGGATGAGTTTGTGAACATGCCCTATGATGAGGTGGTTGCTATTCTCTCCTCTCTTGAGGAGGATATCAAGAAGGGCAAGGATATCTCTCATGCAAGTGAAGATCAACACATTGAAGCTCAACCTCTACCTCAAGCTCAATCATCATCTCGTGTTGGTGAAGGTTCTTCTTCTCGGGATCAAGAGGATGGATATATGAAGCTATGTGAAGAGTTGGACCACATCTCAATGAAGCCGAATGAAGATCTTGTTGAGTTTGCTCTTCGGATGGATTCACTCATCAAGAGGATAAACGAGAACAAGCTTTGGATAGTCACTAAGGGTCAAGGTCTTAGGAGGTTTCTTGATGCTCTTCCAAAGGACAAGTATGGTGATCACATTGAGTTTGAGAGCTTTGAGCTTGACTCATATTCAATTGAGCAAGTCATTGAGATCATTACAAGAAGAAGAGCTCGCTCTTTGCTCTCTAACACATTCAAGACCCCGAGTGATGATGAGGAGGAAGAAGAAGATGATAGAGTTCCCGTCTTCTATTGTGATGATGACTATTCAAGTGCTAGTGATGATGAGCCGGAGCCTATCAAGGAATATCACATGAAGAGAGAAGTCTTGCCATCCCTCTTTGAAGACTACTACAACTTGTATGAGCCGGATCTTGCCGATCGGCCTCACTATCACCTCTTCGACATGTATGATGTGTTCTATAGGAAAGATGGGGAGTCTTGGCTTGATTGTTGGAAAAGACTTCTTGTGTTGGTGGCTAGAGTGAACTCTTTTGAAGGAGAAGACAAGATTAGTGATGAGCATGCTATTCACACGGTGATCTCTATGATACCATACAATAGAAAGGTCAACATTCTAAATGATCTCAATGATGATATTAGTGGTATGACTCTCAAGAACATGATCTTGGTGGCACTATCCTATGAGAATCAAATCTACAACATTCTTGAGTACTTCAATGCTAGTGGAGATGTGGGAACAAGGCCTTCATTTGGAACTCATGTCACACACATGGGTGTTGATCGGACCACGTGGAGACACAATGGAGTCACCAAGGCAATGATTGACGCCTTGGATGCATTGGACTTGGACTTTCTCAATGGAGTTCCTATGGCCTACATCAAGAGCAAGCAAGAGGTAGATACATGTCAATTGATTCTTTGATACTAACCCTCCTCTTTGCTTGATGGCTACTTCCAAGGTGAACTACAAGATTGGTGGCAAACATTGGGTGTTGGATAGTGGGTGCACTCAACACATGACCGGTACTTCATCCATCTTCACCAACTTGGAAGAAAATGAAGATCATGACAAGGTCACATTTGGGGACAACTCCAAGCACAAGGTGAGAGGTCTTGGTAAGGTGGCTATCTCAAATGACCTCTCTATCTCTAATGTATTGCTTGTTGAGTCCCTAAACTTCAATCTTCTATCCGTTGCTCAAATATGTGATCTTGGCTTTTCTTGTAACTTTGATGCTAATGGGGTGGTTCTTCATAATGATGCTATGGGTCTCACTATCAAGGGCTTCATAATAATCTATATGTTGTTGATTTTGAGACTAACATTGTTGCCCCTAGCACTTGTCTCTTCACTAAGTCCGCTCTAGGTTGGCTATGGCATCGGAGGCTAGCTCACATTGGTATGGGTCAACTCAAGCATGTAATGAAGAACAAGCTAGTGAGAGGAGTCAAGGATGTCACCTTTGAGAAGGACAAGCTATGTAGTGCATGCCAAGCCGGAAAGCAAGTGGCTTCACCTCATCCATCCAAGAATTTCTTGTCAACTTCAAGACCTCTTGAGCTCCTACACATTGATCTCTTCGGGCCTACAACTTATGTGAGCATTGGTGGAAATCTCTATTGCTTGGTGGTAGTGGACGACTACTCAAGATATACTTGGGTATTCTTTCTTGAGAACAAGGCACAAGCAATTGGGATATTCAAGAAGTTTGCTAGAAGAGTGCAAAATGAGTATGGGCATCATATCAAGAAGATTCGGAGTGACAATGGGACGGAGTTTAAAAACTCTATCATTGAAGACTATTGTGATGAGGTTGGCATCAAGCATGAGTTCTCGGCTACATACATTCCTCAACAAAATGGTGTTGTTGAGAGGAAGAACAAGACTCTTATCACTCTTGCTCGTGCTATGCTTGATGAGTACAACACTCCGGAGAAGTTTTGGGCGGAAGCTATCAACACGGCATGCTACACCTCCAACCGGATCTATCCTCACAAGTTGCTAAACAAGACTCCATATGAAGTGATTGTTGGGAGAAGACCGAATGTTGCCTACTTCCGAGTGTTTGGTTGCAAGTGCTACATCTACAAGAAGAGGGAAAGACTTGGCAAGTTCGTGAAAAGGACCGACGTGGGCATTCTTGTCGGCTACTCGGGCTCGGCCAAGGCTTATCGGGTTTACAACACCTCTACCGGCTTGTTGAAGAAACCTATGATGTGCAATTTGATGAGTCTCACGGGTCTCAAGAAGACCCTCCTTCTTCTCATATTGTAGGTGACGAACCCGTGGAGGAAGCTTTGGAGAACATGCCTATTGGTGAAGTTATTCCTCGTGAAGATGAACCTCCGACACCTCCTCCAACAACTTCATCAAGTGGACCTTCTACGAGCACATCTCAAGAGAATCCAAGCTCTCCTTCAAGTGAACAACATCAAGCACCTTCGAGTGATCCGCAACAAGCATCTTCGAGTCAAGCTCCATCAAGCGAACCACAACAAGTATCTTCGAGTCAAGCTACTCCAAATGAACCGCAACAAGCGCCATCAAGTCTACCTCATGCATCTACGAGCCAAGCATCACCGAGCAATCAAGAACAAGCACAATCTACTTCAACTCAAGATGATGGCTCGGGTTCACCCCTTCGACAACAAGACACTCACATCTCTAGGGAGCAAGCCGCAAGAGATGCGCAAGACACTTCGCCGGCTCCTCCTCCTCCTCGACAAGAACCTTCAAGGAAGCACAAACCCATTGCTCGGGATCATTCACGTGATCTCATCATTGGGAGTCCTTCTCAAGGGATAAAGACTAGGAGAAGTCAATATAAACCTAATTATGTTGATGAAGCTAACATTGTTGAGAATTTCTCTTTTGTCTCTACCCTAGAGCCGAAGACGATCGAGGAAGCCTTGAAAGATCACCAGTGGGTGCTATCCATGCAAGAGGAGCTCAACAACTTCAAGAGGAATGATGTTTGGAAGTTGGTGAAGCGGCCCAAGCGATCCAATGTCATTGGCGCTAAGTGGGTCTTCAAGAACAAGCAAGATGAGAAGGGAGCAATCGTGAGGAACAAGGCAAGACTTGTGGCGAAGGGCTACTCTCAAGTTGAAGGCGTCGATTTTGACGAGACTTTCGCCCCCGTCGCTCGTCTTGAGGCTATAAGAACACTTCTTGCTTATGCTTCTCATTTTGATTTTAAACTTCACCAAATGGATGTGAAAAGTGCATTTCTCAATGGACTAATCAATGAAGAAGTTTATGTAGAGCAACCTCCCGGCTTCGAGGACCCCGAGCATCCGGACCATGTGTACAAGCTCAAGAAGGCTCTCTACGGACTCAAACAAGCACCAAGAGCATGGTATGAACGACTTCGAGATCATCTCATCACCAAGGGCTACAAGATCGGTAGTATCGACAACACTCTCTTTACTAAGCATATTGGTGATGATCTCTTTGTTTGTCAAATCTATGTTGATGATATCATCTATGGCTCCACTAACGAAATCTATAATGATGAGTTCCGTGCTCTTATGAAGAAAGAGTTTGAGATGTCCATGATAGGTGAACTTCATGTCTTCCTCGGTTTTCAAGTCAAGCAAATGAAGGAAGGCACGTTCATCTACCAAGAGAAGTACACTCAGGATCTTCTTAAGAGGTTCGGCATGGAAGACTCCAAGTCCTACGACACACCTATGGCTACAAGTGTCCCTCTTGATGTGGATGTAAAAGGTATACCGGTGGATCCTAAACTCTATCGTTCTATGATTGGTTCACTTCTTTACCTTACCGCATCTAGACCGGATATCATGTTTAGTGTGTGTCTTTGTGCTCGTTATCAAGCTAACCCCAAGGAGTCCCATATGAGTGCCGTGAAAAGAATTCTTAGGTACATCAAGAGCACTCCTACAATGGGCCTATGGTATCCAAAAGGCTCGGACTTTGGACTTGTTGGCTATGCGGACTCGGACTTTGCCGGATGCAAAGTGAGTAGAAAAAGTACCTCCGGTGGATGCCAATTTCTTGGACAATCACTCATCTCATGGAGTTCCAAGAAACAAAATTGTGTGGCTATCTCTACGGCGGAGGCGGAATATTTGGCGGCCGGTGCTTGTTGTGCTCAACTTTTATACATGAAACAAACCCTATTGGACTATGGATTATCTTATGGGCAAGTACCTCTCTATTGTGATAGCGAAAGTGCTATCAATATGGCTCTCAACAAGGGTGATCACGGCCATGCCAAGCACATTGAAGTCAAGCATCACTTCATTCGAGATCATGTGGCCAAGAAGGATATTGAATTGATTGGTGTTCGGACTCATGAACAATTGGCGGACATCTTCACCAAGCCACTTGACAAGAAGACCTTTTGTAAGCTCCGAGGAGAACTTAATGTTCTCGACCTCTCCGACTTCACTTTATATTCTTGAGTTTACATTGTATATATGTATATATTCTTTGCTTGTTTTTGTTTGTGTTGTTGTGTGTGTTCTTCTTGTTTTTGTAGGACCGACGACTAACCTTCTTTAGATAGCAATGAGCATGGGTTAAGCTTGGGATTGGTGACACTTGGCTCCCGAGGCTTTGAAGAATGGCTCGTTATGATCAAGCTCATGGGGGGCTCAAACTTGTTGTTGGTAACTTCGCTCTTAGCTTTCTCTTGTTTTACCCTTATAGCATCATGCATTGTACACTTATCATTCCTTGCATTCGCATTATGCATCTTGCATAAGTGTCTCGGCGCCGAGCACCCATCTAGGGGGAGTTGCTTATTCACAATATGAGTATATGACCTCCTATGATGAATTTATAGCAATGCTATATGAGCTTCATGCCCATTGGACCAAGATTTTTGAGCTCCAAGGTTAAATCCACTTGCGCGGCTCAAAGTCTAAGGGTTCATACATTTCCATCATCATCAACTAACCCCTATGTACTTCAAGACAATATTCTTTTGAGGATGAGTGTAGGGATACTTGGTGAGGAGATGGAGAATTTCGGATCAAGGGGGAGCTTCACGCCAAATCAAGTAACTCATTTTCCCACTCGTCCCATATATTTACACTAACCTTTTCTCCTTTGGAAGATTTCTTTTTGAGTGATAGATGCCAAAGGGGACAAGAGTTGGGCTTAATGATCGAGCAAGAATATGGGGGGAGAAGAGTTCGAGCGGAGAAGAGTACGGGGAAGAAGAGTTCGGATTTACAATGAGTTGGAAGATGTCACCTCAAGGGGGAGTACAAGAGAAGATCAAGTGATCAAGACGATCGATCTTCGCACAATCTTGAGGTGATGAAGAAGAAGCAATGCCGTCTCAAGGGGGAGTGTGTGCGAATGAAGATCAAGTGATCAAGATGATCGATCTTCACACAATCTTGAGATTGGTGCACTTGTCAAGGGGGAGCGGAATTCTACAAAGTAAGTATGAAGGTAAACCCCTTGCAACCTTTGCTTGTCATAGCTCCATGTGCTTTCTTTCACTTGTGATATGAGTTTTTGCTCTAACTTGTGACTTCTTTTGAGCTATGACTTGCCTCGACCTAATCAACAAGGTAACTATCTCTCTATCATATACTTGTTGTTTAGTGTTTTGATCGAGTTGCGCTTTTATCTTGGCTTTTGTCATTACATCTTTCATCTTCTCGATCATTTTTATCATGGTTGTCATCCATCACCAAAAAGGGGGAGATTGTAAGCTTCATGACCATTGGAGCTAGGGAAACCCCAAGGTATGAATGTTTTGGTGATAGGATGAGAACCATGAATGTGACTAACACTCTTTGTGAGATCTTATAGGTCACATATGAAGAAAGCTCCGTCCGTTGGTGGTGAACGCCAACACACCATGAACTTAATGAAAAGGATGATTGGTTGCCTTCATCTACACAAGAACGGACTTGATGGAGTCGCGGAGAAGATATGGATCAAGGCTAAGGACATGCTAGATCCAAGCGGGTGTTGCTTGGTTAGATGTTAGCTTGAGTCCATAGGAAAAACCGGACTATCAAGAGGGTTCGAGGTGGTTCTCTTAGTACACACTAGTTATAGATTGGATGCATGGTGAGTCTCTCAGGGGCTAGGGTGGCAGAAGAGGCTTGAAGGAACCAAGTTTGAAGATGTTGGAAGCAAGGATCAAAGAAATGGTCGAGTTCCAGCAGAAGAGAAGCCACCGTAGGATACGGTGCCAGTCACCGTATGATACGGTAACTGCAGCAGATGAAGACCAGAGAAGAAGAGTTTCTGGCAGAAAGAGAAGGAGCCACCGTATGGTACGGTGCCAGTCACCGTATGATACGGTGACTGCAAGAAGAAGAAGTCCAGATGAGGTGATGTCCTGGCAGAGAAGACAGAGGTCACCGTATGATACGGTGAGGTGGTCACCGTATGATACGGTGGTCACCGTATGGTTTCCAGAGAGTTGGCAGTTGCTGGAAGCTGAAGAAGATGAAGCCACCGTATGATACGGTGGGGGTCACCGTATGATACGGTGATACCTGAAGATGGAAGTCCAGAGATGGAGATG
The DNA here is from genome assembly GCA_012490785.1 of Eragrostis nindensis. Taxonomy (NCBI): domain Eukaryota; kingdom Viridiplantae; phylum Streptophyta; class Magnoliopsida; order Poales; family Poaceae; genus Eragrostis; species Eragrostis nindensis. The sequence goes on along the minus strand of JAAXCT010000355.1, from coordinate 269,953 downwards.
CTCTGGCAGGTGACGTGGAGGTCACCGTATGATACGGTGGTCAGAGTCACCGTATCATACGGTGATACTTACGGTGACTTGGTTTCTGGACACTTTTTGGCAACGGCTAGTTTGAGGTTGGTGGCCTATATATAGCTGGTTGCTCGCCCCTTTGAGTTGCTCTTGGACCCAGGAAAGAGGGGAGGTGCTGCCAAGAAGCCAAGAGGAAGAAGTGTGAAGCACTTGAGAGGGATTTGGAGTGATCCTAGTGCTTGAGAGAGTAGCAAGTTGCATCCTTTGATCTCTAGGCTAGTGTGGGCTTGAGAGAGTCATCTAGGGCTGTTACTCTTGGTCTATGGCAAGGCCTAGACCGTTAGGCGTCGGTGTTGAGCTGTCCAAGGAGATTGTGGAAGTCGATACAAGTTTGTACACGGTCTTGGAGCTTCCCGTGCGAAAGAAGCATCACTAGTGGAGCGCCCTTTGGCACGCATCAAGTGCGGAGCCTTACCTCCGGAAGAGTACCCGGGATCGAGCCCGGCGGGACGTGCCCGCGACTTCACTCGGAGGGTGAAGTGTGCTCTAGGAGGGATCGCCATCGAGCGGAGGGACGGGGTCGAGACTCCGGCGGGAGTGACCCAACTTGAGTAGGGGAAGGCGCCATCCTTCCGAGACCACGGGAAAACATCATGAGCATTCTCTATCCCTTCTCCTTTACTACTCGCATTTACTTATCGCACTTCATATGATTGCTTGTAGTACTTGAGTTGTGCTCTTATCTTACTTGTGTGTTTACCTTGGTACCTACTAGCTTCACTAGGTTTGCTTGATTGCCTTGCTCGTGTGTTTACTTGTTATAGCCTATCTAATAGTTCTAAGGACTCTACTTAGTGTGCCTAGTATCTTGTTGCCTTGTCTCTAGTTATCTTGTTCCTTGCCTTGCCTAGCTTAAGCCTTCCGTTATCTATCTATCTTGTGCTAGTTGCTAGTGTGGTGTGTTTGTGTTATCTATATGCACTAGCTATATAGGTTAAGGATACTCCTTAGTGTGCTTTACTTTGTTACTAGAACTACTCGCTAAGAGTTGCTTGGGTGTAGTGTTTGGAAATAGATTCTAGAGTGCACCGATTCACCCCCCCTTCTCGGTCACACGTTCCTTACACAAGGTATTCACTGTCTGCAGATTTAGTAAGGCTAGATTCTCCTATGCTTCCTTCTACTGAATGCCCAATACCAATTTCCCATTGTGAAATGTCAGGAGGCTCACTACCCAAGCCGGCGTCCATCCTACATATGAACACAGTAATTGCTCAGCACATTTGCATACATCACATATATGCGAGCAAGGGAAGAAAATTGGCCTTTATCTGGAGGCGGGACGACGAATTGCTAGTACTCACGAACTGGAGGAGCTCACGAATTGGACGCGAGGGCAGGGCCTCGGCAGCGCTCGGCCTGCCTGGGCGCCGGCCTGGGCAGCGCGGGCCGCAGCGGCGGCGGCGTGCCTGCCGCGCTAGCCTGGGCGCCGGCCTGGGCGCGCGCGGGTCGCCGGCTGGAGGCTGGCTCGGCGCGCGCGGGTCGCCGGCTGGAGGCTGGGCTCGGCGCGCTGGCTGGAGGCTGCACTCGGCGGCGACAGGCGGCGATCGGCTTCTCGCCGGATCTGGGCGGCGACTGGCGGCGACGGCTAGGGTTCGAGCGTTCCTGGTTCGTGGTCGGACGGATCGTGGGGAGAGAAGAGAGGAAGCCAGGGGAAAAGAGTACTAAGAGGCAAAATAGTCATTGCCATACGTGAGTCCCACATGTTAGATTATAAAACTGACAGAACGTGGACAAAATGGCACACGAGTAAACGAAAGTTAAACTCATAACGTACAGGTGTCTCCAAACTTTTCATGTAACTGTCAACTTTTCTAATGGCACACAGGTAAAAAGACTCCCTCCAGAGTCCCCACGGCGGCGCCTCATAGCGAGTCCGCCGGACGACACCGTCCGGTCCGTTGCCCGTTGGTTCCTGATTTACTTCGTCGCCTCCTTCCCGATTTTACCTCTGCCCTGCAGATCCTGTCCCTCGGCTTCTTCCGTACACGGCACCCGTCGAGGGCGATCCGATTGGCCGCTTGCATCGGCGGCGCTTCCTTCCACCGGCGCACGCGTTGCCGGCGCTTCGATTGCATCTCCTCCCGCTGCGGCGCCCCCCCCTTGGCGGTCTGCAGCGCCGGCGGCCCCGAGTAGCGCCCCTGCTAGCGCCCTCCCCAACGAGCTGCAGGTACGGCAGCACCGAGCAGCGCCCTGCTGCCGACGGCCTGCACGGCACCTCGATTGCACATTTTGAGGTGCAACGCCCTCCACAACAAGCTGCAGTGGTGGCGACCCCAGCAGCGCCCCCATTCACCTGCTAATTGCTGCTGCGCCCTCCTGCTACTGAGAGGTAAGGGAGATGAAAGGATTGCGTGCTCACGATGGTGGGTGGAATGGTGTTCCCTGACATCCCTGTGGTAGGTTGGGTGGTGCTCATGGTGGATCTGATGAACTGAACGCTCAGTGCTATATGTGCTTATACAAATTCTTTGTAATGCCATTGTTCTGTTAGTTCTTTAGCTTTAATAAACTGCTTTTGGAATGGACCTAACTTAATATGCTTGTGAACTGAACTGAACTTTAATAGGCTTCTGCAGATTATTTTATTTCTAATGCCATATTTTGTGCTTGTGAGCTGTACTGAATCTTACTCCATCACTTGCTTTTGAAATGAACTGAATATGATTTAGGCCGGCAGTTTTAGAAATTTGGTTGGAGCATACTATGAAATAGATGACGGAATCTGGATAGGGCAGTTTCATTATAGCTTAAGGTTTAATGTTTAATATGAATGCTATTGCATCTTACCACCTTTTTCACTTGCCTTCTTAGACTGCAAGTATATTCCTGTTGTAGTGTTCTTACTGAAGACGCCATGATGAACTCGCAGGGTGACAGATTTGACCAGCCAGTCTCGCACATCCCGGATGAATCCAGCGCTGTCGAGCGTCTGGTGCAACATGGACAAGGTGCCCCTTCCTCTTGTCTCCCCTGCTATATCCTGTCATATGGAATGTGCGCATTTGTATGAGAACTAATTTTGGAAATTTCGATCTGCTCTAATATCTTCGTAGTTGGATTTCTTTCCAAGACAAATGTACAACTTGAAGCGCACGGACTAGGGGTTCATCCATGACTAGGTTCCACTTCCAGGTTGCTCCGATAGAGGCAGTGTCTCGCAGAAACCCATGTGAGGTGGGAAAAAAAACCTGTTCACATTGCTTTGAGCCTTGCAACCTTCAGCTTCCAGCAGGTATCCTTAATGCAAAATTGTGTCAGAATTTTCTCTCGACAAGTTGGATAATGCCATGCTCAGATTGCAGTTTATATTTTGTTTATATCACTGCTAATATTTTTTTCCTCGAATAAGTAGGAGAGTTGCGTATCTTTGTATTGATAGAGGAAAAAAAACAGTTCCTTACAAACACCGATCCAAATATCACTGCTAATATCCTTGGCATAATATGAAAACAATAGATTTAGTTTGTGCAGCTCAACAATATATGAGTTTGTGACCATACATCTGGTAGGGTTGCCACAGGCTCACTACATAAGGACTTCAAGCTCTTTTCAGAACAATTAGAATTGTGTGATCACACAAATATGAGTTTGATGGCTTCGAGACTTCTCAAGCTACAAATCTTTTATGTTGTTGGCTGCAAGATTTGTTGTTAGTTGTTAAGATTGTATTACTTTCTGCCTGCAAGATTTGTTGTTGTTGTATGCATAAACACAGATATCATGAGTTCGATAATTTTTATATGCTTACTTGATAGGGATGTCAGTAATTATCTACACCAATGAACATGATATTACTGAAGTTAAATATGTTTGTTTGCTCAGTGTGCTTCTAAGCTATTATTCTTAGAGTTCGTATGACCAGAAATGGATTATGTTTCATAATATTGTTGCCTTGCTCCATGATATACATTAAGTGCTGAAGGAGATATTCCCAATGTGCTAAGGATTGATTCGTTTACCAAATGCTCCAAGGTTGTCATTCGTGACTAAACAAATTGGTCTCCGAGTGTACAGCCTGTTTAATCTTAGACTATTCATGATTTCTATGTTTCGACTATTGAGGACTTTCCTGTTATGTACCACTAACTGTGAACATTTTTTTAGCTTTGAATAAAAGTGTAAAAAATGCTAAGTTCTTTACAAATTTTACATTTGTGCTGTCCAGGGACAATATGGACTGTCTTGCTTTATCACGGCGTCCAGCACAAGGTGGATCATGTTCTATCAATTTTAGCTGTTGAGGTTCATTTACATCCTTGCAGCGAGAAGCCTCCATTGTAGATTTGTTTCTTTTACATTGACCATTTAAAACTGGAATAGGAAGTGAGTACATCAGTGAGTAGATTATTCATTCTCTTGCCGTGTCAAACCTGTTGATTTTCCTAATTACCTGCACGCTGAACTTTTATGTAATATACAGTGTTGCTTTGAAAACTAGAACCATATTCTGCTCCACTGAATTTATGCACACGTGAAGAATTTGAGAAGTAGAGCAAGCTGTTTACGATAATGCAAGCAAAGCCGTGGAGATTCTATGACAACAATCTTGATTTCTCAAGATGTCTGGGCACTGACTAAAAAGGAAAAGATGATGTATTTGTCAGATAGTAGGGAATTTTGGCTGTCCTGTGTGATAATTATTTTTTAGATGAATGTTATGATCTTGAGAGGAACTGTTGACCATTTAACGAGTTGTGTTACATGAACTCAGGTTTGCATCATGCACCAAATTAAAATGTTGTGATGACTGTATAATTCATAACGATGTTATGACACCCGCGGCAACGCGCGGGGTTTTGGCTAGTATATATAAAAATCGTTCGCAAAAAAAAAAAAGGCATATATATAAGAACGTGCATCAATGACTGAAATACATCTTTTCTTATCTAAGCAGTACTCAAATATCGTGCCACATAGAATAAAGATAGGATATCTGAAGGACTCCAAATCAGAGTGTTATAGTTAACAAGTGATGATAAAAAAATCTCCTACCCAGGGACGGAGCTTCATGGAGATTAAGGTGGGTCATGGCCCCCCTACTCTTGATGATTTCCCATTAGAGTTTGTCTTATTCTCTGCTTAAACTAGCAAAATCTCTTTAGAATCCACTATGTTTTGATGCTTCGCCCCCCCCCTCAGTTTCATCTCAAGCTCCGTCACTGTCCTACCATAAGAGCCTCCATACACAAATTTATACAGGCACTAGATGACATATCATAGATTTGTGTCAACTTAATTAAGCTCAGTTCTTTTTCTGTGATTATTATCATGGCTGATAGATCTTTTGGATTAGTGTTGCATGCTAGGGTTAGGATGCATCCGGAAAGAAGTTGACATGCAGATGACGAACCGGCGATATTCTGTCACACACCGCGTTTTGGTTTCTGCCTGTTTCTTCATCACAAAAAAGATTCAACACAAAATGATGATGCTAACACTTGGTTCTGAATTGTCCATAGCTCCGGATGGCAGGTGAGGAACAAGAAAACTAATGCAGCACAAACAATTCAACTCCTGCTCGTCCAAAGTTGCAGGACCCCCAAGTTTAAGAACCATCGTGAAAGAAACACTAATGTAGTGGGCGAATTAAGCAGTCACGCGAATAACTCCTAAATTTTGCAATCACAGCGCATAAATTGATCAGAACACAACAGCAGCAGACACCACGGTTCTGCAACCCGCACCTTGCATCCGTGGTGTCCTGTGTATGCCCATCCAGGGTTTCCAGGCACCCTCGCCTCGGTGGCCACAACAAAAATCGATCAGACGCCACTCTTTTTTCACTGTGCTCCTCCTTGTCCTTGTAAATCCACCCACATGTTATGATGCCAAACTGCTAACCCCATCAGGGTCCCTGTTAGATAATCAGATGCGGAAGCGACTCCCAGGAACACAAGTGCCAAATTTCACATGATCACGGAAAAGAGAATGACACCGAGACACAATGCTTTTTAATAAGGTCCAGGGATCGATGTGCCTACACCTGCCCCGCTCCATGCTCTGTTAGGGCCGAGGAGTGGTGGCGTGCCATGTGCCCACCCTACATCCTTGAACAATGGTAGTAATTTTTACAGATGCGCGACGAAGTGATTAATTTAAGTTGAATCGTATTGTACAAACCATGGTTTTTTTTTTCAATTAACTTTTTTTAATAGCCTCCTAACGTTTGGCCATTTGAGTGTGGTCTGTAGCATGCCCACTTTTAACCAAGAAGTTGTTACTGGAATTTGTCCATTGGTTAGAATTATTGCTCAAAATATACCCTACTAAGTTTAATGAATATAAAACAGAAATAATAGGCACATGAACGTGACATATAACATGCCATGCACGATTTTTCCATTAGATCTAAAATGAAACATACTAGTTTGGTCATGCTCAACAAAGAAAAGGTCATACGTACGAGCTATCATGCATTGTAACAGCGATCAATTTTAACGAAGTTGTGACTATACGGAAACTGTGACAGTATACAGTAGTGGAAATATATGTTTGTAATCGCCTAAAAAATTTCATGTTTCTGACTACATCGGTTCTGATTTATGACTGAGAAACAAGGATAATAATATAAATATGTAAAGTGGCTCCAACTACCCATTCTTGTAGAAGAGGTAATAATATATATTGGAACTAGTCGGTACCCCGCGCGTTGCCGCGGGATCAGTTTAAAATCGAGTTATCTCACAACTTACAAAATTATGCATACAAATACTGTGACATATAAAGGATACAACATAAGTCAACTTGATCTAATAAATAATTTCATTTGTTGCATATCTTAGTTCCGTAAGGTACCTTGTATTTCAAAAGGCAGTTTCAACAATAAATAATATGAGCAAGCCAACCTAAACTGCTGGCCGATTCTAATTAAAAAAAAACATTCTGATTTAATTCCATGGAAATACCATGTTGATCCAACAATCCAAGAAGCTCTACCTATCAGCGTGTCGATCTGCATAAAGAGACAGAAAACAGATGAAGACACAGGTAGACAGTTTTTTTTATCTGGATCGCTTGCGAATGCACCTATAGAGGAATTTTACAAACTCGTGACAATTACAACATGGATAGCAAATCAAAACCTACCACAGTTCAAGTACCAAAACCCATAATTCAGTAATGGCTAGAAACTATTTTGTAATTAGTCTTTCCTTTTTATCTTTTTGTCCTTGTTAGGACATGTCCTATTGTCCTATGTAAGTCATTCATAAAATATGCACAGAAGATTAGAGGAGATCAGAGATGACATACCCGTTGTTTGATAGCAGGCAAGACGGCGGGGTTCGTTTAAAACAGAAAGATGCGTTACTCTTACTAATCGTTACTAAAGTCAGCCTTCAATAAAAGACCATTATGGCCACTTTCAACCTTAATCACAGCTGTTATATCAAATCCTAAAAAAAAAAAATAGCTTTAAAAGGATCATTCTGCGCAAAACCATAAAAAGCAGTGGTTTACTCTCTGAAGGAGCCCAAAAAAAAAAAGAGAGGCACAGCGCAATTAAAATCATTCAACTGTAGTTGTGTTATGATGCTCTCCCAGGTATAAGAGATGAACAAACCAAGGTAAGCAAGTAATAAAGCCAATCTCTAAAACTTGACACCCGTATGCTTCAGTTTGACATAGTTAAATATGAATGCTAAGATTTAGTCAGAGCAGTCCTAAAGCACGGGTGACGCAGAATTTAGGTAACAGATACAGTGTGAGAGTGTTGCACAGCATATCTGACTTGTTTGCAGTGAATGATGGATGTCTTTTATCTTCATCTACATAGTAAAATATCATTGGGCTTATTCAAGAGGCCCAACATAAATCTCACTCAAAAAATGTTTTCCTGTATCAATATGGCTACTCCAAAATTCAGTACATGAAGTTTTGAAGTTTGCTCAACAGAATTACCAATTTCACTTTGTAGTCAAATTATCAGAGATCACCATTCTCTATTAAACTCCCATTCACTGCCTGAGAATCAAATGGGTAATGCATCTTGGGTCAATAAATACAACATACATGATATCACTATTTCATTGTGCTAGCCTATGTGATAATATTGAATTTCTTGAGGACCAGCAGAATCACACCACTTACTAAAGTTTCATAACACAACTCCAAATGGGAATGGGGACGTACCTGAGGACCACTCCGTAGCTTGGATTCCCTGCATTCTGCATCTCCAATGGAGATTCTAAACCAATCAAACCACAAATAACCCATGTCCAACATCAACATTAGGGCCTTGTTCTTAACGGAGCATATATTCTGAAAAGGACATTTTTAGATAGTTCACAAAGCAAGACTGATAAAAAAGTAAGGAGCAAACTGATTTCAATCCAATGCAAAGTCACATTATTTGATAAGGAAAAAAGAGAGCGAGGAATGAATGCGGAAACTCCAAAATTGTATTGCACAAAAATATGCCTGGAAGAAATTATTTGGTAAAAGGTTTTCGCAGCAACCTTCAGGCTTATCCATAGCTAGTTTGTCAGCAACTAAAAAAAAAACTACAGTCCACCAAGCGAGATCCATTTTTCAGTTGTAATCGGTAATATTTTTTTTCCCATACATAAGGACAACATGAGATCATTAGTTGCTCTTAGCTGCTTCTACACTGATATTATCAAACAAAAAGAAGTAATGTGGTAAGAGGCAGGTAGTAAAAGAACATGTGGGAGAGACGCGCAACCAAAATCTCACAGGCGCAGTGAGCAGCTTACACTGTGTGGTAGCCTCCAGTTGCATCTTGCATGGTCCTACTATACATTCCGATGTTATTTTATCAGTCAAATCACATTTCTTATTGAAGCATTGATAATATTGTAATATATTTTATAGTAATCGGTGTGGAAAATATTGATATAGAAAACGGTACGTGGCTGGTTTGTTTAGACATATCACCCGATGCAAAATAAATAAATTAACACAGATGAGGTTGTAGAAAGAAAATAATATTGTCCATAAGTAGTGAGATGTGATAACTCAAACATAATTTTGTGATGAGAATATCAACAGATATGTATGCATGAAATGCTGGGTAAATCTGTAGATTTTATTTATGTAGGAGGAAAATGGAACTTATAGAATAGGACGAAAATGAACACACAGAAGTGGCTACTAAGGAAACAGAATGGAAGGTATCAAATATGACAATTTACCTTGATATCAAAACATGGCATTTGCATGTGACTCCTGTAACCCGAAAGACGACAAAAAAACAAACGATTATCTGTTGTACTTTTAATATGGAAGTCATATGTATCAAATGGTAGTTTAAAGTGCTATTCTGAATCTGATCATTTGCTTTCTAATTACCATTTGGAAACAAATCAGCCTGTGCTTGAAACATCATATCATGATTTTGATCCAGCTGAAAGGCAGCATCAGTCACTACCATTAGGAAAAGGGGAAGAGCACTCACTTGACTTTGTATGATGAAAAAAAAAAGATCAACAATTCTTTTTTCCCATAGCCTGTCAGCTGCAAAGCAACACTCATCCATATACTAAAGATGGAAAAGGCAATGGAAAACTAACCTTTAATCATATATAATTAGTTGCCTACTCTAGTCACTTCCAGGGGATCTACACAACGTGTATTTTAGCAGGCACAAAACAACAATGAGAAGTCAATATTTACAAATAACAGCTGAAAAAATCATATAATGACGATATTTATGTACACAGGCACAGAGAAGCAGTAGGCGGCCAACACAAAGGCTTAATTTTTTGCAGTACTTATTTTACCATTCATTACATGGCAAATCCATTGGGGACATCAGTGGAACCAACAAATCTAATTTAAACAGAGCAGCTATGCCACACAAACATTGAGATCATAGTTGAATAATCTAGAATTAATCTTCCAGAGATCGACCAGTTCTTTTTTTCTGATCTCCTTTCACTGGAGCCCAGCGGAGCCCCAAGGAGTGCGCACGTACTCGAGGGAAATAGAAGCCTTCTTTGTCCAGCAAGGGGGCAGACGACGGGAGCAAACTGGATCGGGATGGTGGAGGCTGGAGTTTGTGTGGGAGAAAGGCCGCATTGGGGCTGCGGCGGGACTGATCTGGATCAGGATGGAGGGTGGAGGAGGCACAGGGTGGATCGGGATGGAGGGTGGAGGAGGCACGGGGCGGCTGACCTAGGGTGGCGCCGGACGTGTCTGCCGTCGCTTGAAGCAAGGAGATCTCCGGTGCTCCCTGGGGAGGAGAGGTTGAGAGGCTGAGCTGCCACAGCTGGGGGAGGAAGTGGCGCCGGATCGATTTGCGCCAGCGGCGCCGTGGCTGCAGATGGCGCCGAGGAAGCTGAGGCGCCTCGAGCTATCGCCGCCGGGAGAAAGCGGGCGAGGTGGAAGATTGCTGGGAAGGGCTGTCAGCGGTGCGGGCGGGCGACGGGGAATGGGAGGAACGGCAATCGGATGACGCTCACGCCAGCGGGAGGATCGAACGTCTGTGAAGGAAGTGGGTACTGTAGTTTCTACAGGAAAAAAGGCGACGTGTCAACCTGAGGGAGAAGGGAGCGGTGCATCTACGAGTTTAAAGAAAAGGAAGGATGATTTATTAGCTCCAACTACCCTTCATACGTGAAAACTAGATAGGTCTGTCAACCTGCAACAGTACAACTACATATCAGAAGTTGATATCAAACCGATTGCTGTTAGCCTTTTCATTGTGGCCTGAAAGGCAGTGTACTGTACTTGTACCACTGTAGGAAAGATAGGGAATCAGATCAGGAACAAGTAATGTGCATACACATTAACCACACTAGCTAGCTATCGTCAATATCTTATATACAACAGCCTGTACAAGAGTTCTTAGAAACTAGATGAGGCCCCGCGCGTTGCCGCGGGCACAATAAATAAATCTTGAACATATCTTAGACATGCAAGAAGAGAGATTTTGATATATGAGTCAAATTCCATTACATTACAATCTACGGCAGCTATTAGGCGATTATGACCCAAATAACGCACGGTCTGAGTCTTGTGTCAAGCTACATTTATGATAACAACAAAAGGAACAGGTGCATTCAGTAAATTTTCCTCTATGGAGGTTCACAACACACCACTTTTGCATAATCACACTATGATGTTGGGCTATTACAAATTGCAGAGGCAAACTTATGTTGTTCGGGAAAAAGCAATGTTCAGGAATTCAAGACCATTGAAAGAACTTGAAAACCGGAAACATAGGGCCACAACAATTTAGGGATACATGAAAAATGTATAAGTTAAAGAAGGATGTGTAAGTCCCAAACACTCGATTGTTAGTTGATATGAAGATAGAAGAATGCATCCATAGCACAGAAATAAGAAAGTAGCAAATGGGTACAATATTCAAGGACATACGATTAACATGCACACAAAAGAAGGAAGAACAGTAGAAAATCTGGAAACCTAAGACAGGATGGATTTTTTTAATTCCTTCCTCAAAATAAATGGAAATGTATAAAGTCACTATTTGCGTAGCCTCGATATTGCACAACACATGGTACTAAGCTCACTAATATAGCTGTATCTAGAATTTTTTTTCTTAGCCAGTTGGTTTCATACACTGTATTCATCATACTGAATTTGATCTAACACTGAAGATAAACTATGAAGATCATAGCAAAGTAATACATGTAATAAACCTACCTTGATGGTGTCAACTGATGCAGCTGTTTTTTCTTTTCTTTTATTTCTTTTTCTGATTGTCCATAGCAAGCTGCAGAAAAAAATATACAAATTAAAATGTTAGTATGACAGGTGAGGAAATACAGAGAAAAAAATGTAAGCAAACTATATAAGAGGATTGAATATTAGCACGTGGAATTAAAAACACAACAAATCAATGATATGTACATGTATATGGTATGTTTACTCTTCTTTCAGCAGGAAATTAAAATTGCTTCAAGGAAAACGTAAGGCAACTGCAAGTACTTCAAATTAAAGCATGCAGGAGACGATGAGGCTATGAACTTGTACCTAGATCTGGCTGTCAACCGACTCCCTCCTAGCTTCCTCTTCTTTGTCCAGGAAAGCGAGAGATCCACTGAAAGGAGACGAATATGCTACAAATTAGCACCTGAATGAATGAAGAGCAAGAAATATGATTTTTACCTCAGAATACTAAGGTCGTTGGTAGTCTCCTTGGTGTGGTACCGGTACGTCCCTTACGATGGGGAAAGCAGGAGGATCGCGGGTTGGAGCCAGAGCCAGCGACGACGAACACAGCCGGGCCGCTGGTGAGCGCTAGGGGTCGCAGGAAAGCACGTGCGATAGCTGCTGACCCTGCGCATCTTCTTCCTCCCGCCGGCGACTGTAACAACCGAAAGGGGCCGCGGATGTTGCGAATCGGCCGAGGATGTCGCGGGAAAGCAGAGCGAGAAGGCATCTGATGCGCACCGGCGGCTAGGGAAACCGGGAGGGGGGCGCGGACACGGCGAATCAGTGGGGCTGCGAGGGCGGAGGGGAAGGGGAATCGGGGATTGGGAAGGGGCATCGGCTGCTGCGCGTGAGAGCCAGGAGACCGGGAGAGACGGAGGAGGGCGGACCAAGCAGAGGCGTCGGCGGCGGCGGTCAGGCGCAGAGCAGGTCGCACTCGGGGACGGGGCAGGGCCGATGAGGTGCGGATGGGAGACGCGAGAAGCGCGGCACGAGGAAGCGGGTCGGCGGCGCAGGGCATTTGGGGAAGAAGAAGAAGCTGGATGCCTCTAGAGGCTGCACAGGCGCGCGTGGGAAGGCAGTGACTGGAGCCTAATCCAAAAATATGTGTTGCTACAGGGTAACAGTAACGCACAGTAAAAGCGCGGGCCCCGCCGGGAGAAACTATAATCATACTAGCAGGAACCCCGGGCGTTGCCCCGGGCTGTCAAATTCATGAAAATTGACTTTTAGAATCAGACATATTAAGCCAAAAGGGGATGACCGCATTTGTTAGTCACATTGCATGCTTTTGTTTGGCTAACATGTCACGGCAAGAAACAGGACGAAATATTTGAAGTGAAGTAACGTGCAATCCATACATTGTATAAAAAGGCGCAACACAGTTGTAGACATAATGTTGGATGTGGCAAAGTTGCATCACATTCAAATTTTCATGGTTACAACTCAACATCCAAGCAATGGCTACACTGAATTGATTATCAACATAAAATCTGAACTCAGTAATGTGAATGTACATGATTATCAGGTATTTATGAAAGGCACACGTCATATGCTTATATAGTATTATATGAAATTATTTACATCTGTGATAAAAAAGTAATTCAGAAAATAATTCGACACGGTACAAAATCAAGGGTGTGAGAGAGAATACAACATCAAAGTCTGAAGCTCAGTTCAAAAGACTGCACCGGAATGGAGCACCCACAACACCAGAGGAACAAATCCTGTACCCAGTTGAGAATGCCCACTTAGTGAAGCGGGCATGGCAACCAGCTCCCCTCGAAATGATGAATGTGGAACAAATCCTGTACCCAGTTGAGAATGCCCACTTAGTGAAGCGGGCATGGCAACCAGCTCCCCTCGAAATGATGAATGTGGACAACAATATAAGTTCCTAGTATCTTGAGACGAAACGATAACCTCTGAAAGGGATCGCATTAAGGCGCTTGGTGACAAAGGAAGGAATCCAACATGTTACAAAACGTTTCAGTGGTTGAACAAATTTTAATTCCATATACACTAAATATGGCTTTAATGTCTATTCGATTGATATCATCAGCAATGGGAGAAAATATCGGAAACTGAACATGAAATAGCCTCAGCAGTAGCTACGCAAATTAGTACAGTACACTGATATGGACTGAAATATTTCAAGACATCATTTCTTTGTAACAAATTAATGCATAGCTGAAGCTCAAAGTCCAACCTCTGCTCAATCATGATTGAACGTGTTTCGCAAAGTAAAAACACGAAAGAAAAAGATGGTTACACAGCTGCTTGAAATTATTGGTCTGGATTTTTGGTTTATGTGATCAGTGATTATCATAGGACTATTTGTACAGTTTATGTGATCAATGCTTGTCAACGGAATATTTGTACCCAGACAAGGAATAAGAAAGAAATCGACATCTCTAAAACGGCATAAATACATTTTATAAAATGGTAATGTATCTGCTTAGCCACAGCAATGTTAGAAATAACAACATTAATACCTGTTTAGAATGATCCAAGTTTGCTTACTACTTCATTGCTCCTTATATTTCTAAGAACAAATTATTTGACAACTGAAACCAAAACAATCAGCTAGCAGTTATACTGCAGTTACATAGCACTTTGCCATATAATCAACACACAAACTGTGCAAGGTGAGGGGAATTAGAAAGGTAGAAAGACAATATTCAGGTAATGAGGCATAACATGTATTCCCTTTAAAAAATGAGGCATGACATTTTATACTACGGAAAAAATGAAAAAAAAACAAATAAGGATAACATTTTTGATTTGCAGAAGAGCGACCATCATGGAAAGCGCTGCAGAGTGGGCCATATTCCAGTGGCTACCATGGTGGCAGGGGAAGTGGGTTGGAGCAACAGAGGGGAGATATAACAGCCTCGGTCCAGAATCAGTAAGACTTTGTTGCAGCTACATGCCAGTGGACTTTCTGGGCATTTGCTAAGTTCTCTCTTATTGATGTGCTTTTCAAGAGAACATGAAAACAGCTCTATGGATATCACTTACCAGACTGCTGTCCGAAATCTAGCAACTTCAATTGCTCTGTGGCCGTAGAAGATGAAGCATCTTGCAGTAAAATCGGCACGCACGAATATATACCATGCTTGTTGTACAAATTCTGCAAATGATAGGAAGCTACATCAAGGAACTGTTGTTAGATTTCTGAACCATAACTTTTTTTTAGGATATGTGAATCATCACTCTTTGATCTCTTAATTTAAAACAGATAGCTATGTTTCTTATGGTTTATTGCTCCAAAGAATCAAATAATCAAACACCTCATTTCAAAATCAGAATATATGAATGGGGCCAAGTCATATCAGATTCGCATGTTCATTCATCAAGGTAAAAGGATCTATCACCACGGTGACATATCAGAATAGGAAAAAAAAGATGCCCTCTGTTCAATTGGAGAAAGCTTCTTTTGAACAGAAAATGGAACACACTTCAGATGAGCTGGAAACATACTAAGAAGGAACCTACATGAGGAACCACCAGCTGCTTTTCAGTAATAATAATACAGGTTTAGGTAATGAATAAAATAGCAAAGCATGAATGCACTTTGTTGATCACTTGAGCTAAGCCAGGCCAACATGAGGAACAGTTAATGTATTTTGAGTGACGTGTCATTGATAAGCAAAAGTGAAAAATGGTAATGGATCTTTGAATGCATGTGAGGCCATTAGACAGATTTGGACGTCTTTGTGCATTAGGACGATGCAATATACCAAAATAGCAACAAAGAGCAAGAAAAATACATAAATCGTATCTAACGATGATGGAACTATTATTATGACTGACAGAGCAGTTGAGTAATCTAAGTATGGCAGCAAAACCTGCTGAAGCTGGTATTAGTAAAAGTGGCAAAATCAAATTGATACCCTCTGTCCAATTAGTGGAAACTGATTACAGAGAAAAAATGGGAGATGGATCTTATAAGTTGAAAACATTCATCCAAAGAACATATTGAAGGAAAGGGAACACATACAGATAACACCAGGCAGGGGGACAACAGAGAAAGGAGTCCTACTTACTGGAGTGATACGGTTGTTCCATTGAACATATTGACTTGCCTGCCATGACGAACCAATTTCACCGCTTAAAAAATGAACGCTATAATTAGATTACAGGAAGTTTTATAAGACTATGCTTTGTTCGATTATCTTTATCAAAACAAAATTGAAATAAGTCATGTTAATAATTTTGTTTAACAAACAAATCTAGGGCGGTTGGGTACAGGCTGATTCCAGAAAATAAATGCACAATTGTAGAATGCTATACTGTACGGTAGATGAACTGATATTAGCCATACTGCACCTTGTTGCCTTTGCGATCTGGGAGAAGATCGATTGCCTCCTTGTGCTGCTCCTGCTCAGCCCCATCGAGGCAACTCTGCAATTACATAGATACACAAAAAAAAAAAAAAAAAAATGAGCCAGAGCAATCAGTATAGTTTTCCATATACTTCTTGACAAATCAATATTCAGTTGATAGAGCTGCAGCTGCACTGTGAGGGGCATGGCCAGTGGCCGTGGTGTGGCAGCAGGAGAGCGTGAGGCGAGACGTCGATGTACGGGCGGTGGGGGCATCCGCGCGAAGAGGTTGGAGGAGCCGACCGGCGGCAGAGAGAGGTCAGAGGAGGCCATGGCGAGGCCGGGGGGCGGAGGAGAGCTTGAGCCGTTGAGCGTGCTATGGCGAGGCCGGGGGGCGGAGCCTCGGCGGAGAACCGCTCAGGCGGCGCAGGGGAGTGAGGTCAGGGCTCCTGTATCGCAAGTGGAGCTGAGAAGATGAGAGGAGACGCGACTGGATGCTTCGGGAGGCACGGGCGCATGTCCAAGCCAGGCGGAGCGACGGGAGCCTGATACAAAAATCACCTTTGCATCAGTGTAACAGTAGAATGCGTCCGTACATCTCTAGGATTATAGAGAAAGGTAGATAAGAGACGGAGGAGGGCGGACCAAGCAGAGGCGTCGGCGGCGGCGGTCAGGCGCAGAGCAGGTCGCACTCGGGGACGGGGCAGGGCCGATGAGGTGCGGATGGGAGACGCGAGAAGCGCGGCACGGGGAAGCGGGTCGGCGGCGCAGGGCATTTGGGGAAGAAGAAGAAGCTGGATAGATCTAGAGGCTGCACAGGCGCGCGTGGGAAGGCAGCGACTGGAGCCTAATCCAAAAATATGTGTTGCTACAGGGTAACAGTAACGCACAGTAGAAGCGCGGGCCCCGCCGGGAGAAACTATAATCTTACTAGATGAGTACCCCGCGGCAAACTGCCGCGGGGCCAAATGTAGTGAGCTTTAATTAAAGGTTATGAAAGTCATGTCATATGATAAGGTAGTGCAAAGTCTCACTTAATTTGTACTACGTACCAGGATGACAAACATTTTCATTCACTTAAACTCTTATATGAAGCTTGGAATTACAAAGAAAAAAAAAAGGACTGTCTGGTACTTGAAGCTGCTGAGTATGTTTACGACATAAATGAGAAAATAATATATGGTTGAGAGTAGTATGAGGTTTCTATACTGAAGCTTTGTTTACAACAAAAGAAAGAAGTTGATAAAACCCGCTTGTACTCTCGTCCGTAAACATTCATCACACATTACATGGCTGGAACAGATTACAAAATATGGGACCGCCAATCATAAGAATCACCATGCAGCATGGTTGAATATAAAGGGGAGCTCAATATGTGTTTTGTGGGTTTTGTCAACACATATAATATTGTGGGTTTTGTCATATGGTTGAATAAAAAATATAATATTGTGGCACAAGTCATATAATATTGTGGGTTTTGTCATATGGTCAAAAATCCGAGATGCAATTATCATAAAAAATCACATACCATCATCAGCAAAATCAATTTCTATAAAATATCTGGTATTTTCTAAGGAGCAATGCAGAAAGTAGCGTTCACTGCAACTAAATCAGCATGCCAGAAATTAGCGTTTAATCAACTGGTGAGTTGCAGACATAGGCGGTAATCTAGCTGTGAACGAATGGACAAAATCAAAGAATATCCAACTTGATTCTTTCTGCATTACACATAGCACATCTTTTCTGTGCAAGCCGTGCGGCTGTCTCAAATAAGTCCAAACTGGAAATCTCAAATGGACAGCACGTACCTGATCCTGCTGGCAGCGAGAAGCCGGGCCCTCATGGCCGCAGGGAGGGGGACGGCGTCGAGGGAGCTCGCTGGTTTCAGAAAGTCACGGGTAAATGCAATGTCAACTACATCAGATCTATTATAGGCATTTGTTTCATCGCACAACTTGTGTCAGGACAGTCAAATCCTTACCTGACACTTGGAAGGGCTCCATGCTGGTGTCCTTGTCCTGTGCGCTTCAATAACAACTGATTGGAAATAATGTATTGTCATCACAACTGTTTGAACACTAAAATCATCCAGGGACTGAAGAAACTCCGGTGCACGAGTCAATGTTTGTTCCTGCATAGAAAAGACGGGAGATAACTTTGCTAATTGATACGTATCACTTATCTTTGTCAATCTGGAATAAGTAAACAATTTTCGCAAGATTTATATTGGGCTATCAAACTGGAAGGAAAAATATAAAGTATCAGGATAGAGGCCATGGTCCAGGATCTCAAATTGCAGCAAGAATAACATCTATGTTTTAAACAGGAGATGCAATGTCCCTACAAATCTATGGGCCGTAGCTTCTAGTTTATTTTTAAAGGAGTTGTAATCAACAGATGCAAAACTGAAAAATGTGAAACAAATCCTAACAAACTAATCAGATACTGGGTTCCCCTTTGCAAAAAGTAATACTGCAAGTTAGAATCTTGCTACAGACAGAGCGAACCAATTTGTATCATTCAAAAAGACCAACCTCTGTAACCATCGATAAATCCACATCAGGACACATATCAAAGCTATTTGAGATCAGAAATATTTAGCCTTTCAGGTCCTTGAACGCATAGGTAGCCATCCTCAGTTCCTCATCAACTGAACAAACTGTAGCCCTGAAGAAGCCTTGGACCCTGATAATCATAATGTAAGACACCAGGACGATGCCTGGGTCAGCGATGAAGTGCCTGGCTGAAGGAAGGCGGCACCGGCAGCGGACTTTAGAGGGTAGGGGTACTTACCCTAGGTACCGCGTGGCTTGAGCAGGGTGGCTGCAGAAGCTCTCTCTCCCCGTGCTTTAGGGAGGCGCCACCACGGATTTGGAGGCTGGGCAGGCGCTGTTGAGGTCGGTCAGAGCTGTGCGAGGAGGATCCTTTCTTCTCGCCTAGGTACCACAGTTGGATCCATCTGCACCAAGCCGCTGCCGCGTGGAGCACGGAGACGGCGTCGGTGTGGGAGCGGAGAGGAGCAGGCGAGGAAGTCTTCTTTCCTAGGTACCGCAGTTAAGAGGAGAACTGCTGACTTTAAATTTTGTTATGATGTCAATCTCTATCTCTATCATCGAAACCTTGTTATAACATCCAAGTCATTAACATTCAAGTTAACAGGTAGAGAAGGATATGCCATCTACTACCCGATTTGACATGAGTAACAGAGCAATCTGCAAGAATAATCTGCTATTGCCTTCAAGTTCATCCAGCAAACAGGATAACTATAAAAGAGATATAGGAGGGTGTTGAAATTTCAGCTAGGAGACAGGATCTGCAAAGCAGGTCACTCAAGAATGTTCATACCATTTTCATTCAGAAGTTTCAGTTGTCGGCTTTAAGTTCATTCAGAAATGTACATATAGATTTTTCAAGAGAAAAAGATGAGGTTAGGTTCTTACCATTTTCAGTTGTTGGGTAAGTGATTGCATCGGATATGCTGAAGGCAAAGAAGCAATGTTCAGTCTAACATGCGGAAGTGCAGAAGACAAAGTAATGATTTTTAGTCCCAGCAATAATTCGTAGTTATGTCATTGGCATATCTTGGAATTTCCCCCATCGTTTTCTCGATATGCCCCGTATGAACATGTTTGATTTGTTGGTAAGAGTTAATTATCTCCTGCAATCTGCAAGCATTATAGAAGAAAATGTCACTGAATAAAGAAAGAATCGCAATATAACGTGGACCTGCAGTGTAACCAAACAATCAAGACGGAATCAATATCCGAAAGTCCAAAGCAGTTCTAATCGGCAGCTCACCTCATACTGCTGGACTGCTGCCACTCGATGCATCTCGCCTCATATTCGGCCTCAGAATCTTTCGTCTCGCCTTTCCATGACTGCTGCCTGGAAGCGCTCCGGCGTTCACCAACACCTTGCAAGGCGGGGAACTTGGCCGCTGCAGCCGTTCGAACATCCCATGGGCCATGGCAGTCGGTCGCAGCTCCTTCATCTTCCTCGACCTCATCTTCCAGTTGGGGGCTCGACCTCATCTTATGTGGCACCGGGAGTTAAGAATCTAGTACTATGTGGCAGCACATCACAATAGAAACAAATAGTAAAAATAATATTCTTTAGCCAATAATAGAAAGCTTCTTTTCTACAGGAAATTGAATAGAGCACACATGAGTTAGAAATGCTAACCAAAAGGAAACTACATAATAGATCAGCTAATTTTCAGTAACATACTTCCGTAAATCAGTCAGGCATTAGAAGGCATGAATTGTAGCAAACAAAGGAGCATGCAGTGACAAAATAAAAGTATAATTAACAGGATTGCATCATTAACATAAAGCAACTAATTAGTGACGCTCTACAAATTGCTGCTTATGGGTAACTGAGCACTGAGGGGCATGAATGGCCAGCGTGTACGTACCTTGAGCCGCAGATGATCTGAAGAAGAAAGAAGAGAGGAGAGGCGGAGTAATAAGCTGCAACCCAAGGTGGAAAATTGAATCATAGTTTGAAGATAAAACAGGAGTCTGTATCCCACGAATCTGAGGACATCAGACCCTTAGGTTCTGAAAAAAGAAGTAATCCCTTATGAAGTAGAAAAGCATGGAAGTCTAAATCATACCAAATCGACGATGGGAGGGGATGGAGATTTCTGCAGCTTATTTGATAGGGAGAGTGGACAGCGGGTTGAAGATCGACGATGCAGCGCGTGGCCTCAAATCCAGTCTTCTTTGGTGCCCGGAGTGGTGAAAGGGAGATCGATTCTTCAGATCTGGGCGGATTGATGGTTGGAGGAGGTCGTGGTGTGGCGGCGGTGCCCGGAGTGGTGAAAGGGAGATCGATTCCTCAGATCTGGGCGGATTGATGGTTGGAGGAGGGCGTGGTGTGGCGGCAGAGGATGTCACAGTGGTCATTTTGAGCAGAGGCGGCAGGAGATTGGCCTGTTTAGATCAAAAGGAGGCGAGACTGGCGGCGTGTTGCGATGGCGTCACACAGGAACACCGGAGCCATTGATACTGGTGGAGATGTGGAGAACTGAGGTGACGCACCAGCGAGACCTCGAAATCGCTGGAAAAGGGAAGGGGAGCGGACAGGAGCGGGTAGAGCGATCGAGGGAGAAGAGGAAGACTCGGGAAGGGATGGACGCCTCGCGAACGGTGTGGGTGGGGCGCTGGAACGTCAGCACCAACGTACGGTTGGATGAAGACAACGCGAGGTAATCGGACGGCACCAAACATTCGCTACAGTGTAACAGTGATTTTTGAACAGTAGGCTGTGGGGCCCGCCGGGAGGAACTATAATCTTACTAGATGGGAACCCCGCGGCAAACTGCCGCGGGGCCAAATGTAGCCAGCTTTAATTAAAGGTTATGAGACTCATCGACTGAGCAACATGATAGAGCATGAAATAAGACCAAATAATTTTACTACCATTTTTTATGGCAAGCAAATCACAGAAGCAAATAGGAAATAATGTTCAAATAATGTGGTTGAGTGTAGTATAAGCTTGGCGTCAAAGGCAAAGTAAGTTTGCACCGTGTCCTCAGAACAAAGAAAAATAGAACATGCATGCAAACTTATAATTTGACTATCATTGTATGACAGTTGTAAAAAGTGCAGCTGATGTTATGAATTTATCTACACAAAAAATCTATTAACAAATTTATACAGCAGCAGATATATGGAGTTTTGAAGGCTTTAGCCTACTTTAAGATACGCTCTATGACGCATTAACTGAACAGCAAGGTCTCTTAGGGCCACAGCAGCAATCAAAGTTAAAAACTGTGACAGGTAGAGATGGTTCTATATTAATTTGTGGAAAAGATGGCACAGACGTTGTCCATGTTTGGCTAATGAAGAAAAATAGTTTGTATATATGTTCAGTATTGTGGACAACATGCCTTACAATTCAATAATAGCGCATATAGATTGCAGTTAAGTGGTAAAAAAAATTTCATATTGTTTTATATGGACCCGACTTACCAGAACAAAATGGTAGCGAATGCCCAAGCCAAAATATGTAACATTCTGGTGAAACAAAACAACATATGGAATATTTTTGTGCTTTGCAGTGCTCCCTATTAACCTGCAATACAGAGAAAATCGATAAATAAATTTTGGAAAGGACAACAACCTATTATTCTTTTTCTTATCTAGTAATCGTTAAAATCTTTTTGCATGGGAAGATACAATACAATTGTAGGAACAAAGAAAAATGTAAGATAAGAATATAAATGATTTTGCCAATAAGGACATATATTGTGCCTGCTTCACACACCAAGGAGATAAAGCAGCTCCTATTACTCGTTAAAAAAAAAGATGAATTCCTGCCACAAATTGTTTGAGAGAGTTTTAACAAAAGAAATTAGATATGGACTGTAACACAAACCAATTGTGCATCAGGCAAAGGATAGGAACTGTATATCAGCTGGACAACAGCAGCACACATTGGCAGACACCGGCGTAATAAGCGGCAATTAGTGGGATAGATCTTCATTACACTTTTACTAATCTCACAGGAATCTACAAACCTGAAAAGCATGAATTATAGGAATGAGGATCTGAGTTTGGAATGCTTGTTGATAAGAAATGTTGAGCACCCAGATAATAATAAAAAATGGAGTGAAATTATAATTCAGTAATTTGAAATATGTTGTGATCTCCATTTGAGTTTCTTATCATAAGAAGGTAATAAAAATTAAGTCCAGTGTTTAGTAATAGTAAGCTGAAACACATAATATATGTATGCTTTCTTATAAGGGCAGCGTGAGAAAAAAAATCCTATGTTTTTATTGCATAAAATTTAAAGAAAGGCATCTATAAAAAGAGCCACGCATCAAAGTCTGAATTTGCCAATACTTTGGAAGAAAGGTTCTGCACTTGGGCGAAATAAAGGCAGGCAACAAATGTGCCACACTGAAATGCCTACAGAATTGTTCATTATCCAAATTATTGCATTAAATTCTTATTCACGTTCACACAAAGATAATAAGCTTCTAAAGTGATGGTTAGTATAATACATCACAAGGATCGAAGTAGATAGAAAGCAACATGAGTAACGTAATGTTATGGCTGTGCCCAGTTGAGTATCAACGCAGTTCTTACATTCAGCCTGATTTTTGCTCAACGTTGTAACCAAAGAAGGGATTTCTAATTAACTGAAGAAGAGACAGATAGTACCTTAAATTATTGAACGGCAAGAAAATGGTAGTGTGCTGCAGGTTAAGCGGAGGCCCCTGAGCAATCTCTTGCCGTCACCATTGCGCAGATGTCCATAGATAAGATTTCTCGAAAAGAAAAAAAAACAAATCAATAGCAGTGACACGGAGATGCAAATAACCTGGAATCGAGCAGTGGAATCACCTCGCGAGCTTACCTCAGCCCTGAATCAGAGACGGAAGAGGAGAAAACCCAGCAGGGGAACAGACCGAGGAATCAGGCCTGCGAGGAATGGAATGGCTCAATCGGGACGGCAGGACTGGCGATTCTTCCATGCGGTTGGGGGGAGAGGCCCTGCCGGGTGCTGGACGGGCGAACTTGCCCAGAGGAAGCGCCGCCGCAGCCGTCGTGGAGGGCGCTGCCGCACAAGAAGCGGCGTGAGGACGCCGAGAGCCGGACCGGATCAAGAGACAACGACGAGAGGAGAGCGAGGCCGGAGGAAGGATCGTGAGAGGGGCGAGGAAGGATCGGGAAGCTTGGTACGGGAGCGCGACGGACCGATGGATCAGGAGATCGACGACTGGGAAAGAGGCGGGGACGGGCGGCTGGATGGACGCGCGTGCGGGCGATCGGACGGCGCGGAATGGCTGACCGGCTACTGTTGCACTGTAGATCTACAGTTAGTTTTGAACAGTAGTACATGGGGCCCGCCGGGAGAAACTATAAACATAGTATGATTATGATATATGATATGATATCATGTTTTTAGTTCTCTGCATCATGTCTGTTCATTCATACGTGGCCGCGAAAACTTTGAACAAGTGAACTAGGAGTATGAGGCATCAGAAAAGGGCCTTCCGTCACGATAGCATGCAGTTCAGGAACGGCGCTGCCCAATGGCGGCGACAACATCGCGCGGGAACGAAATACTGGTCGTCGGACGCTTCGGACGCCCAGCATCATCTTTTGCATGGTGAGCGGCCTGCTGAGCAAGGTGTTGCTGGAGGATAGGCTGAAGAAAATGCATCTGACTCTGTGCTTAGCTGTTATATATATTTCTTTAACATCGACCACCAGAAGAGGTTCTCTATTGTTTCTTAATACTGATTGTACACACCTGCCAAAAGCATAGACTCTCTCTGCTCGAGGAAAATGAGATGAACGAACAAAAGGGACCTTTTTCAATACAAAACTTTGAGCATTATTATCATGCCAAGAAGGATATGCATTTCTTTGAAGTTTTATTATTATAGCCAACCAACCCGTCACACAATGTCTATCTAGGTCTGCCAACAGTCAGTCTACAACATTAATTGCCAGTGCATAGTATGGCTACAGAAACTGAATGTGCCTAGCCTTTTATTTTGAGGGCAGCTGAAAGGTAGTCTAAATGCCACTTGCAAAGACAGGACTTCAAAATGACTATCAGAGTCAATGTGTCCTAACGCACAAGTGTGGTGAGCATACACACAGTGAGTTCATATGTATAAGAACCAGAAAGAGGCCTCATAGATTTGTGTCGACTTATCCCCACTATATACGTTTCCGTGGTATTGTCAGAATCATCCATAGTTAACTGAGTTATTCAGTGCTGCATGCATGCTAAGTTTAGGATTAGGAGCCACCGGGAAAGCAGCATACAGTGTGAAGTGTCAACAACGCTTTGAGGCATCTTCCCTGGAACTTTCATGCTGCGCTAAACTTCGTAGCCATCTCGTACCATGTGCATACGTGGAGGGGCGCTTGTTTGCAGTTTAGTGCACCTGTGCACGCACTCATGGGAGCATGAGGTCGGTGTCGTCGCCGGATCAAGCGGTTGATTCTTGGAGAGCTCCTTGCGGGATCATGGGCAGCCGGGCGCTCGAGAGTCGGTCGAAATCTGAATCAATAAGACAAACGGAAGACCCAAACAAGCTTGTCGCGATCGCGAACTGTAACACTGGCGCTGCTCGCGTCAAGCATTCTCTTCCTGGCATGCAGCGCGGGTACTGCATCGGCAAGTCTGCCGTTACGCCAGGAGCTCGTCAAGCTGACGCCAACCGACAATGACCCATTCGATGTCCCGAGACCGGCCTTAACGTTGCACCTAGAAATGTCAAATACCTGCATGAGTCCTCTCACAAAGATCGTCCTTTTTTTTTCCCCCTACAAACCTGGCCGCGAAAACAGATCCAAATGACCAAATGCCTTTATGTTTCTGATTAGCACCAACTAACCTTCGTAACTGTCAAGCTGTAACAGTACAACTGCACATAATTTTTTGTTTGAGTGAGTTGTCTCCTTGATTGTACTCGAACAGGTAGCAACTGCACATAATTGATTGCAGCTATATAGCCTTTTTCTCTTTGAGGGCTGAAAGGTCGTGTACTGTACTTGTACCGTTGTACGGCGGTAGTAAAGATATGGAATGAAAAGCGACTATCACATAAGTGTCTTGACGCATAAATGATAAGCATCCATATAATGTAAAATGACATGCATAGGAGATTCCTAATTCAATTTGTCTACAGGATAAATGTTGTCGGCGCCCGATTATTCAGAAGAACGATAAATATTTGGATCGAAGGAACAACGATCAATCGAGTAATCGATCTAGGGCACACAAAGAGTTTATACTGGTTCAAGCCTCCGAAGGATAATAACCCTTCGTCCAGTGTATGGTGTGTTGAATATAGTGGTGTGTATGATCTCCTCTCATCGGAAGGTTACATGTATATTTATAGTCCTGTTACCGCCTCTAGGAGTCCTTGCCTTGTTCTACAAGACTTCCGATCTATAGTAACAGATTCGGAGTCTATCTACAAGTTTCCTTTCATACGATACAAGTCTTCGGAAAATACAGAACTAAATCTTCGGGAATATCTGAAAATATGGGTTACGACATAAGCCCCGAACTTGTCACTTGACAGATTCGTCTTTTGTACGAAGAAGTCTTCATCTTCATGCGAACCTCCGACAAGGGATATGTTCTTCACTGAGCACACATACTTCAGATATTCTGATCTTCAAATCTTGAGTCATCGGAACAATCAGGTGAACCAGGTCCTCGGAACAACTGAGCGAACCAGGTCATCTGAGCAACAGCAACTGTGCTGAGTGATCGGAATAACCTCCTTTCAAATAACTCCATCAACACCAGGTCTTTAAGAAAACCGTCAATCCAGGGAATCTGGAGGAAATATTAATTAATTTCCTTCCTTATCCATTTTTCTCGGTCCAGCCATGGCATTGACTCCACTTCAGAGTATGAAAAGACTTTGACGCAACCATTCGATTCTTTGTCTTTATTCTTCAAACTAGGCCCACCAAGGCTTCCCTTAAACTTGCCGCATCACCGCACGGTTTCCAAGAAGAAACATAAAATATCCTCTTCACACTTGACCTTTCAGTTTCCAAAAGGCCATTTTTTGGCTATAAATAATGGGAACGGCGGAGCCCCTAAGTATCACTTTCGCATCCACCATCCACCATGGGCAAGAAAAGAACCACCACCCCTCAGTTCATGAAGTGGTTCGACAATGCGCTCACCGGCGGGTCGGGATCTTCCTCCACGCATCCTGTCGACGCACCACCGCCGGCAACTGCTGCTCCTCCTCCACTTTCTGTGGAGGATAACGGACTTCCTCCTCCAAGTCCCCCTCCAGATCCATCTCAAGTCGTAGATCTAGAAGTGGACACGGCGGGAGATGAATAGTTTGCACGCCGCCTCCACGTCACCCTGAACAAGGGGCCACGAGGGATTCCGGCGGACGCCAAACCTATCCTGACCAGATGGACCAAATGTTGATTGATCTAGCTGGTCACCATCCACCAGCAATTGATGATGAACCAACAGCATATGCCAAAGCTTTTTATAGGATGGTTGCTAGTGCAGATGAATTGGTGCATGATAATACAACACACTCATCTTTGTCTGCTATTGCTCGCCTGCTTTCAATAAAGTCACGCTACAACATGTCGATATCACAATATGATGACATCTTAGGGATAATGCATGAGTTCCTTCCTCCAGATTCTAAGTTACCAAATGATTTCTACCAGTCAAGAAAGTTGCTAGAGGGTCTTGGTATGCCGTATGTGAAAACTGATGCTTGTTATAACAATTGTATGCTTTTCTACAAAGAAAATCAAAATAAAGAAAAATGTGACTTTTGTAATGAAAACCGTTATGAGGAAGGTCGAAGCAAAGTTCCACGCAAGGTTTTACGTTACCTTCCCATAACGGATAGGCTTCAACGGCTGTATGCACATGAACAAACAGCCAAGCTAATGCGTTCACATGCTCCATCTACAAGTGGCAAGATGGTACACCCTTGTGACGGTGAAGCTTGGCAGCAATTTGATAAGGACTTTCCAGATATTGCGGATAAGAGACATGTGCGACTTTCTGTAGCAACTGATGGTTTTCAACCATTCGAATACTTGTGCTGGTTACTCATGTTGGCCGGTTTTTGTGACCCCCTTAAATCTCCCCCCTGGCACACTCTTAAGGCCTGAGTACATTTTTCTCTCACTAGTTGTTCCTGGACCTGAGCATCATGGTATGGATGCTCTTTTGCATGTTGTCATACTATCATTTTTACATGCCTCTACTCTACTTGATTAATCGGCCTGGTTTGTAGGATGACTATATTACAGTTGTTAGGAGGGCTGCACATCAAGAAGATGAGGGTGAAGAGCATGAAGAATTGGAAGAGGAAGAGCAGGAGCAGGAGTAGGAGCAAGAGCAAGTGGTGAATGGGCCGGTATTGTATGACATCTCTGGCCATAGCCAACGGTGCTGTTAGGGCGGCTGATGTCAGGGCAGCTGCAAAGGAAAAAAAATGTGCGGCCATCAAATTCAATGTCTTTGCAAAGCATGGCTCGAGAAAATGCACACTTACGTCGTGAAAATGCAAGGCTACTTCAGGAAAGACGTGAAAATGCAATGAGACAAGAGCAGCAGCAACTTACTACTGATTTGATATTGGTACATGCCTAAAAGAATGTCCATAAGTTTTTTTTTTTTTTTGCATTACATATGCTTTTATGTTGGGTAATATTCGGAATGATGAGTTTTTCCATACCTGCAGGGGCTGTATCGAGACTTAGGAAAGGACATACCACAAGCAGTGTTGCAGCGTCTATTGGCTGCCACAGCAAATGTCAGTATATACTACCTTGCCTACTACTTTACTCTTGTATGTCACATCATAAAGTAACATACTATGCTCTTATTCTAATACCATTTGAATTAGAAAACTGATATTTTGTGGTATTCAGAATGGCAACACCCAGTGCAGCAGTGAGGAAGTGGCCTCATGTTGATTCAGTTGATTCATGATAACTACTGGACATTTTTTGCAACTAATGCAATTATTTGCATTAGTTGTGATCATGGTAAGGTAGATAGGTATTTGGACATCAGATAGAAATATGTGCTAGAGTCCCCAAGAAACTTAAATTTTTATGCTTCACACACTAACACACAATATAGCTGATCAGAAGTGAAATGGCACATAGGAAGAAGATGTGATTTCTTAGCTTTGTTTCATGCCTGTCCTAAATTTCTAGAATTTCCAATGCAAGTATTACTGCAATGTGTTGAAATTTTACTTTAGAGTTAGACATGCCATCATTGATAATGGCGTGCTGATTTCAATGGATAAGTGAGTTCAAAAGTGAAGACCAGAAAGCTCTTAGCCATTTCACAATGTTGATATGAATATCATTTGCATGCAGGTCACTGGTTCTTCTCATGCTGGCTCGCAATCCAGTAACAACAACATTTCGGGTGATGGACATGGAGGCGAGAACCTTGACAGCTCAAATATCAACATCAACAATTGCAGTAGCCGTCCAAGTTAAAACCGTGTACATCAGGTAGCATGATGTAGTGCTGTGACTCCTTTTGCTAACAACAGTTGGAGCAGCCACCTCAGGAGAATGTAGTGATGTGACTTAATTATTTTCGTAACCTGCTAAACTTTTGGCTCATGTGGCAGCTTCTTTTGGGTTTGTATGTGACTGACTAATGTGTTAGTTGCTGGACTTTTGGTGGTGTTGTACGAGACATGTAATGATCAATGTATGTGGTACGGACAAAATATTTAGGAATCTGTTGTGTGTGAATCTGAACTAGTTCTGTGATTGAAATGAGACATTTCGTTATTAATTTGGTGGTTGTGATTTGAAGCTAATTTTCCTGACGGTGCAAATGAACATTTCCCTATCGGCTAAACTTAACAGAATGTATGATTTTCCTGTCGGTTTTCCTTGTATTTCCCTGTCGGCGGCGTCTGTTTCACTGTCGGTTTTTACTTTATTTCCCTGTCCATTTTCTTGACGATTATAGCTCTTTTCCTGTCGGTTTATCTTCACAGGGAAATGAAATACAAATCTGACGATTCGGAATTTTCCTGTGTGTAGGCACACGAAAGAACTATCAGGAAAAGTTTTCCTGACGGCCAACCTACAGGGCTAAAAAATTTCCCTGTCGTCATAATCCTGGTGGTTATTTCCAGAGGGTTCACCGTCAGGAAAATTATTTCTGTCGGTTTTTGGCACACAGAAATATTCGCGTTTCTAGTAGTGTATGGCAACCTTTCATCTGTACACCCTAGAGCTAGGCCGGATCCAACTCCTCCCGAGAAAGGTACCTCCCGCCACGGTCCCCGTCCCAGACGTACGCCCCGTTCGGGAGGCATCCCTTCTCTCCCAAGTACCATGATAGAAAGAGCATGCTTCTACCGCACACTAGGGCGACGCAGACTACGTAGGTTTATTGGACCCATAAAACACCAGCATGTGAATCAGTACGTTCAAGCTTGCTCAATAGGGCCAACAACGAACGGTCCTTAACCGACACAGACGGGGCTACCATCGTGAAGGCCCAGCCTTCGCAAACCATCCTATACAAACAATCCTCGTCCGGTCTACAACAAACCTATAATTCTTCTAGTACAAATCCAGGGTGTCATGATCCTATCATGCGAGCGGGACCTACCACCCGACTTCTACCGATAGCTATCAACTACGCATAGCAACACTAACGACTAACAAAAGATCCAGCTACCTCCAATCAGGGATCAACAAGGATAATCAGGAAGGGAAACCTAGTGCAAGCCTACGGTTCCAATCAACTCCTATAAACCTAATGCACATACATACCTAGACCTCAATCATAGTGATAAAGTAAAACCGAAAACATAGGTCGGGATGCACCGAGGCTTGCCTGGCTCAGGAACGGCGCTAGCAAAGTCAGTGGTGGTGTCAGTCAGCTGCTCCTCCTGCGCCTCCTCCGGCAGCTGGAAGTCCAGAGGCTCCGGAGTCTCCTCGGTCACTATACGTCATGACAAGGAAATAATGCATGTTAGATGTAATAATATGATGCAATTAAATTAAAATTGGTTATTAAATTAACATGATTTTGAAAAATTTAGTTTATGTCCAGTGGCATTTTTTCTGGTGAAGCGCACCACTGGAAGTAGATTACTGTGAAGTTTCACGATTTATTAAATTAAGAATTATTTTTAACAATTTAAACAAGATAGCGGATTAATAAATCATCAGAAAATAATTAAGCATTATCTGACAGTGGAAAAATGTTCTGTAAGTGTGTTATCAGATACTTTACTTGCATGCAAGAGTTTGTGATTTATTGATTTACAGAGAAGTTATTATGATTTTTTAAACATTATTTAACACTTACGAAATTTTCCAGAAAAGAGATAAATGATTTTGTTCAGTTTGACATTTTTTTGGGATAGATCGGAGTATAAGGAGTCCAAAAAAACTGGTTTTGCATTTTTTTGATTTATTTTCGAATTCCTATGAATTTTGCAAGATCCTGTGATTTTCTGGAGAATTAAGGATATTCGCGAAAAGGGAAACAGCCGGACCAATCGCATGGCGGCAGCACGTGTGGCCACAAAGATCCGGGCGCAGCCGCACCAGATACGGGTGCGCGCGCACACACGCCGGCACGCGGCGGCATGCCGGCGGCAAGCCGGCGTTCCGGCGGTTGGAGAGGGAGAGGGGACGAATGGATGGGGGCTTCATGCTCACCAAGCTTGCGCGGGTCTCGGCGTAGGAGATGGCGACGACGGGGAGGTTCGGGCGGCGGCCGGCGTCGAGGAGGCGGCCCGGCAATGGCGGCACGACGGCGTTCCGGAGAGACAGGGCGATGCGGGGACGAACCGAGGCGAGCACGAGCTTCAGGGCGTCGGTGGGGTCCTCTTCGTCGATGACCTCGTCGACGGGGCGGCTCGGAGGGAAGAGTTCACCGGCGGGGTCGCGGCGGCGGGGAAAACTGGTTTTCCCGACGAGCCGTGCTGCGAAGATGGAAGGATGATGAACACGATGGTATAACATGCACATCTGGATTTTGAATAGATTTCAAACTATAGCTGGTCAAAGTTGGACACTTTTGAAAGTTTAGGCATTTATTAAAATACCTAAACAGTGTCCAAAAAATCCTGAAACAAATTTTAAAAATCACTAATGGATCTCTAGTTTGCTCAGGATTTTTTAAAGAGAGCAGTTGCATTGAAAAACTTGGAGTTACTTCACAAGGATCGAATTTGACCCAATTTTGAGGAAATTGGATTTTTCCTCCTGCTGGATTGGTCGAATTAAAAAGGGAACTTCCCGACCTCTAAAAATCATGAGAACTTCTGGGAACAGAGGATAAATTTCCAGCTCCAACTTCTCTTTTGGGTCTAGGTAGTTTTAGGCAACAGAATTTCAATTAAAATTCGAAGAACAGCAGGATTTGCATCAAATTCTCTGAGTTTTTAGAGACACTTTCGGAATTTCAAAAATCATGGAAAATTCTCCAAAATTCTCATTTCATATGTGCTTGCTGCAGAAATTTTTTTATTTGGGCAGTTGTTATTGAAATTTTTTACTTGCTTCACAGGAATTGTTTGACATTTATTTGAACATTTATTTCGAATTTGAACCTGAAAAGGATTTGGGTTCAGTTCAGTTTGGGTGTTTGCATATTTCCATTGACAGTGACACGGGGTGTCACACATACAAGTGTTGAAGGAATTAATTCTTTGATCGATCAACTCTAGGTCCTGATTGCTCGCTGCTAGTAATGGCCTCACGCATCGATACGATTGGATTTGTGGATGCTTCATGGTCTCAATCTAATAAAAATCATGGTGAGGAATAAGATCAGGCCAGGGTACAGCTCCATTACTGCTTATTTATCCTCAGATCCTCCCCTTTCTATCAAAAGGGAAGCACCTAATGCAAGGCGTTTGATCTGATCGAAGCAGTTTTTTTTACAGCCAAGTGCAGGGATTGAACCATGAGTTCTTTGAGATTTTAAAAGGACACATGTCGCTCATTGGGTGGGGTCCTTCGAATGAGGAAAGGACCCAGGTCGTACATAATTTGCTTCCCACTTCCATGGCCACCATATATGCCCCTCACCGGCCACCATATTCTCTTATTTTCTAACCTATTACATGGCAGTATTTTACCTTCACACTCGGCTTATTTGATGGTGTAACAGTGTCAACTTAGTTCTAGGATCCAGAGGCACTGGGAATGTTGCTTCATGAACGGAGAACTATCGTGAGCCAGTGCACTATGCGGCGAAAGTGTAAAACAGGCTCGCGCGTCCGGGCAGAGGAAATTAAAATGCTGCACGGCGCCCCAACGGAGGAGCTACAGGCATGGTGGATAGGTGCACAGGACGCGACCTAGTACCGATGGCTGAGTCTGAATGGCGGCACCTGGTGCCGTGAGTCCTCCTGGTCACAAGCCACTGGAGGGCACGAATCATGTGTTCAAATGTGGCTCATTCCATTTGGTGCGTGAATCTGGTTCATTAAGCATTTATTGAATCTGGTTCATTAAGCATTTATTGAATTTATTGAATCTGGAGATTTGAAGTGGCATGAGCAACATGACAACACCCCATGGAGATGAATGCGCCTAAGAGCAAGTATCAAATCTCCATTTTTTACATAAAATGAAAAAGAACATGATGGTGCCCAGCCGCAAGCCAGATCGGGAACTCTTGCAGCCTCCGGCCATATTGTTCACGTGGCAGCACAAAAGCATTTGCTGCAGCATGGCTGGGCACGTGCACGCGAACGCAGCCGCGCCTGGCATACGTTTCAACTCCATGTTCCCTTTTTAGTTTAATCACCCACCACGTTCTGATTAGTTTTACCACGTTCAGATTTATTGTGTGAAAACGAAGAAAAAGACCATGTTTCAATCCACTATCAAATCTCCATTTTTTACATAAAATGAAAAAGAACATTTTACAACAATTAACATGAGTACATTCTCGATTGCAAAATCCTAGCTAACAACTTTGGAAACAAATCTTTCTTAATAATTTGGGGGGGGGGGGGGGGGGGGGGGGGGGGGGGGGGGGGTGGGGGCTATTGCATTTGATTTGAAGTAGCGTATTTTTCCTCTTAGAATACATGTGGTCTCGATACATTCTGGTAGAAACGGTAATAATAAATTGGTAAGATAAGTATGGATATTTTAGTCCGATACGTTGATATTTTAATTCGACGTCGTTCATTGTGAGAAAAAAAAAAAACAGATCGAAATGCCTTCATTTTTCTGAGTTATTAGCACCAATTAAGAAACCTTCATACGTGCACAGTAGCTAGGTCTGTCATGCTGCAACAGGATAGCTACATATAAGAAACTGAGTGCAGCTTGCTAGCCTTTTGCTTTGAGGGCTACTAGAAGGAAGTGTACTGTACTTGTACCACGGTAGTAAAGATAGGGAATCAATAGAGACTATCAGATCAATTTCTCAACGCACAAGTTACGAGGATACATACACAGTGACCTCACATGCGTCCACTATATATACAACAGCCTGTACATGTGAGAGTTCTCACAAACATCCTATTTTCATTTTCTCGGCATCATGAATCCTGTTCACCCAAACTTGGCCGGAAAACTATGTACAAGTAAACTAGGAATACGAGGCATCAGACAAGGGCGTTCCGTCATGGTATCTGGCCACCAAGCGGTTGTACCGTGCAGTTCAGGAACGCCGCTGCTCTATCAGCGTGCAACAGCATGTAACAGGATGGCTTGGTCGGTTACGCTGCCAAACCCTTAGATGTAGCACAACTGAGCCTCCGTGGTAGTCTGGTGCTGCCGCAGGCCCTTCCCCGGTGACCTCTCGACTGCACTGGGACAGAACTTGTTCCCGACGGCCTCCTTGATCTGCTTCATCCTCAACAGGCACTCCTCGCCTCAGTGGCAAGTCCATGGTGGCGACCACGTTGCGCAGGGACGAGGTACTTGGTCGGGTGCGACTTGTTGCGCACTCTCAGGCTGATTTTGACCGCGTGACCATGGTGTTCTGGTGTGACAATCGCAAGGTCAAATGCCTTGGCGTGAATGCTGGGCCGCGTCCTCTGCTGTCCGCCGCCGACTTGTGCAACTACATGCAGCTGCTGCTCGAAGAAGAGTGTTCAATGACATCTCCACTGCGCCGGCACGACTACACCACATGGTCTCTAGCAGTGAGAGTGCTTTTCTTAATTAGTAAATTAAATGTGTGTTCATCACGATTTTTATCCGTGTGCAGAGTTTTGTCAAAGAACTGGACTCCAAAACGAGGCCCGCGCTGCTGTTGGAACTGGGTATTACTGCTAAGGCTTTCGACTTCGTTTATTGCGTTGCTTAATTGAACTGCTGCAAATATTGATGCAGTGGATTGATACTATATTCTCGCCACCTCCACCTCAAGAATATTTCTCATTGGACATCAGAGGGGCTTGCGTACGGCAAAGGGATCCCTTAGGATTGTTCGTTGTCCTGGGGCTGAAATAAAGGGTGGTACTTTTTTGTTGGTACTTGAATTATGAGAAAAATCTTTGTTTGCCATTACAACATACTGTTCCATTAGGTTCCATAAAAAATTTAATCTTCCATTATGTACGACTAATTTAAATTAGTTATCCCATCTTGCCACTTCAGACAATTTTACCTTTAAAATAAATACCGACTGATGTTCAGATGCTACTAATATCTTTACCGATCAATGTCAGTCGCCAACAGTATTTTACCTTTAAAAAATAATTATTTCTTTAACCTGTTCTTTAGGTTAAAGAAATAACTAGGCATGAATCCACAATTACTAGTTAAGAAGTTGTCATACACAATCAAAAGCCCACTGATCAGACATCTTCTCTATTCACCTCTTTGCATGTGTGCTCGCCTAAGAGGGATCCAGAGGAAGAAGAAAGGAGTCGAGGGTATAATGATCTTAATGGATATAAGACTGACTCCAACAGATAGCCTATTTTGGGCATTACACAGGAAACGGGGTGTGAAAGGTGGGAAAACTGTCTCCAACAGAACACCCAAAGAGAACACCCATTTTCGGAGCCGCCAGCCAGCCTCCCCACCCACAAATGCGGCTACATGGTCGCGCGACCAACGTCGAATCGTTTTTTCTTTCTTCTTGTTCTGTCTTCCTGCTTGAGACGGAGGAGGCGCAGCGGCGCGGGAGCAGGCCCCGGGTGAGGGCGCGGCGGCGCGGGAGCAGGCCCCGGCGAGGGCGCGTCGGCGCGGGAGCGGGCCCAGGCTAGGGCGCGGCGGCGCGGAGCGGGAGCGGGCCCGGGCGAGGGCGCAGCGGCGCGGAGCCTGGCGATGGAAGCGAGCAGCTCGCGGAGCTCCATCTCGCCCATGCCCGGCGGGGACGCAGCACGGCGGCGACCTCGCTGCTCCTCCGCCGCCAGCGCAACGGACGGCTCCGCGAAGCACCAATTTCAGGAAATTTTGGCTCAGTGACGGCGAATCGGACAGCAGCTCCGCGATGCACTCGGGGCCGCGGCGGTGACTTGCACGGCGGCGAGGCGCAGAGGCGAGCGCTGGGCGCGGCGGGGCGCGGCGCGGCGCAGCACGCTGAGGAGTGGCGCGGGGTGGAGCTGCGCGGCGAGGCGCAGAGGCGGAGCAGGGCGAGCGCGGGGCAGCTCGCTGCTTCCCTCGCAGCGCAGGCCGCCGCCGTCGTGCAGCTCAACCCCGCCTCCGCGCAGGCCACCGCGAGCCGCATCGACGAGCTGGGCGCAGGTGCGGCGCGGCGCGGCGCGGGAGCAGGTGCGGCCCCCGGCGACGCAGGCGCAGGTGTGGCCCCGGCGGCGCGGGCGTGGCGCGACGCGGCTCGGGTGGAGCAGCGCGGCGCAGGCTCGGGCTGCGTGGGTGCGGCCCCGGCGGGGCGGCGCGGGTGGAGCAGGACGCGGGGGCGCTGTGGGAGCGGGAGGAGGAAGAAGGTCTCGGTGTGTTGAGTGCTCTGTTGGAGATTGAATGTTTTGGGTGCAGAGATTTCAGTGTTTTGGTTACCTATTCATGTTTGGGTGCCTTCCTTCTGTTGGAGTCAGTCTAAGTTAGTTGAAGTCAGACAAGAATGGCAGGGGAGGAAACACAAATTTGAATCCATGGCACAGAAGGCAAGTGAATTTTCTTTTAATGGCAGAAAAGGGAAATTAAAGATGTAACTTTGAATGGCATGGAAGGGATTCTTTCCAAATCATCCTTTCACGAGCATTTCAAAAATATTGCTTGCACTCAATAGTCCAGGGAATCATTCTGCACAAAATATACGAAAAGATCCTGGAAAAAATCTTAAATTTGGACTGATGTTCATTATAAGCAAACAAGATTGTTTTCAACTGGTTCACGGAAAACCATTGCAAGCATCATATCATAACAAGCCAATTATTCTGGTTGGTTCACTATCAAGCAACAAGTATACAAGTGTGATCAAATTGCAGAAGCTCAAGTTCCCTCGCACATGAAATGAATGAAATTTAAATCTTTTCAGCCCAATATATATTCACCTAATTATTTCTCATCCATGGGTGACCATTGATATATATAGTTAAAAGTATCATACCCGAACATATTCTCTCTTCCATGCTAAAGATCTTTTTACAATGCAGAAGAACTGTAGTGGTCAGAACAAAATTAAGAAATCGTGTTGGGTAAGTGTTTGGACATGGATACATCAACAAATACCTTGTAACAGCTCTTGACTTTACCATTGCAGTGCACGAGTTGAGAACACAACAATTAGTCGTTGGAAGCATATGTAAGTGAAACTTACCAGTGAGGTCATGCTTGCTGTCATGTATTGTAACAACTAACAATTTGAAAAATCAAAGTTTTCAGGCTTGGCATCTGTGATAGTCTGCACAGGTAGGAATGGATGTTTCTGACTGTTTTCAAAATTTTACGTTTCTAGTACATAGGTTCTTATTTCTGATTTTCTGTACCTATGCAAGAGGAAAAGCTAGTAAAATGTTATGAACAAAATCTTCTTACACGTGTCAGATACTTGCTTGTAAAAATAATAAAAAAAAACTAGTGAGATGGCAACTATGAATGTTAGTTGGGTTCATGGGTAATTTGAACGTTCTTTGTGAAAATCAGATCGATATGGCCTCATGCTGAGAAAGACATGCATTTCTTCGAAGTTATATTGTTATTATCACCGACCACCCCTTCATACATGCACAATAGTTAGGTCTTTCAACAGTCAGGCTGCAACAGACAACTGCATATAATTAATTGAATGTGGTAGCCTTTTATTTTGAGGGCTGAAAGATTTTGTGAGGCTAGTCCAAATGGAATTCATTTTCTTATTTCAAGAGTGCCATAAGAAAAAATAATTTTATTTGATAACTGAAATAGCTCATACAATGTAACTTATCACTTCCACTGTTTCCAAAAGGTACATTGAAGAGACAAACTGTGTCGGGATAGATGAAACCCCCTCCCTCCCCCTCTCCCCCCCCCCCCCCCCCCCCCCCCCCCCCCCCCCCCCCCCCCCCCCCCCCCCCCTTCATTTATTAAAAATGTCTACGTGATATCTCATTTATTAAACTAAAAATTTCTATTGGGAGTACAGCCTACTCGCATGTCACCGTAATAATGATAGGACATCAAAATTGGCTATCAGATCAGTGTCCTAACGTCCATGTGATGAGCATACACGCAGTGATCACTTAGCTCACCGTATATAAGAACCAAAAAGAGGCCTCATAGATTTGTGTCGATCAACTTATCCCCATTGCATTCCCATGGTATTATTACAACTGTCCATATATAGATAACTTTGAGTTATTCAGTCCTGCATGCATGCTAAGTTTAGGATTTGGAGTAGTCGGGAAAGTAGCATGCACTGCCAATTCTCTTTGAGGCATCATCCATGGAACTTCTATGTTGCATTTGACTTTGTAGAAGCCTTGAACAATGCTCATATGTTGATGGGCGCTTCTGCACATGGGAGCTTGAGGTCGGCTTTGTTGCCCGACCAAGCGGTCGATGCTAGAAGTGCTCTTTGCGCATGGGGAAGCTGGACGCTCAAGAGTCAGTCCAAATCTGGAATCTTGTGAAACTCTGGATTCCTGTGACAAATCAAAGACAAAAAGCTGGACTAGAAGGAAGTCCAGCTGGGAACCAGTGTCCACAGGCAGGAGAATTGAAGACTGGTGGCAGGCTTCTGGAGGTTCCAGTTGGTTAGTTGGTCAGCTTGCTCTCCCAGAGTCCTTTTCAGCGAAGAGCTACTCGTCGCGTAGAGTCTGGTGATGTGCGGGTTATTTTTTATGTACACAAAGACATGCTCGTTATGTGGCTCGGTGTGCAATTGGAACATACGAGGGAAAGGAAAGGGAGGGGAGGGAAATAAAGAAGCTGATGTAGCAAGAGAAGGGTCACGATGTTGGATAAGAGGAGAAGAAAGAAATGAGCAGTGTGTACAGGAAACCGCAGGTCTGTAATAAGGTTAGATGTAATCTGCAGCCTTTATGCAAAATTTGTTGTTTGCGTTGGAGCCCAATCGGGGGCTTCAAAAGGGGCTCTTAAATTTATCCTCTTATTTCAGCACCTACAATAAATTATTTTTCAAGTGTAGCTTAAATCTCTTATGCAGATGGTTGATGACAAAACACTCGTTCTCTTTCTTTAACCTTGGCATCTATGATTCACATGCCCAGCTACCTCATAACTCAAATCTCTTTTCTGACAGTTACGAGATCAATGAATCACCACGCACAACAAGCTCCCAACTTTTTGTAGAACGTAATTGCAAGCGACTAGTTTTATCAAAAAAAAATTGCATGTGCTCACAGTATTTTAATGTCCTTTGGCGATTTGTTCAAAGACTGGGGTGCATCCCTATCTAGGCTGTCACTCTGTGTGCACGTGCCTGTGGACATAAATTTCACTGGTGACAAAGGTATTGATTTTGAGTCCAAGTTGATACATTGGACTTGAAACACTGATGCAGAAGTAAAGAAAATGGACAGTCCAAATGCCAGAAATAATATGCAAGTACATACCATGGAAATGTTGAGATCCTACAGTTTGCCACAGTAACTTTGTATTTCCACGTATAGCAATGATCATTATATTTAGGCAGCTTGTTTCGTTATAAAGTTTGACAAAGCCAAAATAGATGATGCTTGAAAACAAAGGCACAAGTTTTTATTAACGTACAAATATGTTTTTCAATAATTCCTTTGTGTACAGTCACCTTAGTACGGCCTTTCTTTTGAATATTTAATGCACTAGTTTTCAATAATTACTTTGTTGCATCATCTATTATAGAGATTCCCTTATTTTCGACAAAGCAATATTCAATTAAGACAGTAACTCATCTGTTATCGTCAAATTTTTTTGCATTATTGTACCACAAATGTCTTTCAATAGAAGAGTTGCTGCCTTTCTTTTCAACAGAGGAGTTATAGATAATTTTCTTTGTTTATAGGAACTAGATCATGTTGCCCTCCCAATTGCGCGGGCTAGACATTAAGTAGCTGTTCAAATTACACACTCTATTTTTCATTTTATTTAACACTAATTTGGTCTCCAATATGCAATATACTTTATAAGAGATTTAATTTTTGAAAATATTGGGGTCTTTCTCTTGGTAAAATTTCAACTTTGATTTCTGCATACCTTTCTGATATAAATCTGGTTACATGGACGCAACCGGCACCGCTGGTAATCTTCTAATTAATCATGTATTGACTAAAGGACTTACATAATTACAAGGCTGATCGATATCAGTGAAAATCAACGTGGATGACCAAACATCACTTTCCTACATGATAAAAATGTCCAGTGAGTCCATCTTATGCTTGTATGCAAGATGGGCGTCCTTCATCCTGTGTGCTCGGTGACATATGTGCTATTCTGCAAGGGAGTCGATCGGTCTTTGAGGCCAAAACTCAGCCCTCCTCTACATGTTGCACTCCTAGCAAAGGAGGAATTCGACATGTACCCCGTACAGGGAGTGGAAGGCCAGCCGGAGCAACAGTAACTTCTTGTATCAACTTTTTTGTTTTCTCAATTTTGTCAAAATTTGTAGCCATATTTTCGGGCTAGGCCAGTAGGTTGGCCTCCTCCTAGAGTTTAGTTCTCTGTGTTGATGTCTGCTTGCGCCAGGCTTAGCGGCGGCTAACCATGCTCCTGTATAAGACTATGTTTTTTCCCACTTTTCTTCTTAATGCAAAGGCATAGCACCAACTGTTTCTCGTCAAAACGAAGTCTGCAAGTGAGGAGCTAAATAAGAGGAATAGCTGGTTGGTGGACGTGCGCCAGCTTTGCTAAATGGATCTTTTGTGGCTGCCTTGATCTGAGTTGCCGCAATAGTACGTTTTATTTATTCCAAACAACAACAACAACAACAAAGCTTTTTTATCCCAAACAAGTTGGGGTAGGCTAGAGATGAAACCTGCAGGAACCAACAAGAGAGGAAAAACCAACCAAAACGAGAAAGGGCAAAACAGGATAAAAGGGAAAGAAGAGATAAAAAAGAAAAAAAGAGTCAAAAAAAGTTTTTTAAAAAAAGAGTTTTTTAAAAAAGAATTAAAAAAGGAGAAATCAAGGTTCCGGTACGTGGATTGCTTGCTTCCACTCTCTCCTATCCATAGCTAGCTCCTCAGCAATATTCCAGTTCTTCAGGTCTCTCTTCACCGACTCTGCCCAAATCAAAGGTGGTCGACCTTTGCCTCTCCTCATATTTTCGGGACGACGTATTATCCCACTACGTACAGGCGCCTCCTCCTGTCTTCGTTGCACATGTCTAAACCATCTCAAACGATATTGAACAATCTTCTTCTCAACTGGTGCCACCCCTAATCTCTCACGTATGTCGTCATTCTGGACTCGATCCCTTCTTGTATGGCCACATATCCATCGCAACATACGCATCTCTGCTACACTTAGTTGTTAGATATGCTTTCTTTTAGTTGGCCAACATTCTGCTCCATACAGCATAGCAGGTCGGATCGCTGTCCTGTAGAATTTGCCTTAGCTTTTGAGGCACTTTAGTGTCGCAAAGGATACCCGTAGCTTGAGGCCACTTCAACCATCCAGCTTTAATTCTATGACTGACATCGTCATTGATATCTCCATCCTTATGTAGCATCGATCCCAAGTAACGAAAGGTGTCTTTCTTGGATACTACTTGACCATCGAGACTGACATCTCCATCCTCCTGCCCCGTAGCACTGAAATTACACTTCATGTACTTTATTTATTCCAAAAATGTGGCTAATAGATTTACATTTGCTAGCAAATCTCCATAACAATACAAATAAAGTGCTAACCAAATTTCATAGATCATATTTTAAGGTTGACAACACAGCTTCAAACAAAAACTGATCGAGGGATGTTGACCAAGCATCCCCTGCTTCATCCAATGTCTCTTAGATTCACAGTACTTTTTCACGACTACAGTCCTTGGTCACCGTGCAGGATAGAAAGTTTTTTTTTTCTCGAATACGCAGGAGAGCTGCGTATCATTGTATTAAAGAGAGAAGAAAAGGTCCCTTTACAAGCTGCACCATCTCACTCCGAACCGAGCTGTGAGAGGCTGAAAAATAGATAGAAGTTGTACTTCTAATAAATCACAACAAGAGATGAGACCTGACCTTAAACACATCTAGAAACTAAAGTCTAAGTGACACCTTGACCAAGGGCATTTAGCGCCCGCGCACCAGCGAAAGTGCAATCCCAGTTAGATGCCAAATTGAAGCCCCAGCAGAGCTAGCAAAGTTTGGAGCCCATATAGCCTGTACATGAGTCCTCAGAAGGATCGTTTTCAAGTCTATTCATGCAAACTTGACAGCGATAACTTTTTGCATGTATGCTAGGATTAGGAGGCATCAGGCATGGGCCTTCTGTCACGGTATCTGGCCACCAATCTGTACCATGCGGTTCAATAACAAGACCTTTCCTTCGGCGTACAAGTGCATAAAATGCGTCAACTTTTTGCAGAACATCTCCACAAAGAAAGATGTGTCCAACCAGTCTATCGAGTTGCAATGCGATGTCTTGCTGGCGACATTGGCGACTATCGCTGGGGAATAACAAACAGGATCCCATAGAGTTGCTGCTGTCAACATGTTGTAGTTGCTCTCGCTCGAAGCTGGAGGACAAAGCAACGGTGGTGGCTCTCTACTCGTCGAGATGACCCCGGGAGTGGAAAACAGAGGGCTCCATCCGATGCGCCTACACGAGCCCCGGCCCAGACCCCTATAGCACATTGAGCACCCAGCCCACGATGGGCCAGACCATCCTTGCACTCAACTTGCGAGCATTCATCTTCTTCCTCTCGCTTCTCTTCCTCCTCATCACCATGAAAGCAACCAAAGCTTCAGTCAAAAAAGAAAAATGTTCCACACAAGAGAATAGAATATTCCACTAAGAGAATTCTAACGTTCTAGCAAGAGAAATCAAATGTTCCCGCAGAGAAATAAATTGCTCCATCATAGAAAAATCAATTGTTGCACCATAATCAAATGTTCCAAGGAGAAATTACATTTGTTCTGGGAAAAAAAATAGAATGTTCCGGTATGGATTTGCCATTGCCCCAACTAGGTATAGCAACAGCTCGCGCCACGAGCACCGAGGATACTGCACTGAACAGCGCCTGCTGGAGCAGGGTGCGAGATCCCGGATGAACAAACAATAAAACCAAAGAAAACATCAGCTTCAGCAAGAAAATTACAGGAAGTTCAGGGCAGCAGCATGGAAGGGGAAGGAGCAGAGCGGGGCGGGGTAGAAGAGGGCAGGGTGCGGGTGCCCGCCGGGGGGGGGGGGGGGGGGGGGGGGGGGGGGGGGGGGGGGGGGGGGGGGGGGGGGGGG
The DNA here is from genome assembly GCA_012490785.1 of Eragrostis nindensis. NCBI lineage: Eukaryota > Viridiplantae > Streptophyta > Magnoliopsida > Poales > Poaceae > Eragrostis > Eragrostis nindensis. The sequence continues at coordinate 226,626 of JAAXCT010000355.1, read as the reverse complement.
GGGGTGTTGCAAGGCAGGGCGGAAGGGTGGGAGTGACAATGCAAGGCACGTTGGTCGTCTGATTTCTGATACAACATGGATCCTAAAAGTGGGTGCTCCGAATGCCGGTAGCACCCAAGTGCCGTACAGAAAATCCTTCTCACGCACCCATGGCTCGGCTCAGCCCTACCTCGTCTAAAACTAGCCCGTCAAGTGAAGACAAATCCCACCCGCCTGGACCTAATCAAGATATGGCCCACTCAGACACATGCTCAATTCTAGCAACCTTATTTTTGCCAAGTGAAACAAAATATTGTAGCTCCAAAAACCAATTGTTGCACCAAATGGAACAAAAATTTTCCAACTTTTAAAAATGTTTCGCCATTTTATTTAGAGGTTGAGAAAACTATTTTAGCTCTATAAAATGTGCCAAATTAATACCATGTATTGCAAAATATTCCAACCTGAATAAAACGTTCCAGCTCGTGGAAAAAATGTTCAACTCAAAAAAAAAAGTTCTACCAAATATAAAAAAAATGTTCCAGCTCTAAATGTAATTGTTCAGCACAGGGAAAAAGTGTTCCAGGTCAAATAAGTTATTTTTCCAGCCCAGGGAACAAAAATGTTCACTCCAAAATACTTATTTCCTACCATGTTAACAAAATGTTCCAGCTCTATTTTTTTTTTTGATCCAGCTCTTAAAAAAGTTCAACTCACGCAAACAAATGTTCATTTACCTGATTCGCAAATCAAATGTTTAGCTTATCTGACGTGGAAGAAATTTAAAACTAATATGACATATCTAAGTTAAACTTACTAGTTAGGTCATGCTCAACGAAAACTTACTAGCTAGGTCATGCTCACAAAAAGTTACCTGATTCGCAAAACAAATGTTTAGCTTATTATGACGTGGATGTATTTGGCTGTAACCCTCTTGAAAGTCAAGACCATTATGGTTGTAGCTTCCTAAGAGCCAAGGCGGGATTAAAACAATCTTCTCATTATCTAAAAAAAGCCTTAGGTCATGCTCAAAAAAAAAAAAAGGGGCCGGGGGGGGGGGGGGGGGGGGGGGCATTCTAGCTATCAAGCACTGTAGCAGTGACTAGTTTTAATCCCAATCGTCACCCTATATGGCGCTTGTGACAATATGCACTAGCTAGCAGTATATGAATATATATTTCTAATCATCTCGAATATTTCATGTTTCTGACGACATCGGTTCCGATTTATCATCGAGAAATTAGAATAATGTTATGAATAAAATAATATTTAGAACACTTCGGTAGAAGAGGTAATAATATATTGTGATGAAAAATGGATACTTTTAATTTTGTTGGTTCATTGATATTTTATTGTAATCTCGTTCTTTGTGAAAGAACAGATCCAATTCCCTCATGTTTCTGATTTATTAGAACCAATTAACCTTCATATGGGCACAATAGCTAAGGTGTGTCAAGCTGCAACAGAGAACTGAATATCAGAAATTGAGTGCAGCTAGCTAGCCGAAAGGTACGACTGTACTGTTTGTACCACGGTTGTAAAGATAGGGAATCAAAAGCGACTATCAGATGAGTGCCTTAACGCACACGTGATGAACATGCATAGAGTAAAAACACTAGAGTCCATATCTATATGTACAACAGCCTGTGCATGACTTGTCACCAACATCATCTTAGGTTTTCACAGGAATTTCACAGGAAACAATTCAATTCCCGCAGGAATGGAGAATATCTTTTCTCTGCATCATGTCTGCTCATTCAAGCTTGGCCGCCAAAACATTGTACATGTAAACCAGGAATACGAGGCATCGGACAAGGGCCTTCCGTCACGGTATCTGGCCACCAAACGGTTAAGGAACGGCGCTGCTCGAGTTATCAGCGTGGAATTGCATGTGTAACATGCTGACTTGGTCGGGTGTCACTTTCGAACCCGTCGGGGTAGCATAGCTTTGCCTCTGCTAACGGTAGGACGGCCAGCTCGGAGGTCTGCTGCTGCCTTTGGCCCTGGGGCAGAATGTGTTCCCGATCGGATCTGCTCAATTTTCACGAGCCCGATAGCGACCATGTCGCGCGGGTACTGGTTGCTGGGGCCCTGCGGCACCTTTTGCCTTCTGAGGACAGGTCCCGCTGTTGAGGAAGGAGAGGACGCCGGCATCCGGGTCGTGCATTAAATTAACAAGCATAGGACATTCCTAATTCAACTTGTCTGTAGGATTAGGAGAATCATCCATAGTTTACTGAGTTACTCAGTGCTGCATGCATGCTATGTTTCAGCATCGGGGTCGTGGTATTATCAGAATCATCCATAGTTAACTGTGCTGCATGAATGCCAAGTTTAGGATGCGTGCTAAGTCTAGTTAACTGAGCCACCAGGAAAGTAGCATGCTGTGCAAAGTGTAAACAGGGCTTTTAAGGCATCTTCTCTGGAACTTCCAGGCTGCGCTCAACGTTGTAGCTGCCTTGTACCATATGCATACGTGGAGGGATGCTTCTTTGCTTTTTAGTCCACGCGGTCATGGGAGCTTGAGCTCGGTGTTGCCGCCGGACAAGCTAGCGGTTGATTCTGGGAGAGCTCCGTAATTAATTGCGCCATCCTGGGCAGCCAGGCGCTCGAGAGTCTCTCGAAATCTGAATCAATAAGAGAAACGGAAGACCCAAGCAAGCTCGTCGTGATCACCAACCGTAACACTGGCACCGCTCCCGTCAAGCATTCTCGTCCTGGCATCCAACGGGTACTGCATTGGCATGTCCGCATGAAGTATTGAGGTTCGTTTAGATAACCCACTGAATGTATCAATGGATACAGAGGCTGGGATATGCAATATATTCCTTTTTCTAAAAAAAAATAACCCACTGAAGTATGATGCCAGGTTTTAAACCAAATGAATTATTCAATATCGTCAAAAAAAAACCTACAGTGGTTTTTGATGTGGATTTTGCCACCGTGGCAACCATGTGGGCGATACATGGCATTTTACTCTATTGAACTTTAGAATGGTTCAACCTCGTGCTTTGCAAAAAAATCAGATCCAAAATGCCCTCATGTTTCTGATTTATTGGTACCAACTAATCTTCAATAGCTAGGTCTGCCAAGCTGCAGCAGTACAATTGCATATCGGAAGTGATTGCAGATAGCTTTTTTCTTTGAGGACTGTAACTGTAAGATAGTGTACTGTACTTATACCACCCTTGTTAAGATAGGGAATCAAAATCCGCTATCAGATCCGTGTCTTAACGCGCAAGTGATGAGCATACCTTACCTTAGTTTCATATCTATATATAGTACAATATAACCTGTGCATGAATTCTCACAAATATCATGGTTTTATTTCCTGCGCATCATGTCTGTTCATTCAAACTTGGCCGCAAAAACTTTGTACAAAGTATGCTGGGAATACGAGGCATCGGACAAGGGCCTTCCGCCATGGTATCCGCCCACCAAGCAGTTGTACGCTGCAGTTCAGGAATAGCGCTGCTCTACCAGCGTGCAACAGTATGTAACACGCTGAATTGGTTGGGTGACGCTGTCGAACCCGTCTGTGTAGCACAGCTGAGCCTCCGGTGTCGGCGTGACAGCAGACTTGGTGGTCCGCTGCAGCTGGTGGCCCGGCCCCGGTGATCCCTCCACTGAACTGAAGCAGAATGGTTCCCGACGGCCTCCTTGATCGGCTCCATCTTCACCACGTCGGCGGGGACGAGCGCTGATCGTCGAGGTCGCCCCGGATATATGCCCTGCAGCATCTTTTTCATGGTGGACGGCCTGCTGAGCAAGCTGTTGCCGGAGGAAAGGCCGAAGGACAAGTCATTCAGTTCATCATTGGAGATAACTGCTGGCAAATTGTGTATTTCTCTGGGGAATCGTAGGTGATATTCGGTGATATTCTTATTTAAATTCTGCTCGTGTATTCAAGCAAACTAGTATGGCTGCCCACGCATTTGCGGGCTAGATATACTATACTATTTAAAATATTTTATATTATTATAAAAGTTTAGCATAGTTTATTGTTATTATTTATTTTATATTCTATATTTATAAAATAGTAGAAAATAAATTAGAGAAATTCTCACAATCACACAATTTGAGAGTGAGATGAGTCATCATATATTTATCTTGAATTGTGTCTTATCTAAATAGATCGGTTCAAATGTGCCATGCTAAACAACTAACATATGTCATGGTAGGAGAAAAGTGTGTCGTACTACAAAAAAATATTTTGAAGAAAATATGACATTTTAAAAATAAAAAAGATATGCCATTCTAGACATATCATGGTGTATTTTTCTAACGGTGTATTTAGAAATCAGAATGAGTGTATATTGGATATTTTTATTATTCCAAAATTTAACTGTTTTGAGCTTATAATGGTATGGTGGGTAAATTAAAAATAAGAATTAGGTTGGGCTCATAATGATATGATGGGTAAATTAAAAATAAGAATTAAGAATATTTTTAGCTATTTTTTATAATCTGAACTAAATTTTTTTGTTATAGTGGCATGAAGGGTGGTTAGAAATAGGTGCGAGGGGTATTTTTGGTTATTTTTAATTATTCCGAGTTTAGCTATTTTTTAACTCATAATGGCATGGTGGGTAATTTAGAAATATGTTCGTGGCTATTCTTTACTATTCCGAATTTAGCTATTTTATAAATATTTTTAGGGGGTTTTGTGACTATTTTTTTCATAATGGCAGTGGTGGGTAATTTTCTCTTCTTATTTTTCTCCGATTAACGTGGGAATTTCTAGCATTTAGAGCGAACGTGGTGGCTCTTTTTCGTCGTCAAATATATATATAATAGATTAAGGAACTGGTTTATTAACGAAAAATATATTTGACTGTGTAAATAGATGTTGGATATTATTTAGTTATTGAGATGTGCTTGAGTCTATGCTTTCCAGAAACAAAGACGAGCGAATCTTAAAGCACCGGGGAGCCCTTCCGTTAAATATTTTGTTTTTAAGGACGTTAATTACTCTGGTAGGGCCATCTTTACTCCCGTTAACCGAAGGGTCGTGGATACCGGATATATGAACTGAAACTCACACAGGCCTGAACGGCTGAACCGTCCATGGCGTCACCGCCGGAGGACATCACATTCACAGGCGGCGGCGCTCGCGTGGCCATGCACACCATCCTGCCGGCCGGACCCTGCCCTGGCTGAAGCCGCCGCCGATCTGCAACTACTGATCCCAACGTCCCTCGCGTTCTGCCCAACCGACGCAGGCAGCATGTTTGTCGCCACGACAACGAATCGTTCGTGAGTGGGGCTGGATCCCCGCTTCTGTTTCTTAATACTGATTATATACACTGCCAAAAGCACAGACTCTCTGCTCAAGAAAAAGAGATGAACGTACGAAGGGACTTTTGTTAATAGAAAAACTTGAACGTTCGTATCAGCCAGATCATAAGAGGAAGCAGAAGGTGAGAGAGAGGCTATACTAGTAAATGCAGAAATGAACCGATTTTCCTTTATGCGAATAACAAATGAACAAACCACATTAATATTCCTGGCTATACATCTGGGACTCTGTTGAAGATGCGTTGTGGGATTACAAGGTCTTGTTTATGAATATGTTTCAGAACAAGATCTATTTTTTTAGATAATAGGAAGATTGCATTAATCCCGCCCTTGGAAGACCCATGATATATGATAAATATTCGCATGTACGTACTATCCAGTAAAGCCTCTGGAAGATCTGCAGTTCGAAAAAGCTAAATGATGCCTTGCGGAAACACTCAATTCAGCTCATTAGCTCTCTGAGTATTGAGGAGTGACAGTTGAAACGACGATCAGCTTTGGGCACTCTTAAAAAATAAATAATCGCTATTATAGTAAATAATGCATGCTTTAAACATGTTTCACAAATATTTGGCTCATTTTATCACCCTTTCATCCATTTCCTTGGACCGTTCTAGGATTTCACCTTCTACCCTTTTATATACATTGTTGATCTGTTATACAAGGCCAGCAATAACATGACAATAACGCAAAGGTATTCAAAACTCTTGCTGTTGCAAATAGTATTAGAGCCGATCCTTGCACACGGGTGTGTTTGTGATGACGCACCCGAGTCCTGGAGTTCACCACGATGCACAATTGAGAGGCAGGTGGTTGTGGCTCGTGGAAGTGTCGGAGGAGGTCAGTGCTTTTACCGAGAGGTGGCCGAATCGCCAGAATAGATCGGATGCAAGAGGGTCTGCGGATTTTGCGGTGGCGGTTTGAGGGAAAAACGTTGTGTTTGGGGACAATAAGCTCCCGTACATAGATGATAACTAGAAAACAGGCGCGCCTGATGTTTAGTTCATGTTGTGGGTCTGATTGATTAGTTAGTTTACTTAAACGTGTGATTTAAAGAATGTTGTGGAAAAGGAAGGCACATTATTGGTGTTTCATTCATTTGAAGACATGTTCGTTTGAATGTTGCTATTGTGTTGGTAAGGAAGAAAATGTAATAATATCCTTGTTCGTGCAATGTAATCGAGTTGGTCCTTAGCGCAATGGTTACCCACAATTCGGTCTGTATCATAAAGATAATACATACTACAATAATATGACTCTAATCACCTAAATTAGAAGGCATAGTATTGGTGTGATCGGATCGTTCCTTAAAGGTAGAAGTCCGCTTTGTTCCACTAATGTCCTCGCTGAAGTTGAAGCTATAATATTTCTATGTGTTAAGAAAATATTGGAACGTTTTGGAAATATATCATAAGATCTTTCAATGTCCATTTGATCCATGTATGTGTTATCTTGATCCATCTGTAGGTACTAACAACCCACAAACTGAGAACATTAGTTATTTCATTCATTCACGCTTTTATGGGCGCCTTGCTAAATATGACTTGAAGTCTATCATCTTGGTATTATTAACAGTGTCAAAATAGGAAGCTAACAACAAATAGTATCCGATTAGGGTCAGATTAGGGTAGTACACATGTATAGCAGCTTTGCTTTGGTAAGCATATCTTTCCGCTGTTAAAATCGTTTGATATGGTGGATTAAAATACGATTAGGCATCTCTGAAGTTTCTAAATATGTATACCTTTGAATTGAAACTAAAAATATAAATCAATTGTTACATTTATTGAACTAAATCATACTTCTTCTCGTTGAAACAATAAGTTCTCTAATCTGAATAATATTTGCTCTCTAATAGCCACAGATTGAACAATGTCAAAGATATAGAAGATTTGTAAACTTTATTACCTGGTTAGTAGTTTGAACTGTTAGTAGTGATCTGTGAAAAGTGAAATTGAACTGGTAGTACATTATTTGGTATTGAAGATACCATGGTCTAATGTTTGAAAATTGAAAGCATGGAGCCATTTGAGAGCTAAAACTACATTTACGTTGCTTGTATTATCTTAACCACGTATTCGAAGGCAGTCCACCGGTTTGACGCGCAAGCACGAAGTAGCAGCAAGCACAGCGGCAGTAAGCGCAAGCATTTAGCATCTTTCGTCACTCGTGACTCGTCTCCAGCACGCGAGGAAGCAGCGCGAGCATCGTGGCAGCAAGCACAGCGGCAGTAAGCGCAAACATTTAGCATCTTCCATTACTCGTCTCCAGCACACGAGGAAGCAGCGCGAGCATCAAGGGCCTGGGCGCGGGCGTTTGACATGGGTGAGCGTGAGCGGAGGGGGCCGACGGCAGCTGGGATTGGCGTCACATCCAGACCAGCGGCTTCCGCAGCGTGGCACGGCCGGCATGTGGGGACAGATCCGCGAGCTCGGCTCCGAGATCCGCGACGGCGTCGCCCAGTTCGACGTCGGCGCGTGCGGCTCCAAATCCGGCAAGACGCCCTCTCTTGTACATCTCCCTCTCCCTCAGCTCCGCGCGCCCGGACCTTGAAGGCCTCTGCTGAGCTGGCAGCGCCGCGCTCGCGGGAGGCGCCACGGCCGTGCCCGGCCCCGGTGGTCTCCCACGCTGTGGTCGCCGTCGCATCGGCTTCAGCGGAGTCGCTCCCTCCCTGCTACTTCCACCTCGTCCCGGCTGGGACAATGCACGCTGAGGCAGGGCAGAGCCTCGCTGGGGCTGCGAATGCTCGCCGAAGGGTAGGAAGATGACGCGGAAAAGATGGCAGGGGAATGGTGAAGGCCGGTGACCAGTGGAGGTAGCCGCAGCGTGGAACTGTCGAAGCTTCTCGGGCCATCTCGGCTCTCGTCGTGGCGTGTGGGAACTGGCATTTTTGGACGGTAACGTGAAGACAATCGTGAACATTGATGGTTAGATGGACGGTGGCAAATAACCAGCCAATCATGTGCGAGAGAACAGCACACGTTTTAGATGTAGAGAAGATAGAGGCAGAGAGACTAAAGATGGTAGCAGAAAATTACTAGAAAGATGGCACGGCCTTGCCGTGCCTGCCACAAAGTAATGCAAGTGGAACAACATGATACACATTTTAGAGTAACCTAATATGTTAGACATCAAAATGTTACATATTATGGAAGAAAAATGGAGAGATGTTCATCGTCAATGTTGTAAATGAAGGGGCTGCTGGGCAAATTAGGCATAAATGAGGCAAGAAGCATGTTGCAGATAACTGAATGCCATGATGATTGACATTCTTAAAATTGATATGCTTTTAGATGCCTCTGGCCCTCTATTGCAGAAAACTGTAATCAATTAAAACTTTGCTGATTGTTAGTTACATTTATGATTGCCATATACCAATGTGATTTTAATAAAACGGGAAAGCAGAGAGGCAGAACTATGACTAAATTGATCCAGAGGGCAAGGCAGGATGATGCATGTAGAATGGTTCACCAATGGTGGTTCTATTTGTCTGGTATGAAGGAAAAAGAATAAGCTATTATGATCAATTAGAGACCATAAAACCACAGTAATTAACAAACAAGAGATAATGAAAGGAAGCAACATGTGGTTTCATTGTTGCTTTAGGTTAAAGCTTGTGTAGTATCAAGGACATCTGACAAAGCTTATAGAATGCTCGACTATGAGATATGAAGCATAAGCTGACTCCATTCACATGAATATGCTAAAATCCTTAACAATCAACTATCAGCTATATGTAAACAGCCCTTATCGGGAGCTAAAGGACGGGGCCTTACCTAGAGAGATTCATGACAATTTCTTTTTTATTTTTTGTCTTCTTTTGCTTCCTTTTTTTTTCCTTCCTCTGCTTCTTTCTCTCTTTACAAGCTATGCATTAGCACAACCAAAAAGTAGTAGCGCGGCAGTACAAAACTGAACTATAAATGATAATAGGAGATAGCTTCTATATATTGCAGTCATAAATCAAATATTAAATTTATATCTCATAGTACACATGTAAGCCATGCATAATGCTCCCAGTGTTGAAGTAAGATGTAATGTAATACAATATGAGTTCAATTGCAAAGCTACAATTTCACAGAAATAAATATGAGCTAAGGTATATAATATTTCAGAATAAGAATGATATACTAATTTAATTTGCAGTTTGTCAGCTACTTCATCAGTTGGTAACAGGGTTGGAAACAGAATATGTTCAGGCTTGGGCATGCTGATCGAAGCCAGATAATGGTGAATACTGTGTCAAACATAGCATTATTATGCTCATTGCCTTGGCACTGTTTTCAACATGAAAAAAATGGAAATTTCAGACAGGCCGAGGCTTAACTCACGGCAAACTCGTTGCTAAATCATGGAAAGGTAGCACTTTGTCACGCTGGCGTTCATCTCTGCCTAGTGCCCATAGTTTTCATGGCTGCATATCATGTATCCTATCATCAACTATAAGAGAGATTAATCTTCGATGCATAAGCATTACATCAAACACTTTAGTTGCAGGTCCTGCTGCAGGAACACCGACAGTAGATCACTTGCCTTTGAATCACGCACGTTCTGCTCCATGCCGGCGAGCGAGGATGGATATCAGAATTCAAAACTCTATTCAGTCGGAGGGGCCGGCGACTGTGGCACTCTGGCCATGGCAAGCCCGATGCCACAGCAGCCACCCGCGACGACGGCACCGAGACTGTTCCCCATCATCACGTGACCCCTTTCTTCCAAACACCGTCAGACACAATCCACTGCTTCTCTTGCTCCCACTCTCCACTGCGTGCCAGTTCTCTCCTCCACCAATGCAAGATCTGGTTTTGAATGAAGCTGCAGGCTTGAGACGAGTTTTGAAGATGGAGGGAAGGAGGCGGCGAGGACACAATAAGACTGGAGATGGGTAGCAACGCGAGGGAGGAGACGATCGAAAGGAAGCGATGGTCGAAGGTGGCGGCGGCAACTGGGAGTTCGAGCTTCTCAGGCGAGAGACGGCGGACGCGATGGAGAGAACGACGGATTGAGAGAGTTCGAGAGAAATTCGGATCTCGCAAACGGGACGAACACCCGATCCGACCCATATCCGACGGTTCATGTTACGAGTTTGACGTATCGGACGCTGATGCTTAACGGGTCGACGTGGATGCAGTCACAGCCCGCGAACGCGACCGCGTTGGGATAGTAAGAGATTCTACAGCTATTGCTTGACGATACCATGCACCCCCAACTAGGACAAAATCATCCTTCTCCCGTCCCCCTCCCCTCTCTTGAAGAAAAAAATTCACCATAAACACTACCGAGCTGGAACGGGTAGAGGCACTTCCATCCCCATCTCGATACTAGGGAACAGGAACATGCACCATACAATAGCTACCGTCAACTGCATCCTTGTCGCTGCCTGCTTTTGTTATAAATGTGCATGATGCCGCTTGCTCTGCGCGGAAGTTGTGGCTGCAGTACTCAGCTCAGCTGTGGCTCCTACCTGATGTGAATTTGCCGCTACTGCTTGTGGCTCACTGATCTGGATGAGCCATACTGGAGGGGAGTGGGGACTAGAGGCCGGCGTGCATAGGTGTCACCGTGTTGTTGCAACGACGACCGTGATAACATTGTCAGCGTTTGGGGGTGGGGAACATCTGGTGGGGGAGTTTCTAAGTTAGGGTCACAAACTTTATTTCCTTAATTATAGGTCGGTTGGGGCGAGCTGTCCGAAAAGTTTGTGTCGGGGACCAAAGGAAACAAAAAAATCGTACTCAGAGACCCACGGGTAAATTGGGATGGTAAATGGTTTCCACATTCCATCACACCAAACCTTCCCATACCCGACACAAAACATTTTTTCTCTATTAACTTCACCACGGGGTGGAATTTCAACCAATACCAGCCCTCTAATAGGTTTTTTTTTCCCCCTGTTCCTACATCTGAAATATGTTTTCGTGGATGGTTTGTCTAAATGTTATGCCTCGTTCGTGCGAAAACATCTTTTGCGTCAAGAAATGTCAGTCACAAATGAAATTAACCATAGGGTGCCAGAAGCAAGTTCAGCAGAATATTAGTTGTTCAGAATCAAGTTGGAAAACATCTTTTGTGTCTAGAAATGTTAAGATCAAAATCTTCTTTACAATACATGTACGTGTCGGATACGTTATTGAAGAATGAAAGAAAATTTAGTGAGATGGCAAGTAGCTAGGGATTCTTATTGGGTTCATCGTTACTTTGAACCCTATTATTTGTGACAAACAGATCGAAAGGCCCTGGTGCTAAGAAGGATATGCACTTCTGCGAAGTTTTATTATTGTAACCAACTAACCCTTCATACATGCACAATATCTAGGTCTGCCAACAGTCAGGCTACAACAGTGCGACTGCATATCAGCAATTGAATATAGCTAGTCTTTTATTTCCAGGGCAGCTGAAAGGTAGTGTAATGTACATGCAAAGAAAGGACATACAAAATGACTGTCAGATCAGTGTCCTAACGCACAAGTGATGAGCATACTACACAGTAAGCATGCCACAGTAGCGTCCACGTATATAGGAACCAGAAAGAGGCCTCATTGATTTTTGTCGACTTATCCCCAATAGGTCAATACATTGCCGTGGTATTATCAGAACCATCCATAGTTAACTGACTTATTTAGTGCTGCATGCATGCATGGTAAGTTTAGGATTAGGAGCCACCGGGAAAGTAGCATGCAGTATGCAAAGTTTCAACAGGGTTTTGTAGCATCTTATCTGGAACTTCCACATGCTGAACTAAATTTCGAGGTTGGTTTGCGGTCCGTTTCGCCACCAGACCAAGTCAGTCGAAATTTGAATTGACAAGAGAAACGGAGGACCCAAGCAAGCTGTTCGTAGTCAAAATTGGCATGTCGATTGAACTTGGGTCTAACACTAGCGGTGCTAGCATCAACTCTTCTCGTCCTGGCATCCAGCGGGGGCATCTTAGAAATGTGAAATGCCCGCATGAGTCCTCTACAAACCTGGCTACAAAAACAGAATGAAATACCATCATGTTTCTGATTTATTAGGACCAACTAACCTTCACAACTGCACAATAGCTAGGTCTGTCAAGGGGCAACATTACTACGGCACAAAATTGATTGCAGCTAAGCCTTTTTACCTTTGAGGGCTGAAAGGTATTGTACTGTACTTGTACCACGTTAGATATAGAGAATCAAATGCCGCTATCAAACCAGTGTCTTAACGCACAAGTGATGAGAATGCATACAGTAACCACACTAGCGTCCATATCTATATATACAACAGCCTGTTCATGAGTTCTCACAAAGATCATGATTTTTATCTCTCTGCATCATGGATGTCCATTCAAGCTTGGCCGCCTAAACTTTGTACAAGTAAATTAGGAATACGAGGCATCAGAAAAGGGCCTTCCGTCACCATAACATGCAGTTCAGGAAGGGCCCTAAACTGAAACAATCAATTTCACCAAAGGTCCACTTGATGTTCTTGTTTCTCATGCCTGAGAGGCATTTTTCGAGTGGAAAAGTCTATAGGTACGACAGAATGATCCAACAGCTGTGCGACTGCAATCAGTCAAAGGCTGCCTGGTGCCTGTCGTGATTGCTAATCCATTCGATGAGACAGTCGCACTAGGAGAATCACCTTAGAGCCGAGAGGAATGGAGTTCCATGACGGTAATGCACACAAGGAACCTGGCACCTTGGGCTGAGGGCATCGCCACCATGGATGATGGAGACCCACAATTCGAGCAGGACCTCCTGGCTCCGCAACTGCTCGCTGCAATCGATTAAGGCGGAAGCAATGAACAAGTATCACCCAATGTGGTTCATCCATCACAAACATATCTGCACCAATTCGGCTGGATGGAGAAGAATGGCAAGGGGACGGTGTCGTGCGTAACAGGCTCCAGAGGCGGCCGGATGCGAGGAGGAAGGAGGAGGCGCTTTGAGCAGCGGGATCGGATCGCCGCCTGTATCGCCTTAGGGTTGGGTTGGCACAGGGCGGCTGAGTCGAAGACGTATTGTTGTAGAAGAAGCAAATATTTATTGAGATCGCAATAGTGGATTTTTAGTCGGTTCATTGGTATTTGAACCGAGGAGTTTTACTATCCAAAATAATAGCCGTTAGTTGTTCCAAACTAATGGCCATTAGTTTGAGGGTACTTTTGTAATTAACATATAATTAAAAAATTTACGTTTTAAATTACAGAGAAAAGTTATTGGCCGGCCCACGCTTCTGTGAACGAAAAGTTTACGGCGCAGCCGTACGCGCTGAAGCGTGAACGCGCGTCCCTCGCACGCGCGGCCTGGTCCGCCTCGACGGGCAGCGCGGCCCGGTCCACCACCTCCTCAATTCATCGGTCTCCGCCCGCTCCCCTCCTGTCCCATCTTCTATCGAGAGAAAAAAAGGCCGCTGCCCGTCGCCATCGCTAGATTTTGCCGCTCCCTCCGCTGGATTCGCCGCCGCTGGCCAGCTGCACGCCGATTCATCGGCTGCTGCCGGTCTCCTGCTCCTGTAGTGCCTGGCTTTCGCCCCCGCCCCCCGATCTGCAGTGACAATGCCGCAGACGCATGCCGGCGCCGCGCGCTGATTGCGGGTCCTTCCTCTGCGCCCGTCCCCAACTTGCTGAAGCGCTGGCATGCGTGGTGGATTCCTGGGAGCCGCTTCCCTGCTAGTGGTCTTTCCAACGAGCTGCAGTGGTGGATTCCTGGGAGCCTCCATCCTCCGTACAAGCTCTATATTCTCCTGTGTTGCTTATGCATAGTCTTCTATATGTTCAATTAAAAATAATTATCATCTGGATTGTTGCAGTCCGAAACATCAACAGCCAAGAACAAATTAGAGAATTTGTGGAGTTGTAGCTTGCAACATGACCCTGGACTCACTAATTTGGAAGTGTAAGCAGTGGCACTTGCCAACGGGTGGAGCACCCTGGCGGTCAGCCGCGTTGGCTCCAGGAGCGTCGCTCCTGTGAGCATTGGCGTAGCTAGCTGGGTGGACGGGTGGGCCGCGGCCCACCCTGAGATCCAGCCCAACAGGCAGTTTTAGCACTGTAGCCCATGCTACAGTAGCATTTTTCTTTTTTTCCCCTCTGTTTTCCCTATGTCGGCCCACCCAAACTAGCCCAGTTGAGATTCGGCCCACCCTAGAGCTCGGGCCTAGCTCCGCCACTGCCTGTGAGCGCGCTGACCCGGGTTCGAGCCCCCTGCGGCACCGGAGCACTGTAGCGTGAACAGTAACGCGAGTTACTGTTCATGCTGCAGTGAAAAAAAACCCCTCGTCCTCCCCAGTCCAAAGCACATGGTTAAGACTCGCGCCGCAGCTCACAACGGCCAGCTGAGTCCCTGTGTACGGATGGGGAGGGGGTTCGGGGGTTTTCTCGGCCTGCGTGAGAAGGCTCTTCTTCTTAATGCAATGCCGTCGGGGGCGGTTCTTCCCCCGGCAGGTCGAGTTTTTTTAAGCAGTGGCACTTGACTGCCAGCTCAGCCTACAGTGCTCTGTCCTTGTATCACAACCTCCGTTCAAGACCTGAAATATTCGGAGAGCTAAAGCAGAGCCAAAAGTGATACTATTTGCATGGATTGCGGCGCACGAAAAAAATCTAACAACGGATACTCAGCGAAGAGGAGATGGGATCAAAAACCGATATGCAGCCTGTGCGGTGTGAGCCAGGAGGAACCCTTGTTAATTGATTGCCCGTGCTAATTTTTGCTTGCAGTTGGTTTATTCATGCAGGTGCCCTTGTTGTGAGATTGTTGCATGGTTCAGTACTGCACAGGACGAGGAAACCGGCTCAAGCAAGAAACCGTCTAGCTTTCACGGGCATTCTCCTATATTTTTGGTGGAACCTGTGAAAGGAGTGGAATCACCCTTTTTACGGCAGCAGAAGAATGAATTCCAAGTGGTTTGCTGGTTAATAAGGAGGACATAGATTAGTACAACCAGGTTTTGCAGGAGTGTCGAACAGTTGGGATTTTAGTGAACAGGAGATTGCTGTATGTTTCTATTTTTTGTTTTGCCCTGTTGCATGTCAGCCTCTTGGTCATTTAGTTCCTATATCAAAGACGGTAATTTGGAGCCAGCGCATGCTGGCCTTTTGTTTTGTTTGCATGTATTTGTATGAGACTGCTGCTCTTCTTTATTAATGAAAAGGCAGGACACCTGCCGTTTTCACCCAATATCTATTCACCCAAGCTTATTGATATAAGGAAGGTTTGTTCAAATGAAGTATTGCTGACATATATTTTATACTGATGTATCATTTTACATGCATATATATGTGGTTTGTTTATGGAAGCAAAGATTGGTGTTAAGCACATTACCAAGGGCAGTGACTAGATTTTTTTATGATGTTGACGTCATGTTATGTCTTAACCACTGGTATTTTGCAGTAACTGAGAGAGGAAGTGATCATCCAGGAGGGAAAAGCAAAAAACATCAAAAGTTCTCTCTGGACTAGTAGTAACAACTTTTTTTTGACCAACAGTAACAACTTTTTCTAAACTAGCAGTAGCAACTTTTTTTTTCATAGACCAACTTATTTTCGAATCAACAATGGCAAATCACGTTAAAACATTTTAGTTGCAAAAGAGGAAACTTGTACTACACAGAATATATAGTACTTCTCCGTAGAGTTTGTCATCGGCTCTAGACAGTATCAAAAGTAAGAACATATCCCACCTTTTCCAGCATGTTTCACAGTTTCTAATTTTTTTTGGTGTTCCTCATCGAACAACTTGCAGCGGTAGTTTTTTGTCCATAATGTACAGGTTTCCTAATAGTTCTATCAATAACTACTTATCTTTGAGGTTATTGATTGAGGAAATGATCATCCGGGAGGGAAAAGCATAAACCTCAAAAGTTCTAGCAACTTTTTATAAACTTGTAGTAGTAACTTCATCTATAATAGCGGTAACAATTTTTTTCATTGAACAACTTCATTTCTACATCCTGTTAAAACATAAGTTGCAAAAAGAAACCTTATACTGTGCACAATAATTAGGCTGTATGACATGGAAAGTAAGAACATATCTCACCTATTTTCACCTTGTCTCGCTTTTACATGCATATCAGTAGCAAATCAAATACTTTTCCGAGTAACGACTTCTTAAACTATGATGTTGTTCGACTCGCCTCTTTTTTAGTGCTTTGTGTGCAGATCTGTTTTTTTTTTCAAGTAACAATTTCAATATCTACCCATTTTTTACTATAATCATGTAGTAACCTTAGTACATTTTATTATAGCAAATTTATATGCACAACATATAATAATTTCAGTATATTATGTGATAGTAACTTTATTTGTGCACCACTTGTAATGGTTTTAACATATTTTATGATAATTTACGTACATTGTGTAGTAACTTTAGTATATTTTATTATTGCAAATTTATGTTCGCAACATATAATAATTTTAGTAGATTTTGTGATAGTAACTTTATGTAAGCACTATGTAATAGTTTTAACATATTTTATGATAACTTCTTTATGTGCATGTAGTGACTTTAGTGTATTTTATTACAGCAAAGTTATGTGCATATACTTTCAATATATTTTGTGATAGTAACTTTACGTGTGCACCATGTAACAAAAAATTAATACACACAACATATAATAATAGTGTATTTTGTAATAGTAACTTTATGTCCACAACATGTAGTAATTTTATTATATTTTGTGATAGCAACTGAATATGGACAATGGAGATCTTCTGACTGCATTTCAGAATTTTTGTATATTTTATGACAAGTTATGCATGTTATATGATTCATTATTATTTGACATCAAATATTTCTCCCTTGAACATATTTTATTATCACGGGTGCATCGTGTAGTAGCTTTAGTATATTTTATTATGGCAAATTTATGTGCACAAAATATAATAATTTCAATATATTTTGTGATAGTAACTTTATTTCTGCAACATTAATATTTTTTTACATAGTTTATGATAACAACTTTATGTGCACCATGTAGTAACTTTAGTATATTATAGCAAATTTATGTGCACAACACATAATAATGTCACTATATTTTGTGATAGTAACTTTATGTCTGCACCATCTAATAATTGTAATATATTTTAAGATAACATCTTTATGTGCACCATGTAGTAATTTTAGTATGTTTTATTATACCAACTTTATGTGCACATCATATAATAATTTCAGTATATTTTGTGATAGTAACTTTATATGTGCACCATGTAATAAGTTGAACATATCTTATTACCACATGTGCACCGTGTAGTAACTTTAGTATATTTTATTATAGCAAAAAAATAATGCGCACAACATATAATAATAGTATATTTTATGATAGTAATTTTATGTTCACACCATGTAGTAATTTTATTATATTTTGTGATAGCAACTGAATGTGGACAATGGTAGTATTCTGAGTGCATGTCATAATTTTTGTATATTTTATGTCAAGTTATGTGCATGTTATATGATTCGTTATTTGAGATCAAATCTTTCTCCCTTGAACGATCATACAAGATACATGGTTTAAAAAATAGGTTTTTTGCATCGCGAGAAACACCAACCTGGCCGTGTTGCTAGTTATGATGTAGCATTTTTTTAGAAACAACAAACTCAAATTGATCATGTTGGAAACGACTGTGTAGTAACTTGGGTACAACCTCGAATAGTAATTTGGCACATTAGTTAGTAGCTCAAATCAAGATTTATTTAGCAGAAAACAAGTGCAAACTTGGGTACAATCGCTTTCTATCTAAGGGTTTATTCCACAACATAGAGTATAACCTACATATAAGTATATAACAACACCATTTTTTCCAGCTAAAGCAAATGGCAACTCGTGTGCTACTTTGGTTATGAACCTGTGCAACTTCAACTCTTTCTCTCACTGTGTAGTATGTGAATAGTTCCATCAGCCATGGTCCAGGGCTGCTACCAACATGAACAGAGTCAATGTTGAAGTTGAACATCAACTCGGGGAGCCATAAACACTGCAAAACATTTGGTCAGAACAAACTTATGTCAAAACCAAATTCGAACAATAGAACAACGTCAACTAATCATCGAGTTGTCGAGTTGCTACTAAAGAACATTTTTTAGAATGAGAAACTATTGAGTTGTCGAGTTTCTACTAATCACCATGCAAAAACATGGGTGACTATTGTACTTTTTTATTTAACTACTTTGGGCATAACAAATAAATCATTTTTCTTGAGTTGCTATTATCATAAATAGATAGGTTGCTACAGTATAATAGAATAAACTTGGGGCGGATTCCACAAGTTGCTATTATCATGAATAAACAGGTTGCTACATTACAGTATAGTAATAGCTTGACAGTCATTAAGAGGGGTTCGGGGTTCAACGCAATATCATCACAAGGTTCAGTACATACCATCAATATGAGTATGGGCATTTGAAGTGTTTTCTGAGCTGTTTATGTCTTCCGTTTGACCACTCCCTCATGTTGGATCACTTTTTGTCTCTAGAACCAGAATATCACATTATAGACATTCATGAATACCCATCAAACTCGAGGATTGTGTAGTAACAACTTGGGTACAATAACAAATAGCAATTTGGGCAAAACAGCAAGTAGCAATTCAAATCAGGAATTATATAGCACAACACAAGAAGCGGCTTTAGAAATAAAATTAGGACATTCATGATCAGCAATTGATCAAAACAAGTAAATAGACAATAGCAATTTTTGTAAATGACTAGTAGCAACCTGTCATTATGTAACTACACACGTCAGTCACTAGTGCATCCTCGTTGTTGATGTTGATGTAGCTTTTACAAGATTGGAAACATCAATAGGCTCGTTGTTGAGGTCAAACATCTCCACTTGGTATAGTAGGCCCTTCAAAAATAGAGTATCAGTGTACAATAACTTTTTGCCAAAAAAATAAACACACACAATGAGTAGCCGACGACACACCTATGCATCCCTTAACAATCCTTTGGACAAATAGATATTGCGCCTCCTGTTTTGATTCCCTGGTTCAGTAACTTTGATGCAAACCTGCATAGGGCAAAGACGAAGGAAGCAGCTGAGAGTGACTGAAATGGCATCATGCATGATGCAAACGGTGGCTTATTGACCGGAAAGTTAAACAAACCTTTAAAAAAATATATACTTTATTTTTGACCGTCAATGCTTAGATACTTGCTTCAGAGTAAATCAGTCGACATGAAAACAATCACAACACGCTGCTTGAAGAGTCTCGAGATTCAACAAGCAGGAGATGCCATGGAAGGACTAATTCATCCAGGAACAAGAAAATACTTGCCTTGCGGTGAGGCTGAGACTCTGGACGTCGGGCCAAGCTCGGCCCCATCGCTGTCGTCGGCGAGCTCTAGCCAGGCTGAGAGCAGGCCCTGCCGCCGAAGACCGACACGACACGATACCTGCTGCTGGCGGGGTTCTCCGCATCACTCCACGGGACGGCAAGGAGGAAGAGGAGGAAGGCGAGGAGCAGGATGCAGTACTGCAGAAGGAGCGTGCTGTAACCAGGAGGAACAGAAGCAAATCAACCGTGGCATTATGTCGAGCAGCTGAAGCGCGTCCGCTGATTTAGTAGTTTCCCACAACGCCTTAGGCACGCGATGCACCGGAGCTGAGGCGCTGGAGGAGGTGAAGGCGCAGCAAGGAGGAGCGCTAAGCGGCAGCAGCTCAGACGCGGAGGAACGGGAGGCGCGCCGCGATGAGGCCGGCGAATGCGCCGCGCCGGGAAAGGAAGTGTAGGAGCGCATCGTGCACGCCTGAGACGGGTGGAGGAGGTCGCCGCACCGGGGATGGAAGTGGAGGATGCTGCCGTGGGCCGCCGCGCGCGGCGGCAGGGACGAAAGTTGAGGGGGACGCCGCGCGCCGCGCCAGAGACGAGGCGGAGGGGGCGCGCTGGGACAGGGGCGGAGGCACCGAGCTGGGGTTGGGGCCTTCGCGACTACGTCGAGCTGCGGCTGTGCCGGCTTGGGGCTGCTTCAATCCGGAAAGAGTTCACACAGGAGCTGCGCCATTGCTGTCCTGGGACGGATTTAATCTGAGATGGGTAGGGGAAGGAGGTGCGGGCGCGCAGCGTCGGGGGACGGGTAAGGAGCTGGGGCACGCGGCCGCGGAGGACGGGGAAGGCGGCGCGCCCGCGCCGGTGGATGAGAAGGAGCCGGGGCGAGCAGAGCCGGAGGACGGGGAAGGCGGCGCGCCCACGCCGGAGGTTGGGGGAAGGAGGTGACGCCGCGCTGTGTTTTGGATTGGAAACGAGGAAGAAGCCTGCCTTCCCGAATTGTTTCTCGGGCGCGTACGAAAAAGGGAGGTCGGAGGGACGCGCCATCCCCTAACGCGCGTACGGACGCGCCGTAACCGCGTCCTTCTGTGAAGCCCGATAAGAAAAAAACCCAGAATCGTGTACAGCCAACGCCGATCAGATCGTTCAGCCATCGCCGATCTTTCCGTTCAACCAGCGCCGCCAGCGTCGTGGTCGCCGGGCATCGCCTTCCCCGTGCCGCCAGCACGTCTGCGCCCTCCGTCCCCTTGCCCCGAGCGTTGTCGCCCTCCGTCCCCTTCCCCCGCGTCGTCAACACGTAGTTGCCCTCCGTCCCGAACCCCAGCGCCTGCGCCGCCAGAGCCGGGGACGTCCTCGTCGCCTTACCCAAGCAGCGCCGCCAATGCCGTCGAGATCCTTCGTCCCGTTCCCCCGGTCCTTCGACGCCCTCATCGCCTTGGCCCGCGCTGCTGGCTTGTCGTGCGTGGTGAGCACTAATCTTATTTCCGGTTTGGTTTCATCTCGCTGTGTATATTCTGGTGATGTGGGTGCTTTTGAGCAATACGATTGATGTTGACAAGAAATTACAGTTTCATGAATGATTATAGAGGAAGACTGGTCAGGGAAATACGCTTCTCGTTGATAAGAAACTGCAGTTTTTTTTAGTGCACTTACAGTGTTTGATGAAATGCCAGTGTGTAGTTTTCTTTGAAAACTCTTCGAAGTGGTGTGTTGCTTGTTGTTACATTATGACAATATAATGATGTTTATTCGTTATTTGGATTGCGGAATGGCTTGTTGTGACAGTATGAGAATATAAATGAATTGACTGACTTTTCCTTTTTCTTTTCAATTGTAGTTCTGATGATGTGCCCGTGCGCGTGAAACGTTTGTGCAGGTTATGGAGGGTATGGAGCTGGGATTGTGAGAGCTTGTGATTCACTGGCCGACGGCTTCATCAAATTCTTCAATCAAGAGCCAAGGTACAGGGTTGTGAACTTAATTTTTGCCTGAGTGACGAATGCCTCTTTTGATTCATCCGTTCCTTAGCAACACCATCTGCATCTGCTCCAGTAGTTTAGGCTTGTGAGGCCGATGATTAATTGATTATACTCCCTTTTTTTTGTAAACTGGAACTTGGCTTGATGTCTGATCAAGCTACAGACTGAATTGCCATCATAATGTGAATGGTTTACTTCAGCTATCCATTTATTGCTCCATGGCATTAGCAACTCATCAATTGCATGAATTAAAACTCAGATAGCAGTGCTTCGAATCAGGGTGTTGTCAGAACCAATTCATGGTATATGTACCATGGGTATATTGAGCTACCTGTTATCAAAGTGCATCTTTCTAGGATATTTGACTTCTCTAGGATATCTAATGGATATGAGCTCCTCTCTGAAACATTGCTAGTGCATCTGAAAGGCAACTGGTGTATTATCAAAGTAGTATGCTGTCATTAAGTAGCTTTTGATCTAATGTAATGGTTATTTGTTTTCATGGGCATCTCAAGAATAGAAGGCCGCAGGCTGGAGCAGAAGATGCAGTGGAGATGAAATTTTGATGTTTTTCATTGTTTCTTCCATGAGCAAAAGATGGATTATATATTATGTGATGTTGCCATATTTATGCTTAGGTCATGATTTTTCTTAGAAGTCGTACTCCACACCTTTGTGAATAAAAAATATCGTTGCTGGATTGAGTTGTAACACATACGGGTCACTGAGATGTAATTATCACAGTAATTGTAAAAATGTCAAAATTTTGTCAGAAAACTATACGAACTGGCAAGTCAACATATTTTGGGTCGTTAAGGCTTGCCATAATTTTTTTAAATGACTTCAGTGCTTTGGGAGTATAAGTTATTTACAAGTTATTACATCTCTCACATAGTGATGATATAACTGAATTCAAACATTGAAGTTTGCATGCCTCAAAATATTTTGAACTCGTAGGCAGATCAAATTTTGACACAACCTTATGTTTAACATAATATTATGAAATGTGAAGTCACATTAGCTATTGTTTTGCAAAACAAAACTTTTTATATCTTCTCTTCGGTGGAAGAAAACAAGCTATATAAAAAGGGGACAGTAAATGGCAATTAACATGCGAACAGAAAGCATCAGATGAAAGACTGATTTGAGAAAAGAAAATGGGAAAAAGAATCCTCAAATTTGAGTTAATATGAGGAAAAATTACAGGTTATAAGTTTTTATTCCGGATTCAAAACAAAAAGATGAACAAGTCATGTGTTCTTCAGCAAATTCCACCTGATCGCATAAAAGATTTATGTAAATTGGACGTTCAGATTTATGACACATGGCTGCAGCTTAGTGGTAGATGTCATTCTTGGTCAACATAAAGGTCCAGGTTCGATTCCTTCTTTGATCGCTTATCCCCATCTTTTTTTCCCACGCCAGATCTTTAGTTTCCATGTAACGTTATCAACTCAAAGGGAATAGACGTGATCAACATAAGTAGATTTTCAATATTACCCTCAATTTGATAAACTAATGTGGCCATTAGTACGGGATTTTTGAGATCAGATCTTCACCGTTTGATCAAACTAATGGCCATTAGTTTGAGGCAACTAATGGCCATTATTTTGGACAGTAAAACTCCTCTTTGAACCTGGTTCTTTGAGAAAAGAACAGCTAACAATGTCCTGTTTCCTCTGAGGACTGTAAGGTAGTGCAATGTACTTGTACCACGGTACGTGGTAAAGAAAGGAAATCAAAAGTGGCTATCGGTTGAGTGTCCTAACGGACAAGAGAGAGTGCATATAGACACAATAACAACTCATTAATTAGCGTCCATATCATATATCAACAACAACCAGAGAAAGAGTCTTGTATCCTCCATACATTTCCATGCATCCACAATCCTCGACAGAACTCTGAATTGTTCAGTGCTACATGCACGATAAGTTTAGGATTAGGAGGTAACGGGAAAGTAGCTGAACAACGCTTGGAGGCACCTGCCCTGGAGCTTTCATTGTTGTACTGAACTTCATAGTGAGGGGCGGTACAACGCGCATGCATGCACGGATGCACCCATAGGCGCTCCTCTACCAGCGTGCAACTGCGCGCGGTATGCACACTGACTTGGTCGGTTGACGCTGTCGAACTCGTGGGCGTAGCATAGCTGAGCCTAGTGCCGGAGCGTGAATCAAAAAGAAGGGGTCAAGTTGCTCAAGCTGATGGCAGCCGGTGAATCCAGACTGCTCAAGCTGCTGCCCGCTGCACACGGCCACTGCTTCGCAGCTGGTGGGTGAAGGCGGCGTTGTTCGTGGTGTCATGTGTGAAGCCTTGTAACAAAAAAAAAGTTAAGATCAAAATCGTCAGCTATATGTGGTGCATGTGACAGGATGCAGTAGTAGGAATTGATCTTTCTAATAATCTGGAACAATTTTATGTTTCTGACTACATGGGTTCTGATTTTTTGGCTTTTCTGTTCCTAAGCGTAAGAAACAAGCAATGCAGGTGAGAAGAAGTAAATGTTTATTGAGACCGCAGGTATCGATTTTTTAGTCGGTTAATTAGTATTTTGAACCTGCATATTTGAGAAACACAGTTCAAAATGTCCTGATGCTAAGAAGGAAAAGCATTTTGTTGAAGTTATTATCACCAAGGAAGCTTGATACGGGCACAATAGCTATGGTGTGTCAGGCTGCAACAATGCATACAGCTGCGTATTAGAAATTGAATGCAGCTAGTCTGTTCCTTTGAGGACTGTAAAGTAGTGTAATGTATTTGTACCGCGGTAGTAACTAAAGAAAGGAAATCAAAAATTGGCTAGCATATGAGTGTCCTAACGCACAAGAGCTGAGAATACATATAGGACGGGTCATGTTCTCATGGATTGCTGCCATGTCGAACTAGTATCCTGCTGGAGGCTTTTCCTAAGCAAATTAAAACACATATCATGTGTACGTAGCACTTTTCAAACTCCAGCAGCTTCCCTTCTGATCAAAGCATAGCACAACTTCTCTTCTACCCTGAAACTGTTTCTTCTTCGTTCTTATCAGCTACAAATAGTCAGAGCCTTGCCCTGCTCTTGCAAAACAGAGGACAGTTGTTCTTCTTCCCTGCCTCTTGAAAAGGAAAGCTGAGACTAGAGTTCTTGTAGTTTCAACACATCCTCAGCTAGTAGGAGGGGTAAGTGAAACTCATTGCTGTGACACCCCATGTCACGGAAGCCCAGCCAATGCAAACGTCACAAGCTGAACAAAAACTCAATTGCAAATCAAGTTTGAATTCAATATGAATATTCAAACAATTGTCAAATCAATGCTTGTGAAGCAAGTTAAAAATTTCAATAACAACTTGCCCAAGTAATAATTTCTGCAGCAAGAGCATCTGAAATGAGAATTTTGGGAGATTTTTCCATGATTGTTCAAATTCTGGAATTGTCTCTAAAAATTCAGAGAACTTCATCCAAATCCTGCTGTTCCTCGAATTTTAATTAAAATGCTGTTGCTCAAACCTACCTGGACCCAAAAGAGAAGTTGGAGCTGGATATTTATCCCATGTTCTCAGAATTTTTCATAATTGTTGGTTGACTGGAAGGTTTCCTTTTAATTCGACAAATCTGATAGTATGAAATTCAAGTTTCTTCAAATTTGGGTCAAAATTTGATCCTTGTGAAGGAACTCCAAGTTTTTCAATAACAACCTACCCCAACCAAAAATTCTATGGATAGCACCTCTGGAATAAGATTTTTGGAGAATTTTGCAGAATTTTGGAAAAGGTTTGAATGCTCAAATAAATCCCCAAAACTTAGAAAGTACTCTACTTTGACCAGCTGCCATTTGAAATCCCTTTGGAGTTCAGCTGTGCAGGCCAGATGATAGAACTTTTCATGAGCTTTCCAACGGTACCAAATTTGCGAATTTTGGAGCTCGTTTGCTAGTCCAATTTGTGTGCACAAACTTGGGGAAAAATCAGTTTTCGAATAATCCCGGGAAAAAGAGAAGATGCCCGAGGGCCCACTCGTCATAGACTCTTCTCTCACTGCTGCACCCGAACTCGGCCGCCGCGTGGCCGACGGCGTACGGATCCGCCCGGCGGTGCCTTGGCCCGCATCGCGACCTCCTCCTCGACTCCAGACGCGCCCCGGCTCTCCCTCGCACTCATTCGCTCCCTCTCGCGCTCATTCTCATCTCCCAAGCCATTGCCACTCACCTCCGCCGCCGCGCAAGAAGCTCGCCGTTCCGCCGCCGCATCGCCTCGCCGGTGCTCCCCTCGTGCCAGTGGCTGCCCAAGGATGGAGTGAAGCTCGCCGCCATGCTTCGTCCCCTCCTCCGCGCCGTGAGAAGACGAATCGCCGAGTTACGCCACCATGGCCGGAACTTGAACTCCGCTGCCGTCGTCGCGCGATTCCTCTCTCTCCGGTGAGCCCCTCCTCTTTTCCTCGCATCCTCGGTCGTACAACTATGTCACGCACGCCCTAACTCCTTACCTCCCCGGTTCCGCAGCTCTGCTCGCCGGAATCCCCTTTTTTCCCCACCGCCGGACTTCACCGCCGCGACCACCGCCTCGTCGAACTCCATTCCCCCGGCCACCTCGTCGTCGACACGTTCGATCCCGACCTAGGTCTCATCAAGGTGAACCTCGCGCGCCCTCCCGTTCTCTCTCTCGTTCCTTAAAGCGCGCGCTCGACGCCGCCGAACCTTCCTCTAGCTCCGCCACTCGTCGCCGGCCTCCTGCAGTGGTCGCCGTCGACGAGGTCTTTAGCCAGCGAGTTCGTCGTCTCACGCTGAGTCTTCCCATGCGGTCCTCGTTCTGGGTCCCTGCCGGGATCCCACTCCGGCGAGGCGCGCCGCCGATTCCGGCGAGGCTCCGGCCCGGATCCGGTGTGCATATGCACGGATCTGGTGTGCCATGACCATGTGACCTCACGTGTGGTCTCGCATCCCATTGGTTGATCCAGTGTGGCCCGAGGTCGATCTGGTGCGGCCTGGATTTTTGTGGCCCTCTTTGTGGCGCAGATCTGATGCCCAAATTTTAATCCTTTTTCCGAATTAGTTAAATCGCCAGAAATTGCCTGAAAGTTGTAAAATCCATAGAAAAATAAATACACCTCAGAAAAATGCGAATCCAATTTTGTTGGACTCCTTGTGACCAGATCTATCCAACAGAATTGTCAAACTTCACAAATTCCTTTTTCTGTTTTCTGTAAAATTCCTTAAGTGTTAAATCTTGTATAATCTTAATTATTTCTCTGTTAGTCTTTTAACTCTTGCATGCTGATAACTAAACTGATAACGTACTTACAGAGCATTTTTTCTACTGTCATTTTATGTTTAATTAATTTCTAATGATTTATTTAAGCGGCTGTCCTAATTAAATCGTTATAATTAATCCTTAAAGCAATAAATCTTCAAACTTCACTGTAAATGACTTTCAGTGGTGTTGCTCCTTAGAAAAATGCCACTGGACTGAATATAATTTTTGAAGTATCTGTTTCCAATGAAGGAAATACTTCAGACAAAAGAAAGTTAATAAAGTTAATCAATTTAATCAATGATAATCCACCCTTCTTAATACAACTTGAATGACAGTCCAGTTAAACAATTAAATCTTACTTGCATCATGTTATTGCATCTAACTTGCATTTCCTTGTTATGGCATATAGCTCTCGAGGCGATTCAGGAGCAGGTGGAGGACCGACTGCTGGAGCAGGCTCAGAAGGAGCCACTGACATCACTGCTGATTGTACTTGTGCTAGTATCGTACCTGAGCCAGGCAAGCCCCGGTGCATGCCTACCTGTTAGATTTTATTTTCTCACTTGATTGGGGCTAGTAATTGATTGTGCATTAGGTTTATTAGGAGTTGATGTGAAACCATAGAACTGCATTAGGACTACCCTTCCGGATCCTACCTTGTGTCCTATTTTGTAGTAGTTGGTTCTAGGGTAACGTTAGAACTTGCTATGCTTAGTGGCTAGCGGACGGTAGAAGACGAGTGGTAAGTCCCACTCGCATGATAGGAATTACTCTGGATAGTACTAGCAGAATTTAGGTTTGTTGCAGACCGGACGGGAATTGTTTGTGTAGGATGGTTGGAGAAGGCTGGGCCTTCACGGTGGTAGCCTCTTCTGTGTCGATTAAGGACCGTTCGTTGTTGGCCCCGCTGAGCAAGCTTGAACGTACTGATTCACATGCTGGTCTTTATGGGGTCTAGTAAACCGACGTAGCTTAGCAATCGTGGGGACGAACCTTATCCTGCGGCTCTGGGGAAAATAGGACCACAGGCAACGGCGGGGCCGGGTGTCGTGTGGGACCTGATGTTTCGCCATGATGCAGCAGCTAGAATTCGGCCTTGCGGGGGCTTTGTGAAAGGTTGCTATGTGTGGCCTTTGTGGCGCACATGGCGTGTGGTCAAGTTTCTCCTACAGGATGTACATCGATGCCGTCGCTCTCGGAAATGAGCACCCTTGTTCACTGCGCCACATCGTAGTGTGATTAAGACGATGATGATGATGTTTACTACTGCTATACTTATGTATTATTACTGTACTTACTACTGCACTGTTGATCTGATGTACTGTTTATATCTGCTGTAGAGATAAGTGCACCTTATTCTGCTAATTACTTAATTTGAGTTAAAATTTGAAATTAGGATCAAGTAATTAGCGCGGATACATGCAAGTGAGTCAGCCTGCCCTTTTTGTAGCCTTTGCATTCTAGGAGTCGGCTGTAGTTAGTCACGTTGACGGGTAAGTCTTGCTGAGTAATTAGTACTCAGGGTTTGGCTCCCTTTGTTTTTGTGCAGGTATCGTTTTTGCTTCCGCTGTTGCTTGGTGGAGTTTCTCAGCAGGCCCACATCGCAGGGCTTCAATGTGCGGCCTTTGTATCGTCGAGAGTAGTAGTTTGAGGTATCTTCAGACTTCCGCTGTGCTACTCACGTGTTTTAAATCAGTTGAGGCTTGTAATAACTTAAAGATGTAAACATTTGTGCTTATTTATGTGATGTACTGTTGTGTCTGTTCACCGGCACTTCCGACTCGATCCTGTGAAAAGCGGAAACGCTACAGTTGCCCTGTTCTTTTTTCTGTGCCGTTTGCCATTTGTAGCAGCAATCAGTCGATCGATTGTGGCTGTTCTTGCCATGGTTTCTTCTTAGGCGCATATGAGCAAACTATTAATCGACTAGTACCCGCATAAAGTATTAGAACTAGGAACTGCAGGAAAAAAAAACAAGAAGACAGAGCTGAACTATTACCGCATAACAAGTAGGGCCTGCACATATTTTCAGTCTTGGCTAGGTCCACAACTCCACATGTCAGCATGATGCATAAGCATGCTCGTTGTATTAATTGGTGTGATGAACTCAAAACTGAACTAGTTAGTGGCTAACAGGAGCCCTCTTGCACAAGGGAGTACCTAGCTGAACAAGTGATAATTCATAGCTAACTAAAGGCTACTCGATTATTATGATGAACAACTATGCATGCCTCAACATAACAGAACCAACTCTTAGCTGACAGAAAAAGTAACATATGTGAATAACCACTACTCACTTTATTTAGCATCTATAGTTTGCATAAGCACGACATGCACACAAGGGCACTGGGGAACAGTCTTCGTTATCATAAAACCAACATCTAGGATTTTCAGACATGCTACAGTAGTTATTCCCAAGACTAGTACACATTCAATTGCATCATATTCCCAAGACTAGTTTCACAAAATTGTTTTTTGACTATTATATCTATTTGAATATTCCTCAATTATTTTGGAGTTTCATTTGATTCTTTTAGAGTAGTTATTTATTACTGCTTATTCATACCCAGCCCTAGATCCCAACGTATGCGAACTTGAACTGGGGACTAGTGTAGAAGAGGATCAGGATCCTGAAGTGGTGTAGTGGAACGACGCTTGGAGGCATCTGCCCTGGAGCTTTCATCCTTCCTTTTCTTTAACGTCGTAGATCGACCGCCTCCTTCTCCCTGGCCTTGACACGTGTCCTTTTCCCTGTAGAAACTACAGTAGCTGCTCCCCTCGGAGACGTCCGATCTCTCGGGTTATCATCTGTCCGTCCACCCCAGCAGACCCTATCGCCGCAACACCTCTCGATCCTTCCTCTGATTTCGGTTGCTTTCTCACAACGCCGGCGTCGGTGCCCCCTCCGGGGCATCCCCGACTTGCTGACCTCATCGGCGATCCCCTGCTTCCTGGCTTCCTTCCCAATCCTTTCTCTTGCCTGCGGATCGATGCCCCCTCTCCCCCGACGCGAGCCCAGGCAGAGGCAGTTGCCGCTTCACCACGGCCCTCATTCGTCCTGTGCTCCGGCCGCCGCAAGTGACCTCCCCATGCCGGAGCCGCGCCTTCCCCACCCTAAGCGTCGTCCTGCGGCCAAAGGTTTCCCCAAGTTTGAGCCGCATGCCCGCATCTTCCCCACCCTGTCTTCACTGCTGTTAATGGATCGAGCAGCCTAGGAAATAACGATCAACCACAGGGACGCCAAGATTTTTTTCCTTCGGTACGTTTGGTTCCATCAATTTGTCAATGCCCATGATTTGTTTTCCCGCACTCCAATTCTAGCTCGGCCCTTCGCATGCCTATTCGCTCACATCTGCGGTGGTCCTGTTGTGGGTATTGCAGCAATGGTGCTGGGGGATGTCCCGGTGGCTGCAGGATTCGCGGCTGGGACCAGGCTACTGTCCACGCTGTGGCCGCTGGCTGAAACGAACACGGTGCCATCCTCTTGCTGGTCGCTTGGGTTCTTCAGCAAGTTCTTTCTGACTATGCTGCATCTCGCCTTTTCTTGATGGAGTACCAGATTTGCCTTTAATTTGTTGCCACTGTGTGTTGTTGCCTGATAGTTTCAGCAGATCCGGTGGTCCTACTGTTGATATAACTTAGCACTGATTAACCAGCAAATAATATGACTGTTGTGAGCCTGTGTCGTCACTTTATTAGAAGCAGATGACAGTATTGACATGTCGAAAATGTTCTGTCAGTGAATTTCCATCTGTTCTTTCGTACATTCAAGAATAGATTATAGTCCTTACTCCTTAGATGACAGTACTGACATTTCGTGAATGCTATGTCAGTAAATTTCCATCTGTTATTACATAGATTCAAGAATGTATTGTAGTCCTTATATTCGTGAATTGATTTTATGTTAGATGAAAAATCTACACCCTCATATTCTCCCTGCTACCGAGGTGCCTGCTCACGCTGTCACGCATTCCGACTTCCCATCCCCAGTCGATCCCTCATCTTCTGCAGTCATTTTTGCAGAGCTCAGATGATTAGTCGAGAGCTGCTGCGCCTGTGTTCCTGAAGCTCCATTTCGGTACCAAAGGTATGGACATACTGCAGCTATTGGTGCTTGCATAATTATTTCTTGACGTGTTGCCTAATTGAACTAATGTTTTGGTGTAGCAACTAGCAACTGCCTGTGCAAATTACTTTTGTCTAATTGATTTTTGACTTCTCACCCTATGTATGTTTTAAGTGTTCCCTGTAGTCTTAATGTTTTAGTTTAGCATATTAAAATGCCCTCACTATTGAATGTTTGTCTCCACTTGCATGGAAAGCACAGATAACCTAGCTAATTCATTCTATTTTCCATTTTTCCTTATAAATAAATTGTACTAAACGGGGAAAAGATTACAGCTGCTACAACCGTAAATCATTTATTGACGACGATTACCAGAACATCAGTGTTAAATGCAACTACACCTTTTCCATGGACAGATACATTTGCTACATGAGGAATCATGGTTTTCTACAACAAGAACTGGTCTTGCTGTGCTTTTGTGTTTGTAGGTTTCCAACTTATTTTAGTAGTCTTTTTGTCGACAGCAATATTATTCTCCAAGCATATCTGCAAGATTCTCTGCCGTTTCAATGTTTATTCTGCAGTTAATAGCCGTCTTGCATCAGTTGATTTGTGGGAAGAAATAATTCTTCGCAGGACAGGTATGTCTATACATGTCTATACGCAATTCATCGACATGTTAGATCACTGTCAGTGCTTGCCAACCCACTTAGGTTTTATTACAGCTAACATTTCTTTACTAAGCTTAGGTGTTCAGCATAGTTTTCTTTTTACAGAAGATTCTGCTGTCCATCCTTAGTTTTTAGAGCTGCTGGATACATGTATTGACTCACTAGGACCCATCATATATGCTATTGTATGAGGCACATCACGAGATGAGACCCGACTTGAACCAATTTTTTTACCCCTGTTCTCTGTTTTGGATCGCTACTTTTAGTGGTTAAGCTAATTAGGTTGTGTTATGGAATATCTAGGATTTTAAGTTGACAGGAAGTTCAGTTACAGATGCAACCTTGCAGCTTCCTATTCGTGAGCTTTTTATTAGGGACTTCGATCAATACGGAGTAGATATAAAAGGACCCCAACTCTTTTTCTTCATACAGATTCCTTTTGTCTGTGTCCATTGTCAGAGTGCTCTATTTTTTAACTTTTAACTTTTCCTTCATACGCATTCCTCTTTCAGTTTGAAGGTTGGCCTAGAAATAGAATGCTAATTCTCATTGCACTGCGAAGTGCTGTATAGTTTATTTTTCATTTAAGTTCCTTCAATAAACTTGCAGCTCACCGTCTAGCTGTTAAATAATCTACCCGTACTTTGTTTTGATTTTAAAGTTGTCTACCCATGATAGTATTTTTCATATGCGGACTTCTTATTTCGTTCTCAAGCATCCCATGATAGCCCTAGCAAGTAGCCATTCAGCAGTTCTGAAATAATTGAAAATGCTTTTAGCAATTTGACCCCTCATTCCTCTCCGATAATCAATTTTGGCAAGTACCATCTTTGTGTACCATGATGTTTAGTTTTTCTGTATGATAAACAGTTAATGCTGGACGTGATGCTGCAGGTCGCCAGAATCAAGGAGGGGTGGGCGCGTGACAAAGTGATGCAGCCTTTTGGTGTCGCTAGCCTTTGGGCCTGTTGATCTTGATTCGTGAACTGATTTTATGTTAGAGGAAACATATTATTTATTCCTGGACACATAAGCTTCATAATTCTATGGGTTATTTTTGTAGTCTTTAAACATCAAAAAGTTTGGTCTGAGATAAACTAAAACCATAGCCTGTCGTGTGGACGAGCTAAAACGCTGACTGACTGAATCATCTGTCCATCTCTATGCATACTACAAAAAGCAACATGTACTACGCATTGCTCGGTGCATCGAGATACTCCTTATGATCTGCAAAGCTTCTGAAATAGTGGTGTTTAAAAAATGACATCGATGCATGTCAGCATTTCGTTTCATCTTAGCGTCTAATAAACAGGTCACCGACCGTTAGCGTTTGCCTGTCAAGGAAATAGATGTTGCCGCGCAATGAAATAGATGGCCCGCGGCAACGCGCGGGGTGTCAACTAGTTGTACTGAACTTCATAGTAAGCGGCGGTACAACGCGCATGCATGCACCCATAGGCGCTGCTTTACCAGCGTGCAACTGCAGTATGCACAATGATTTTGGTCGGTTGACGCTGTCGAACTCGTTGGCGTAGCACAGCTGAGCCTAGTGCCGGAGCGTGAATCAAAACGAAGAAGGGGCCAAGTTACTCAAGCTGATGGCAGCCGGTGAAGCCTGACTGCTCAAGCTGCTGCCCTCTGCATACCGCCGCTGCTTTGCAGCTCGTGGCTGAAGCCGGCGTTGTCCGTGGTGTCATGTGTAGCGTTTTAACAAAAAAAAAACGATTTTAAAAATCCAAATAGTCAGGCTATGGTGCATGTGACAGAATGCAGTAGGAATAGATCTTTGTAATAATTTTTTTTTTTGGCAAAGAATTGGTCTTTCTAATAATATGGAATTTTCTGACTACATCGGTTCTGATTTTGGCTTTTTTGTTCCTAAGCATAAGAAACAAGCAATGTGAGAACAAGTAAATGTTTATTGAGATCGCAAGTATAAATTTTTGGTCGGATAATTAGTATTTTGAACCTGCTTGTTTGAGAAAAAACAATTCAAAATGTCCTGATGCTAAGAAGGAAAAGCATTTTGTTGAAGTTATTATCACCAAGCAAGCTTGATACGGGCACAATAGCTAGTATGGTGTGTCAGGCTGCAACAATACAACTGCGTATTAGAAATTGAATGCAGCTAGTTTGTTCGTTTGAGGATTGTAAAGTAGTGTAATGTACTTGTACCACGGTAGTAATTAAAGAAAGGAAATAAAAAAGTGGCTAGCATATCAGTGTCCTAACGCACAAGAGATGAGAACACATATAGACACAATAACCCCAATCGCGTCCATTTATCTATAGATCCAACAACGAGAAAAGAGTTTGTGTCCATGCACTTATCATATATCCATGCATGGTATTATCAGAATCGTCAATAGATAACTTTGAAATACCCAGCGCTGCATGGACGCTAAGTTTAGGATTAGGGGGGCACAGGGAAAGTTGCATGCAGGTCAACAGCTGAACAACGCTTGGACCTTGGAGGCATCTACCCTGGAGCTTCCATTGCTGTACTGAACTTTATAGTAAGGGGCGGTACAACGCGCATACATGCACCCATAGGTGCTGCTCTATCAGCGTGCCGACATCACTCGGGATAGAGTTAGGTGCATGGAGATAGAATGCAGCGAACACGCAAGCATTTGTCTGAGTACGAACTAGTATCCTGCTGGAGGCTTTTCCTAAGCAAATTAAAACACATATCATGTGTAGCACTTTTCCTCTGCTCTCAACTCCAGCAGCTTCCCTTCTGATCAAAGCATAGCACAACTTCTCTTATAGCCCTAAATTGTTTCTTCTTCGTTCTTATCCACTACAAACAGTAACAGAGGATAGTTCTTCTCCTTCCCTGCTTCTTGAGAAGGAAAGCAGGAGCTAGAGAAAATCGAGTTCTCGTAGTTTGAACACATCCTCAGCTAGTAGGAGGGGTAAGTGCATAGCTCCTTGCCCTGTTCTTTTTTCTGCGCAAAATGCTCAGCAGCTAGGGAGAGGAACAGAGCAGCTGCAGCTCGTTAAGCAACCAATGCTCAGGCTTGTTACCGTCACAGGCAGCGAAGCTAGTCGCTGTATTAGCAGCTCTTGTATTCACTCTACTTAGCTTGAGAAATAGCAAGGCAGCAGCAGCTTCATCCGGATTTATTCCATGTACATACCTTAGAACCTGGGAAATCATAAAGACAAGTGCAGTTTGCCATTTGTAGCAGCAGTCAGTCGGCTGTGGCTGTTCATGCCATGGTTTCTTCTCATGTGCATCTGAGCAAACTACTAATCGACTAGTACCTGCAGTAAGTATTACAACTAGAATTAGTAGTAGTAGTTTCATATTACTCGAGCACCTCAGGAAAGAAAAAGAGAGCTGAACTATTACTGCATAACAAGTAGGGCCTGCACATATTTTCAGTCTTGGCTAGGTCCACAACTCCATATGTCAGCATGAGCATAAGCATGCTCGTTGTTTTTGTTAGTGTGATGAACAAAAAAACTGAACTAGTTAGTGGCTAACAGGAGCCCTGTTGCACAAGGGAATACCTAGCTGAACAAGTGATAATTCATAGCTAACTAAAAGCTACTCCATTTCCTATGTGTATGCCTCATGCAAAATAATGCACTGCATCTCACCATGATTAAATTAATTCAGCATATCGTAATGAAGAATACTCATGCATGCATGTAGATAAATCACGATAAGTTTATATATTTCAGAAAAGAAAACAAATCAAGTTCATTGGAGTGTCTCAATTTCATTCAGTGATTCGAGAGGCCCAAACAGAGCACACATTCAGTTAATTGATTTGCACCAGTGCCAAGCATTAAGAAAATAATCCTAAGATTTATACATGACACATGTTAGTACTATCTATAGGGGTATTATTACCGCATGACCCACGTCAATTTGTGACTATGATGAACTACTGTGCATGCCTGAACATAACAAAACCAACTCTTAGCTGACAGAAGAAGTTACATATGTGAATAACCACTACTCATACATGTTATTTATATTAATAAATAAATGTCAATGCTTAGCTCATTGAGTTCTGGTGCTAAAAACATTCAGAGCATATGTCACTTTATTTAGCATATGTAGCTTGCATAAGAACGACATGAACACAAGGACACTGGGCAACAGTCTTGCTTATCATAAAACCATCAGCTAAAATTTTCAGACATGCTACAATGTCGTCAGCTATCATCGTGAGAATCCAGCTCTTGTCGACATATAATCTGCTTGGAGCCACTGGGGATTGTTGGGGCGAGGATCACCAGTGCCGTCGATGTACGGCAGCAAGCCAAACTTGCCACGTATGGCGAGGAAGGAGCACCACTTGGTAAATTGTGGTTGAGGAGTTCCGCTTGACGGGGACATGAGCTTGGGCGGCCACGGTGCAGAACGGCCAGAGCGCCATGACCGGAGCATTGCCAGACAAGGCGTTCGTGTAGAAGGACGAATTGACGAGTGCAGGGGAGGAGGGAGCACCCAGTGCCGCTCATCGTCGAGGCTGGGAAGGGTGGCGGCGCTTAGGGTGCCAGGAGGGCAGCGAAATGAATGGAGATCAAAACCGCTCTGATATCATGTAGATTGTGGAAAACACCTCACTGCTTGTGTTACCTAGGCGATCACATATATCGGCGGTGAAGTCGACCGCAACTTGTACAACAAGATCTCAAGGACCGGTTAGCCCAACTAACCTAAATACAAGTTATATCTCTTATACACTGCGTCAGTATTCATTGCAGTGCAGAAGACGAAAAAAAGGAAGGCTATAGTCTTTCATATGTGCGATGATATAATAAGTTCAACTTGATAGAGCTTAGGGGCAAACCCATGGCGCTTTCATCAGTTATTTAACTGATTTTAATAACCTCCTGACGTTTTTCCATTTCACTGGTCATTAGCATGGTCTCCTTACCCAACAAGTGTTTAGCGGACGTGTCGTTGGCTTAGAACTATTGCTAAAAATATGCACTACCTTGGTCAATGATTCTAAAAGCGAAAAAATAGATCCACATGAAGATGATATATATATGACACATGATTCAGCAATGGCTCCCGCTTTAGGATGCTTGCATATTTTTAAAACATTCATATCGCACCATAGGATCATTTAAAGTTCTACTGACTAGTGAAATCAGTTAGACCTAGTTATCATGCGTGTAGGAAAAAAAAAGATTGGAACTCACATGTTTTTCCATTCCTATAGGTAGTGAAACCACATAAATTGGCGAGGCCTTTGGTAGCGCCATATGAAAATCTCAGGAATAATCGAAATTTCAAATGGTCATCAATTTTTTATTTGAAGCAACTAGCGGTTGCCATTCAAAGGAACAAGTTAGCCCTCGCATCTCCTTGTTCCAGTTTGATCGTTCCTTTCCTGCTTACCCAATTTTTAGTATCAGATGAGAGGCGAAGCCAACTCAGAGACTGACGAGAATCAGACTTATGCATGATCCAAAAAAAAAAAAAAGAATCAGACTTATGCTCTATGTGGAACTGAACTGCTAGCATGCCATATATCACGGAACACCGTAGGACCCTGTACGTACAAATTAATGTAGAGCACTAACAAGCGTGGTGCGAATAGCACCTAGTGACACATGAGACATGACAACGCTCTTGTGGTCAGAAATCTTCGTCAGATTCCTATAAATTGGTTACACTATAACTCACCAAAAATCCAGGGACACTAAAATCATGTAACCAGCAGCATCAATCTTCTGTACAATGTCATCGAAAGGCACTAGAAGTACTCAAATAAGCTCGTCTCAAAACATTTTCCATCACAAAATATGTCACTTACCTTTTCATCATTTAGCTGAACAAGATTGCCATGATGATAAGAGCAGCAGCCGCCTCGTCCTCTTTATTCTTCTCAGCAAGAGCAGCAGCCTCTGCCTCTTTCTTCTGGGCAAGGGCCTCACCCTCTTCCTTCTGGGCTCCAGCAGCCTCTTCATCTTTCTTCTTGGTGGCAGCAGCTGTTACAGCCTCATCCTCATCTTGTTTCTTAGTAGCAGCAACAGCCAGCTCTTTCTTTTGCTCCGCAGAAACAGCCTCTTTCTTATTAACATCAGCAGCAGTAGTAGTTTTCCTCCGCTTATAAGTGTTATTTGCTAGAACCTGCACATGGGAAGGCCAAAAATGCACAAAAGAAAATAAATTGTAAGATCGATGCAATTGATATGCTCCATACAGAAAATTTCACAATTTAGAGAAAAAGTGTATTACAACAATGACAAACCTTGGCAACACCTGCATTATTAGGGTTGGCATGAGGGGCTGAAAGGGAAAAGTCCATTTAAATACAGGTGGAAAGGCAATTGCAACTAGAAAAATATGTCAGCCAGCAACCCAAGATTTGCAATTCCAAAGGACCTCCTGTCACAACAATTAGCATATCCGATTGCAAAATTGTGAAAAGCTAGTTACTACCTGGGGGAATTGGCGAATTGGGATACAACAGTGAATTATCATAATGCTCTTCCCCATCTCGACCAGGATCAACACAAGTAGGACCTATAGGAAAGAATGACAAGAGAAATTAAAAGACAGTTGCATAAAGAAGAACACATTTGTTACAACAATTACATTGTGCAATTGCCAAATTATGAAAAGCAAATTACCTATGGGTGATGGGACCTGAGGTGGCATTGAAGCATTGGGATGCACTGATGAATGATCATGATCCACACGAAAAAATCTTGCCCAATTAAACCTATATAAGAAGTAAAGAGAATCACATTTGCATTCAATAGATATTATAGATTATAGCTACTGCAACTAATCCAAAGGCGTGACTGAAACAACATATGTCTAGGGGAAGATAAAATAATCACAAAAAAAATAAGGGGCCTCATGACAACCTTGGTTGTTATCATTGCGTGCTTCATCCAGAAGTCGCCCAATCGCCAAGAAAGCCTCATTATTGGCATTGCTCATAATCTCACTCGCCCTTCTCATGTCATCATCAAACTTCTTCACTTCCCGTTCAACATCTTTCCTCTTGTCCTGGCTCACAAGATCCGCTATAACACCACTCAAGGTAGCTTCCAGACTGGGAAATACTAGTCCAGGATGGTTGGAACTTGCATTAAATATATGGGCTTGGGGTGGAGCATGAACACTGCTGGAAACTGCATGATCTTGAGGTGCCGCATGAAGAGGAGCACCAAAGGTAGCTTCCAAGCTGGGAAATACTTGTCTAGGATGATTGGAACTTGCATTAAATATATGGGCTTGGGGTTTAGCATGAACACTGCTGGAAAGTGCATGATCTTGAGGTGCCGCATGAAGAGGAGGAGCTGGGGCTGCAGCAGGAGCTACAGGAGGTGGGGGGAGTTCTTGATAACAAGTTCCAATTATACTCTTCAGCTGAAAAAAGAAAGAAAGAAAGAGTTACAACAAAAACAAATTGCACCAAGTAGACACTCCTAGAAAAACTGAAGCAAAAATAGTATCTAGTTGCAACAGTTTATTGACAAGTTACAACCACATGGCAACACAGTTTCAAACAACTCTAAATTAACATCAGCAAAAATGCATGAGTAGTGTGGTTGCAACAGAGTAATTGGTATTTGCAATTCAGAATGAATAAACCAAATGTTCAGAATGAATAAAGAAAGCGTGCAAAGAATGAAAGTACCGAGTGGTTTCCATATCGAGTACGCCCGGAACCATCACGCCTCACATCAGCAAGCTCCAAAGTCTTGATAAGATCATTTGTGAACAGTGTGCAGCGGGGAGTCACGAGGGGGTCAAGCTTATTAAGCTCTCCAACTGACAAATTATCCAGATTGTATACTAGAGAAAAAAATACTAGAGATGACAAATTAATTCTAACAAAACAAGAAAAAGAGAAGAAATAAGGGGTAAGTGGTGAACAGGAAGAAGGAAAAACTCACAATCAAGAATATGGCGCATCCATGTACAGGAGGTTTCTCTTTTTTTGCAGCCTTCCACTTGCGACCAGCATCCCGCAGGTTGTCAAGCACAACCTTGCACCAGTCAATACGCTGAATAGTTTCTAAGTTCTCACACCACTTGGCATCTGCAATCCTAATATATGAATCCGTATTCGGGGTGAGGATAGTGAGATTCGCGACCATGAAGAATAATCGGAGACATAAATCATCATCTAAATTTCCTTCCTTCTTCTCATGATACTTCTGCAAAGTCCTTGCAATATGAGTGGGATTGAACTTTTCAGGAGTGGGGGGCTTTTCACCATCCCTCTTATCTGGAAACAAACGAGTTCCAACTGCAGTGCGAGCAGACTTAGCATCACTGTTTGAAGCATCAGGAGGGTCAATCCCTGTGTTTGGCAGACCCATAACACAACTCATTGCGTGCTTAGTGATGGGTAGCTCCTTCCCACCCCCAATTTCCAGCTTCATGGTCTCAGGATTGAAAATATCCATCAACCAATAAAGAAAGTCTCTACTGTCCAAACTAGTGGGTGCAAGATTGACCAATCCCTTGAAACCCATGTCCTCGATCCTCTTACGCAAAGAATTTGTAAGCCCCATCTCCATAAACTTGTGAAACAGTGAAGGGGAGCAGCGAGAACAGTTTGCCTGTTTAATCCTATCCTCCTGTGACCAAACACAAAACAGGGGAGTTGTCAAATTTGAAAGAAGTAACACTAAATAGTAGCAATAGGACTTTAAACATAGCCAACTGCATGAGAACGGACCAAGTAACAATACTTATTAACAATCAGTCCCAATATAAAATATATTCGTTACGTTAAAGAAAACATCTGGCTGTAATGTCTAATACACATGCACACACAAAAGAAATAAACAACACTAAACGGTTGCAATAACACTTTAAACATAGCCAATTTCGTAAGAATGAACAAGTTACAATTATCAATGGTATCCAATTGCAGCATAAAGATTTCAAGTTACAACAGAAAGTTAAATACATTCAAGTGATGTTGTGGTCTTCCTCTGGCACCACGGCCTTGCAGAGGATCCCGAGGCCCCTCTTCAGCAACACCACCATCCTGAGCAACCCGACATCTCTTCTCAGCAACAGGTGAATCAAAGTCATCGCCATCATTGTGAGTTACAGCGCGTCGCTTGCTTGCAAGAACCTTCCTCATTGCCTCCCTAGGCTGAGGCTGCACTCGAGAGCCTCCCCTCGCTGAATCCGCAAAGTGGACAACAGGAACATGTCCCCTAGCAGGTGGGTTCCCCCCTTTGTCTAGTACTTGTCCTTTGCTCACCATTGTAGCACAAATCTGTTGCAACAGCATGGGAAAAAAAGAAATGAGAATGATATGCATTAAAAAGGAAAAAACCTTCAGTTGCAACAGCATTGGGAAAAAAATAGCATCTGGATAGTTACAATATGAAGATCTGATCAGATTACCATATCCCCCCCCCCCCCCCCCCCCCCCCCCCCCCCCCCAAAAAAAAAAAAAAAAAACAGACTACCAAATTATTAATTGCTCGCTGGTAGTATCTCTATCCAAGTATATGCTATGGCAAGTATAAAAACTAGTTGAGACCCTGCGACTGTAAAGCTGTTGCAGAAATGCCAGTAAATCTCTATCCAAGGGGAGCCCTGCGCAGCAGTAAAGCTGTTGCCTTGTGACCAGAAGGTCATGAGTTCAAGTCCTGGAAACAGCCTCTTGCAGAAATGCAGGGAAAGGCTGCATACAAAAGACCCAAAATGGTCGGACCCTTCCCCGGACCCTGCGCAAGCGGGAGCTACGTGCACCGGGCTGCCCTTTTTTTTTTTTTAGACCCTGCAAGTTGTCACATGCATGACTGATTTGATATGATCCCAATCATGCAAGTAAATTAAAAGTGGAAAATAGACATTTAGGAAAGTAAACACGCTTGGTAATGAATAGGTCACACTGACATGCTTTAAAATAGCAGCAAGTATTAAGGAAAGGAAGCCCATGGTAGTATAGGTTTTTTCCAGTCTCAACGTATGCAAATTAATGTTCATGGGGTGGGAACATATTTGAGTATACAATAGTTCCATTGAAGACCTATAAAAGCTGAAAATCATACATGGAAAAGCCCAGATTTTAGACAGTTTACAGTACATGTATATGTAGCATGGCATTAGTTGGAGCAAAAGACATTGGTTGATACGAGAGAAATGTCACATGGTCTGCTGGAGAACGCAAGTCTTTACGAAACAATAGATGTAAATTTTGTCGAAATAGAGATAAAGCGCTGACTTCATTGCAAAATGTACATTTTTTGTTGTACGGGCAATATATGGACAGAGACATATTATCATGGTGTCTGTTACTTTTATGTGCAGCACATGAGGTGAATCACATTATATTCGTTTGTCCACTTGGCTGTTGATGTCATTTAATTTACATTCTCGGATTGAGAAGCCACTTTTATAGAACCGGGTCGTCCGACCCGGTCGCTGATCAACCGATGGATAAGGCTGTAATTTACATATCAACTGATAGATGGAAATAGTGATTGCTAATTTACATGTCAAATGATAGCAGTGTTGCTTATCTTATATAGTTATATCTACCATTGAAAACTGGAATAGATAGTGAGTAAATCAGTGAGCAACTTATTTCCTCCCTATCAATTAATACCCCATCAAAGCCATTGATTTTATTGATTATCTACATTTAATTCTTAATATGTACATTCATTGTTGCTCTGAAAAGTAGAACCATATTCTGCTCCGACGAATATGACTGGGTGAAGAATTGATGAACAACCTGAGTACGGTGATACTGCAGCTTTACATAGGTAATCTGAAGCTTCTATGTCAAGATTGTGTCTGAACATTGAAAAAACTATGTATTTGTGAGACAGTTGGGAATTTAGGCTACCTTGGAGGATTATTGGTAGTATTTAGATCAATAACACTGTGATCACGAAAAGAGGAGTTCATCATGAAAAGAGCTGTTGTCACGAGATTATTTTTTCCTGATATCTCGCACACATAAACTTGCGTCGCATCAGTTACATAGTACGCTATTCTTTTTCATAAAGTCTATATTTGTGATGCATGGTTAAAATTGTGGTCAAGAGGTCGTATTTGATGCAAGGATGTTTAATTCATAATGCTGTTACGAAGCGCACAGGGTTTTGGCTAGCCTTCATGGAAACAATACTACCAAACC
This sequence comes from Eragrostis nindensis, assembly GCA_012490785.1. Lineage (NCBI taxonomy): Eukaryota > Viridiplantae > Streptophyta > Magnoliopsida > Poales > Poaceae > Eragrostis > Eragrostis nindensis. Next base: position 184,060 of record JAAXCT010000355.1, on the reverse strand, counting down.
ACTACAGCACACATCCTGTTCACATATTTAGCATCATTCAGCAGTCAGAACCCCTAAAACTAATGGCGCTGAAAATCAACCAAACGTAGTAGGACACAAAAAGTCAGATAATTACCAGGTGGTTAATCAAGCACAGTACGCCACATTCCACATAGGGGTGGCAGTGGAACCGAATCAGCAAATGTTCGTGAATTGGAGGTCTCAGACGGCAACTTACAGAGAGAAGGCGCGCACGAGGTGGAGGTCGTCTTCGGTGTTGGACAGTGGCTCGGGCGGCGCAGGGACGGGTGCTCGAAGCCGCCTTAGTGGCCCCTCACCAGCATTGAGGGAAGGAGCATCCCAGCGGCGCTCGACGACCCGCCGGAAGGGGAGGCGACGACGGACGACCCGCGGGGAGGGGAAGCGGTGCCCGCGGAGGAGGGGAGGCGTCTCCGTGGGATTGCGCGCCCGGGGGAGGGGAGGGGAGCCGACGGCGACGGTCGACGGGAGGGACGATCCGCGGGAAGGGGAGCCGGCGCCCGCGGGGAAGGGAGGTGCGGCCGCTGGGAGGCGAGGCAGCTCCCACGGGGAGGGGAAGCAGAGCACACGGTGAGGGAGATGGCGCTCGCCGGGGAAGACGGCCTGCGGCGGCGCCTGCGGGGAGGAGGGGCTCGGAGGAAGACGAAAGAGAAAGTGGCCGTGTCTTTATTTTTATTTTTTTATCCAGTGTCGCGGGCAGGGCAGCCGGTGAAAACGGGACGGTATTTCGCGAGCTATTTCATCTGGCACCGGCCGTAAGGTATATCTCAGTGGGAGTTTCATTTCTATTAAATAACATGCCATATAGGTAAAAACAATGACATGACGGAGTATTTATTATGAAATAGGCTAGATGAGTTTTATCCCTATAAAACTCCTTTGGCACTATTTCACATATATGAAACTAATGAAACATGCATTGAGAGTCTAAAATTTCATCTCAACTTATTTTGACCTATCACAAGACAACAAGTTAATATGATGGCTTATCTATGAAACTATGAGATAAAATTGTGCATTGAGAGAGCTCATTTCATATCTCAAATTAGAACTTTTAAGATGATGTAGCACTATTGGAAAAAGTGAAATGAAACTATGCATTGAGGTTGGCCTAAGCATTGGAGTACAGAAACAACATCAGTAATGGTGGCTTTATTCCAACACCATCAGGCTTTCTTTCATCTAAATATATTTTGACCGAAGTCAGCAGGGGAAACTCCAACCTATTTTTTCATTTTTTTTGTTGAATGAAAGCCACGCTTACTGATGTTGTTTCCTGAACTCCAACGCTTACACATGTATTTCAGATTTCGCGGGCAACCCTGATCCCTTTTTTACTGTTCATTTCGAATCTGCGAGAGTAGTAGGGGTAACGGAATGAAAACAGAAGCAAGAGCTTCCACGGCGGCCAGCCACGCCCCGTCTCCTTCAGCCTTCCTCCGTGCTCCCTATGACCACGCGCCGCCACCCTCCGTCCTAACCTAGCGCCGCCTTGGCCCAGGCCGACCTCGTGCGCCGCCGTCGCCCTGGCCGGCCTCACATGTTAAACTGTGTTATACATGAGTCATCTTTAACACCTTGTAATCCGCAGTAAACAGCAAATACAAATTTTTGTATTAACCATGATAGTATCTGAAATTACTTTTATGGTACGCACCATACCGGCTTTGATTTGCATTTGTGAGAACGAGAGCGAGCTATATTATGAACAAAAGTTCAAAACAAGATATTAGAAGTACAAGGCATATACTTTAGGACAGTCCCATGCCTCTAGAACTGAACCTCATGTTGAGGACGTCAAGTTTGAAGTTTAAGTTGGATTGACCGGCAGCACATAAATTCAAGCTTGTTGGCGGAATTCATAAATGCTACAACTAATCACAAATGATACTTTTATGCAAGGGTTTTGCTCGTAATGTGGTTTCATAGAGGCACTACACGTATTACTTTGGAACCCGATGACTTTTTCGTTGAACTTTGATCAACAATATAGATTTAAATCATTACTTTTCGAATGTGAAATGAATATCATTGAATTCATCATCAAAAGCACTTTAAGGTTAACTTATACACTTAATTATTTACACAAATATTTATAGGTAGCACGAATGTTCAAAGTAACGAAAAAATTTAATAGTGTCATATCTTAGAAAACAGAGGGAGTAATAGTTAATGATACATCTTTTTTTTTTCTTAAGGTGTCGCTTAGGCGTTGTGAGAAGGGCGGATCGCCACAGGGAAAGTTAAGCCACAACTTTAGTTGTTGCCTAGGCGCTATCAGAGGGGTGGGTCGCCGCAAGACGCCACAACGCCATAAAAAGCATGGAATACATCAAGCTTGGATCTGGCATCAACGATTCTTAATCATAACAACATCATTTGTACTCAGCCCACGCATCATCAGTAGGTGCTTGATAAATTGGGAAATAAATCGATAAAGGTAGACTCACCTCTTTTCTTGGTAGGTGTCTGTCCATGAGATAATGGGAACAGCGATGAACTATGGCTGTGGCCTCATCTGCGGATTAGTAAGAAGATGAGCATTTTGGAGCATAGCGGAGAAGATTATGTCAGTGATTACATAGCATCCAATCCCTTGGGTAATGCGTATGCCAATCCAACATTAATAATAATAAAAAAGGTCTGTCAAGGAACCTTCAAATGTGTACATCTTTCGGTTTTAGATAAACCTATCCATTCAAATGCAGAAGAAGCATGGATGTGCAAGATTTTGCTACCAGACTCTGATCAAAGGTAACTGAATCTACAGTCAACAAATATTTCAAATCACTAGAATTAAGTGATTCATTATCTACTGCTAATATACCATTCTGTCGAATTACATATACTCAGAGAAGCAACATTGACTATATTGTTCGGCAAAGAAACTTGAATATCACAAGAAACAACAAAAGAAACTTATTCAGACACCTCCCTCATTCTTAAATTTACTCGCTCACTTCATGCAGAAATGTTGCAAAGTTCCAAAATTTCAGAAAGCAACAGCCTCCCACAGATAATTACCTCTCAATCACAACAGGAGACCGGAAAAAAACTTATTGTGAACAAGAACATGACATAACAGAAAGAGGAAGAATGCATATAGCACGGACAAAAACTGGTGCATATTTTCCTGTGGCAGAATGCCGCTTAAAATTGGGAAAGATATCTAGTAAGCAGGTCCGGTGTGGAGAAAATTCCAGAACTTCTACCAAATTAATTGCTAATAGTTAGTAATACATTAGATATAAAGGGGGCAGAACTTGTACTGAATCACTTGCATTTAATTAGAGAATTTTCTATTCAACTTCCACCAAAATTTGAAAGAACTTAACAGTTGCACCTTTCACCAATAATAAGATATATAGTAGCACATAAGATTTATTCAAGACATTAGCAACTCCATGGAGAAAATGATGAGATATAGTGTCATGTATGGCTAGCACTGAAAAGAAATTGAAACTTTGCAGGGATCAATTCCCTGTGTTTCTGGCATGGCCCCTCTGAGAAGAGAGAGATTAGCTGCTCAGTGGTTGAGGCTTCAAGTGAGAATTTTTTCTCATCAATTTTTGATAAATAATTTACCGCCCTGACAATTTCACCTTTCTCCAGTAACACCTGGACTACTTTATTTAGCAGTCGAGAGTTAGGAGCACAGCCAGTCTTCTCCATTGATGTGAAGATATCATCAGCTTCTGCCAGCAGCCCTTCTTTTATTAAATTTGTCACCATTATGTTATAAGTCACAATAGAAGGCTTCGGCCCATTGGCTGAGAGAGTTGAGAACAAGTACTGGGCTTCTTCAATTCTCCTAGCTTTAAACAATGCAGAAATCATAACAGTGACAGTTACGATATTAAGCTTCAGGTTCATTGCACGTAGTTTTTGAATTAGTGTGATTGCTTCATCAATGCAATTATTTTTGCAAAGTCCTTTAAGAACTGTACTGTATGTATCGATTCCCACTGGTACTCCATTTTCAATCATTTCATGAAACTTTACCTTTGCAGCTACGACTCTCCTAGACTGAAATAATCCATCCAATATGATGTTGTATATAAAAGTTGTGGGCTTAATTCCCTTCCGTGACATTTTCATGAAGAAACTCAATCCATCGTCAATCTTTCCAATTTTACAGTAGCCATTAATAAGTGTACCATAAGTAACATCATTAGGTTCAATGCCAGCTGATCCCATAGTATCAAATACTCTCACTGCTTCCTCCATCTTGCCTACTAAACAATATCCATCCATCAAAGAACTATATGTAATAACATCAGGCTGCTGACCGATACTTTTGAAGAAGTCAAACATATCCTGTGCCTCAGTTATTCTTCCTTCTTTGCATAGTTTGCTTATTACTGAGGTGATGAACATGTTGTCAAAACATAAACATTTATTAATCGCATCAGAAATCAATTCCTTGGCTTTCACCAGATCACCATGATAACAAAAACCCTGAACTAGGCACCTGTAAATAGCTATGTTAGATGAAACCCCCAGATCAACCATCTGTCTGAATTTTTCCATTGCGTCATCCAGTCTACCAAGTTTGCAAAGTGCATCAATAATTGTTCCATAGGTCACTTCATCAGGCATTAATCCTACGTTCCTCATTTCTTCAAACATAAGCATAGCCTCATCCATCATCCCATGGTCGGCATTTGCCTTGATCAGTATATTGAAAATATAGTGAGTAGGCACAATGTTGTTTTGTAACATGAAATTGAAGAGATCAGTCATATCAGAAAAGAATCCTTCCCTGGCATACCCATGAAGCATAATAGCATAGGAAGTGAGACTTGGTTTTTGACCATTGATAGCTATGGAGTCAAAAATATCTCTAGCTTCTTTGACTCTTCCATGCTTGCAATGGTAACCCATGAACACATTCCAAGTGGCAGAATTTGGTAGAACACCACGCTTTATCATCTCTTTAAATACCCTATTTGCATCCCTCCACTGTCCCAGGGTGCAATATCCATGGATCAGGCTAGTATATGTTGTGGTATCGGGCAAAACACCTTTACCAACCATTTGTCGAAGAAATTCCTCTGCTTTGACCACAGCTCTAACCTTGCACAATGCATCAATAACGGAGCTGTAAGTTACCACATTAGGTTGAATTCCCACCTGCATCATCTCATGGAAGAGATCACATGCTTTAGCTACTTCACCCTCCTTAAAGAAGCCATGAATAACTGTGCTGTATGCTACCACATTGGGTGAGGAGACACCTCCTTCTTTAGCCATCATCCGGAGTAGCTCCAGTGCTCGCTGACTCCTCTTATCATCACATAATGTCTTCAGAAGTATCGAGTACGAAAAGACATTAGGCACACAGCCCAGTTTGGGCATCTTGTGAAGTAGCAAGTCCATAGCTTCGTCAGAGCGCTTTGTGGTGCAGAGGCCCTTGAGGAAGTTGTTGAAGGTGAGGACATTGATGCCCAGGCCTGTCCTGAGGAGTCGGCCAAAAATAGCAAGCGGCAGGTCCAGGCGGCGTGCTCTGCAGCAGCAGACCAGGATGGTGCCGTATGTGTGGACATTCAGCGGCTGCACACATGGCCTGGCACTTTGGGACAAGCGACTGAATAGCCCGATGGCGAGGGCAGGTGCGTCGCTGCAGGCAGCGGAGGGCGGTGCGCGGGCGAGCTCAGCGAAAAAGCCGTTCAACGCGCGCTCCGGAACGGGGGTGCCTTGACGCAGCAATTCGTCGAACAGATTGTGTGCGTCCGCCGGGCGCAGTGTCCCAGAGCGCACCTGCTCCGTGGCGGCGGCCAGGGCCATGTGGGGAGCGCGCGCTGAAGGCGCCGGAGAGGATGCTGGGTTGCTGAAGATGGAAGAGAGGCGGGCACGGCCACGGCTCATCGCTGACCGTCTCTTAGGGGGCACCAGTGCCGTGTCTTGCCCTGTGGGGAGATTGTTCATCTCTTGTGGGGCTCAGGACCATCGGGCCCTAGTGGCGTCTCTACGGACGCTCGGCGCGTGGAAGTCCGGCTACACGGCGCCGCAGCTGGTTGCCATCTTTGTCGAGTGTCCTCGGCAGAAGGACGAGGAGGCTGCGGCGAGCGGCGTCGCAGGGGCAGCGTTGGAGGAGGATCAGTGTACCTCCGGTGATGGCACAGACGAAGCAGGAGCACCGGTGGTCCTCGACGGCTCGCCGCCGGCGAGCGGCGCGGGAGGATTTGGACGCTGAAGGTGGGGAGCAAAGCAAGAGAGAGGAGGGGACTGGACACCGTTTGATCCTTCATTAATACCGTTTGATCCTTCATTAATCCGACTATCCGAGGGCACGAATTTGATTTTATGTTTTGTAATGGGTCCGGTTACAGCGCGTACATACGCGCATTAGAGGAACGCACGACCCATCCATGGCACCATATGCTCTCAATTTCTATGCCTATTCCGTGGTAGTTTTCTACTACCTCCGTCCCAGAATATAAGCATTTCTAGCTTTGGTCAAAGTCAATCGTTTCAAACTTTGACTATGAATAACATAAAAATTATAATGTTTGATCAAATATATTATATTTTTTATAAAACCAATTATCATAATTTGTAGCTCTTCATATTAGAACTAATTTATTTTTATAGATATTGACAGTCAAAATTGAGAGGAATTGACTTGACCAAATCCAAAAATGCTTATATTGTGGGACGGAGGGAGTAATACAGAGCTTTAACCGTATCCACTTGATCCTAGGATTTAGAGGCACTGGGAATGTTACCGACAATGGAAAGGGCACAACGAAACCAATCACATAGAGTGGCTCCATCTATGGCAGTAGTGCCGCTTGCTCAAGCAAAGGCCATGGCGCACTGCTTGTCCAGGATTAGCCCGACGTACGGTGGTTTCTGTCTGAGGAGAACAAGTTGATTAAGTGAACTTTTCGTCAATCTTCGCTTACCCAATGATTTTCTAGACGGCAAACGGTAGACAATCGGTCAACCATCGTTTAGCGTGTAAATCTGTTTTAAACGAATTAAACGACCATTTAGACATAGACGGTGATCACCGTCTAACATTTAGACGGTGTTTAAGCGAAGTTTAATCCCATTTAGAAAACAAGGTGCTTACCTCAACTCTAGCTAGCGGTACGTGTAGGCAGCTTACTTACGGAAAACCCATGTTTGCCCCTGTAGCATTCGGCGAAGAGCTCTTTGCTGAGTGCTTTCTGAAGAGCTCTTTGCTGAGTGCTTTCTGTCGGGCACTCGGCAAAGCCTTTGCCGTGTGTCACCTTACACTCGGCAAATAGAAACACTCGGCACAGTGTGAATCGAAAAAACACCTAAAAAAAGTCGCAAGTCGCTGCATTTTTCGCTCGCTACGCGGCCAGCGGGATTCATACCCGCGACCTCTTCCTATCTCGAAACCCCCTCTACCACTACACTACAGCATCACATGTGCCCATATTCCGTTTTGATTCCCTACATATTAGACTAAACCAAGTGTCAATTGCTTGTTTAAGGACCTAAACGAATTCAAATTAAAAATTTATCAACTAAAAAGATTCATAACTTTTCGAGATCTACAATTTTTGTTTTGGTCATTTCTCCATCTTAGGTCGTTCAAAAATTTTGAATTTTAAATTTGAACTCTTTCAAACTTCGTTTTTGTTGCCATGATGGTTTCAAATAAAAAAGTTGTCAACTATAACTACAACGTTTCATAACTTATTGTGATCTACAACTCTCGTTTTGGCTATTTCTCCATCCGAGATCGTTTGAAAATTCAAATCTCTATTTTGTTAGCAAAATTAATTCGAATTAAAAAGTATTGAACTACAAAGTTTCATAACTTCTAAGGATATACAACTTTTATTTTGGTCATTTATTCATCCGACATAGTGGTGGTAATATTGTTTACAAATCTTATATATCTCTCTTCTAGTTTCGTGAAACTATACGAGAGATGTAGATTTTGTGAACAACTTTACTATCACTTTGTTGAATCAAGAAATGCTCCAAATAAGATTTGTAGATCTTGACAAGTTATACAACTTTGTAGTTCAAAACTTTTTAATTTGAATTTGTAGAGGGCTTCAAAATGTGGTTTGAATTTAGATTTACCGAGTGTTTCTTGTCTAGGCAAAGACCTCCGTTCACCTTTGCTGCCTTTTTATGTCAAGGTGTATAACATTGGCAATTTATCACAACAGAATGATTATTCCATACGTATGAGAACTCGTGTGGTGCTCCAATAGATATAAATACTTCTCGTTCCAAAAAAAAAAAGATATAAATACTCCTGTTTTGATTTTGGCAGCCATCACAAGAAAATATTGTATTTCAGTCTTCACTACCTTGGCTCAAAGACTTACAGTACTAATAAACAGTAGGGAAAATTGCAAAAACCCACTTGCAACGCAGGGGGGTTTTCATTACCCACCTACAAAAAATTTTGTGTCAGTCGCGCGCCCCCCCCCCCCCCCCCCCCCCCCCCCCCCCCCGGTGCAAGTGTCAATGGGTTTCCATACTCCCCACTGGTACCTTTGACCGGACGATCTAGCTCTTGTATGTTCTCTGATGCGGCTCCGGGCGGTCTATTATATTTCTCTACTCTTTGATGCTGTGGAAATAACATAGATATCGAAACGTATAGGTTTAATTTTCTCTATTTTGTTCATAGTGCCGCGGCTAAGTTTGAACATATGATTAGATGGTAACTACGCTATAGTGGAGCTATATTGGGGCCTCAGAAGTAATCGTAGAGGCTAGAGAAGAGTGACATCGTCCGGTCAAAGAATCGGAGGGAACTATGAAAACAAATGAACGGGGAAGACTGACACAATTTTTTTTGTAGGTGGATAAATGAAAACCTCCAGACATGTAGGTGGGTTTTTGCAATTTTCCCAGTTATTACTTTTGATTTAAACTGTTGATCATGCTGCATTTCAGTTTACAAAGATGATGTTGCATTTTCAGTCACGGACGAAGATCAACAAGTTTGATACACCTAGATAGTGTTCGACGCGCGCTATGCAGGGGAGTACAATACGTTGAATGATCTATTCCTCCGAATATTAAGTTCTGTCTCAGTTGCAACACCATTAGGAGCAATGACTTCACAGAAAAGTTTCACTTACACTAAGTGATATATCATTTTGATTATCCTCCAACAATTGCAAAGGCACCGTATTATGCAGATGTTAGTTTACTCCTGACTAGCCTTTCAACCCGTGCATTGCACGGGCTAGAAATTAGGGAGAGACATAAATAGATATATTTTTTAAAAAAAATACTTTTGAGTTAATTGAATTTCTTTATTATTAAATTTGACTTTAAACTATGAATTTTAAATCACATCTCAGTTATGTTATTCATAATGAGTCTGTGTTGGACTATATTTCACACTGAATGTAATCTCAATGCCATATGACTTTGAAAATGCTTTTAGTTCATTAACAACATCCGTTAGATCCAGAACATTTTTTATACCCAATATAATAGTTATTTTCTTGGTTTTATTTTTCTCCACATGAAGTTGCATTAATGTCCTAATGTAAATTTTTAAAGGCGTCACACTCTGTATGTTAGGCCATTTTTCTTGACCTCTCATTAAGCCTGACGTGATTGGAAACATTAAGTTTATCTACTCATACCCTTCATTTATTATCATGACGCTGGCTACTGAGGAGAATCTATATTGTAGAATGTATGTTACTAGCAAAAATGCCCGTGCGTTGCCACGGGCCGGCCGAAACAAATCTCAGCTTTAAAACAAATTGAATTCGAACAGTTCAAGTAAATGTGAAAGCGAATCGTGAACAAACTTTCGATCCTTGAGTATTCATTCACTGAATCTGCATCATAAGGTAAAATTTTGGTAATTTATTCAGATTACATGTGTATATCTTTACTTCTCTTAAAAACTCGAGTTGGTGAGCCATTGGCGTGGTCGTCATCGTGGACGTACGCCGACATGTTGGTCCCTCCCGTCACCGCACACATGTTCCTCTTCCTCCCAATTCCAAAGCGTTCCTTCCACATCTGGAGAAAATATTGTCCCTCCTCGATTCATGGCGGCCTCCTAAATCGGACCCAGGAGAGGTGACAGTCATTGAGTGATACCATGCCTCTACCTGGCTGCTCCCTCACGCCAATCAGAATGTCTTAAAACTTGAGCAATTGTAGCCAGTGGTAAGAAATCAAAAAAGCCAATGAACTGAACTCTAAAAAACACATAACTTTCCAAAGATTGAGAATACCACACAGAAGCTGCAGAAAATTGATCTATCAAGTTATTACTGCTGAAATAAGTCAAGATTTTATCCATCATCTTTTAGTGTATATAACCAGAACCGTAGCCTAAACTAATTATTTTGACATATATTTTGAAACCTGAACCTGGCAATATTCATATAGATCCTTGGGATTGGTCAAGCAGATTGGACACATCTACATGGACATAAAGCATTTGCCGCAAGAGTGAACCAAAAAATTGAAAATCTTACAAGCTTTTTTTTTTCTTCTTACATGACCCTCGCTTGGTGCAGAAGGCTGTCCGCTGACGTTGTTTGGCTCCTCTACTCAACGACGGCTCCCTCTATACAGCCGGAAGAGGCTGTGGCACTGGCACGACTCTCTCAGCCTTCTGTGAGCCCACCATGAGAGCTGTGAGCGCGAACGCCGACTCCCGCTTCAGCGTTGTGTTCCCTCACATGATCGAGGTGAAGTTCACAAACTGCAATGAATAGAATTTGCATGTCTATGTTCAGAGTGAATTGTATGGAGCCTTTGATGGTGAATTCCTGAATGATACTCACCTCATATTTGTCGAAGTCGTGGGCGGGGAGCTTGTCGTCAAACTTCTACATGTCCTCCCTTGGACCATCTCCAACCCCAACATGTACAATGGACAGGATATGAGCTCATAAGCCAAATCAACAGAACTTTTTCACAAACAAGCTATCAAGTGATCACTTTCCAAAGACCGAGAATACCACACAAAACCTGCATTAAATTGACTATCAAGTGATCAATTGATTAAATGTCATGAACTAATAAGCATCTTCATAACACAGTTTCCAGGCACCTCAAGATAAATTCTAAAGCAGGCATACAAGGGATTTTTCCTTAATATACCTAGCTGGTTGAACATGGTAAGCTGGTTATCAGTCTCTACTTGTTGCTACCTACAAGCACCAAGGCATGAAAATATAGTATCTAGATGGGCAGCAAGGAGCTCCAATAAATGACAATGAAATTAAGTCACATTTCAACAATTTCATGCATTACGTTTTAGTGCATATAACCGTAACTGTAGCATAAACTTGAAATATGAGGTTTTGAAACCTGTACCTCGCAGTATTCTCTGGTAGGAGCTAAGGAGCATGAGGGAATTAGTATTGGCATAACAGCGCTGGATTGTACAATTATCTCTGCAAATAATATAAGGTTAATTAGATTTGTGCCATTACAACTTTACTCAATTGGAAAATTGCAATTGCAATTCTCGAAACCTGGTGGGTGCCATTATAAATCTTCTGTTGTTTGACATATGCCATTATATTGGAGCTCTTTCAGGCCGACACGCAGGCCATGTATTTCCATATGGACCAAATTAGCCATGTCTCCACTACCTTGTTCTCGTCGAGTGGACCAGTAGGAGCTTGTTTCCCTATCCTCATCTTGCTCCCGTTCTGATCTTGCTGCTAACCGACAAACGCCATTGCTGGCTGGCGTCCCCATCGTCTTGCTCCCTGTCACTTCTCCCTGCTGCATCCTGCTTACCATGTCCTGGAATATTAGTAATATGATCCAACCATTTATGATGAGCAGGAATTTATATCATTCAGTAGTACGGAATGATGGGAAATACAAAAATATTAAACAAGTACATTTAGTACTAACTGCAGCAGAGGGGAAAACAATATGATCAGAAGCAGGAATAATTGTGATTATTTCATCTTCTAGTAAAAGCTACAATATTAGTAGCAGAAGTCACAAAGTTGCATACCTCATTGGTTCAGGTACACTGGAGTTCTGATGATACAAGTAACAAACTTTCCTACTGCCGTGGATCAAGAGTGAACAGAACAAATAAGCTCTTCCAATAAGCCTATAGCAACATGTAGACAAAAGCAACAGGCAAAATCAGGCAAAATCCAACATGGAGTTGCAATTTGGAACCTACTCGGCACAACCAATTAACCAACAAAACACCACACATGACAAATAAGCTCATCCGACGAACTGCACCATGACAGGTTAGCAAGAAAATAACAGGGTAGCAACTTTTGTCTGCATTTTCGCAGATGATACCTTTTATATGTCCATGTGTGTGTTCTACCGCTATACTACTCCAACATGCTTAAACCCTCTAAGAAGAACATAAGAAGGACAGAATAACTCACTGTAAATAGGAGATTTGGCCGGAAAACGGATGTCAATACAATCACTATATCGTCTGACATTTTCAAGGCTTGAAAATATCTTATCGCACAGGAACAGTTGCAGTAGCAGTCAAAGCCATCAAAGCAATATTAAGCGTCAAGAACTTCAATTTGGTGGAAGTAAAATTTTCCCGCAGCAGATAGTATCCTGTAATTGAAAAAGAAAGTACATGTGCTCTTTAAATGCTACAGTTTTGAGATAGCATATATTGATTTTTAACTATAAAAACAAATAAATCTCACTACAGTAAATGTAATACACTAAATGCTTTGTAAGCAGTTGTATAAATTCTCCAAAAGACATTTATTTGTTTCAAAAGACATTTATTTGTTTCTACAGTAAATGGTTTCAAAAGACATTTGAAATAAGTTTCAGGACCTCCTCGAAGCCGCGGCACGGACTGTTGTCGTGGTGGAAGCTAAACATGTTGTAGTCATGGAAGGTTGCTGCGAGAAGCAGATAGCCAGCATAAGTAGAAGAAAAACAAGTATGGACAAACAATTAGCTGTTATCGAAGCTCAGTTTATGCAGGTAACAAATCCAATAGTCACTCCCTTCACCACCTTGAAACTTATCATGTCTGAAACTATGAACTCACCGCCACCAAAGCGAAGTAGGGGATGAGATTGTCCTAGTGGAATGGCGCCAGCGTCTTTCCAGTGATGCTGATGGCCTGCTCGTACGGTTTGGTGTGTCGCTGATCGGATCAAGCAAATAAATTCAGATCAAATTGGAGGAATATTTTCCTACCTTCGTCTTGGCATAGAGGACCAAGTCGCACATGTCCAGAAAAAAATGCAAGCTCGTCAACAAGCTAATCACGCAAGGCACACCATAGTACACAAACACAAATAAAATTGAGCCGTAAGAGGGCAGCCTGGCCTCATCCTGCAATTAGTCGCAATATCTCAATGTAACCATCAGTAGAACAAAAGGCCAAAAACAGAACGCAACTCCAGGTTCTAGAATGTGAATATTGGCATGTAAATGTCTCACGAACTGCAGAAGGAGGGAAACGAATCCTCGCACCACTGGAATCCTGGTACCACCGGAATCCTCACCAGTTACCAATAATTTCCTTGCTAGGCTCCAATTGCCAAGGAGTTGTTTAGGATTACAACGAAGGGGAACAGGAAGGGGATATAGGGGCTCACCAGATTGGCACTTTCGGTGATGCTCCGCCTCATCCTACTGCAGTCAAGCGTCACAGCCCCGGTGACGCCACCGTTGGGGATTCGGGTGCGCCGCGAAGCGCAACTCCCATCCGCCGGTGATGCTCCGCCTCACCCTACCGCAGTCAAGCGTCACAGCCCCGGGGACGCCGCCGTTGAGGATTCGGGTGCGCCGCGAAGCGACCAACGCAACTCCCATCCGCCTCCGCTTCATGCCTCGCGGGATGACCCTCCGCGCTGCACCCGCTGGCCGCCATTGATCCCGCACCTCCGCGCCACCCAAAACCTAGCGAGGAGCGACGGCGGCGTCGGCGGCGGGCGGAGCGAAGGAGCTGAGGGCGCTGCGCCTTTTTTTTTTAAATCACAGGTGGGCCCAACCTGTCGGCGCCGTTTTTTGCGGTGGAGGAGGATGCGACGCAGATGGCACGGGAGTGGACTCGTATGATAACAAATAATAAAGAGTAAAATATTCTCTTTTTTTTTTTGCGGAGAGAATGTATGTTATTCGTATAAGCATCCATTAGAAAGCCCTTGAAGTATCTCTTTCCTCCTTTGGTTGGATCGCACACACTGCACACGGCAGCAAGCCTAGCAAATGCATGCTTCTCAATCCATAATATCCTTGAAAACAACTTGATGTACGCGCCAGAATATATGGCATACGACACTCTCGCTCGAATATACTTGACTTGACCCCACCTCTAAGAAAACAAAACTGAATGAAGAGCTGGTTAATAAATTGACAACCAACAGATTGATGCTAACATTGAGCTGCTTTAAATACTTTGATGCTTCAAATTATATATTCATTTTCCCAACTTCCGACCCCTCTGCGCTCAAATAAGTGCTTCGTTGATCCAAGATCTTGCATCTGCATCGTTAAAGTATTGCTCCATCTAGCTCCGATCCTTCAAGATGGCCATGGTCACTATATACACGTGATGTAGTGCAACCGGCGGTTGCAATCGATGGGGCAGTGAGAAACTCCATACTGAAGATGATTACTTATGGGCAAAGCCATTTTTCCCTTGCATGGCTTTTCTCCGATAACACGTAAAGCTATTGCTGGTCAACGTGCCATCTACTATGACCCCAATGCAACATGATGATAGTGCCGACCGTATACAATGGGTTTGACCATCAACCACGGGATTCAACCGGGTCAATAGCTCCAATCAAAGTGAATCCTACGCTTATCTTGGATGACCACTTCGTTGAGCCGACGACCTCCGGCAACTCTCGCAATTTCTGCTCCAAGCATCCATTTGTTTTTTTCCAGTTTGTCTCGCTGCCTAATGCTTCGTGAGGCCCGAGCTCGTCATCTATTGCCCTTGCCCAGATGACGAACATCATGCCTCCGCCATGACGTACATAGGCAGGTTAATTATTTTCTCATGCTTGTGTAAAAATAGATTTGTATTTTTTGGACACGTGAGACTTTCGTCAAGATTGATCTATTAATTTGCCCTTTTTACTTTTATTTTTGCAAAACCAAAATCTATATTGTGTGCTATGTGTGGAAGTATCATTGTAATCTTGGAGGATTCTTTGCATGTTTGTATCATATTCCAGATTAAAGTATTTCTATTTTGTATCTAGGTGCCTCCTCTATTTATATTTAGTTATTTTACATGAATTTTAGTAACTTATTATTTATGAGCTCGTTTTCTAAGGTGTGTTTCCCTAATGATTGATAGAGAAATTATATTTACTTTCATATGTCTAATTTCACTTATTTTCAATGGAGTTTCAAATAGACTCTTGTATTTACTATTTTTAATTCGAATTTTACTATTTTTTCTCATAATGGCATGGTGGGTAATTTAGAAATAAGAATTAGGGGTATGTTAGCTATTTTTGTAGTTCCGAATTTAATTATTTTCGGAATTTAATTATTCTTTGCTCATTATGGCGTGGTGGGTAATTTAGATATAGGAATTGGGGGTATTTTGGGCTTATTACTTCAGTTTGCTCCGTCTCAGAACATGCTCAAATTAATCGTTGGCCAAGATTTTCCCAAATAGCTTGTCCTTTACTTGACTTTTATTGCTCCGAACTGTAGTCTGAGGTAAATATACAAAACGAGTGAACATATATAGATGCAATTTTATTTCCCTAAGACCTGTAAGGTGCACTTGGGAACATGAGAGCGTACACTTCCATGGCCACCATATATGCCCTCACCAGCCACCATATTCTCTTTATTTTCTAGACCTAGGCAGTCTTATACCTTCACACTCGGCTTAGAAAATATCACAGTGGCAACTTTGTTGTAGGATTCAGAGGCACTGGGAATGTTGCTTCCTCGAAGAAACTGTCATTAACCAGTGCATTACACCGCAAGAGTGTAAAACATGTGCTCGCGTGTCCAGACGGAGGGGGGAGGCTGCACGGCGCCCCAACGGAGGAGCTACAGCCAGGGTGGACTGGCGCACAGGAGGCGATGGAGTTCTGATGCTCGAGTCCCACTGGTGGCGGAGCAGATCGATGTGCACACCAGTGGCGTGGTCCTCCTTGAGCAGCTCGCTGGAGATAGAGCACTAGGTGGTGGTGCGACCGGGTGGAGCTGATGATGATCGAAGCAGCGCGCGGCATGTGATGCCCAGGGAGCGCAGCGCGTCCTTTTTGAAGCGTGGACCGGCGACATGTGCCAAGAAGAAGGTCCGCGACAGCACAATCCGCACCAGATCACAGCTCAGAATGAAGACCGATGGCAGAAGAAAATTCAATCGAACAACAAGCTGATCAAACTGAAAATCCGGCGATGCTACTACTCAGAAAGGAGAGCAACCCTCGTGGACCATGGTGGTGGTGGGGATGCGTGCAAGTGCAACGTGCGTGCGTGCAAGTGCAACGTGCGTGATGGGAAACAAAATCACCTAGCAAGAGATAGAATGTTGTGTATACCATGTCATGAATAGCACGTGTTTATTATGAGCACTAGAGATGAATATACACATGTACAATTGTGGGAATATGAGCACAAAAATCTATTAAGATGGGGAAATACAAAAGGCTACATATACATCTAACAAAACAATTTAATAGTCATATACCAAATGATATTTTTTTTTTGTTCATCTGGCCAATTTCTTCACCAGTATCATTGAGTTTTGCTCAATTTGGGTACTCTTTAGCATTTCGTTTCAAGCAAGTAATCACGCATTATTGTAAAATCTTCATGTCATCCAACACTTTACGTTGAGTGTTGTAGCTGTGGCAAATAAGTGCTAAATTTATAAAAATATGTAGATGTTCTAAGGACTACTCAGTTCCAAATTGAACGTCCCTTCCAGGAAGATGTGCTCAATTGTGGACTAGTCAAAGCCTGCATCTCTATAGCAATGACTTAAATGCATTTGTTACTCTTGGGTTATGAAGATTAAAATGCAACACACCCACTGGTCCCTTCATTGCCATATATAAATGAAACCAACCACCGCTTTAGTAGTTTCTTAACCTATTCGATCTCGTATATTTCCACACTGTCAGTCATGATCATATTGCTCTAAGAAACAAGAGTGCTGCATGCTAAATCTATATGAAGTGTTAGAAAACTATGTGGAAGGATTCCCAAGAAGTAAAGTATGAACATATATAAGATCACATAAAAGAGAATGACAAAAAAAGGACAACGTATTTTTTATGAGGTTCAGTAATAGCTCTCTCTCTCTCTCTCTCTCTCTCTCTCTCTCTCTCTCTCTCTCTCTCTCTCCTCTCTCTCTCTCTCTCTCTCTCTCTCTCCCTTTTTTTTCGAAAGAGGTTCAGCCATAGCTGATGCAGGTCTGCTTGTCGACATGTCTGAGCACACCATCGTCTCCACCATCCCATGGTTCATCATATAGAGATCTGATCATTGACCATACATTAGTGCTCTAAGACAAGCGCTGCTCCATGGCTATAATCACGGCAACCTTATCGTCAACGAGAAAATGTTCCTTTTGGGCAGTGGTAACAACTTCCTTTTGTTGTTTCGCAAAGAAAAAACGTTTCCTTTTGTTGTATATTTGACTAACCCCAACGGCACAAGACCGAAACACACATGACGTCATGTACATGTATAACTCCACTGAAAAGCATCCACGTGATTGATTAAAATCCTCGCCACAGCTTGTTCGTTTCTCTCTGAATGGAAACTTGCAAGGCACGCATAAATCAGGTACCCCGGAAGGCATGGCTCTAATATTTGGGGGCTTTTGTCATACCTTGGCTTCTGTCTCTGTGGCTCGCAAGAATTAGTTGCAATAATAATAGCTGTATGGTCCTGGTTATAGCAGCAACTTTAAATTTTTAAGTTGAATTGACCGCAGTAAGTTCGAGATGGTTGGAGCTTTGCAGAGAAATGGAAATGACGTAATTCATAATAACTTAATTTCTGCAAAGGTCATGCTCATAGTCGTGTGTTGCATATATATGGACACCACATGTGGCCTCATACACTCGTGATAAATTTCTAAGGTTGTAAATTTTGAGATATAAAGGTACCGAGGTAAATCTGTGATGAGAGCCACCAAAAGGGAAGGATGAACGGGGATGCATTTTTTTCCTCAGACCTGTACAGGAGATATTGATCTGAGAGTGTGAGAGCGTACACATCCATGGCCACCATACATCAGGCATATATGCCTATTCCGTCGTAGCCATCTCCCTTCACACTGGGCAACTTCCCTCTAGGATTTAGAGGCACTGGGATTGTTGCTTCTTGTGCGGCACCATCAAGAGCCAGTTCTATACAGCACAGAAGCGTAAACCAGGTGCTCGCTTGTCCTGGTTGAGACTACTGCACGGCGCCCTAACGGTGGTCGGGCGCACAGGAGGTTACGGAGTACGGATGGGGAATCCTTGCCAGTACCAGCAAAAGTCTCCGCTGTGCATCACGTTGGAGCAAAGGACGCGCTCCAAGGCATTAAACTTCGAGAACTGATGTTTCTAGTAAATGTATCTAATAGTATCATGAATTTTCTGCATTTGGCTTGACATTAGCTTGTTGTTTAACATGCTGAAACCATACTTTGGCAAAAAATTATTCATAGTCGCTTGTCCCGTACGTTGTTGATTGTTGTTGTTTGGAACTTTGGGCAAGATTAGAAAGTTTTTTTTTTTTTTTTTTTTTTTTTTTTTGCGAATGCAAGATTAGAAAGTTAAGGAACTGGGCAAGGCACGGGATTGCTTGAGCTGTGCGTTCAAATGTGGCTCGTTCCATTAACGATTCTTTTGAGAGTGTCTACGTACCACCTGGGTATTTTAGAAGAACTTGACACCTGAATTTCTCAATCAACAGATCCTGCTTTCATCGATGAGATCTAATCTCACGTGGTAGGGAACAAAAAATCCAGGTATTTTAGAGGGTCGTAACATCCGATTTTTTTTACTTACACCATCTATACAATAATTACAGCTATATAATCACTGGTACCCTAGTTAAAGCAACTGTAACTCCCATAGAAGTTGACGGTATCTAGAGGTGTGAAAAATACCGGAGTGTTGAAGGCCTGAAATATACGTGAATTTTTTTTCTCATCCCTTCATACATGGAACTTGGGAAGAGAAAGTGAGAAAGAAAATTCAGGTGCTAGATGGCCATAAAACATGGGCATGCTATAGCCATGCCCTTTTTTGAAGTGCAACCACGAGAGATTTGAAGTGGCATGAGCAACAAGACATGCAACATCCCCATGGAGATGAATGATGCCTATAGACGTATTCAATTTGCTCAGTGCGAACATCACAATGTAAGGTGATCCCGGTAGTGATGGAACCGACCGTGACCACGAGCTATATGGGGACAGGCAGATCGGCACCGATGGACACCCAGCAAGCATCACATATAGATGGACGACGAGGGGCGCATGACGGCGCTAGGAAAAACATTTCAATGAAATTTCATTGAAATATCTGACATTTCATCTTTTCTAATGAAGTCCGAAATAAGGTCGAAATGAACAGTACTAAGGAAATTCAATCCTAGACCACCTTCACGTGTCAAATTGTCTTGATTATATATGCAATCATGATGTTATATAGATTTGAGACAATTTATTCTTACATCATGTCAAACTGTTTTAAAAAGTTCAAATATTGTTCATCGAAATTTCATGTTTATCGGTGACCTCTGAAATTTTTTATTCTCGAAATATATTTCTTAGACAGCGCCGAGTCGAAACTGGATCTTCCTCTTGCAGCCTCCGGCCATCTCGTTCACGTGCCCGCGCTCGCAAAGCATTTGCTGCAGCTTGACTGCACACGCGCGCTCACGCAAACATGGCCACGCACGCACGCGCCAGCCGCCGCATGGCCACGCACCCGACTTCCGCAGGGTTGCGTAGCCGCAGAGATGCGCTGGAACATATTTGACCCTGCCGCCGCCGTCTTACCGCTGCCTGGGCTGTCCCGGCGAGGTTGGATTGCCGCCCGAGTCGTCTGACAGATCACAGCAGCGTACAGGGATGCTGCAGTGTGAATAAAATTCGAAGTTGATAGGCTAAGTGCGTGATGGCTATTTTGTTCAGCTAGTCAGTTTCTTTAATAATATTATGAGGTTTGCTCCGTCTCAGAACTTGCTCTAACTAATTGTTGGCCACTAGCTTGTCCTTCACTTGACTTTTATTGCTCCAAACGATAGCTTGTCACGCTTATGATTCCAAAACAGAAAATAAATGAAACACGTGAATGGTAATTATCAAGAGTCAACTAACAAAACCCACTCTTTTTCTACGACTGCAAGAGTAAACTTTTCCTATATATATTTACATGAATTGATGAATATATTGATATTCTAATCATTGCTCAATACAAAATTGAGCGCTGCATGGCCGGTGTGCTTAAAAACTTTAGACAAGTCAAGCCTGCAGCTATATAGTAGTCTCTTAAACGCAATTTGTACTTTTGGGTTACCAAGATTGAAAAGCAACATTTATATAGATATTCTAAACTTTGAAGTTCAGGTGGATCGATTGTCGGTAAGGTCAACCTTGTTGAAGCCTTGTTGGAAACGGAAGCGCTCTAGTATTCTTAGCAAGTGGAAATGCTCGATATGGTGTTGGCACACACATGGCCTCTCAAATTTCCAGTTTGTAAATTTTGTGATTGAAATATAACATGTGAAATAAATATACAAAAACGGTGAACGGCGATGCAATTTTTTCTTTCTTGAGACATGTAAGGAGCATTATTTGGGAACGTGAGAGCGTACAATTCCATGGCCACCATATATGCCCTCGCTAGGCACCATATTCTCTTATTTTCTAGACCAATTCCATAGCAGTCATCTGTCTTCACACTCTGCCTCGA
This sequence comes from Eragrostis nindensis, assembly GCA_012490785.1. Lineage (NCBI taxonomy): Eukaryota > Viridiplantae > Streptophyta > Magnoliopsida > Poales > Poaceae > Eragrostis > Eragrostis nindensis. Next base: position 163,184 of record JAAXCT010000355.1, on the reverse strand, counting down.
CAATGTGACAGTGGCAACTTAGTTCTCGGATTTAGAGGCACGGGGAACGTTGCTTCATTAACGGAGCCACCTTGAGGCAGTGTGCAACAATGAAGAGGTGTAAATCAGGTGCTCGTGCATTCAGGCGGAGGGAAGATGCTGCAGGGTAACCTATATGAGGATCTGCAGCCAGGGAGGTTGGGCGCGGAAGAGGCGACGGAGTTCGGATGTTCTACTGCCGCTGGCGGCACCTAGTGGCGCGGGGTGTCTCAGTGGCAGAACAGATCAATTTGCGCACTTATGGCGTGGTCCTCGCGCGAGCAGCTCACTGGATCTATAGCTTCAAGCGGCGGTGGACGAGCCAAGGCGACCTCCGGGTGGCAAGAAAATCTGCGGCATGCGGCTTGTGTGGCCTAGCGATGACGCGGACATGGAGAGTTGTCTGGCCATGTTTCAGTATATTTTTGAAAATCTGGAGAAAAATAATATTATTTGGAAACAAAATTCGCAATCTCGATAACAGGGACCAACTCTAATGCCGAAATACAGTACATGACCTCGTGTACATGTATATGGATCCGCTTAAACGTCGTCCCCGCAACTGGTTTCTCCGATGGAAAATGGCATTGTACCGTGGTAGTAATTTTGAAGATGTTCAGTCAAAACTGTCGCGGCGCCACCCTGCTCGCGGTGGTGTCTTGTCAGACCTTCTCGCTGCTCGCAACGGCGTTCGTCTTCACGGGACACGTTTCGCTGTTTGGGATGGACCGTACCTCCATGAGCCCGCAAAACATCCGCGTTGCAATTTGCAACCGTATATGTATGCTGTCACCACCCACAATATGCTCATTTTCTAAACCTATTCCGTGGTAGTCATATACTCGTACCTCACAAAAAAGAGCTTGGACAGTGACAACTTAGTTGTAGGATTTAGAGGCACCGGGAATGTTGCCTCGTGAGCGGTACTTTCTTGAGCCACTGCGCAACAAAGAAAAAGCGTAAAATAGTTGCTCTTGCATCCAGGCAGTGTGAATGGGCTGCATACACGGTGCCCCAACGAATGAGCTGCAACCAGGCAGGTCAGCGGCATCGGAGGCAGAAGAGTCCTGATGCGCGAATCAAGGTGGCCGTACTGAAACTAGCCATTCTGTTTCTGCAGTGGCTGGTTTATCGGCTTCTCCAACTGTCCAATCTGTCCCAACAGAGTTAGCGATTCCTTCAGAGCTAGCTAGGGAGTCAATAGGGAGGCACAGCGCATCCCGTGGCAGAGCAGATCGATGCGTGGATCGGCGGTATAGTCCTGGAGGGAGCAGCTCGATGGAGATAAGCACCAAGAAGTGGCCGTGCGACCGGTTGGAGCTCATGACGAGTTGACGACCCTGAAGCGGTCTCCCGGCCGCAAGAAAACCGGCAGCACCAGGCACAGCCACGTGAAGCCCAGGCACAATGCGGCGAGAAGGGTTGCAGCTGGGCCATCTGGACCAAAAGCTTTTTTTTGGTTCATCTAATAAATTTCTTAAATAGTAGCATAATTTTTGTTCATTTGGGACGTCATTAACTAGCATGTTCTTTAACATGCATGCTGAAACCAAATTTTGGCAGAAGATTGTGCGATGGAGCTCTTCCTCGAAACTTTAGGAAGGTAAGTTTTAGTGAGCAAAACACGGGAGTGCTTGGGTCGTGCTGTTGAACGTGGCTCAAGTAGTGACGAATGTTTTTATTTAAGCATGTAATCAATTTGTCGATATAAGTGTGACACCGAAAATGGTGCTCGTGTGAAGTGTCACAAGAAAAAAAAAATCTTCTCTAGTTGTGTATTTCTCATCAGGCCAAGAGCTAGACACCGTGTACGTGGTATTGATCAATATTTATTCTGGATGGATCATGGTTTGTATCCGAGGCCAGGAGGATCAGATGGCTGAGGAGATAGGGCTGCTGAATCTGAACTGCAATTTTACAGGAGAAGGATGACGCGTCAGACTGGGAGGGGCACAACGTGTCTGCAAGTACATCTCTAGGGAATATAAATTTAGAGTCATCTCTAGAAATATAGAATTAGGTAGATATGCACTCACCAGCCACCATAGGCTTTCATTTTCTAGTCCTGATCCATTGTACGTAGTCATCTACCTCGCAAAGAGGTTGGACAGTGGTAACTTAGCTAGTTATAGGATTTAGAGGCTCCGGGAATGTTGGTTCAAAGACTGAGGAAAGGGACTGCAGGATGCACCAATTAAGGAGCTGCTAACGACGGAGACCTGGCGCCCAGGAGGCGACGGAGTTCCAATGGGCGAATCTCAGTGACCTCACCTGCAGGCACATCTCATCCCAGTGGTTGAGCAGATTGACGCATGGATTCGCGGCATGGTCCTCGAGCCTCTCGGTGGAGAGAGGACCCCAGCAGCGGTTCGACATGCAAATTGGGCCGACGACGGTGCGACATGCCATTGTGTCTGGTTCTTTTCCTCCGGGTCACAGCTCAGCCCACATACCAACAGCAACAGGCAATAACTGATGTAATGGTTCGTTTCTGTGTCTTCTTCCCCGTTGAGCGCACACGAAAATGAAAAACAAGAGGCCGCCATTGCTAGCTGCTTCCTGGAGCTCGGCTCCATGTCGATGGATGTAGGGGACGGCTATGGTCATATGAGAGATTTCACCATTTCCTGCGAGGACTCGTCTGCTGGCTGTATGGGCTCCTCAGGTTGCCCAATACATATTACTGCTGCCACATTAATTTGGCCACCACTTTGTTTTTCAATCAGCTAGCATGGTGGCCAGCCCATTTACACCACTAGTATTAACAATCTGACCCTTATGTGAAAGGAGTCTTGGTCTAGTGGTTAAGTCATCCGAGTAACACCTCTCAGGTCCTGGGTTCGACTCCCCGTGGGAGCGAATTTTCAAGGATTTAACGGCATTTGTGCTTTCAGTGGTAGGCGACGCTCCCGTCGACAGCGAGGCGCCAGTGGTGACTTCGTATCTCTGGATTTGCCGGCTCAGTCTTCGAAGATGCTCATAGGGGTAGGGTTTGCGTACGTGTGTTCATAGGGGTGAGTGTGCGTGCGTTGTGAGTGTCTGAGTTGTACTGTGTAATCTCAAAAAAAAAAAACAATCTGACCCTTATGTTGCATCTATCTATTATATATATAATTGACGAGAAAAAGGAGCCACCACGTTCGCTCTAAAATGCTAGAAATTCTCACGTTAATCCGAGAAAATAAGAAGAAAAAATTACCCACCACTGCCATTATGAAAAAATTAGTCACAAAACCCCCTATAAATATTTATAAAATAGCTAAATTCGGAATAACAAAATAGCCAAAAATACCCCTCGAACCTATTTTTAAATTACCCACCATGCCATTATGAGTCAAAAAAATAGCTAAATTCGAAATAATAAAAAATAACAAAAATACACTTTCCACCTATTTCTAAACTACCCGTCATTCCATTATAAGTCCAAAAAATAATTAAATTTGGGTTATAAAAGATAGCTAAAAATATACTTAATTCTTATTTCTAATTTTCTCACCATACCATTATGAGTCTAAATAGCTAAATTATGATATGATGAGTAGGCAAGCTGAAAAACAAGCTATGACGATGACAGAGTAAGGATGAGTGAGAGAACCGAAAAACAAGTTAGAAACGAGGACGGGAAGAGTCTTGAACGAGAGCGACGAACAGGGAATCTGAACAACAAGATGACCAACATACCTGTAGGAAGGCGAGGGGAGAAGGTGACACGTGAAGGTAGTTGCTCTTGCCAGAGTGGACGACAAGTAGGCAGGACGGATAATGAGTTGGCAGAAGTGTACTAGAGGAACAAATGAGCTGGACAACAAGCCAAGGCGACAAATAGCTCAGCATCATTACGAGCAGGGATGCGATTGTAGAAGAGAGCATATAAAAGTTTATTATAAAATATCATAAAATACCTACATACAAGTTAATAAATTTTATACTCAATCAACTCTAGCCGCGCAAATGCGCGGGCAGCTATACTAGTTATATATATAATTGATCAACAAAAGAAGCCACCATGTTCACTCTCAAGGCTTAGAAATTCCCACGTTAATCGGAGAAAATAAAAAGAGAAAATTACCCACCACTGCCATTATAAAAATTACCCACCAATGCCATTATAAAAATTACCCTAAATACCCTTGGAACTCCCACGTGTAGATGATGAGAAAAAGTATGCAGATTCTCCCTAACAATATTAGTGGATGGATAAAGATGTGTGCTTGCTGCAGGCTTTGCCAATTTGTTTACTGACTTGACTGCTTAACGTAGGATATCGAAGTGGGTGCTGCAGCTACAATCTGAGACAAAGTAGTCAAGGCAATTAGTTTTACGTATGTAAAACAACTACAAGCCCAAGGCGTTGGTATGAAGTTTGTGAACACACAATTTGGAAGAATTAGAGCTGGGATCGTTCAATCAAATTACGAAGGTTAGATCAGTCAATGAAATAAGAAATTTTAAAGCCATTGATTGTTTTCTGTATGTCTGCTTTGTTCTCCACTGAAACCTTTTGTCATCTTTCTTAAAACATGTATCCATAAATCATGCAGATGCGGATGAGATAAAACTAATGTCAATATATATAGTGGAGATTGAATAAGCCAGAAGGAAGAATATAGAGACATAAAAATGGACATTTTTGGAAGAATTAATACAGAAAGACATAATATAAGCTCAGTTGCAATGGCCATGTAGGTACCCTTTTAACAGAGGATTCAGTTGATGAACTTTAGTATCCCTTAGTTTGTTTTAATTGCTTTAACATGATACAAACATCTTGATGCTGCCCTTTTAATAAATGTACTTATTGTTTGAATACTAAGATAAGATTTAGCGCTTCTCTTGACCAATGCCATAGAAGAATCACAAAGCATGATGCTCATAATACACTTCAAGTTAGACACAGGAATGCTACACCCTGATGCAACATACATTTTACTTAGATGCCTAGGATCTTAAAAGCCCCTCATGGAGAAACATCTTTCTCCTGAAATCAAAAGTCCTTCAAGGGAATAGTTGAGATTTGATTTGTGGTAAATGTCATGAGATCTCATAGTGGAGTTTCACATCGGAGTAATCAAGGAAAATATTTTATTTAGGCTAGAAATTGCTCCAATTTATCTATTAATTAAAAAATACATTTCTTCTAATATAAAATATATTTTGGTAGGAAAGTAGATCCAGGATGAGATAATCATAAGACAATAAGAGAAATTGGATTGACCAAAGGGGAAACACCATGAAAGAAAAGCATAAAGATGATTTTGCACTTTATGAAGTGAGTGATGCATCACATCCATCGTATCGATGCAGCAACAATTATTCAGGACAGTGTTTCTGGTGACTTTTTTTGTTGAATGAAAGATAAAAAAAATTATGATATGATAAAAAAATTTATCCATCATTACCATTAGAAAGAAAGATAGTCGAAACTGCTCTACACTTCTTAAATTACCCACCATTTGCCTTTAGAGAAAATAGTATATAAAGTATCCCATATGTAATTTTATAAATTATCCATTATGTCTTTATGTAAGCAATCAATAAAAAATAATAATAGTAGAAACATTAGTTTTTAGAAAAGAGAATATATTTCAATATTCCAATAGTAGAAACATTATGATTATAATATGAGAATACTAATCGGATTCTAGCCGCGCAAATGCGCGGGCCGCCCTACTAGTTCGAGTTGAACTGATCAGCATCGAGCAGAGAACGAATTCGGGCAGAAGGCTGAAAATTATGGGCTCACGACCGCGATTAAACATTACAAATTGTAGAGATATATTAGATTAGATAATCCCTCAGCCATCACTTCCTGCATGCTGTGGATAGCACTTCGATCTATAAGAGGAAGAGAGTGTACCAGGGGCAGGGCTAGGTGGATTCATAGTTAATCCCTCCGTTTTTAAATTCTTGATGCCGTCGACTTGTTACGTTTTACCGTTCGTCTTATTCAAAACATTAGCTCAAATATACAAAATTATAAGTTATGCTTCAATTTTGTTTAGTAATAAAACAATTCATAAAAGAGAAGGTAAGAGTGATTTATACTTGTTGGGACCTGACAGCATGTGCGTTGGGCCACCATATATATATATGCACGCATCAGCCACCATATATGTTCTCGTATTCTATACCTATATTCCGTGGCGGTTATCTACCTTCACACTAAAAGCTTGGACAGCATGGCAACTTAGTTCTAGGATTTAGAGGCACCGGGACTGTTGCTTCTTAGATGGAATGGTCAGCTCGAGCAACTAAGTATGAAGCAGGTGCTCATGCATCCAGGGGGGTGGAAGGGGCAGCACGGTGCCTCAAATGGGGTGGGAGACCGGGCGCAGAGGAGGCGGAGGACTACCGATGTAGGATTCCATGCAGCATCCCCTAGCGGTGAGGCGCGTCACGTCCTGGTGGTGGAACTGATCGGTTTCATGATTGGCGGCGGCGTTCTCCTCAAGTGAGCATCTTGATGAAGAGAAGCACCTGTCGGTGGAGCTCCTGAGCTAGGCATTCTCCCAGGGCTGGGGGCACAAAAAACCTGCAGCACGCGGCATTTGACACCAGGGGATATTGCGTCGGTGTAGAGCAGAGTCTTGCGATGAGGAGCAGGCATGTCAACTCCTAGTATCATGGACCGGCAACATGTCCAAAACACACGTCGACCAAGCTAGAGGTGGTCACGCGTGAGTTCGATGCATGATGGGAAATAAAATCATCTACTAAAAGAGAGAATGAACCATAACTCTAGTTTTTTGCTATGTATACCAAGTTATGAATTGCACGTATATAATAGGAACTTCAAACCTGAATATAATATATACTTACAGTCATGAGAAAATAAGCTTGAAACCCTATTATGCGATGCCAAAATACAATAGGACACATATAAATACTAGAAAACAAATAATTAACGTTCGAACACCATTTTTTTTTTCATCTAGTCAATTCCTATAATAGTGTGTCACAATCCATTTGGGTAGGGTAGTCATTACGTTTTTTAACATGCTCAAACTAACCTTTCGCAAAAGACTATGCAAAGGAGCTTGTCCTGTTGTTTGACAGTTATTGCCTGAAACTTTGGCCATGATTACGAAGGTAAGTTACTGGGCAAGCAACGGGAGTGCTCGAGTCGTGTGTTCAATGCAAATGTGGCTAACGTAGAGAATGAGTATGGCAATGTAAGCAAGTAATTAGTCAACGAACTGAAGTGTGACACAGAACGGTGCTGGTATCACAAGAAAAATCTTGTTTATGCGTGTATTAATTTGTCGTCCAAGAGATAGAAATTGTGTACGTGGTGCTAACTTGTGTGTTCCCAACCAAGAGATATCAGAAAGGGAATTGATCATTTTTTTTTCATTCGGATCATCTGCGACATGAACTTAGAGCATATGCCCAATGGTTAGAGATAACAACAAGCTCTTGCAGGGGTTTATTTTGTGTGAGGCCTGCATGCCATTGTCTTATTTATGCTAACAGCTAGATCTTAAACAAGAGCTAGGAACACTCTCTCTCCTCCTCTTTCTCAATAAAATATAATACAAGTTGTCTCCTAGCTTTCCTTTGAACATTTCACTTCATGTTTCAGCCTATTTATAGTGCATGCTTAGCTACATTCCTTTATTTCCATAGACCTATTCCGTGGCAGTCTTCTACCTTCACACTCGGCTTAGAAAATATCAGTGGCAACTTAGTTGTAGGATTCAGAGGCACTGGGAATGTTGCTTCATCAAAGAATCCATCATGAGCCAGTGGATTACACCGCGGGAGTCTAAAACATGTGCCCGCGTGTCCAGACGGAGGGGAGAGGCTGAACGGCGCTCCAACAGAGGAGTTACAGCCACGGTGGAGGGTCGCACAGGAGGCGACGGGTTACTGTTGGCCGAGTGCCACTGGTGGCACCTGGCGGCAGAGAAGATCGATGTGCACACGAGTGGCGTAGTCCTCCTGGAGCAAGTAGCTCGTGGAGATAGAGCACCAGGCAGCGTTGCGACCTGGTGGAGCTGAGGATGAGCCAAGGCGAGTGGCAATAAAACCGGCATGCAGCACGTGAAGCCAAGGTTCGATGAGGTCATGGAGAGTGGTGTCTGGCCATGATGAGCATGGCGAATCCCTCTTGAAGCGTGGTTCAGGTGACACGTCCCAAGAAGTAGGGCTGCAACAGCACAATCCGCACCAGATCACGGCTCATGACGAAGAGTGATGGCAGGAGAAAATCCAATCAAAGAACTTGTCGATCAAACTGATAACCCGGTGATGTTATTACTCGCTAAGGAGAGCAACATACTTCAACCATGGTGGTGGTGGGGGACATGTGTTTATTATGTGAGACCTAGATCTGAATATACACAGATACATTTGTCGGCAAATTAGAACAAAACTCTGTTAAGGTACAAAAGTTTACATATACATCTAGCAAACAATTAAATTTCATATACCAAAAGATGTTTTTTCCCTCTAGCAAATTTCTTCAATAGTATCAATGAATTTTGCTCCATTTAGGTACTCCTTGGCATTTCATTTCAAGAAAATAATCACATATTGTTCTATAACCTTCATGTTATCCACCACTTAACGATGATTGTTGTGGCTGTAGCAAATAAGTGCTAAACTTTACAATAATATATTGATACTCTAAGCACTACTCAGTTCAAAATTAAGCGCCCCTTCACAGAAGATATCCTCAATTTTGGACTAGTCAAAGCCTGCAGCTCTATAGCAGTGACTAAAATGCATTCTTTACTCTTGGGTTATGAAGATTGAAATGCATCATGTACCCCCGGCCCGACCCTTCATTGCCAAACAAATTAAACCAACCACCATTTTTGTCCTTTCTAGACCATCCTCATATATTTCCACACCAACAATCACGATCACACCATCTTAGAAAATTAGACGCGGAAGGATTTCCAAGAACTCAAAGCCTGAACACAAGATCGCAGAAAAGTGAATCATAACATGACAACTTTTTTTTTTTAAGCAAGGCTCAGCGATATCTCGTGCAGACTTGCTTGCCGTCCCATGGTACATCATGTAGTGAGATCTGATCATTAGCCATGTTAGTGCTTTAGACAAGCTTCCTCTGCTCCATGCTTATCAGCGCGGCAACCTTGTCATCAACTACATGGCCACTAAAATGCTATCATCCGCATGAGATTCTCATTTGTTTCTACTCAACGCAGAATTTGCAATGCAATGGTGTTTTGATTACGGGGATGTTATTGGTCTATCATTTTCTTCTCTAGTCTAATGGTCTGTCATGCTGCCACTATATATGGTAGTTAGAGGATTCTATTTCATACTGTCATGTATTGGAAAGTATCTTGCTCCACAAGTCTCTGTACTCTATTTTTATCTTCGGAAAGGCTCATCTAGATATGCAAGGTAAGATGATTATAAAGAGACACTGTATAGTGACTGCATACTGCGTGATTGTGAGAGTATCACACAAACAAAAAGAACAGGAGAAAAATGTTACTTAAAGCACAAGCCTTTTCCATGACAAAGAAGTATGCAGCAATGCATAGTTGAAATGTGGTCATGAATCTACTAACTTAATATTTGTCCAAGAAAATAAGCCACCCTTTCCAGGCATAGAAACTACCACATTAATTAGACAAAAAAGCCTGCACATGCATGTTTAAAAAAATACCCACCATTGCTATTATAAAAAATATCCTGCAATATCAATATATAATTTGATATATTATTCACCATTGTCGTTACGAACCCTATTTTTTTGTGAATGTTGTCGAAGATCATCAGCTGAAAATAAAAATAATGATGATAAACAACAACGATTAAATTAGTGATGCATTCAATATAATGGAAGAAGTCTATTTTACTACCCTCAAGTATCCATGTAGTTCACTTAACCCCCTAAACTAATTTTTGGTCTATATTACTCCCCAAACTATTTAGGTTGGTTCAATTCACCCCCCCATGAAAATTTTCATTTTTGTATCTCTAGGCACACATCATGTTTGTGCATAAACTTTTGTGAGATTATAGGCTAAAACATACCTTATGTTAGAAAAATGTTTAAAGAATTTTTGAAACTTTTTTGTATGTGGAAAGTGTGTAATACAAATTCGACAAGTGAGATAGAATATTGCAAGAAAATATTTATCAAAAAAATCTGGAACATTTTTTTCCAACATAGAGTATGATGTCATATACCATTCTAAAAAATTTGAGTTTCAAATATAACCCATACAAAGAGAAACAAAAAAAGAAAAATTTCACTAGGGGGTGAACTGAACCAATCTAGATAGTTCGGGGGAGTAAATTAGACTAAAAAATAGTTTAAAGGGTTAAGTGAACAACATAGATATATACTTAAGGGTAGTAAAATAGACTTCTTCCTACAATATATGGGTCGGATTTTCAATACTAGTGGCGTAAATGGGCCGCGCATGGCTAATGATTTATCCTCTGCTGGCTGAGAACCATTGCTTTGTCATTTACAGTCACCATATAGCCATCTCATATAATGAACTGGCTATTAAGTTTGCTAAGAGAGTGACTATATTAAATATTCGATTACTTAATGCCTGCATGTACATCAAATCTGTTGTGCTCTTCATCTTTGTGACCTTCATCACACAACATGACATGAAAACAAAACACGGAACATGAATGCTTCAAGAAACGCATCAGAGTAACATTGTTTTTTCTTTATAATTAACGATCTGAGCGATGTTGCGAAATAATTTTTGCATCAGAACTCAGAAGAGAAATCTACTCCTGAAACGCAAAACAGAAAAGCGCTACCTGAAATCAGCAAACAAAATTACGGCAACCAACAAGGTTCGTTCGCGGTGAACATAACATCGAGGTTGGAGACGTACAGCTTTGTCCCCATCTGCAGAGGTTGGAGATGCACATCGTGTGCGGCATGCAGAGAGCGGTGCTCGCACATGGTGGCTGCCATTCCCGGCCCCGTCGCTCGCCAAGAACACTACAGGATAGCTGGCCGCACCGCCATGTGCAGCAGCCATGCCCAGGACCTGGTGGCGTCTGCGGCCACGGCTGTGCCTGCAGCCAAGCCGGCGCCGCATGCGTGGGCACGGGTAACTTTGGTCCTTTCCGGTAATTAATGCATAGTAACACAGACTGAAAATGTAGGCTAGCTGTGACAAAATTAAAGCACAAGCGGTGATGGAATTCCATAACATTAACAAACTTGAGGAGACCATATAACCTGTACATGAATCCTCGGTAGACCTCATTTTCAACCATCTCTTCCACTCCCCTCCATCGTGTCTCTCCATACAAACATGGCTACATCGTTCATGCATGCTAGGATTAGGAGGTATCCGGGCTTGGGCCTTCAAACACGGTACCTAACAACCAAGATCCACTACCCCTCAGATGAAAAATAGCGCAGCTCTGAGCACAGCGCCCACTTGTCCTAAAGTGGGTTGAACACATGTATCCTAGAGGCAGACCGCCGACGGTGTGCCGGCGCATGACCCCCAACCTACGTACGCTCCATAGCAAAGCCAAAGGTCTCATGAAAGTGGCTTAAGTTGTAGTGGAGCTTGCCTATCCACCAATTAATGGTGAGTACTGTGGCTGTGGCAATAAGTGTTAGAATTTACTCAGCCCAAAAATGAGCGTCCCTACATGGCAAATCTGCATATGTGCTCAATTTCAGACAAGTGTCCTGCAGCTATCAAATATAGTAGTGACTTCAATGCATTTGTTTTTGCTTTTGGGTTGTGAATATTGAAATGCGACATATATCATGGATATTCTAAACACTGAAATTTAGGTGCATTGAATGGCGGCAAGTTGAAGCTTGTTGTAGCCTTGTAGCAAAAATGAGAATGCTCAAATTCTTAGCAAGTGAAACTTTTCTGCAAAGCTTGTTGCCTCATACATTTTTTGTAATATTACCCTTGCAATAAATTCCCAAGGTTATAAACTTTGAGATACAATGTAACCAGTGAGGTAAATCTGTAACTAGAGTCACAAAACCAAAAGGGCGAACAGAACCAAAAGGGCGAACGGAGGCGTAATTTTTCACTGTGAGACCTGTAAGGAGCATTTAGGAACACTTTTGTGGCCACCATATATGCCCTCACCTACAGCCACCATATGCTCTCATTTCTTGACCTGTTCCGTGGCAGTAATCTACCTTCACATTGAGATCAGCTTAGACAGTGGCCACTTACTTCTAGGATTTAGAGGCATCGGGAATGTTGCTTCATGAAAGCAGCCATCATGAGCCAGCGCACTGCAACGATTTGGTGCAAAACAGGTGCTCGTGGGTCCAGCCGGACGGATGGGGATTCATGCACAGTGCCCCTACGGAGGAGCTGCAGCCAATGAGGTTAGTTGCAAGGGCAGCCGAAAGTGATAGAGTCCTGACGGGTGAATCCCAGTGACGGTACCTCGCGGCTCGGAACGTCCCAGTGGCTGAGCAGATGGATGCATGGATCGGCGGCAAAAAAAACCAGCAGCATGCCGCACGTAAGGACAATGCGGCAAGAAAGGATGCATGAGAGCGATCTGCACCAGCAGATCATGGCTCTATTTGACCAGTGGTGGCAAAAGAAAATTGAATAGAAGAACAGGTCGATGGAACCGAAAAGCCGGCAACACTACTCAGAATGTCGCGAGTTTAACGCGGTGGTGGGGATGAGCGAGTTTAAATGCAACGCCTGATTGGAAAAATATTGTGTAGACAAAGGGGGAATGAATCCTAGATTTTAGATCTGTATTCATTCTATGTTGTAAATAGCACTTGTATTCATTATGACAGTGTTGGTGCTGTTTCGGAGCATGTTTTGTACGACAAATAGGATGATTATGCGTCATAATTAGCCATTTATACTAACGGTTAACCCCACTTCTAAATTCATGTTGTTTCTACGTATATGTGCAAATAATGTAGGAAAATAGGTGGAATCGGAGGAACTAAGGATGAGGAGCAGTAAAGGACTTAAAGAAGTAGAAGTTGAAGGCCATGCCAGTCGGCACCGTTGAAGAGAGGCCCAAGATGAAGCCCACTAGGAGAACAGAAGCCCATATACATGACGGAGTCGGAGTCGGTACAACCGAAGCCCAGGAAAAGAAGAAATATAAGAGGAAAGAAACCCTAAGAGACGCATGTGCGCGTGACCAGAAGAGAATTCTTGATGTAGGTCAAAGGTTGTGGCGGCGACGGCGAACAAGATCTCGCATCGCCACATGAAGGAAAGACAGTGCCGACCGGCACCTGTACGTGTTTCATTCTAAACTCCTCATTCTACTCCCCATAACCATGGTTCACAGTAGGATGCGTGAGTAGTTCTCATATTCTCCCCTCTGGCGGAGTGAACATAGCTATGCAACTCTCAACACTTCGATACTTGCTTGTTATGTTTAGTCTAAGTGATGTGCTTATATCATATAAAGATTGTCTGCAACTTCTTATATGAATAGGATAGTACCTTGCAATGTCTATACTTATGGATGATCACTTTGTGCACGAAACTATTGGGACCTAATAGCATCCACCGTGATAGGGTCATTGCAAACAAAACAATCATGTCTTGTAGAATACTAAACTATCAAGTAAATGAACTTAGTGCAAGATTGCTAGTTAGCAACCAATGCTAGAGGAGGTGAATACCTTCATACTTTGATCACAACCTATAGCCATACTCATTCTTTACACGTTAGTTCATCATCATTCACAACCATCAGTAAATATACTTAGTAGTTTAAATAATAGTTTAAGTTTCACTTGTATCTTGTGGATTCGATTAAACCTTGGAATACTGTGAGGGAAAAGCTACATCTGACATTATGCGCTTGCGGTGCTAAAGTAGACCAACAAGCTTTTCTGGTGCCATTGCTACAGTTTACATATATAATGCAGAAATACATAAGCCCAACGAAAAAATTAAAGTTCATAAACCAAACGATGCTTTTTGTTCATCTATTCAATCTCTTAAACAATACCACAAATTTTGCCCCATTTGGGTAGTCAATAGCATTTTGGTTAAGTCCATGTGTGGATATAAGGGAATAATTATTCCAATACTGATTTTAGTTCACGAAAGATTCAAAAAAAGGGGACTAATTTTTAGCCAATTAAGGGATCGACTAATAGCAATCTTACTAGTTTGGAGAACCCAGATAATGCCGACTAATTCCTCCACCAAAACAATTTGTTAATAATCAGAGACTATTTGTTAAATAACTGACTTATTGTTGTCTGACTAATTGTTAATAATCAGAGACTATTTGTTAGTCTTATGAATCCATAAAGGACCTAACATGTTCAAACTAAACTTTAGCAAAAGAATATAGAATGGAGCTGTTGCTCGAAACTTTAGGAAGGCTGGTTTTAGTCGGCAACCCGTGGGAGTGCTTGGGTCGTGTGGTTGAACGTGGGTCAAGTATATTGGCGAGTGTGGTTATTTAAGCATGTACTCCGTTTCAAATATATGCATTACTGGCTATGAGCCAGATTCATAGCATCCTCTATGTATCTTGACAAGCACCTATTTTGAAACATAGCCAAAACTGCATATATTTCGAAATGAAGGGAGTAATAAATTTGTTGCAAGTGGGAGAGAGAAAACGGTGTTGGGGTGATATGTCACAAGAAAAAAAGTTCTTCTTTGTGCTTGTATTTCTCATCCTAGAGCTAGCTTTTCGTGGTGTTTATGTGTTCCCATCAGGGAGATATCAGAGAGGGAATTGGTCATTTCTTCATTCGGGTCATCTTCGATATGAAATTAGCCCGCTTTGAACAGTTAACTTAAATTGCTTCAGCTTATTCAGAGCATTCTTTGTTCCGTTTCTTTATTTCCATACGCCGCCCCACATTAAATTTGGAAGATTTTAGGATGGACAAAATTGTACCGTTCATTTAACAATTCACTTTTCTAATTATCTTGCCTCCATAAAATTACTGCTAATTGCCCTCAGGGCTAACTAGGTCATTATGCATATGCTTCGTTCAAGGAATAATTTTTCACATGCTATTGCAAATGTTACCGATGAATGGCTCGGGTGAGTTACGCCTATCATTGGAACAACAATTATACATACAAGATTACAATTTTCTTCAATGGCAAACACAAAAATGTCAATATGTTCATCGATCGGATCATGCCCCTATGCCTACACCTGCGACATCCCATTCTTGTTCTGCGTAGTTCATCACACTACAAGAGTTCTATAAATCCCCTATAGTTTTAGTAGAAGTGACCGACAGTACTAGTGTTTTAGTGTAATTTTTTCAAATGGCCAACAGTTTTGTAGTACAAATTTCCATATTTTTCAACAGTTTTAGTAAATTCCCTACTCATTTCCCTACAGTTTGCACCACTACTATAACTATACTTAAAAATTGTCGGCCACTTATGCGGAAAAAAAAAACTGTTGGGAATTGTTAAGAATCTTGTAGTATCTGTCAATGGAGTTCGACTGAATCCCTGCTGCAAAGTGCCACTCCATCTAGAACCCGCCACGGGTTTAGGAGGTGGTGGCTTTTGTTATCTTGATCCAGATGTCACAGAACTGCCAACGACAAATCGCGGCGCCATGAAACTCTGGCGCCTATACATCATCAGGGACTTTTTTCCGCAAATCTCATGCTCGTAATGGTGTTTCATAGGGGGTCCGCTTGTGGCCTCAATTGTTTCGTCAGGGGTATTGAGAAATAAAATTTCTTACTACATGAAGGAAAAGACAAAAAATGAAAAAAAAAAAAGGAATTACAACTTGTCGTGTATCCACTGTTTCAGATGATCCACGTGTTTTTGCTTAGCTCTATGGACAACCATATTGAATTCTCTGATAAATTTATCTCTGCATCCTTGGACTGTTGGGTCAATATTTTAAAAATCCTCTAATTTCTTGTGGTCCAAATACTCCAGCACATAATTATGATGATATCCATGTAGAATGCGATATTAGGCCTTCTCTTGAGCACTTTAATCAATGGAAAAATTTGCAGATGGTGTGCGCATCGTGCCAATCGACGCCCAACAAAGCCTTGGCAAAATTACACCTGACGAATAGGTGCCGGAGGCTTTCCTTTCTTTGCAGAATACACATCTCGCAAACATATAATTCCAGCTACATGTTTCTCCGTTGTAGCATACCCCTAGTATTTACTCTGTCATCTAGAAGTAGCCAGGAAAATAATTGATGTTTGGGTTGGCATGACGACTTCCAAAGCCAATTAAATGCAGGATCAACCTAAAATGCCCTTTCATCACTTTGTATGCCTTGGATGTGGAATAAGTAGCAATATTTCTGCAAATATATGAGTTGCTGCTCGACCGGCTTGCCGTGAGAGAGGCAAGTGGAACAGGCCTGCTAGTCACTTTCTCAGCAAAGGAACATAATTCTAGGTATTTTTGTGCTGGCACCATTCCATTCCACATATCCTGCCAAAACCGTATTGTGTTTCCATCCCCAGCCTTGACTTAGGCAATTCCTTTGAATTGGTCATTTAGTTTCAAGATATCCCTCCACCAAAAGGAACCAACTTTCATTTTCTCCTGGCATGGTTCCATTACTACAAATTTTCCAAGGTTACAAACCTGGAGATAAAAGGTAGCAATTAGCAAACCGAGAAGGGTGAACGAAGATGCACTTTCATGAGAACTGTAAGGAGATATGCATCCATGCCCACCTTATAAGCCCTCGAAAGCCTCCATACGTCCTCCTTTTCAATATCTGGTCCGTGGCTGTCATCTCTCTTCACACACAGAGCTTGGAAAGTGGCAACTTAGTTTCTAGGATTTAGAGGCCCTGGGAATGTTGCTTCACGAATGGAACCATCAAGAACCAGTGCTGCAAAGAGATATAGTGTAAACCAAGTGCTTGTGCGTCAAGGCGGAGGGAAGGTGCCGCACGGTACCCCAACAGAGGTCCGGTGCGCAGCAGGTGAAAGAGTCCCGATGGGCGAATTCAGTGGCGGTGCAGTTTTAATCCAGTTCCATCCTCTAACTCCTTATTCTGGTCTGTAGTTGTCAATTTCCTCGCTGTTTTAATCCAGTTCCATCCTCTAACTCCTTTGCTACCGTCCTGTTTTTGATTGTCAGTTTGCACAGGTTTGGCGCAATGTACTAATATCAACCTGTGCGACACTAATTTTCATTCAAATTTCCTACGGTAATAAATTGTGGCTTGGCCGATGACAGCGCCAAACCAAAACAAGCAATTAGACCAAAGCTCCTCTGCTCTCCGCCTTCTAGTCTCGTGGATGATAGGCCTTTTTCGAGTCAAGACAAATGAGGCTGCAGCCCTCCGTTGCCAGTATGGAGCAACATATGGTTTTAATGAACAGGAAACCTGTAGTTGCCAAATTAAATTTTCACGACAACAAGCAAGCTTGCCTCTATAGCCTGTACATGAGCCCTCACAAAGATCATCTTCTCACTTCTCGGACAAGTTGGCGACAAAACGTTTGTGCATGGATACTAGGGTTAGAGGCACTCGGAATGTTGCCAACAATGTAAGGGTGTACATGGTGGGATTTAGCGGCACCGGGAATGTTGCCAACAATGGAAGGGGCACAGCGAACCCAATCCCATAGAGTGGCTCCATCTAGGCATCTATGGCAGTAGTGGCGCTCGCTAAAACAACGGCCGTGGCGCCCTGCTTGTCCAGGATCAGCCCGGCGGTGGTTTTTGAGGAGAACAAGTTGACAAAGTGAAATTTTTTGTCAGACCCTGCTTACCTGAACTCTAGCTAGCGGTACGTGTAGGCAGCTTACTCCCATCTGCGCACCAAGTAATTACCAGGTTGCTGTCCTGAAATATAATGGAATCTACTCCCTCCGGTTTTAAATTGTTTGACGTCATTGACTTTTTTCACTACGTTTGACCATTCGTCTTATTCAATGGCATTGTACCGTGGTAGTAATTTTGAAGATGTTCAGTCAAAAGTTAGATTTTTCTAAGACTGTAATTTTGAAGCGTAGTATTGATGTCAAGCTGTTATTTTCGAGAGGAAAAGGAAGAAAAAAGTCTCTACGAAATCATCTTTCATCCAAGAGCCTAGATACCAAAAGTACATGGAGCTCGTGTTTCCCCAACCAACAGAGATCAGAGAGGGACTTTATCATTCATTAATTCCGATTACCTCTGACGTGAACTTAAC
Organism: Eragrostis nindensis; assembly: GCA_012490785.1. Taxonomy (NCBI): domain Eukaryota; kingdom Viridiplantae; phylum Streptophyta; class Magnoliopsida; order Poales; family Poaceae; genus Eragrostis; species Eragrostis nindensis. The sequence continues at coordinate 145,055 of JAAXCT010000355.1, read as the reverse complement.
TCATTTTCAACATTTAGCTTAATCCTTTCAGCTAATTTAATCCACGCTTAGTTCTATTTCTTTATTTCAATACGCCGCCCCACATAAAATTTGGGAACAGGCTGACAACTACTGGTAGCGTGCTACCAGAGTCTGGGTGACTTCTTCCTCGTGATCCGGCCTCCCTCATGATCTGCATCGCCGAGCTGCGAGACGTCGATGGCGAGACTCCTCTCCATGATCTGCACACCCCCTCCCCCCGGCATGCGGTGGTGTTTCAGAGCGGGTGAGCTGCCGGAGCGGCGTATGCGCTCACGTTGCGGCGCCGCCCTGCTCGTGGTGGTGTCTTCTGAGGCCTTTTTGCTGCTCACAACGGCGTTCGTATTCAAGGGACACGTGTCGCCGTTTGGGATGGACCGTACCTAGCTCCATGCGTCCGCAAAACATCCGTGTTGCAATTTGCAACCATATATGTATGCTGTCACCAGCCACAATATGCTCATTTTCTAAACCTATATCGTGGTAATCATATAACTCACAGAGAAGAGCGTGGACAGTGACAACTTAGTTGTAGGATTTAGAGGCACCGGGAATGTTGCCTCGTGAGCGGTACTTTCTTGCGCCACTGCGCAACAAAGAAATAGCCTAAAACAATTGCTCTTGCATCCAGGCAGTGTGAATGGGCTGCATACACGGTGCCCCAACGAATGAGCAGCAGCCAGGGAGGTCAGGCGCATCGGAGGCAAAGAGTCCTGATGCGCGAATCAAGGTGGCAGTATTGAAACTAGCCATTCTGTTTGTGCAGTGGCTGGTTTATCGGCTGATGCAACTGTCCAATTTTTCCCAACGGAGTTAGGTATTCCTTCAGAGCTAGCAAGGGAGTCAATTGGAAGGCACGGTGCGTCCCGGTGGCGGAGCAGATTGATGCGTGGATCGGCGGCATGGTCCTCGAGCGAGAAGCTCGATGGAGATAAACACCAAGTGGCAGTGCGACCCGGAGGTGCTCATGACGACCCGAAGCGATCTCACGGCCGGAAGAAAACTGGCAGCACGACTGCACGAGGCATAGCCACGTGAAGCCCAGGCACAATGCGGCGAGAAGGGTTGCAGCTGGGCCATCTGGACCAAAAGCTTTTTTTGGTTCATCTAATAAATTTCTTAAATAGTAGCATAATTTTTGTTCATTTGGGACGTCATTAATTAGCATGTTCTTTAACATGCATGCTGAAACCAAATTTTGGCAGAAGATTGTGCGATGGAGCTCTCCTCGAAACTTAGGAAGGTAAGTTTTAGTGAGCAAAACACGGGAGTGCTTGGGTCGTGCTGTTGAACGTGGCTCAAGTAGTGACGAATATTTTTATTTAAGCATGTAATCAATTTGTCGATATAAGTGTGACACCGAAAATGGTGCTCGTGTGAAGTGTCACAAGAAAAAAAAAATCTTCTCTAGTTGTGTATTTCTCATCAGGCCAAGAGCTAGACACCGTGTACGTGGTATTGATCAATATTTATTCTGGATGGATCATGGTTGTATCCGAGGCCAGGAGGATCAAATGGCTGAGGAGATAGGGCTGCAGAATCTGAACTGCAATTTTACAGGAGAAGGATGACGCGTGAGACTGGGAGGGGCACAACGTGTCTGCAAGTATATCTCTAGGGAATATAAATATAGGGTCATCTCTAGGAATATAGAACTAGGTAGACATGCGCTTTCATTTTCTAGTCCTGATCCATTGTGCGTAGTCATCTACCTCGCAAAGAGGTTGGACAGTGGTAACTTAGCTAGTTATAGGATTTAGAGGCTCCGGGAATGTTGGTTCAAAGACTGAGGAAAGGGACTGCAGGATGCACCAATTAAGGAGCTGCTAACGACGGAGACCTGGCGCCCAGGAGGCGACGGAGTTCCGATGGGCGAATCTCAGTGACCTCACCTGCAGGCACATCTCATCCCAGTGGTTGAGCAGATTGACGCATGGATTCGCGGCATGGTCCTCGAGCCTCTCGGTGGAGAGAGGAACCCAGCAGCGGTTCGACATGCAAATTGGGCCGACGACGGTGCGACATGCCATTGTGTCTGGTTCTTTTCCTCCGGGTCACAGCACAGCCCACATACCAACAGCAACAGGCAATAACTGATGTAATGGTTCGTTTCTGTGTCTTCTTCCCCGTTGAGCGCACACGAAAATGAAAAACAAGAGGCCGCCATTGCTAGCTGCTTCCTGGAGCTCGGCTCCATGTCGATGGATGTAGGGGACGGCTATGGTCATATGAGAGATTTTACGGTGTTTGCGAGGTACCTAGAGATACCAAGAGGTTTTGCAACGTGGACCGTTGATCATGAGAGGGGTAAGGTACAGAATAAAAATTTTATAACCGATGGCAAGTAATAAGTAATTAATAACATTGATTACTCACACTAGCAATTTATTTCTTTACTTATGCGCGCTATCTTCAATTGGTGCATGCATGGCGTTCCTCCTCTCTCTTCTCGTGTTCCCGAGAGACTAAACTTTAGATCGCTCATGGTTGGGACATGTGAGGTGTGTTTCATTGACAAGGGCATGAGAACAAGCGCGAGAAAGGACTGGCAAGGATAGGCAGCCGGATCATATCCGGTGTTTAGACATCTACAAGAAATTTAATTATTTACTTGGTTTTATACTTGATTAGTCAATTCTTTATATATTGTTCTTCCATGACCTCAATTGACTACAAAGAGACCGCGCAATAGTTATGAAAAAGTGTATTGTGCAAAGATATTCAATATTTTGGAGCAATACTTGAGAAATCTAAATGACTAAATTTGATCTTTAGAAAAATTGTAAACTGTGAAGAAATCTTGTAAATATCCAAAATTGACATGCCCATATGTCATCCTTGAATGTCACGCATATGTTTTAGGCAATCACCATTCCTTTCATCACCGTATGACCATGGTTGTAAACAAATTAATGTCTCGGTAAATGTCAAGGAAAGAGTGTAAATGGAAATTAGTAATAAAAGTGTGTATCATGCAGATATTGCCCCTCTCCTTCCAATTAATAAAAGAGCTAAATTTACCATTTTAGCCTTCCTATTTAAGTATCTTCATCAATACTTGAGTACCTTTTGGATGATACCTTTGATTGTGGAGCGTTAGATCTGAGGCAATCGACGACTCATATCATTTGCAAACACCATAAAAGATCTCGTAGGAGTGATTTTTATTTGTTGGGACCTGACAGGACATGTGCGTTGGGCCACCATATATGCACGCATCAGCTACCTACCATATATGTTCTCGTATTCTATACCTACTCCATGGCAGTTATCTACCTTCACACTAGAAGCTTAGACAGCGTAGCAACTTAGTTCTAGGATTTAGAGGCACCGGGACTGTTGCTTCTTGAACATAACTGTCAGCTCGTGCAATGAAATATAAACTAGGTGCTCATGCATCCAGGGGGGTGGAAGGGGCAGCACGGTGCCTCAAATGGTGTGGGAGATCGGGCGCAGAGGAGGCGGAGGAGTACCGATGAGGGATTCCCTATAGCAGCCCCTAGCGGTGCGGCGCGTCATGTCCTGGTGGTGGAACTGATCGGTTTCATGATTGGCCGCGGCGTTCTCCTCAAGTGAGCATCTCGATGTAGAGAAGCACCCGTTTGGTGGAGCGACCTGGTGGAGTTCATGTGACACCCCGTATCACTGTCAATAAAGATATGCAAACACCCAAACTGAACTGAACACAAACCCTTTTCAAAGTTTAAATTCGAAATCGTTTATTCAAATACGAGTCAAACCATGCTTGTGAAGCAAGATAAAAATTTTAATAATAACTTGTCCAACTAATAATTTATGAGCAAGAACATCTGAAAGGAGAATTTTGGGAGATTTTTCCATGATTTCTGAAATTCTGGAAGCGTCTCTAAAAATTCAGAGAATTTCATGCAAATCCTGCTGTTACTCGATTTTTTTAATTCAAATTCTGTTGCTCAAACCTACCTGGACCCAAAAGAGAATTGGAGCTGGATATTTATCCTATGTTCCCAGAATTTATCATAATTTTTGGATGACTGGAAGGTCCCCTTTTAATTTGACAAATCTGGCGCATGGAATTCAAGTTTCTTCAAAATTTGGGTCAGATTTGATCTTTGTGAAGGAACTCCAAGTTTTTCAATGAAACTGCCCACTTTTCTAAAATCTTGAGCAAAGGAGAGATCAATTAGTGAATTGTCAAATTGTTGTATGAATTTTGGTCACTGTTTAGGTATTTTAATAAATGCCCAAACTTGCAAAAGTGTCCAACTTTGACCTGCTACAGTTTGAATTCCCTTCAAAATCAGATGTGCATGTTACACCATCGTGTTCATCATATCTTGATCAATCATCCTGCCAATTTCGGGATTTTTGGTGCTTGTTTGCTATTTTTATTAGTGTGCACAAGTTCTGGAATTGTCATAGCCTGGAAATTCTGGTAAAAGAAAAAGATGCTGCCTGGCCCACCTGTCACTGGCTGCGGCCCCACTGCTTCTTCCTCATTGGGCAACGGACGCGGCGCATCGCCACGTGGCCGCCGACGACCGGACGCGCCGCGCCCCGGCCCGCTCCTCCGTCCGGACGCCGCTCTACAAAACGGAGCCGCCTCCCACTCAGTTCTCTCCATCCCCCAAACCCTAGCCCTCTTCTCTCCAAGTCCCTCCGCCACCCCAGCGTCATTGACGCCCTTGATGTCGTACCCCATTTCTGGAGCACTAGTGATTACCCGTATCAGTCCCTGGATCAGACGCTGATACGCTCACTTACACAGAATGTCATCACAGAGTCATCACTTACATTATTACCAAGTCTCATACAAGCCACTTCTTACATAAAGGGTCTTTCAACAAAGGCCTCTGGCCTTAAACTTACAGCAAGCTCCACAAACACAAACTACTACTAGATACTGCTACAGCGGAAAACGTAATCAAAGCCACTACTACAGGCGACTTGAGTGCAGAAGGAACCCTAATCTTCATCTCCACCATCCTGAAACTCGTACTCGGGCTCTTCATCTGAGTGATTTAAAGCAAGGGTGAGTACATAAGGTACTCAGCAAGTCCTAACACAAGGGGAGTTATATGCAAGGACAAAACAAGGTAAAAGCTGAGGTTCATCATAACAGCGTAAAGCAATCTTTATGCAGGGGTTTCTGTGAAAGCAAAGCAGTTTGCAACTACTATCAAGTATTAACTTTAAATTAGTGGGGTTGGTTGGCCCTGGGGGAGATGCAATCCATCCCGCCAGTTCCCACTTTTAATGCTGGCCTACAACCAGCGCACGGCTCCACACCGGTGTATTCCAAAAACACGCCAAGGATGAACTCACACCGTTATACTAATCTTGTGTGGCCAAAGCTTTCGCGTCGTTCATTGCCGTGAACGCGGCTATCCAGATAGATTTTAAACTCTGCAGAGGTTGTACACGATTCCCCACAAGGTACACCTGTCCTCCCTCCCGTCGAAGTTTGGACAGGCATACTGAGGTCCCGTACCTACTTGGTGTCGCCACGGCACCACCCACGAAAATCTGCGACCAGGGGCTTCAATCATCATATAATAAGGCCTGAAATATCACCATATGCCGGATCCGCGTCCCACTGTCGGCGAATCTTCTCCTGGCTTCCATGTGCAACTCCTGCCTCCCGGTGGGTACCGTGGAAACACTATAGTAGGGTGTGGTTCCAAATCTTTCCCATTTAAGACTTGTGGCTGTACGTAGGTGCTAGGCCAGGCGGCACAGGAACCGGTCCTTATACGACCGAAACAGGCATCTTCAATAGCTATCCTCATAGAGGAGTCGCATCCCAGAGATAGCCCTCCCCACTGAGGACTACCTCGCCTGTTCCCGCCAAAGTATCCCCACTAGCAGTTGCACAATTGTCACTAAACCCACCCACTTTTCATTTTCCACACTCACTCCACCAAGTACTCACGCATTTTAACACTAAAAAGCATGTATAGCAAGGTTAACTAAGTACACAGAGTGAACAGGTCCTAAGCGGCAATTCATTCCAACATATCATTAAAAGAGTAATGACGTTGGTTCCTAGGTTTAACAACGGAAACAGGATAAACAACAGCAAGGCATGGCTATTAACAAGTATTTAGGACATACTTAATCATTTAAATCAACATGCATGATTATTTGTAAAGCAAGCTCTAATTAGGATAAATTTACAATCATAGGATCAACATGATCAAAAGGGATTAGGACTTGCCTTCACCAAAGTCTTCCTCTTCTACGTCCTCGTAATCCGGGTCGGATCCTTCCTCGAGAACTTGATCGTCTATAACAAAAAGAAAATAACGATCGAATAAATCTACCGCTTAACACACAATTAACAATCATTAAATTAAAAAAAGCCAAATAAAGATCAAATGAATAAGTCATTGGTGGCATTGGGTAGATCATGAATTTTGATGAATTTGAGTGGAAGAATCGCTGGAATCGGAATTAAGACGTAGAAGATATGAATTAAACAAGATTGAGAAAGGAAATTGATCAGGATTAAGCTAAGTAATTAAGTATAGCTCAAATCCTAATTTATTTGGAGTAATCAAGGATTGGACAGTGATTAGAAAGAATCAAAGTATTTTTAGGAATTTTCTGGGATTTTTCTGTTATTGGGAAAGTGTCGAAATGTCTTTCTGTGTACAGTGTCAGTGTGCACCTAGCAATTTCGGTGTGTTTGAGAGGCTGACAAGTGGGGTCAGAGGGCCCAGTGCACTGTCGCTTACTGTGCCGTGGACTCGGTCCACAGAGCTGTGGACCGGGGTGATTTGTGCGCGTGGTCCACCGTGGTCCGGGTGTACCACGTGGCTGCTGACTCAGCGGGACGACTCGGTCGTGTGGGCCCGCGTGCCGACGTGGCTCGCCACGTCGGACGACGGCGCGGTGCGTCAGCGCGCGGCGGCCGGAAACAGAGGACGCGGCGGCGCGTCGCCGGAATTCACGCCGGCGGCGGCTACAGCGGTCGGAAGAGCACGGGGAGTAGCCCTAGGTGATCTACGCGCGACGGCGAGTCTAGCGGGGTAGCACATCGACGTCGGCGGCGAGAAGAGCGGCGGCGCGCGCTCGCCGGAGTTCGGCGGCGCGGCGGTGCGCGAGGTGAAAACACACATGTGCGTGCTCGCGCTCAAAACCGTGCTGTCGTGAGGGCTCTGTGTTCAACGGCGAAACGTCCAGTGGGGCGCATCGACGTGAACGGCGGCCGGGGAGACGACGCGAGCTCGCCGGACTTGGGCGGCGCGTCGATGTGCGATGAAGAACACGTGCTCGTGCGGTTAAGCTCGAGTTTGTGCTACTGTGCGGATGCGCGTGAGTGCGGTGAAGCTTGCGCGTGCTTCGGCTCGGCCGGGCGTGGCCGGAAAGCTCGCCGGCGACGAGGTCGCGCGGCGGCGGGTGAAGGTGCTCGGTGCGAGAGCTCGTGCGCACGGAAAAGGAGAAGAAGGACTAGCGCAAGAGAGAGAGAAGAAGGTTGCGGTGCTCACGGCGGGCTCGACGGAGGAGAAGAGAGGCCGGAGACGGGTCGCCGGCGTGGTCACGGTGGCCGGAACCCTAGCCGCCCTTGAAAACCATCACGCCGAGTTTGTCTGCACAAACAAGACATCGCGCAGGGTCAATCACGGCACGGCGGAGCCATTTGAAGGGAGAAGAAGAGAAGAGAAGCTCACGCTTCGCGACGGAGAGGTCGGACGGGTGCTCGCCGGAGAAGAAGGAGAGGTTGGGGAAAAGTGAAATGTAGAGCGAGTGGCTGCGAGGTGAGGCGAATGCGAGTGCGGATAAGAGAGAGGGAAGGAATGCGAACGTTCTCGGCTTAAGAGGAGAGGAGGAGATAAGGCCGGCGGTGGGAATTTGTCGTCGATCGTCGGCCGTCGTCGATGAAGTTAAAACTCGACACGACGTCCACCTCCACGCGTCCACCCATATTGCGGCTCGAGGCAAGGGGGAGCGAACCGGGACGGCGTCGGCGACGGCGTCGGGAGGCGCGCCGGCGGCGACGCGTCGCGCGGTGGACGAAGGCGTCCGCGGGACGGCACTTCGCGGGCCGGGCGAGCTGGGCCGACGCGGCTGGGCCGCGGGAGAATGGGAGAAAAAGGAATAGGCTGGGCCGGAGAAAAGAAATGGAGGAAGGCGGCCCGGAAAGAAAAAGAAAAGTTTGAACTTTCCAGAGATCAAAAGAACTCCAAATTTGAATAGGTTTCAAATTTGGCAAGAGCTCAAAATCAAATTAACACTTAAATAAAACAATAAAAACCCAAACATGCTCATGGTGGGGTTTTATGCACAAAGAAAATTCGGAAAATTGGATTTGACATGCATTTGCATCCTAAATTACTAGAATTTGTTTAAACTTCGAAAAATTTCAAATTTTTAGTGATTTTTGCAAATGGGCAAACACAGGGTGTTACACTTGAGCTCAAGCTCAGCCGCTGTTGGTGAAGCTCCGGCCAAGCCGCGCCGCCTTGAAGCTTCGCTGCGTTGCTTTCGAGCTCCACCATGGCCTCGCCCCTCTTCCCTCCGCCGTGAGCACAGGAGTCGGGCTCGTCTCTTCCAACTCCGGCACACCGGGCCGCCACCGCGCCGCCGCGTGATTCGGCCTCCACGGTGAGTCTCCCACCAATCCGTCGCGCCAAGACCTGCAGGTCTCGTTCCCTCACCACCCTAATCCCTCTGTTCTACTCTTCGCAGACGCGCGAGGCGCCATTGAGTTTATCCCCACCGCTGGATTTCTTCCCCGCGAGAAGCTCAACGCCGACGAGCTACTTTCGCCTCTCCTCCTCATCGACATCATCATCGCCGGTGAAGCTTCCCGAACAGCTCTCGTCCACCTCCGAGCTCTCCTTCCACGTCGCGATGTCGCCAGCCATCTTCCGCCCGCCGCTCCTCGACGTCCATTACCCTCCCGCCTCCCCGCGAGCTCCAAGTCCTCGAGGTGAGCTCGCCGTCCTGCATTGCACCCTCCTGTGCCAGCCGCTCGTCAAATGGCCGCCGGAAACGGCGTCCTCCGGCGAGCCGCGCCGCCGCCTCCGACGAGCTGCCGCCGCCCTGGCCGGATCAGATGTGGCACGGGTGGATCCGGTGCGGCCCGGTCTGTGTTGCCCCGTGTGTGGCCCGGATCTGGTTGGCTGCGCCGAGTTTTCCTTTTTCCGAATTTCTTTAATTCCTCAGAAAATCACAGAATCTTGTAAAATTCATATAAAATCGAAACTAAATCGTGAGAATGCAAATCCAATTTTGTTGGACTCCTTGTGACCAGATCTATCCAACAAAGTTGTCAAACTGCATGCAATCCTTTCTCTGTTTTCTTTCAAATTTCATAAGTGTTAAATCTTGTTTAAATCATAATAAATTCCTTGTTGCTCAATAAATCACAAACTCTTGCAGGGTTGTAAATCATCTGATAATTCACTTACAGAGCATTTTTACACTGTCAGATAATGCTTAATTGTTTTCTTATGATTTAAATCGTGTTCTGTCTTATTTAAATCGTTATAAATAATTCGTATTACAATAAATCACCAAACTTCACAATAATTCACTTTCAGTGGACACAAATTAATTTTTGAAATTAATTAATTTAATTAATCCACTCAAGTTAATTTAAGTAATTAACTTAATCAAGAGTCAATGAAGAAAGTACTTTAGAAGAAAATAATTAATTCAGTTTTGCACTTACAGTGTAAATGACTGTCCGAAATAATTAAATCATATTGCATCATATCATCGCATCTAACATGCATTATTTCCTTGTCATGACGTGTAGTAACAGAGGAGACTCCGGAGCCCCTGGACTTCCAGCTGCCGAAGCAGACGCAGGAGGAGCAGCAGACTGACACTACCGCTGACTTAGCTAAGTGTAGCCTCTGAGCCAGGCAAGCCCCAGTGCATCTCGACCTATGTTTTCGGTTTTCCTTTATCACTATGATTGAGGTCTAGGTATGTTTGTGAATTAGGTTTATATGAGTTGATTAGAACCATAGACTTGCACTAGATTTACCCTTCCTGGTTATCCTTGCTAATCCCTTATTCTAGATTTACCCTTCCTGGTTATCCTTGCTAATCCCTTATTAGAATTAGCTTGGTCTTTTGGTCCAACGTTAGTGCTGCTTTGCGTAGTTGCTAGCTATCGGTAGAAGTCGAGTGGTAGGTCCCACTCGCATGATAGGTTTATGATACCCGGGATTGTGCTAGAAGGTTTTGTTGATATATTGCAGACCGGACGGGGATTGTTGTAGGATGGATGGAGAAGGCTGGGCCTTCACGGTGGTAGCCCCGTCTGTGTCGGTTAAGGACTGTTCGTTGTTGGCCCTGTTGAGCAAGTTTGAACGTACTGATTCACATGCTGGTGTTTATGGGCCCAGTAAACCGACGTAGCCTGTGTCGCCCTGGATGACTGGTGGATACCTAGCTCTTTCTATCATGGTACGGTTGGGAGAGAACAGATCACTTTCCGAACAGGGCGTACGTCTGGGACGGGGACCGTGTCAGGAAGACCCTTTCTCGGGAGGAGTAGGATTCGGCTTTGCTCTGGTGGTGCACAGGTGAAAGGTTGCCATATGTGGTCTGTTCGCGGGCGCATATGGCGTGTGGTCAGGTGTCTCCTGCAGGATGTACATCGATGCCGCCGCTCTCGGAAATGAGCACCCCCTTGTTCACTGAGTCACATCGTAGTGTGTTTATGTATGATGATGATGATATATGTATATCTTACTACTTTATTACTTTGCAGTATTACTTGTTTGTTTTACTTGCCTGTTCTAGTTGTTAGCTGCAAAACATGATACTTCGTTAAATACTAAACTTGAGCTAAAACTTGAAAGTAAGGACCAAGTAATTAGTGCCATTTTTACAACTTGAGTCAGCCTACCCCTTGTGGCCTTTGCATACTAAGAGTCGGCTGTAGTTGGCCATGTTGACGGGTAAGTCTTGCTGAGTATTAGTTGCTCAGGGCTTGGCTCTCTATGTTTTGTACAAGTATGTCTTTGCTTCCGCTGTCGATTTTGGTGGAGTTTGCTGGCAGTGATCTTCCTTAGGTCCACATCGCAGGGCTTCGATGTGTGGCTTGTATCGTCGAGCTTAATAGAAGTTGTAATTGTAGACTTCCGTTGTGCTGCTGTCGTGTTTTAAATCATTTAGACTTATTGTAATAACTTAAAGATGTAAATTTGTGCTATTTATGTGATGTACTATCTGTGTCCGTTTACCGGCACTTCCGACTCGATCCTGAAAAACGGTGGAGCGACCTGGTGGAGTTCCTGAGCTAGGCATTCTCCCGGAGGGCACAAAAATCTGCAGCACGCGGCATGTGAAACCCAGGGATAATGCGTCAGTGTAGAGCAGAGTCTTGCAATGAGGAGCAGACGTGTCAACTCCTAGTAGCATGGACCGGCAACATGACCAAAACACAAGTCGACCAAGCTAGAGGTGGTTATGCGTGAGTTCGATGCATGATGGGAAATAAAATCATCTACTAAAAGAGAGAATGAACCATAACTCTAGTTTTTTGCTATGTATACCATGTTATGAATAGCACGTTTATAATGGGAACTTCAAACCTTAATATATATACTTACAGTCATGAGAAAATAAGCTTGAAACCCTCTTATGCGATGGCAAAATACAATATGATACATATAAATCCTAGAAAACGAATAATTAACGTTCATACACCAAATGATATTTCTTTCACAATTTCTTTAATAGTGTCACAATCCATTTGGGTAGGGTAGACATTAGCACATTCGTTAACATGCTCACACTAACCTTTCGCAAAAGACTATCAAAAGGATCAGCTTGTCCTATTGTTGACAGTTATTGCTTGAAACTTTGGCCATGATTACGAAGGTAAGTTACTGAGCAAGCCTCGGGAGTGCTCGAGTCGTGCGGCCAATGCAAATGTGGCTAACGCAGACAATGAGTATGGCAATTTAGGCCATGTTTGGTTGCTAAGTTTTTTTTTAAGTTTTGGTAGAATACTACAGTTTTCAAAAATACCATAGTTTTTGTGAACTTGAGGGTGTTTGGATGCAATCAGTTGCATAGTTTTGTAAACTGCAATTTCCTAAAAACTGTAGTTTTTTTGCAGTATTGAAAACTCCACCATGGACCTCTTTTTTCTAAACTGAGCAGGCAACGCTGCTGCCGAATGTATGCACGTGCTTTCCTTTTGGTCGCGCGCCGCTTTTTGTTACGTCCGATATGAGCTGCCGCGGACCCGTGCATTTATCTCGCAAACCAGTCACTCGCAAACCAGCAAGCAGTGACGCCACTGCAACTTCGATCTTCTGGATGCTCCCATGGCAACAAAGGTTCCCGATTGCTTTTGTACCTTGTTTGATCCGATTGCCGTTGTAGATTCAGGCTTCGATCCGCTTCGATTTTCCACCGAATTAGAGAGAAAGAACTCCGTACGTCCTTCCACATGAATTGCATCCAGGATCTAGTGGCCACATGTTTATCTTCTTCCATTGTTGGGGAGGAGCGCAGTTGCGTAGGAGTAAAGAAGAAACAATCGAAATTCTGTATCTTGCTTTCCTGATTTGTTTATTTCGCTATGGCTCACTCTTATTTTATTAGATTTGACGCACATACGAGTTGCATTCTGCACCTTTCCTTTGAGCATGTTCTGATGACAACACATACGTATATTGAAGTATCAGAGAGCTATGTAGTACATCCCTACTGTTTTAGTATTTGAAGATGAGGAATTATCATCATTATCGATCGTTGGTAAACAAGCATTGTCTTTTTTTAGTATCGTTTGAATGAAAAGTATCCTTGCTGGTGAGAATTTTCCAATGGCCGGCTTTCAAAGAACGAAATACTTAAAAACGATACTTCGATTGCCAAACACTACACGGTTTATCTCAAAACCGTAAAAAACTCTAGTTTTTGGATATTGTGGTATTACATGCGTGTAGTTTGTAAAACCATAGTTTCTCAATACTATGGTTTTTGGAAACCACAACTCCCAAACAGGGCCTAAGCATGTAATTAGTCAATAAACTGAAGTGTGACACAAAGAATGGTGCTGGTATGAAGTTTCACAAGAAAAATCTTGTTCGTGTGTGTATTAATTTGTCGTCCAAGAGATAGATATTGTGTATGTGGTGCTAGCTTGTGTGTTCCCAACCAAGAGATATCAGAAAGAGAATTGATCATTCGTTCATCCGAATCATCTGCGACATGAACTTAGAGCATGCACAATGGTTAGAGACAACTACTAGCTCTTGCAGGGATTTATTTTGTGTAGGGCCTGCATGCTAAGAGCTAGATCTTAAATAAGAGCTAGTGACACACTCTCTCCTCCTCTTTCTCAATAAAATATAATACATTTTTCCTCCTAGCTTTCCTTGTAGGTATGCTCTTAGCTCGCTTTGAATATTTCACTTTATGTTTCAGCCTATTTATAGCGCATGCTTAGCTACATTCCTTTATTTCCATAGGCTACCGCACATTAAATTAAGGAGCAGACTAACACACTACAGGGGATGCGAAGATTGAAATGCAACATATATAGATATCCTAAACTTGGAATTTATGTTCTACGCTACAAAAGTGTAAGATATGTGCTTGTGCATCCAGATTGAGGGAGAAGACGCTGCACGGCGCCCCAGCGGACGAGCTACAGAACGCGAGGGAGTACGGATTGCCCGGGGTACCTTGTGGCACGGGGTGTCCCAGTGGCGGAACAGATCCATGCCCGTGTGGTCCTCGAGCAAGTTCGCTGGAGATAAAACACCAGGTGGCGGTGCGACCTAATGGAGCTGACGATGAGCCAAGGCGACCTCCCCGCGGCAAGAAAAGAGGCAGCACGTGGGATGTGTAGCCCAGGGACGATGCGGCCATGGAGACTGGTGTCTGGCCATGAGTAGCACGGGCGTAATTCTTGAAGCGTTCCCCTGAGCTGAGGATGGACGATCTTCGCCTCGTGGTCGCTGAACGGCACGGGAGGCGCCGCCGCGGCGTGCTCGTGGCGCGGCGTGTCGTGCGACGTCCTCGGCCGCGTGGTGGGCGTGGACGCGGCCGGCGCGGGCCTCGCCGGCACGCTCGACGCGCTGGACCTCGCGTCCCTGCCCAGCCTCGCCCCCCTCAACCTCAGCTTCAACGCGCTGAAGAGATAGGAGGAGAGCAGTCCCCTCCCCGGCGACGCGCGCCCCGGCCCATGAGCCCCGCCTAGACTGCGTCCCGCCCCCTGCCCCAGCAGCAGCGGCGGCGACGCGCCTAGCCTGGGGGATGGCGCGGCTCGGGAGCTCGGGCTGCTGCTGCTCGGGCCGAGGATTTTTCGAAGATGCTTGGAAAAATCTGACATTGAAGTTCCTTCCTTCATCCTACTTCCTTCCTTTTCCTCCTTCATCTTTCGCTTCTGGCGAAGCCAGCGGCTGAGGTCGCCGGGGTCGGCAGCATGCTGCAACTGCGGGGAGGCGCACGAACGGGGCCGCTCCTCTTCTCCGACCAGCTCCGCTCCGGCGGCGCCGCGTGGCGCAGGCTCGGCCACGGCGGCAGCGGCGCGGGCAGCGTCGGGGGCGGCGAGGAGTCCCTGCGCGGCGGGGCGGCGTCACCGTGGAGGGGCTACGCGCTCCGGGCGTTCGCGTTCTTTGCCGTGTTCGCCTTCTTCTTGCTTATGCTGTGGGGCGCCAGCAGGTCGTACAAGCCTCACGTCGTCGTCAAGGAAGCTTGGGGCCGTCCGGGTGGAACCCCAACTCGCCGGGGCGGATGCCGTCCATCTTCACCACCGCCGTGCTGGCGCGCTCCGGCGCCACCGCGGCCAAGGGCCTCACCGACGTGCTCATCCACGACGTCCAGTTCGAGGTGGAGCTCGCCAAGGAGTTCCTCTGCGACGAGAACCGCGTCGCCGGCAGCGGCACCCCGTCGCTCGGCCACTTCGTCGTCAGCGGGGACGGCCCAAGCGACGTCTTCTACGCCGGCCAGCAGAGCTCGTCCGCATCCGAAGATAACAAGAGCCGCCGCCGCCGCCACCGCGGCCGACGAGCAGCCGCTGGACTCTTCCGAGGAGTACGCCGTGGACGAGCAGGTCGGGAGGTCGCGCGATGGCCGGTCCGCGGTCGAGCCTGGCGCTCGCGGAGGGAGATCGAGGTCGCGTGCGGCGCCGCCGCGGCGCGAACACAGCCGGACTGGCCGCCACTGGACGCCCGCTTCAGCCCGGCACAGAGACGACGTCGTGAGGCCTCCTTCGCCGTCGCTACAGCTGGGTAAAGGGCGGCCACCGTGGCGGCCGCTTGCGGGGCGAATCAAGAGAGAGTTCTGCGTCGCCGTACACCGGAGGTCGACTCGAATGAGCTCGCGCTTTCAAGGGCGTTCCTCGCGGTCGTTAGTGGTTGCCGGAGACATCTCCGTCGGTGAGGTCCGAGACCACTTGTGGCGGTTCTTCCTCACTTGCCGGCGGTAGTCGGCTCCGGCGAGGTTGCCGGCCGTCGTGCTTGCGAAGCCAGTGGGTGTCCAGACGACGGTGTCAGCAGAGGCCCAGCAGCTGTCGCCCTCCGCGCCTCCTTTCCACCCTGCTGCTTGGGCCCACCATGTGGTGCGTTTGGTCGCTGCCCCGAAAGCCTTTCACAAGTCAAAAGCAGATCACAAAAGGGTCACTACCATCCAATAGTAATGGTGCTGTGGTATCCAATAGTAATGGTGCTGTGGTTGGCGCGACGTGCATGCTCCCTGCCACAGTTGTGGAGGCAGGGCGGCGAAAGAAGAAAGTGCCCCTGCTGTTGGTCGTTACGATGGTGGAGAGGACTGATACTTTTTTAAGGTGGCGGAAGAGTCTGTGGGACAGCCGACCCCAGGCGCTCAGGTGGGGTCCCATGCGTTCAGGTGGGATTCGTTGGAGTTGGGCAGGCAGGTTCCGGGAAGCTTCCTTTTGCTCTATCCTGTCCCGACCCCACTCTGAGCGGGCCCGCCTGGCCTCTTGACCAGGGCGTTGCGCCTGGACTGCCTGGGCCTCGAAGCCGGCCCAGTTTGTCGTGTCGCTTAGTCATAACTTGTCGGGGTTCGCCGAGATCCCTTCCCTTCTGCGGACTATGAAAGCGGCCCGTCAGGATTCGCCCGGCCGCTTGAGTTGCACTTATGGTCCAGTGGCCACCAAGCTCATCCGATGGTGGTCGTGCCCGTTCCCTTCGTCTTCGACACACTTCGAGCTTTGTCTGCAAGAAACTAAGCTCGCGGTTTTACTTTTAGAAATGTTATGAGCCGAGATACGCCTCGCCTGCTCTCTGCTATGGTCGCTGCTGCCGCCTGGACGCGTAACTTTTGGTCGTAGTCATAGTCGTTTGGTCGTGATCTCTTGGTCGTGGTCGTTGTCGCTTGGTCGTGGTCATTGCTTGGTCGTGGTCTCTTGGTCGTGGTCGCAGTTGCTTGATCGTGGTTGGTTGGTTGTGGTCGCTGTCGTTTGGTCGTGGTCCTTCCTCGCCTCCCCTCTCCTTCTCTCCCATCTTGGTCGTGATGCCCCGAGCCGATCAAATCGGCGTGTTTGGCTTGATTGTCGGCCGGATCCACACGAGGACAACTGGATCCAGGCAATAGAGGCCTTGGTCGCGGCACCAACTCTTCCGTGCTTGTGAGTCCAGCGCCGAGTTTGCCTTCCCCTTTCTCTTCCTCTCCATTGGTCGTGTCACGAGCTTCCGTTCGTGTCGGCGCTTCCCCTCCCCCTCCTAGTCAAGGTCGCTATTAGTTGCTATGGCGTTGGAACCCTATTTATCGTCGCCGGACGCTGGCACGACCGCAAGGAAGGCGGCTCGTTTCTTTGGTTCTGGTTGTAAGGCTACCCCTACCCGGTCACAGGCACCTCCGTCGCTTCACTGACTCGTCCTCCTTTTGTCGGTGGAGGCTTTGGAAGGCTACACTTCCAAGCATTTTAACTGGTCGCTCTGATCAAGCAAACCTTGGAAATGTTCTTAATAGGCTTTCTTGTGGGTCGTGAAGTTGTGGTGGATTTCTCGTGAGGCAGACGTGGACTCTCTATTTCTATTCTAAGTAACGAGCGGTGGGGGTGATCAAAGGGTATCCGTTGAGGATTCTGCCCACCCGAAGCCGTGACTTACAAGGAATGTGGTTTGGGTTTTCACTTGCTGAATTTCCTTCTGGAGGAATACTTGAGTTTCATGGCTGCATAGGCGAGGCTTATCACAAGCAATCAATATTTTGAGCTGGAGGCTATGGTCGTGCAGAACGGTGCGTAGAGTTCCTCACACAAGTTTCCACTCTTTGTCAGCTTGGTCACGCGGTGACTCTGGAAGGATTGCAACAAGAGAGTCTTCGATTTTCATGTCCTTCAGCTGGTCGCTCTACCTTAGGAAATCTTCAACGAAGCCAACCTTTGGGCGGTAGCGGTTTTGATACTCTTCTAATCTTGGTCGCTTGGAGGCTTTGGAAGGAATGTAATAACATGGTCTTCATATTCCAAGCACTCCAACCAGTCGCGTTGCACAGGAAATCATCGACAAGACTAACTTTTGCGCGGCTTCAGGGGTCTCCAAGACGTAGAGGATTAGTTCTTTGTGTGGGAGTATGTTCTCACCTTTCTTCGTTTCTTTTGGTTTGTTAGGGACTTAGGGTCTGTTATACCCTTTGCTCTTGTTTTGCTAGTTCATCACTACTACTTCGTTTGGTCGGCTTTTGCTAAGTTCCTTAGGGGATTTAGCCCTGACCACGTTGTAACAAACTTCTCTTCTTCTTAATGAAAAGCGTGCTCCGCATGTTCTCAAAAAAAAAAAAAAAAAAAGATCACAGCTCCTAATGAAGAGTGATGGCAGAAGAAAACTCTTTCGAAGAACTACCTGATCGAACTGAAAATCTAGTGATGCTACGACTCAGAAAGTAGAGTGTAACACACGTAGATCATGGTGGTGGTGGGGATGTGGGTTCAAGTACGCAATGCGTGATGGGAAACAAAATCATCTAGGAAGATGGAGAATGTTGTGTATACCATGTCATGAATAGCACATGTGTTTATTATGATAGCACCAGAGCTGATATATACACATGCAGAATTGTGGGAAAACAAGCACAAAATTATGTTAAGATGAGGAAATACAAAAGGCTACGTAACATCTAACAAAACAATTTAATAGTCATATATCAAATGCCGGCGCGTCCTCGCCAGGTGCGCCGTTGCTGCTGATAATCAGAGCTGTCATGTGGAAATGTGCTCCCACCACGGTCCCGTTGGGGATGCTTGGGGCGCCGCAGGCATGCGGAGGAGCCGTGACGAGCACCCGGCTTGTGTTGCTCATCACGGACACGACCTGCTCCGTCGTCGTTAGGTTCACCTTCATCACGATCTGGCCGGTGCCCGTCGTTGTGCCGGCGCCTGGGACTGTGGTTCCGTTGATCATCAGGTGCAGGGTAGTATCTGCAATATTATTATATATTGGCACGATTAACTATATGAAACACACGCATACCGATCGAGACAAAAGCGAATCTAATTAACAACAATGCATATTTGTAAATATTTTCCTGGAGCGATGAAGATAAATATATCTTACTGCTCATGACCGCAGAGGGGTTGTTCTGGCATTTCGCTTGGCCTTGGACAATGACAGTAACAATGTGGTCTCTGCCTTGCGCTGCGAGCACGAGAAGGAAGCAGAGAGTCACCCAGACCAGAACATGCACGCCCTTGATTGCCATTTGTGATGCTGAGGGACTGGTGCAGCTGATGGTGCTTGAATGCATGGTCAGGCCACTATTTATAGGAGAGACAGCGAGAGCTGAGGCAGCTTGTTGCGAACCATTTTTCTTTGTGGCGATTCACTGCATTTTGCCGTAAGAAAGTACAGCTTGATCAGTTTGGTTTGTCAGGGGAGAGGATTTTGGTCCTATTGGTTCGATGACGATGCCCATGGATGCCAAAGTTTACCTTTGCAAAAGTTTATCTAGTTCAATTAGATGTGTAGCTTCAATCAGTGTCCCTGTCGAAAGAAGCTTCAGTTTATTGTTTCTTCGCAAAAACTTTTCTTGGATCCAAAAACGAGCACGAACATACAATAACGTGCTGCCACCAAATTCTAGTAGCACGTACTGTATTTTAAACATTCGGTTTAAAATTATGCATGATATATGTATATCTCCATTTCGAATTGTTTAAAAATATCATGATATGTGTAGCACACATACAGAAAATAATTTTTGTAGACAAAATACTCCTCTAAGTTTCATGAGCGCCAGTACACGTTTAGTTATTCTATAATGTGTACACCGAGGTATTAGTGACCTATACCCTAACAGTATCATGCAAGTGCTGACATTTTTATAGATAACATTCATTCTGACCCGTGCAAGTTCATTATGGTACGGTGCCCTAAGGGAAAGATAGTCCCTTTATGTTAGCATATTTCAAGGTTTCATGGAGGTACTATCGAGACTTTTTTTGTTTCACGTTTAGAGTCGTATGGTGCACTCTGTCCACGAAGAAGGATTAATAATGCATCGTGAAGAAATAAAGACGACGTAGCAATACTGAGATACACATGTGTACGGATGGAAGAGCCGAAGACGTGAGAGTTCACGAAAAAGTAGTACCGGACGTGCGAGAACAAGGACGAAGAGCGTTGGAGACTTTAGTGAAACCAACTGGAATGATCCGGCCAATTCGCAGGCTTTTTTCTGTGCGCAACAAAGCGTTGGAGACAGCATTCAGCAAAGTATAGCGGATACTAATACTATAACAATATGTAGCCAAACAGGTCGAATCTGCAAATTGAAATTGAGATTCGTTGTGTGGTTGCACCACATATACGTCATCTTTTCTCTTCTATTGTGTACCATGATGTATACATATTTTGCTTTGTAATTTACAATATGTGGAATCATAAAACAATGACTTTTAATGTCAACACATTAGGAGAAAACATGAACATTATGCTCCCTCCAGCAAGCAATTTCATGCGCTGAACTTTTCATGATGCCCTTCATATATTATCAATGTATGCAAGGCTGATTGGGATGCTTAACATTTAGCTTAGTGTCACGTCCCGTGTTTTTGCCCATGTTGAAAATTTACTAAAAATTTGAACTTTTCAAATTTTAAAACAAATTAAAAACAAGTGCGTGTTTAAGTTAGTCAAATCACCCCAAATTTTAAAATTTTTCTTTTTGAAAACTTGCACAAAAACCTCATCATATGCATTTTGAGGATTTATTGGATATATTTTGAGTAATGTTTGTTTTTCTCTTTTTGGTTTGAAATCGAAATCCTTCAAATTCAAATTCTGGGAAAAGATTAAATCTTTTTCCTTTCTCGGGCCTCTCTCTTTCCTTTCTTCCTGGCCGGCCCAGCCCCTTCCCTTTCCTTTCTCCTTTTTCCCCCAGCCGGCCCAGTCCCTCTCTCCCTTTCTCTTCTTCCTTCCGGGACGCGCCCGCTTCCCCGGCCAAGCCTCGCGCAGCCCACTTCCTCCTCCCTCAGCCCGCTTCGCTCTCTCTCAGTCACTGACAGGTGGGACCCACCTGTCATCCCCTTCCTCCGTCGCGTCCCGTCAGCGTCGCGTCGGCGACGTCAGCTGCAGTGCCGCCGCGCCCATCCCGCCTTGCTCCCCGATGCCGTCCCGTCGCGTCCGAACTCCAGAGCCCCCGCTTGGAGCACGTGCGCCTTCCCCGCACCGCCTTTCCCCTCCGCTTTCTTGCCGCGCCCGCCATGGTTCCCGCCACCGCCTCACTGTCGCCGCCGCCTTCGCGGTTTCTTGGCGCACCCGCCACGTTCCGGCCACGCCACTGCCTTCACCCGTCTTTAAATCGGTGGCGAGCCCCCCCCCCCCCCCCCCCCCCCCCCCCTCCTTTCTCCACTCAGCCGAGCTTCTTCCCTCCTTCTCTCTCCACATCTCACCGAGCTAGGGTTCTGGCGACCGTGCCTCGCCGCCGCGTCGAGCTCCCGAACACTCCCGCTCAGCTCGAGCTCAGGGTGAGCATCTCCACTCCCTCCGCTCTCTGATTCGCCCCCTCCCTTCCCTCCTTGCCCTTCCGAAGCACGTGCGCACCGAGCGCCGCCGCTTCCGCCACCTCCTTCTCCGGCGCCGGCCATGTTTCCCGCCGAGCCCGGTCACACCCGCGCACTCGCGCGACCACGCGCGCGACCACTCGCACAAGCCCTGCGCACGCGCACCCGCCTTTTCCCCTCGCACGCCGGCGCGCCGCCCTACTCCGGCGACGTCGCGCCGCCTCTCCAGCGACCCTCGTCGTCGACATCTAACGCCCCCAACTCCGCCGTCTCGCGCCGAACCTAGGCATCCACTTCGCATCACGCCTTTGTCCCCCTAGATGCTGCCGGCGAGCATTCCGGCAGCCCGCCGCCGCGCGCCTCCCCTCTCCGGCCGCATTGACCGAGCCCCCGCCGCCGTATCTGACGTGGCCAGCCACGTGGCGCGCCACGTCAGCCCGTGGGCCACTGGATTCGGTCCCCTCTGGCCCACCTGTCAGCCTAACCCTCCTCCCCTCCTCTTTCCGTGCACCCGGTCCACATGGACCATAGACTCATGAGCACTCCGGTTCACCATGAACTTGGTCCACCTACCTTTTCCAATACAAAATTAATTCCGGAATATCTCGAAAATCCCCTGGCCCTGTATTTTTGCAGATAAACCCCTGATCTTTTCAGTAATTCTGTCTTGGTCCTATCTTTTTGCAGAAAAGTCCCTATACTTTTCTGTAATTACAATTTAGCCCTTACCTTTTTACACCGAGACCCCTAAACTTTTCCAAAATTACAGATAGGTCCCTGTCATCTTTCTGTATTTACCAAATAGACCCCCGACCCCTGACCCCACACGTCAGCCTCACACACCCTTTGTAATTGTTAAATGCACCCAGATTTGTACACAGAAACCTGTTTCGAGCACATTTCCAATATCAGAAAAATTCCTAAAAATCCCCAAAAATCCAATATTCCTTCCTAACCATTTTACAACCCTTGTTACCCTCTGGAAAATTAGGATGATGATTATACTTAATTAAGTTAATCAAATCCTGATCAATTTCCTTTCTTTTACTTCAAAAATCAATATCTTTCTCGTTCTAACTCCAATTTTATCCAATGCCACCAAAATCATCTCCCCTTTCTGTTTTTTTTTTTTTTGGATTTATTTGATTTATTGCTTGTTTAGTTGTTTGTTGAGCAGTACATTTATTTTCTTTTATCGCTAGATAATCAAGCTTTTGAAGAAGAACCCGAAGATCCGGATTACGAGGACATAGAAGAAGAAGGTTTTGGTGAAGGCAAGTCTAACTCCCTTTGATCATATTGATCCCATGTTTATGAAATTATCCTAATTAGAGCTGTTTACAAATAAATTGCATGATATTTAAATGAATTTAAATGCTAGAAGGTCCTATGCAATATTTGATTGCCTTCCTTGATTTGATTATATCCTGAATCCTTGTTAACCATAGGAACCAACATCATTAAATTTATTTAATGTACCGTTGGAATGCTTGCCGCTTAGGACTTTCACCATGTGTTTAGTTAATCTTGCTCACATGATTTTCGTGTAAAATACGTGTGTCTTGGTGGTGTGTGTAAAGGTGAAATTGGGTGGTTTAATAATAAGTGCAACCCTAGTGAGGGATGTTTTTGGCGGGATCAGGCGAGGTAGTCCTCAGTGGGGAGGCTATCTCTGGGACGCTCTTCCACTTGTGGATTGGCTATTGAAGATGCCTGGTTCGGTCATATAAGGACCGGTTCTTGTGCCGCCTTTGCCTAGCACCTCTCGCGCAGCCACAAGCCGTGAATGGGCGCGGAATTGGAACCACACCCTACTAGTACTCACCCGGTACCCCCCGGAGGCAGGAGATTGCAACGGAGTCCTAGGAGAAGACTCGTTCGTTGGTGGGTGTTCGAGATCCGGCATTTATGACTGGCCATATTATTATGATTGTGAAGCCCCTGGTGATGTCCGTGGGGGATGCCGTGGTGGTACGAAGTAGGTATGGAACCTTTAGTGGGACAGTCCAAACTATGATGATAGGGAGGACTGGACCACCTTGTGGGAAAATTTGTGCACCTTTGGCCAAGGTTAAGTAACTTTTCGGAAAGCCGTGTTCCACGGTATTGGACAACGCGAAAGCATCGGCCACACTATGATTAGTCTTTTCTGTGTGAGTTATCCTTGGCGTGTTTCCGGAATACACCGGTTTGGAGCCGTGTGCTGGTTGTCGGCCAGTGATAAAACTTGAGGCACTGGCGGGATGGACAGTAACTCCCCCAGGGCCGCCCAACCCCACTAATCTCTACAGATACTTGATTAGATTGCGAACTGCTTTGTTTTCAAAACAACCCTGCATAAACTTGGCTTTCACGCCTTGTTGTGATAAACCTCAGCCTATCCTTTGATAAACCCCTTGCATAACTTACCCCTCGTGTTAGGCTTGCTGAGTACCTTAAATACTCACTCTTGCTTCAATCATTCAGAAGATGAGCCAGAGTTTGAAGCTGATGGAGGTGAAGATTAGGGTTTAGCCTGCACGCAAGTCTGCCTGTTGGAGTGGTGCCGTTCCGTCTTCCGCTGGAGTAGTAGTCTAGTGCTGCTGCTGTAGCAGCAAGTCGGTGTGTTGTCTGTTCTTGTGGTCAGGCCGCTAGCCTTTGTTGTAAGACCTTTTGTATAATAAAAAGGGCTTGTATGAGACTTGGTAATATTATAAAAAGGGTATGAGACTGTGAAGTCATTCTGTGTAAGCGTCGTATCAGCGTCTGATCCAGGGACTGATACGGTAAGCGCTAGTGCTCCAGAAATGGGGTACGACACTTAGGCTGTGGTATTCGGTAAGATAACAACATGCTCCAAATATCTGATATATTGATATCATCAGGATCTGGTAAATCGATAAGACGGGCCAGCAGGGTGGCAAGTCTGGCCATCTTCCAATGAAAAGAACAGGACACCGATTCTCTTCGGAGAGATTTCACCTTGGTTGAATGTCCTATCGTGAAATGTTAGAACAAATAAAACAGGGAAATAAGTACAGTTTGGTTCAGTTGGTACATAGGTTTTAATATAACTAAACCACTAGTTTAATATAACTATCGTGAATTGTTAGAATAAATAAAACTGGGGAAATAAGTACAGAGTAGTTTAGTAAATTCAGTACGTCACGTTGGAACCAAAAAGAAGAAGTATTTGAGTAAATTCATTGCTACATGAGGTTTCTGCTGTCATGGTAGCAAGGGTTTCAGCTAAATGACAGTTAAACATTCAATCATCAGCCATGGAGCAAGCACCGAGGATTCAACATTGTGGGGGGCAGGCGCAGCAAGGCTGCGCCATCTTTCTAGTATATATCTACTGGTGGTATTAATTAGGGTCTTGTAATATTTCTATATGGTGGGTAGAAAACATCAGATGCAAACTGAAACTCTTGCAGTCACTTTAGATGATGTATATAGAGCCTGGAGACATACATGATATATAGCATCCATTTTAGATGTATATCCAGAGTCTCGACCCGAGAACAATGGACTGAATCTTCATTCTGAACAACCCATCACTAACACAACCATATATATTGTGCTCAAACTACATCATCGTGTCATTCTAATTATCGAAGGGAACGATGAGACAGATTGGGGATTAGTAGAAAAAATATTGTAAGGCATTATTCGTGACCGATTTGCAACTCGCATGCTTGTTGACAACCATGCTGCTCGTCCGGTCTAGAGAATAATAAGCTTATACGTAAAAAGAAAACAAGAAAACTGACATCTCTACTACTTAATAATTCTCAAAGGGGTTGTCAGCCTAAATTTTAGCCGGATATTTTAGTTTTCAGACCATCCGAGTTTAAGAACATTCAAATTCAACTCAAATTCAATCATCTGAATTAAACTCAGTTTCGTCTTATAGCTACAGAATCAACCTTGTTCACATCCAGACATGCATGTGCTCTAGCCGTAGAAGCCCCATGTGCTCTTAAGCTCTTGCTTGGTGGCAGGATTTTTGAGTTCGAATCACAGTGGTTGCATTTTTTTTCCTTATCGTTTTTTTTCCTTTTCCATAGACACGAATCTGCCTGCCAAAAAAACATCCTACTCAGCCGCATGTGGTCCAATGAAGTAAGTGGAGAGCCCTGAATGCAATAGTTTGTGGATCAATGAAGTAAAAACATTTGTAACACTGTGTGACTTCCATGTGATAATTCAGTTGATGCCTGGCCATCAGTGAAATTGCCGTAAGAAACAAACAGAAAAAAAAGGAGAAAGGAACGAACAAACAACTTTTAATGTCTTTCTTTTTTTCATGAAAAATACCTTTCAAGACCAAGATGTTTATTGAATTGTAAACTTGTCTAATACTTTTTAATTAAAATGTACAACAAATAATTACTTAAATAAATGGATACAAAACATTAATATCAACTATTGAATCTCGTAATTAAGTATGTTAGTGTTCAAATTAGAAGCAATGCTATTTGCAATTTATACAGTAATTTTTAATGTATTCACTACTTTGTATACTAATAAAAGCATTTGTTTTATAACCTGTAGCAACACACGGGAAAATGCTCTTACGTGCTCATGTTCAGACAATAAGATTGAAATGAAGGATGCAGCTACGCTCGATCAGCTGTTTGCCGCAAGAAGGTGCTATCATTTTTCAAAATAAAACACTTAAAATCTTATTGTATATGGTGGATTGGTCTTTGGAAGCAGTGGAGAAAACAGAGCATAGAACGCGCCACGTGGCCAATTAATGGCCTCTTGCACCGTAGCACCTCCCAACGAGCACGGGCAGTGTGCATCAGGCGTGGGTCAGCATTAAACAGATGGAGGCATGCTTGGCGGCGGAGGTCAGCAGGACTCGCGGCTATCTGGTTTTGATTTTCGGAAGTCTTTGTCGGACCACGCAAGAGCAGGGCTGCCGCTCAAGCACATGGAGAAACAACTATGGACACTCAAGACACAATGTATATAGGGACTTTCCAATATTTCCGAAAATCGGGTTTATCAATGGACTCCAGTATGATAAATTTATGGGCCAAATTTTCAAAATATTTGAATTTTGTTCAAATTTCAACAAAAATCATGTAAATTTATCTAAATTTATTTAACATTTTGAATCAGATTTTATAATTTTTTTGATATTTGCGAAAATCACGTTTATCAGTGACCTCCAATAAAATGTTGTTACCGATAAAGTTTTCCTAGTGCACAAGCATGGCCTGCCAAGACGATTGGAACTTTGGCGGCGCTCTGGCGAGCCTGGCGTTCGATAAATTGAGAACTTACCATGCAGTTTCTGTGACCTATAATTTTCAAATCAAGATGTCTCCGAAGCCCAAACTGGTCTGCCATACGTGCGTCTCTAATGGCTTTAGATGGTCAAGTAACATCAACAAATTCTGCAGGCCGTATAAGGATCGAATGCAAGTATATATTACTTTTGCCTGGAAAGCCGAGTTACGGGGCATGCTGCTGTCATACTGTGAGACCATTAGGGAACATTTGTATATAGGGACACTTGGCATACTTAGGATGAGCTTGATATATTGGCAAGTATCAGAGCTCTTCAGTTCTTTTTAATTTCTTTCGTTCAAGGACGCTTAACGAGCTAGTGGCAGGTACAATTTGTCATTATTTAACAAAGAAATTTTTTACATCTGATCGCTTGCACTGTGTGCATCACGTAGGATCACTATAGTGAGTGGAAAGCGTCAAACCGAACTCTGACTACAAACTTCTGGTTATAAAATAATCTTTTGTCTGCTTCCATCAGACGATGGAGCTAGAATGTCGAAGGGTTTGTTATCCAAACATGAGTCAGTCCTGATTGGTGATCACCAAGGATGTCGGGGCAACATCAAGTGTGACGTGCCTTGCAGCTGGTGACTTTTGCTTGGCCTTTTCCAGATAACATTGAGAGCATAATTTCAACAACATGCCGGTTTCCATCAGGGCTTACTCCTCCATCTCCATCCAGAGAAATCTAGCACAGCATGAGCCCTTGAATGCAGAGCCTGCGCATGTACCAGGTATGCATGCTATCCCGCGGTCATTTTAGATGTGTAAAAGTTAAGGGTCTTCAGCCAACAACAGTGATATGAAACATTCATATGCTGAAATTGAGAGCAGTTTTATTGTCTAAAAGAATGGTCATTAGAGGAAAACTAATGGCCATTAGTTTGATCTAATGTTGAAAATCCACTACTAATAGCCATTAGTAAGGGTAATATCGGTAGAAATAGTAGACTTATTTTGATGAATGAACAGATCCTCGATGAACAGACGCAATCATTATTGTTTTTGTTGCCGGCTTAATTGATTTGTTGTGCTGCTTTTCCGGAAGAAAAAAATGGAGAGTGTTGATCTTCCATGATGATCGTGTGCTTCCGCCGAGTTTTTTTTCTTTGGTATGGACGATGTTTATCGAATATTTATATGATTGGATCCAAGGATGGGAGAATCATGCACACAAGTTAGATGTGTAGTTGAACACGCCTATTTCTTTCCTCGCAAAAAAAAAAAGGACACGCCTATTTCTTTTGAGTTATGGAGTCTACGGCAAAGGGCGTGGATGGGCGCCGATTGCGTTGTCGGCGGCACATGGGATGATTCATGAATGAGATGATCCTGCACAGGATGGTTCAAGTAGAGTGTTTGGTTGTCTGAATGAGATGGTACATATGTTTCTGTTTTGTTGACTGTATAGAATGGTTCAGGACGATACATTTTCATGTTTGGCTGCATGAATGAATCATGTATGTTAAACCTCCTCTCATGTGGTAGCTTGCCACAACTGTTGCTATACGTGGATGTTACAACGTTAAACAATCTGTTGCAATAACCTTTAAGGATACAGCGACCACTCGTACTCGGATGCGATATCCTATAGTCATATTGCAACGGCTGATACTTCGTTGTGATATCCTTCATGCCTATCACGACGACTCGTGTCATTGCGATACC
Source organism: Eragrostis nindensis (assembly GCA_012490785.1). Lineage (NCBI taxonomy): Eukaryota > Viridiplantae > Streptophyta > Magnoliopsida > Poales > Poaceae > Eragrostis > Eragrostis nindensis. The sequence continues at coordinate 117,154 of JAAXCT010000355.1, read as the reverse complement.
ATTAAAGGATAGCAACGATTACTACTTCAATGTGATATCCTTCAAGCATATAGCAACAACTTACACTTCATTGCGATAGACTTTGGGCCTATAGCGACAACTCATATTTCATTGCGACATCATTTTAGCATATAGCGACGACTAATGTTTCGTGGCGACAGCCTTTAAGCATATCGCAACACCATAGTCATTACTGCCACCATCATATACCGTGGCAATATGGTATTGCTACAAAACTTCAGCGTTGCCAAAGTTGATTGATTGCAACTACCATACATTGTTAACCACCATAGCAACGTCACCTGTGGTTGCAAATACCATTCTTGCAACACACTTGCTTGTTGCGAGTGCAACCCATTGACACGCTACACGTCGTTGTAAGACACCAAAGTTATGGCAATGTCTTAAAGAGGTGATGCGATACCCTGTTGCATCGGCCGCACTTGCAACACCTTCCAACGCTCTGATTTAGTTGCAATAGCTTAATATTGCAACAAAAATACCCATATTGCAATACTTTTGAGCCGTGGTGCTAGGGTATTTTTCTTGTAGTGAACTAAGTGTGGGCTCATGAAGTTGAAAGGATTAAGCTGAATATTCAAAATGAGCTACAAGTATATGTCGGAGATGATCCTAATGAATGAAAGATCAACTCTGTCTCTCTGCTCTCTCGTCATTGGGAACACACATCAGATAAAGATACACGACCAAGAAATACACGCATAGAGAAGATTTTACTTGCGACACTTTACACCAGAACCATTATCTGTCTCACACTTCAAACAAACTAATGCTTAAATAAGTTTTAAATAACCGTGGTCACTAGTCGAGCCACGATTGACAGCACGACTTATGCACTTGTCGACAAACTTACCTTCCTAATCTTGGCCAAAGTTTGAGTCAACAACGTGACAAACTCCTTTGCATAATCTTTTACCAAAGTTAAGTTTGAGAATGTTAATCAACACGGTAATGACTACCCAAATGGATCAAAGTTCATGATACTATTAAAGAAATTGAATAGATGAACTTAAAAAACACCATTTAGTGTATGGGCTATAAGGCCTTGGGTTGTGCCGAGCTCCACCAGGTCGCACTGTTGCAAGGTGTTCCCTTCCATGATGCTGCTCCCGTGAGGACCATGCCGCCAATTCACGAACCAATCTCGTCCGCCACCAGGACGCGCAGCGTCGCTAGGTGCCTCCCATGATATTCATCCATCGGGACTCTATAACCTGCTGCGCACCCGACCTCTGTCCAGGTGCCGTGCGGCACCTTCCCTCCGCCTTAACGCACGAGCACCTGGTTTACACTTAATTGCTGTCCATTCGTGAAGCAACATTCCCAGTGCCTCTAAATCCTAGAACTAAGTTGCCATTGTCCAAGCTCTGTGTGTGAAAGGAGATGACAGCCACGGAATAGGTATTGAAAATGAGGGCCAATGGAAGCTTATTGAGGTCTTATATGGTGGCCATGGATTCATATCTCCTTACAGGTCTCCAGAAAAAAAATTAAAGTGCATCTCCGTTCACCCTTCTCGGTTTGCTAGTTGCTACCATTTTATCTCTAGGTTTGTAACCTCGAAAATGTATCATCACACAAAATATATGAGGCCACATGTGGTCCCCCCATGAAACACCATTACGACCATGAGCTTTGCGCAGAGAAGTCAGTCCCTGACGATGTATGGTGCCCAAGCTTCATGGCGCTGGTGCCGTGGCAGCTGGATCGTGATAACAAGGGCCGCCACCGCCTAAACTCGTGGCAGATTCTAGATGGAGTGGCACTTTGCAGCAGGGATTCAATCGAGCTCCATTGACTAATGAACTATGCATGATCGATAAACATATGGACAATTTTGTATTTACCATTGAAGAAATTGTAATCCCACATTGCCGTCGTTGTGCCAATCACAGCTGGAACTCACCCGACTCATTGATTAGTGATATTTGCAACGGCATACGCAAAATTATTCCATACAAAGCATATGCATAATCCGGTAATTTCATGAAGGCGAGATAACTACAAAAGTGCATTGTTAAACGAACGGTATGATTTCGTTCATGATACTCTCACCCTTTTTGGTATCATGGGCCATCCTAAAATCTTCCAAATTTAATGAGGGGCGGCCTACGGAAATAGAAATGGAACTAAGCATGCGCTAAGCTGAAGCAATTTAAGTTAACTGTTCAAAGCGAGCCAAGTTCATGTCGGAGATGACCCGAATGAATGAATGATCAATTCGCTCACTGATATCTCTTGGATGGGAGCACACAACCACAACGAACACGGTATCCAGCTAGCTCTTGGATGAGAAATACACATAGAAGATTTTTCCTGTGACACGTCATACCAGCATAATTTTCTGTCTCTCACTTTGCAACAAATTGATTACTACAATAACCACACTCGCCAATACTTTACCCACATTGACCCACACGACCAAAGAACTCCCCCTGCTTTCCCACTAAAACCTACCTTCCTGAAGTTTCGAGCAATAGCCTTCATGAGACTAACAATTAATTAGTCAGCTAACAATAGTCAGTTACATGTTTGGAGACCCGACTAAGTTTTTGTGGAGGAATTAGTCCGCATTATCTGAGCTGCCCTAATTAATAAGATTACTATTAATCCTTTGGTTGGCTAAAAATTAGCTTTTTATTAGTCTCCCTTGTTTGAATCCTCTGTGGACTAAAATCAGTCAAGGAACAACTAATCCCTTAGCTCCAAACAGGGACTTAAACAACATGCTATTAACTACCCAAATGGAGCAAAGTTTATGATACAGTTTAAGAGATTGAATAGATAAACAAAAAATCATCGTTTGGTGTATGACTTTAATTTGTTTCGTTGGGCTTATGTATTTTTGCATTGAATACAGATCTAAAATCTTGAATTAGGTTTCATTCTCCCTTTTTCAAGACAATATTTTTTCAATCACGCGTTGCACTTAAACTCATCCCCACCACCACCTTTCTAAGTAGTGTCGCCGCCAGCTTTTCAGTTTCATATCGACGTGTTCAATAGAATTTGCTCCTGCCACCACTGGTCAACCAGAGCCGTAATCTTCTGTTGCAGATCGCTCATGCATCCTTCCTTGCCGCATTGTCCTTGGGCTTTACGTGCCGCATGCTGCCTGTTGTTTTGCCCACTGGCGGAGCTAGAGCTTGTTGAAGGGGGTGCAACAATGTTAATTAGGCTGCTTTTTTGACCTTGTGGGTGCATATTTGTGAATTCCGAGGGGGTGCGTATGTGATGAAAACAAGGATGATAACACCGAGTTTTTCTCATGTAGCTCCACCCCTGGTTTTGCCGCCGATCCATGCATTGATCTGCTCAACCTCTGGGACGCTCCGAGCCGCGAGGTACCGTGACTGGGATTCACCCATCGGAAACTCTATCACTTCAGCTGCCCGTGCCACTGACCTCACTGGCTGCAGCTCCTCCGTAGGGGCACCGTCCATGCATCCCCTTCCCTCCGCCTGGACCCGCGAGCACCTGATTTGCACCTAATAGTTGCAGTGCGCTGGCTCATGATGGTTCCTTTCATGAAGCAACATTCCCAGTGCCTCTAAATCCTAGAACTAAGTGGCAAATGTCGAAGCTGATCTCAATGTGTGAAGGTAGGTTACTGCCACGGACTAGGTCAAGAAATGAGAGCATATGGTGGCTGTAGCACGGTCATATGCATATGGTGGCCACGAAAGTGTTCCCAAATGCTCCTTACAGGTCTCACAGTGAAAAATTAAGTCTCCGTTTGCCCTTTTGGTTCTGTGGCTCTGGTTACAGATTTACCTCCTTGCCACATTATATCTCAAAATTTATAACCTAATTGGGAATTTAGTGTGAGGGTAATATTACCAAAAAATATATATATATATATATGAGGCAACACCACTACGAGCATAAGCTTTGCAGAAAAGTTTCACTTGCTAAGAGTTTCACTTGCTAAAAGTTTCACTTGCCTCATACATTGTTCTTGCCGCATTGTCCTTGGGGTTATGCTGTAACGGTCAACCAGAGCATTCCCATTTTTCCTACAAGACTACAACAAGCTTCAACTTACTGCCGGTCAATGCCCCTAATTTTCAATGTTTAGAATCTCAATGTACCTAAGCTTCATAAAGCTACTCTATTTCCATTTTCTGAATTTTTTTATTAGCTTTCATAGTACGAAATGCTTTTGAGTCTGACAAATATCATTATTGAATTATTTTTGTCATTCGAAGAAAAGATTGCATTTCAGTCATTCATAAAGTTGGAGAAAAGGTTGCATTTCGGTCACTCTCATAAAGCACAATCACATGCAGGGATATAGTGTTCAAAACGAGCTAAATGTTCGTGCCAGTGATGATCCAAATGAATGAATAATGATGAACACCCTCTCTGATCGGTGTCGAGCTCTTGGATTAGAAATACACGCACCATCCATGCATGTTTTTTTTTTTGACACTTTACACCAGCACCATTCGTCATCTCACACTTAAGCAAATTAATTACATACTTAGCGAACCAAACTGACGCACTAGTTGAGCCACGTTTGAACGCACGGCTCGTGCACTCCAACTAATTTACCTTCGTAATATTGGCCGAAGTTTCTAGCAATTACAGTTAACAACGGGACAAGCTCGATCCTATGCATAACCTTTTGCCAAAATTTACTTTGAGCATGTTAAAGTTAAACAACAAGCCAGGGCAACATGTTGTACCGCCGAGAGGTTCATTCTTCCATTGAGCTGCTCGCTTGAGGACCACTCTTCCGATCAAAGGCATCGATCTGCTCCGCCAGCGGGACGCAACGCGCAGTCTGGTGCCGCCACTGGGTTCGCCATGCGGACTCCATAACCTCCTTCCTGCCAGACCACCGTTTCGGGCGCCGTGCAGTACCTCCCTCCACCTGAACGCTCAAGCACCTGATTTACACTTCCATCCTGTAGTGTGCTGGATCATGATGGTGCCACTCAAGAAGCAACATTCCCCGTGCCTCAAAATCCTAGAACTAAGTTGCCACTGTTCAAGCACAGTCTGAAGGGAGATGACAGCCACGGAATAGGTATAGAAAATAAGAGCATATATATGCATGGTGTATGGTGGCCATGGTTGTGTACGCTCTCACGTTCCCAGATTAATATCTCCTCACAGTCACAGGTCCTAGGCAATAATTCATCTCCGTTCGTCCTTCTAGTTTTGTGGCTCTAGTTGCAGATTTAATTACATCACTTGCTACCTTTTTATCTCAAGATTTATAACCCTCGGAATTTATCACGAGTGTACGAGCCACATGTGGTGGCATATGGAATGCCACAATGAGCATGAGCTTTGCAGAAATTTAGTTTCCTTTGCTAAGAACTACAGCAAACAAGCTCGAACTTACTGCCGGTCAGTCCAACTTTAAATTAAAAGTTGCTGCTATAACCAGAACTGTAGCTATTATTATTCCAACTAATAATAGGAGCTATGCAATTTGGAGCCTAGGCATTGGACGAAGAACTGCAATTGCAAATGGTCACTGCGGAGCTCGTCTTGACCAGCGACAAGCAGCCCTGCACATCGTGTCGTCCGCGCCGTGCACATCCGGAGGCCACCTGCTGCCGTCGAAGCTTGCAAGAAACAGATCGTTTGCCGTTGCTTGCAGTTGCAGTAACAAGGGCGGAGAAAAAGGAAGAAGAAAGAGACAGGAATTAATTTCTGGGTCCCACTCATGATACTGTGCATTGTAGCACTAGTTTCATCGCTGTGTGTCGAATGATGTGGCAAGTGCATGATACTGTTGCGGACAGGCCTTTGGCCTGATGGCAAGGCGCAAGGGCGCGCTGGAGCCGACGGGGGTTCGATCCCCCGTCCCGCACCCGCCTCCAGGAGGCAGCGGCAAGGGTGCCGTTTATCTAAAAAAAAAAAAAAAAAAAAAAAAAAAAGTGCATGATACTGCTGGGTAGTCTCAGCATTGGGAGTAGTCTAAAGCACGTACGGCTTCATCTCCTTTGTCCATCCGCCTCATTTATTTTACATCGTTCGTCTGTCCTCAGGCGCTGCTACAACATAGACAGAGCGAATGTTATCAATGAAGTTTGCTGTTAATTCTGATGCCCCTGCCGCCGGTGCCACCCCCTGCCATGGCAATGGAACTGCGCTGGTAGCTAGGACACAACCTCAGTTGTACAAGACTTCTTCACTAAGAGATCGCTTTATATGCAGTTGCACGCTGATCGAGCGATGTTCTCCAACTTCATGGTTGAGCTGCCTGATGTGCAGATACCGTGATAGAAGTACCGTTCCCAATGCCTCCTAACCCTAGCATGCTTTTACAAAGTTTTTGCAGTCAAGTTTGCTTGAACAGATATGATGAAAGGTCGGTCAAAAATAGTATACTATATATCAGGCAGTTGCGAGGACTCGTCTGCTGGCTGTATGGGCTCCTCAGGTTGCCCAATACATATTACTGCTGCCACATTAATTTGGCCACCACTTTGTTTTCCAATTAGCTAGCATGGTGGCCAGCCCATTTACACCACTAGTATTAACAATCTGACCCTTATGTTGTATTATACAGAATGCATCATTAATTTAATTGTTGTTGGTTATCATCATTATATTTATTTTGAGCTGATCATTTTCGATACGACATTCGCAAAAAAATAATCATAACGACAATGGTGTATAATATGTCAAATTATATATATATATATATTGCAGGATATTTTTTGTAATAGCAATGGTGGGTAATTTTTGAAACATGTGAGGACATTTTTCACTATTTTTGATAATGGCATTGGAATGCACTTTTTGTTTCACGCGCCCCTGTTCGTCGATCCGGCCACGACCCGATGGCTTCGTCGATCTGCATGTGCGTTGGTGTCAAATCAATCTGCCTGTCCGCATAGGTCGTGGTCGCGGTTGGTTCCATCTCTCGGGATCACCTTACATTCTGATGCTGGCACCAAGCAATTGTGACGTCTTTAGGCTCCGTTCATGGCGGTGTTGTATTGTTACTCATGCCACTTCAAATCTCGTGGTTGGACATAAACAAATTCATTGAATGCTTAAACAACCACACTCACGATCCAAATGGAATGAGCCACAACAAACGCAAGCAGTCTCGTAGCTTGCCCACTAACTTACCTTCCTAATCTTGGCCAAAGTTTCGAGCAATAACAATCAACAATAGGAAAAGCTGCTTCGCATAATCTTTTGCCAAAGTTTAGTTTGACCATGTTAAACAAAAAGAAAATTACAACCCAAATGCAGCAAAATTCATGATACTATTAAAGAAATTGACTAGAAAACGCCAGTCCGTGAACTAACGCCTTGGGTCGTACCGAGCTCCACCAGGGCACTGGGTCACACTGCCGAGAGATTTTGCTTTCCATCAAGCTGCTTGCTCAAGGACAACGCTGCCTATCAAGGCATTCGATCTGCTCCCGAAACGTGACGCATCATGGAATTGGCTGCCGCTATACTGTGATTCGCCATCCGGACTCCGTAAACCTTCTGTGCGCCTGACCACTGTTAGGGCGCCGTGCAGTGCCTTGCTTCAACCTGGACGCGCGAGCACCTGTTTTACACTTTTTAGTGGTAGAGAACTGGTTCATGATGGTGCCACACAAGAAGCATCAATCCCAGCGCCTCTAAATCCTAGAAGGAAGCTGCCCAGTGTGAAGGGAGATGACTGCCACGGCCCACGGAATATGCATATGCATGGTGTATGGTGAGGGCATGTATGGTGGCCATAGATGTGTACGAACATTCTCAGATCAATATCTCCTCACAGGACTCAGGGAAAAATGCGTCCCCCCGTTCATCCTTCCCATTTGATGGCTCTGGTTACAGATTTACCTCACTCGCTACCTTTTTATCTCAAGATTTCTAACCATGGAAATTTATCACCTGCCATATGGAACACGACTCTGAACATGAGCTTTGCAGAAAATTAAGTTTCCCATGTTAATAATTACATTATTTCCGTTTCTCTGCAAGGCTCCAATTAGCTCGAACTTACTGCCGGTCGATTCAACTTAATTAAAAATTAAAAGTTGCTCCCATAACCAGGACCGTAGTAGCTATTATTATTCCAACGAATTCATGCGAGCCAAGAGAAAGAAGCCCAGGTATGACAAAGGGCCCCAGATGTTAGAGCCATGCCTCCGGGTACCAGATGTAAACTTTTTTTTAGAGCACTAAGAAACGACTAAAGCTGTGGTTGGTTTCATAGATATATGGCAATGACGAAGAGACCAGTCAAATCCTGCCGTGACTTATATGAAACCAACCACCGCTATAGAGCTTCGGTGTCGTGACTTATATGAAACCAACCACCGCTATAGAGATGCAACTATTGAGCAGTGACCAACCAAAGCCTGCATCTCTATAGCAGTGACTTGTATGATCTAAAATATTCATGTCATCCGACACTTAACTCTTGAGTAAAAAATACATTTAAGTCATTGCTTTGACTTGTCCAAAACTGAGCACATTTCCATCGATGGATGCAATGTTAAACTGAGTAGTGCTTCAAATATCTATATATCATTATAAATTTAGCACTTATTTGCCACAGGCCCACAGCTACAACACTCATCATTAATTGTTGGATGACATGACGATTTTACAATAATGTGTGACTACTTTTGCTTGAAACCAAATGCCAATGACCCTAAATGGAGCAAAACTCAATGACACTAGTGAAGAAATTGGCCAGATGGAAAAATTGAAAAATAAACATCAGCCAGCATGGTCATTCCGGTCGTCAACGGCAAGCTTCAGGCCACGAACGACGGCGACGCGGCCCGCCTCCAAAATCTACTCAAGGCGGGCGACGACGGCCGCGGGCAGCCAACCATCGCTGCCTCAGATGGCGACGTGGTCCTTGCTGGGATCATCGTCGGCTCAGTCGGGCGTTTCTTATGCATTGCCTGATGAATGATGAAACTCCGCTGCGAAAAAATCTATAGCTAATATACAAATAAATCCGTGCATGGTCAAGGTCAGATGAAAGTATACTTGGAGTATATCATCATGGCTGGCCGTGTGCCAGAGTATGCATGGTTGTATGTATACGTGTAAGCTTGTACGAGCGCTCCCGCTATACGATCATCAGAAATAAATATTTACTTTGATAATTAAATTGCAGCAATCGTTGTTTTATTTAGCTAAGTCATTCTCGAAGAACTTATATTAATAAAGCAAGCCACAACAAAGAATATGATATTTTCCGCAAATTTTTTGAATAAAACGAGCGGTCAAACTTGATGTCAAAAAAGTCAAACGACTTATAATTTTGAACGGAGGGAGTAGCAGGAATCATGCAATGGTATTTTAGTTGCAAGTGTGGAGCTTCTTGTAATCCCTTCCAATTGAGAGCTGAGAATTTTTTCGGAATAAAGATTACATTAATGAGCAGCAGTTTATCATAGTTTGTATCATTGAACACTAATTAGAATCTAAAATCTTGATAAGCATATTTAATATCAGCATGTTATTCAACAATGCCAAAGTCTCCATCCTTGCCGCATGGCTGGTGTCCACATCAATGTCAAGTCTTAACTCGTGCTCCATGGATGATATCCACCTAAAGTAAAAAGTATGCAGCATACCAATGTCAGAGATACTTGACCTGAATGCTAAACTCTTATGTTAGATTAAAATGTGAATCATAGAAAATTTTTAGGAAACGGGGATTTACTTGATTGATGACCTTTCAAAAAAAAAAACTGTCTCCACAAATATATTTGTGTTTGAAATTATATTGCATTAAAATTTATTGTCGGCTTAATAGTACACATGCAATTTCACTGTTAGATACATAAAATTGCTATTATTTGACGATAACATGCAAACGACTATTTTATATTTTATAGTAGTTCTAACAGAAATTTAGGCTACTTGCTCTTTCACCCTTACATACATAATTGCTATTATTATATTCTACCCAACCAACAGCATGAATAGATTTAGTAACAATGCAAAACTCAATTTAATTAATCAAATACTTATCTTGAATTCCGTGTTGTGATTGTAATATATGCAATACCGAACCTGAATCGACCCACAAGCTGACCGAACTCTGATTGCGGTAACTTTGCATAGAATTAGACTCTATCTAGAGTCATAGAAAGGCTGTTTCAGAATCTGACTGGAACTTACCAAATATGTGAAACTTAGAAGAAGGTAGTGACCGATTCAAGCTCATGCCCACACAGATCTGTCATGAGAAGTATTTTTTGTTAACTATCTGAAACCCTGATTTACTGCTATGGCCTAAATGTGAGAAAAAGTTCAATTAACCGAGAAAATAAATGAAGAAGAAATGCATGTGTTTCCAAAGAGGTGTTCATGGTTATGATTTCCTCAGATTTTCTGATTTATGTCAGTTCTTTGGGTCGGCCTCACTGAGTAATTTCAAGAGAGATGAGTGTGCTTCCATTCACATGAAGCTACGGAGTGTCTGTGTTCACAAATTGGTGAGATATTTTGGCCAACTGTTGTTTAATTTTATCAGTTGGTGGCAGAATTTGGAAATGTTATTGGTTAAACCCTGGTCGGTTGGGAACTAACCGAAGCCAAACTGACATGTTAAGCCAAACTGACATGTTTCGTTGTACTGGAAAATTGTCAGCACAATGATCTTCTTCACACGACAGAGATTTTGATTTTGTGTTCTAGCAGGAACATACAGTAGTTTATAAAGCATCGTCTCTACCCATCAGTGTTCTGCATTACTTACCAGTAGGATGAATCCTATATTCGCATCTTCCAGATCAAAGTTTCCACGTTTGTACTAAATAAGATATGGAATACTGTCATATCCATATTGCTAAATTTTGTGACACCATGCAATGAGTTCCAAGAACAATGCCATAAGCTATAACTTCATTGTACTAATTATTTATCATATAATCCATGCAGTTTGCACTTTAAATGTTAAGTAATGTGGACACTTGTCAGTGATCTATTATAAAAGAGAAATGCCTGGAACAGAACAAAATATAAAAATAATAGTCTTATTTATTCCAACTTAAAGAACTGAATCAAAAAGTGACATCAAACTATCTCTCGTTACCTAAAACACACATTGAAATTATATGTACATAAGTGTGTGAAATTTCAGATTTATCAACATTGAATAACAATATTATTCACCCACAAAAAAGGGCAGCCCGGTGCACGTAGCTCCCCCTTGCGCAGGGTCCGACCACTCAAATTAAATACCAAATGTGGTATGTGTTACTTTTAACTTTCATTTAACAGGCATTGGGCAATTGAGAATGAAGGCAGAGGAGAAGAACACCGCACCTTGGCATTTTGATAAGAGTTATGCTTTGGTTTCATCATCAGTTTAAGTGCTCCACCAAACCATAGCTCAGTAATGTAGTCCTACCGACGGAAGTGACCCAACATGGAGTAGAGAAAGGCTTCCTCTGAGTTTTCTGTACTCCAACAATGGCCAAGAAAGCCCTCAAGGGCCAAGCAACCAACTATTTATAGGCTACCAACCTAAAACTAGCCATTGCTCAAAGTGCCCAGGAAATATGAGGACCGGACTATTGACCGTATGGTCCGGTCTCTTCCAGACCGTACCGTCCTGTCTCCATTTCCAGAGCATCCTCCATTTTCTTCTTCTCTGTCTGAACTCCTCCAATGAGGACCGTATCGTCCGGTCACTAGGACCGGACCGTCCGTCTGACAGCCCGATCCACAGGATCTTTGTCCCACGGTGCTGTTTAAGCAGACACGAGATAATACAACACTTTCATCTTAATTAACAAGTTATTATCTTCATTACAACACATGTTCAGAGTACAGTGGAATTATTAAAGTTCAGCGGAAGCGATAAGTTCGAAATTACGAAAAGTACACGAGAGCTACACTACTCTCATCGATATAGCATGAGCGACAACCCGATGGCCGACCGGATAGTCACACTAGCAACAACCATCACTGCAGCGGCTGATCGGACTCCCACTGAGCAGTCCAATCTGCACTACCTGAAAACCACATAGGCACAAAGCCTGAGTACTAATTATTCAGCAAGTCTTACCCGTCAAATAACACCTAGACATGCAAAGGCTTTACCATAGGAAGGCTGAATTTAAAAGGACTCGCACTAAGCAGCTAAATCATTTCTAACAACATTTTAGCTCAAGTTTTATCTTCTTGAACAGTAGAATAAATGATTATGAAAACTAAACAAGCATGTGAAACATAGACAATTCTGAATAATAAGCATAATGATATCAATCTCAGTGATCCAACAAGATAGCATATATCATCATTATAATCAAGTATCATGTGTGCTACGTGAAGGCGCAAATCACAAGCGGGTACTCATTACTGCGAGGGACAGCGATTGCAATCGATTTACACCAGCTGGGAAAACCCGAGATACACGACGTATACGCACCACTCGAGATGGTCATATACGGCAACCTTTCACAAGACAGTAAACACCAAGCACGGTTCCAGTCTCAGGGATTGGGCAGCCGTCCCACCAACGGTACCTCGTACCTCCCATGGCCTGAACCTGCCCAATACAGCTGTACTGGGTGTCGTACAACGATGCCACCATACATGCTACATCAGTCTACTAGTCCCCATTACACTAGTATGTACTCGGTACGTTCAATGCTTGATCAAGGGGCCAACAACGAATCGGTCCTTAATCGACCAGGCAGGGCTACCACCGTGAAGTCCCAGACTTCCCAATCCATCCTACACATGCAATGCCCCTGCCCGGTCTCAACAAATAACGTAAACTCATTGTTATCTTCAGCTTTAGTGAGTCAAATTTAATCATCAACAATCTAGTAAATCTTGTCGATACTAACATTTGACTTAAGCGTAGCAGAAGCTAACGAGCTAACTAGGATAGACATATAGCAACATAGGACATTTGGATATCATGCAGGTGGGTTTCATATCAACTCCAATAACCTAAGTGCACAACCATCCTAGACACTCTAGCAATTATTCTCTAGAAATCAAAAGTTGTAAAGAAGGGTTTGGAATGAAACGGGGCTTGCCTTGATTCTTAACAGCTAAGTTAGTAACTTCAACTTCTGGATCCTGAGTAGAATGGTCCTGTTGAATATCCCCCTCTTGGTCGTTTCCTAGAATATGATATATGTCAATTGGATGAAAATGCAAAGAGAATATAAACCAATATGTGATGCAATGAGAATGACTTAGTTTCACATTTGAAATGTGAAGTTCAGTTCAGAAATTATGTTAGAATTGTTTATTACTTTCGTCTAAAGTATTTCCTTCATTGACTCCCATGAAGCATTACTATCTTATTAAATAATTTGTTCAAATTATCACAATTGAGCTCATAAATTATGTTAATAAATTCTAAAATTGTTTCTGGTCAAACCCAAAATCATGGTGATTGGTGTTCATCTATTCAACATACATACACAAGCTCAAGGTAATTTTGTGACTAGATTATTTATTAAAAAGATGACAAGTTTATCAAAGAGAAATTTATCCTAAAGGTTCTTACAGAAACAACTATCATGGTTCATCTCTATGAACAGGGCATATCAAAAGGAGAAGATGAAGCCCTAGTTCACATTTTTCTGAATTATACTTAATTTACTATGATTTATTCGGTGTATAGCTTGCAAAATGCATACAGAGTTTATCTTACCGAACCAGGGGTTATAGACTGTACTACTGGTCAGAGGGTATCACATTGGTTCTAACAAACTTGAGTTTGCATTTTTGCCATACCTAAATTCATCGCTATGAATTATTTAAGGTTTAGCTTAAAGCAATTATCCAGGAAAAACTACACAGGAACAAAGATCAACTAGGGTACCACTAGACAGAGCTAAGCAAGAGGAACACAACAAAATTTAGTTTGCAATTTTTGGACATCTAAAACTTCAGTTATCGATTTTTGAAGTTTGAACAATTTCTGAGCAGGTTCGAGTTATTTACGAAATTGCCATCGTCATCTTCCTCAGAACAGAGGTACAGACGGCGGCCAGAGATCCTCAAAATCAACCGGTTTAGGTGGTGGAGTGGAACAATAGATGAATCAAATGGATGACTAAGTATATGAGGAAGCTTCAAATGCGAGTAGTTGAAATATTTCTCACCGGAGAAGCGGGAATCGCCGACGAGATGGATGAGGGTCATCGGCGAGGTCGTCGGAGAAAAACTCGAAATACTCTCTAATCCGTCCACGGTTTCGAGTGTGGTTTGTTCCTGGAGCTAGAGGAGGTTGAGCTGCAACTGTGGGTATGCTTGGCTCGTGCTACGGTGGAGGGAGACAGCGTCACGGCGAGCAGCAGTGGCCGGCGGCTATGGTGGCGACGAGAGCGGGAATCGAAGAGAGAACCAGAGCAACTGAGGGCGAGAGACTACGAAGTGAACGAATAGGAACTGAGAGGAGGCCAATTCGATTTGGTCTGATGCTGGGTGAGGTGGAGCGGTACTGGGTGGCGTGGCGTTCATGCACGCTGCTCGTTCTGCTGAGGATGAGGAAGAGCAGGGAAACAGAGACTGGCGAGTGGGTCCCGCAGTTTTTTTTCCCCTTTTTCTACAGATTGTCCTATCTTTTGTAATTTGCAATCAAAGGGTTAAACAACTTCTGAAAAACCTCCAGATTTTTACTGTGAGTCCTTGGACAACTTTGTTTGATGTAAACTTTCAGAAATTTAAATTTGGAATTCAAATAATTTATTTAAACTTTAAGCTTGTCTCATTTATTTGGATGAGTTCCTAGATGCAATTGTCTCTAGAATTTTTAGTAGATTTTATTTAGCTTTCATATTTCCCATAAATTTTTGATTACACATTGTTATGTTCAATTTTTTTAACTTCTTTTAAAATTTCACTTAAATTTGCATTGTTTTCATATTTTCATCAATTGTTTTATAGAACATTTTGAATTTTCCAGGTACTCAACTCAACTCGATGTTCTAGCAGAATAGAACAAAATAAAGGAGACATCTGGGATGTCACAGTCCGGTCTCTTCTCGATCTCCTCCAACAGAAACTGAACCTTCTCTGTTGTTCATCTCTCTGATGACCGTACCGTCCGGTCTCCTAACCATATGGTCCGGTCAATGGCCCAGTCTTCATTTTCACAGCATGCCGAGACTTCCCTTCTCTGTTTGGATCTTCAATGAAGACCGTACCGTCCGGTCCTAGGACCGAACCATCCGGTCTCTACTGCTTAAGCTGAAAACTTGATCAACTTAATCCACTCTTGATCCTTGCTTCCAACTTCTCCGTTCCTTCATTTCTCTTCAGCCACCCTAGCCCTCAAGAGACTCACAATGCGTCCAAATGATCTCTAATACTAGTGTGCTCTAAGAGAACCAATTCGATCTCTCTTGATAGTCCGGTTTTTTCTATGGACTCAAGCCTATATCTATACCAAGCCAACACTTGCTTGGATCTAGCATATCCTTAGTCGTGATCCATCTTCAACCTTGACTCCATCAAGTTCTCGATCCGAATTGTCGAGGCAACCAATCACCAAGTCATCGATAAAGATTAGGGTTTGTGAGACGACGCTTCCTTGACATGACCATCAATATATCCTATATGAACATGTTAGTCACATCAATTTGGTCACCCAATCACCAAAACATTCATACCTATGGGGTTTCCAAACTCTAATGGCCATAAAGCTTACATAACCTAAAACATGTATAAAAATGGGCAAAAGCACATGTGGTCCTCGTTATTCTAAACAAGTTGAACAGTCGGCTATGTGACTGAATCCTTTACTTAAAAGCTACATCATTTAAAAACAAGGACTGAGGGTCAGGTTTTAAAACCATGATTCTGCTGATGCCACAGAAGAAGTTCAGCCTAGTGGCGAAGCCAGGTGAGGCTAGCCCTAGTGCACATGCACCAAAGGATCATCAAGGTAAATTGCAATGATCTAGTTTTTACCTTATGTGCTCGACACTTGGCCCAAATATGTGCACACCATTGCACTGCTACAGAGGCATGTCAAGTAAGGTGTGCACCTTGGGGTCCAGAGGTCTAGCTTCGCAACTGGTTCGGCGCGCAAAATGTGTGGAACTGAAGGAACACAAAGAGGTTGATGAACGTATGGTGGATGAGAACATGTTAAAGGATTTCAGAGTGATACCGGAGATCCCAGAGACATGCATGTTGTAGCCTCAAAATTTTTTGCCACATTATAAGACGTTCTAGTCCAAAGCAAATTTCCCACGCGCTTTCCACCCTCTACCCCTATTCAATGCAGCGACGCCCCGTCCCCAAATCACGCCGCATCTCTCTCTCTCTCAGTAGCCCGCCGTCCACTTGCTCGGAGCATAAATTAAATAGTGCAGCACTTGCCATTTCGTGGCCTAGTGTTTTGAAGGAGATCAGGACCTCAGCTCAATGTAGAAAAAGTCACACATCTGACTCGTTGCATTTGATTCGATTAAATATGGAGCAGCAGATGTTGTCAGCATCAGGATGATCAACTGAATGTAGCTTCCACGGGTGGCATGTCTAGTGGTATGACCATAATGGCATTTGCGTCCTCTTTCTTGGACTGAGTGGTAGTAACTGAACAATACTGGGGTTTGGAGAAAACCGGTGAAGAAATCGGGTACTGAACAATACTCTAGTATAATGAACAGGAACCTACAGTGTGCAAAGTTGCCCCACCGGTTTGATCACCGGTCCGGCAACCTGCCGGTGAACACCCCTATAGTAACCATGTTTATGCTACCCACTGCTAGTTTGACAGTGTATCGAGAAATTTATAGCAGGACAATTTGCCATTACAACATATTATACTGTTTTAGTAAACATTAATTTTTCTACTGTGATTTTCCATACCCATGAGGTTATTCCTCGGATATAAGATCTTCGGTGCGTGTTGAGGAACCATCAAAGTTTGTTTATCCACCACATTGGACAGTATTTGTACTCAACTACAGATTAAGTAAATTAATTTATGTTTGATCCCTTCCCTAAAACAAATTTAGTGTTTGACCCACACTTTGCCTACAGTCATCTTAACTTTCCCAAGGCTTCATCAACATTTGCTCTCTGGTAGAGTGATGTGCCATTGTTGAGGGAAGATCACATATGCGGAGAGGATCGATCTCAGATAATCCTGTATCGGAGTACAGAAAAGGTCACACATCTGACTCGTTGCTTTTTCAGCAAAAGTGCAGCAGAGAAGAATGTTCACCTCACTCTGAGTATGCTGAACGTATTCTTCTCTGCTGGAATTGCATTTACAGATCAGTTCTTCTGTTGGCACACACGATTGAACACGGGAATGGGGTACGTGCATAATAATTTGTGTATATGACATTAAAAGAAGAGGATTTGGTCTATATGGGTTACTGGAAACGCAAAAATTATGTGTTGCCTAGTGTCCCTAGTGTCCTGTGGACAAAGTTAGAAGTTGTTGGTAGCACACATATTTTATGTTCTGGTGTCCAACACACCAAGCCTACTTCTGCTACTATCCGGCGTGTTGACATCTTTGGATATCATCTGTTTTATTTGATAAATTCCTATCTCTATAGATTCCATGGCGTCGCTCAACCCCGACACCAAGAGGACTAAGAAGAGGAAAGGCGGCGGATATGGATCCGGTAGCACCACAATGATGGACCACTCGATACGATCTGCTCATTGCCAGATAACATCCTCTGCATTATCCTGACCTTGCTCAATCTGCATGACCCTCGGAGGATGACAGTGCTGTTAAGACGGTGCCGGCCCCTATACAGGTCACCAGAGTACTAGCCTGACAGCATCAACGAAGGCAACCGATGGCTTGGGGCGCACCGGCCACACAACATCACTCACTGGTTTGTCGTCCGATGGACGCACCCATTCGGTGACGCGTTGAGGAGCTGGCTCCGGACACTTTCGGAGAGATGTGTTATCGAGGAGCTTGTCATCGGGAAGCCATGCTTCCTGCGGCTTGTGCTCCCGCATTTGATCCTCAACTGCAGCTCCCTCTGGTTGTTGAACCTCTGCAACTGAGTTTGGCCTAGCTTCACACATGACAACAACGACATGCTGGCTTGGACGCTGCCGCGCCTCACGGAGCTCATCTCAGGACGAAGACGATGGCGGTGGCAGGCGTCGAGGACCTGCTCGGGCGGTGCCCTGTGCTGCTGAGCCTGGGGATCCACAAGTGCAACCCCAATCGCAGCAAGAGTCTCCGGATCATATGCGGAGACCTCCTGAGCTTGACCATTGTGGAGTGGCCCATGTACGTCGACTCGCGTACAAACTGGAATGTGCCCAAACTAGCTCTAAGAGTTGTTGTGGTGCAAGTAGACAGTCGACGCCCATGGCGGGGCAAAACAACCAGAGGCTTGTGTGCCAGGGCGGGCTAGAACGTGGCAATTTAGATTGGTGCCACCACCTCTTTTTCTTCGGCCTTCTTGATGTAGCAGGTAAGGTTTATTCTTCTTTTGGATGAATTGTGCAGCTTCGTTTCCCCCCTTATTATTTCAGCTAGTTCTTTATCGATTTATGTGATGTGGCGCCTACTAATAATTTGATTCCATCCATTGTCTTCACAAATTTTCGTGGTAACAACACTTGTGCCATGCATGAGCATTTGTGATTGTTCCCTTAGAATACCCTAATTAATATACCACCTATAGATATATATTTTTATTTGGAAACTCATTTGTGTAGGCATTTCCTAAATATACTATATATATAGACATAGGATTTGTATAGTCGGGTGATGTAAATAGTTGATTTCTACACACACGATAGTCTAAAACATGTGTAAAATTGGGCTGAGGACTCCCTGTAAAAATCATTTTTGTAGTGTCAGCCACACACGAGTGTTGCACTACTGTATGGTGTTAACACTAATTTTCGTTTTAGTAATACTTGATAACGACATAAATAAATTATATATGTGATTGTGTAGGTTAAAGTTCCTTTTGTGAAGTCACCAAACCTTCCATGTAACCATATATACAGTCGACACGAGCGCGCGGTGCGTTGCGACCGGATGCGAGCTCCGCCATCCTGATTCAAATGGAGCAGCAGAAGATGTCAGCATCAGGACCTCAGCGGAATGTAGCTGCCACGGATAGCATGTCTAGCGGTATGAGCATTATGGCATCTGCAGGCACAGTTTTACCACATGTAAGTGCTCCAAAAACCACAGAAGTTGCACAAATTCCATCTGTCACACTAGATTAGGGATAGCTTATGTAAACTGCCTCTTTTGCCCAACACGCGATCATGGATGGATGTACCGGGTGGCTGCTGCACCTGGTTGTTTTGGCCGACAGCCCATGTGGGTCACGCCACACACTAGTGTATTGCAGTATTGCATGGTTTTAACACATGGATCCTCCATTTTATCAAATCCTCCATGCCACCCAACGGTGAACGGTTCGTCATCGGTGGACGCGCCCGTTCGGTGATGCGCTGCAGAGCTGGCTCTGGACACTTTCGGAGAGAGGTGTTGTCAAGGAGATAGTCATCGAGAAGCCATGCCTCCCGCGGCTTGGACTCACTACAAGAAATATTGCCTTCAATGACAATTGATTTATGTCACAAAAATTGGATTTTATGTCATGATGAAAAATTTGTGAGGCTAGTGTGACAAAACTGCATTTGTCATCTATCTTGCGTTTAAGATCTTGTTTTGTGACAAAACCATGTTTTTCCGTCATAATCCTTTGTGATGTCTGATGCACCATTTTTTTACACATATGTAGCACTGGGCCTGGCCTTGTTTTGGGTAGTTTCTCCTTCTGGCCTAGTGGCGATGAGGGAACTGGCCTAGTGACGTTTCGATCCGTCGTCACTCTATAATCGTCACATAAGGCTAGATTTTTGTAGTGACTCCTGCATCTGATCCTTGGCTAGCTGCAGCTCCCTACCGTCGCTAAACCTTAGCAACTGTGCTTGGCCTAGCTTCGCTGGTGGCAACAATGACAAGCTAGCGCACGCCGCCACACCTGAGCTCATCCTGAGAAGGATATATATTTTTATTGGAAACTCATTTGTGCAGGCATCTCCATAACGTACTATATACAGTAGGAAACCAGACAATGTGCCAAAACACACACAGGGAAAAGGGAAAAACACTCAGCAAAACTTACTACAAGAACAAGTGCCTATAGAGGAGGGCCTAAACCGCTTGTAGCGGCGGTTTCACGATCGGGTACTGTCGAAGCATAGCTACAAGTTTCGATTTGTGGCGGCGCATAGAAATCGGGGCGGGAGAGGAGGGAGTCGGGCCACCGCCACCACCGCGCCATCAGGGAATGAGAGGAGGGGGTCGGCTGCCGCCGCGCCATCGTCAAGGTCGTCGCCGCAGTCGCCATTGTGGCGCAGCTCCAGATCCAATCCACCCGCGTCGTCATCGTCGAGGCGGGGTCCCGCGCCGCAGTCTCCGTCGTCGAGGCGCGCCATGGAGCAGCGCGGGACGTCGGCGGCTCGTCAGCCGCACGGGACGTCATGGACGAGGAACGAGGAGGGGGGAGGGGCGGTGGAGCTGGAGATGGGAGGAGAGGCAGTTAGCAGAGGAGCGCGGCGGCGGATCGATAGAATGGGTGTGGAGTGAGGAGCGGCTTAGGGATAACGCGTTATATACAAAGTGATTGGGATATGGGCTGGAGAGTGGGAGATGGGCCGCACGCACAAGTCAGCGGCAGGTGATGGGAAAGACCTCCGCTGAAAACAATTTTTAGCCGCGGATGGTCCTGCTGGTTATTCTAAGTAAGTACTTGATTTTTGCCTACTATATATGTAGATGGGATCTCTACAGTCGGGACGGAGTAAATAGTTGATTTCTATACTTGCGGTAGTCTAAAATGCGTGTAAAAATGTGCAAAAGCACAAGTGGTCCTGCTGGTTATTCTAAGTAAGTTGAACTGTCAGCTATGGGATTGCAACCTTTACCAAAGGCTACATCTAAAAACACTGACTGATCAGGCTCAGGTTTTTAGACCATGATTCTGCTTGTGCCATAAAAGAGGTTCGGCGCAGTGGTGTGAGTCGGCCCGGCAATTTCCCCATTGGGGATGGGGCCCCGCGGGGTGTGGCCCCGAACGGGCGGGGATGGGGACAAATTCATCCCCACGGGGGAACGGGGGTGGGGCCCCGAATTGGGCCAGGGCGGGGACAGGGATGAAAATCCCCCCACGTAGGCCCATGGGGATCCGTTATTGAGACGAATCACAAATAATAAGCCAGCACAACAGGCCACCTCCCCGTCTACGTATATAACCAAGCTTCACTCTCCTCCTAACCCTAATCCCCAAATCAACCGCCGGCCTCAATCGATGTCGTTCCCTTTCATTCCTCTCCTTCCCCCGACACCGCTCCCTTCCTGCTCGCGATGCCGATGCCGCCGTCGCCATACCTCACATCACCCCCCCCCCCCCCCCCCCCCAGACTCAGGCATCCTCTACAGGCACCCGGCCCCAATCCTCCGTCCATCCATGGTTGCGTGATGACCAGACAAGGAAGGGCTACGGCGCTGCTACCGTGCGACGGCGACACGCGGTGAGGCCTATATGGCACAGAGCGCTCGTTATCGACTCCTCGCGAACGCCACTGCTGCGTCCGCCGTTGACCCTCGCGGGGCCCCGATGGATCTTGGGGATCCGCCGGGGATGGGGACGGGGCGACATTTTGCCCCATTAAGCTATCGGCCTCGGGGATGAAGCTTAACGGGGTGGTGGGAATGAAGCTTAACGGGGCAGGGATGGGGGCCTCTACCCCGCGGGGATCATCCCCGTTGCCAAGAGGAGTGGTGAGGCCAGGTGAGGCTACCCGTAGTGCACAGGTACCATGGTACATGAAGGTAAGTTGCAATCATCAAGTTTTTACTTTATGTGTGCTCAACACTCGGCCAGAATATGTTCACCACCACTGAGTCGCTATAGAGGCATGTCAAGCGAGATGTGCACCCGGGTGTCCAGAGGTCTAGCTTCGGCACTTGTTTGGCGTGCAAATTGTGTGGAACCAAAGGATGGAAACTTAAGTGATTGATTATCAATAAATAACTATAAACACAAGGTGGCTGATGAACCTACGGTGGATGAAAACATGTTGAACCTATGGTGGATGAAAACATGTTGAATGCATGTTCCAACAGGGAATACTATTCTTCGAGCGCTAAGATAAGTATTAGTGGAACAAATATGAAAATTTTGCAACTCAAACTACAATCAGAAAGCAGAGCAGCTCCTGCCATTTCATTGCCTACTGTTTTTAAGGAGATCAGGACCTCAGCTGAATCTGGATCACGCATTTGATTCAAATGGAGCAGCAGAAGATGTCACCGTCAGAAGGATCAACTAAGTTTCCATCCGTCAGGCCACCTCTCCTTGGTAAATCTCTTTAGCTCATATACTTGTTTATTTCTGGGATTTATTACTTGATAAAAATTTAGGTCATTTGATAATCTTTTTTGCATATTAAGGGGAGAGATTCTTAGAACTTTGAATGATAGAGCACCAATTGAGCTCACCAATATAGAGCACGAGACCTGCAAACCAAGAGTCAGCGATTGCGCCAGCATCGTGTCACCGCCGCTGCTCAGGCTCTCCTGGCGTAAGCGGAGGTGAACTCTCCTGGCATTAGGGATAGCTTTTATGTCAACCGCCCCTTTCTTCCAACACGCGATGGATGACAGCGATGGGTGGAGGCTGATGCGGATCGCCCGAACAATGGGGGAAGGGCCCTCAGGATGTGGAAGCCGGAGGGCACCTCCATTACAAGTCCTAAAAAGCTAGAGGCGATTGCGGTGGAGGGAAGACTGAGAGACAGCGGTATGGCCGCGCCACCTCCCTCCAATTCTCTTTCCCTCTTCACCGCTACCATGTTTACCACCAGTGCTAGTATATGATAGCGTGTCGAGAAATTTATAGCAGTACAATTGTGCCGTTAAAACATATATACCGTGTTCGTAAACATGAATTCTTGTACGGTGCTTTTCGTACCAACGAGGTTATTCCTTGGATATAAGATCTTGGGAGCGTGTTGAGGAACCATCAAAGGTTGGTTATCCACCACAAAGTTGTGTTGACTGTATTTGTACTCAAGTGCAGATAAATAAGTAAACTAATTTATGTTTGACCTCATTCCCCAAAACAAATTTTGTGTTTGACCCACTTTGCCTACTCTCATCTTAACTTTCCCTAGGCTTCATCAACATTTCCAGCAGATAAATCCGTGTTTCTTCAGTTTGCTCTCTGGTAGAGCGATGTGCATTGTTGAGGGAAGATCACATACGCTCTGAGGATCTCAGATAATCCTGAATCAGAGTGCGGAAAAGAGCGCACATCTGACTCGTTGCTTTTTCAGCAAAAGTGCAGTAGAGAAGAATGTTCACCTAACTCTGATTACACTAAACGTACATTCTTCTCTGCTGGAATTGCATTTTTGAGATCAGTTCTTCTGTGGGAACATAGGACTGAACACAAGAATGGGGTGCCACCGTAGCAGGGCCGTTTCTAAGTATTTGAGGCCCCAGTGCGAAAACTTGAAATGAGGCCTTAAAATTTCAAATTCATATAGCCAAGTATATACTTTCATGCATGCCCTTCTTCACAATATTTGAGAAGTACTCCGCTTCTTTTACTTTTCTTATGATTTCAGATCTGATTACGCTTGCAAGCAAACTTATTACTCATTCTGGATGCTCTTTCAGACCTCATTTTGGAGTTTGATTTTTAGAATTAAATTGAGGCTCTTTCTACGCAAATCTATCAAGAGCACCCCTTTGAGATTGAACTGCTTCTTCTAGTTTTTTGCTTCTTTTTACGCTTTTTACAACCAGAATCATATTTTCTAATACATGAAGATTAGTACTGCTGGATAAACAAATAGGCGCTTAGCAAGAAGCGACAGCATATAGTACTAGCACAAAGATTAAAAAAATAAAAAGAACATGGAGCGCTGATGATGTAAGATTAAAAAAAGAAACGACATGCCTGCTTGCTTGCTTGAGGGCCTTCACGCGTGAGGCTCACAGGCCGCACGCTGCGCTTTAGGCGATTTGGGGGCAGTGCTGATGGTCTTGTCGAGGTCGCCCGTCGGGGGATCTGCAATTGTAACGAGTTGGTGCTGCGATTTGGAGCAGATTTGAGCGATTTGGAAGAGGACGGCGGCGGTGTGGCTTCTCATGGAAGGGAACGATCAATTGATTGAATCACCTGCCTACGGAACTTGCGTCGAGCGACCGTGAAAGACGACGTTGTGGCCTTCACCGAGTTATTGGGCTGCTTTGTTTTCTTGATTCTGGGCTGTGATGGGCCATTTTTATAGTCTATGTGCATTGTGAATTGGAGGCCCCAAATATTTGGGGGCCCTGTTCGGTCGGCCATATAGGCCCTCCTAATCGACGGGCCTGACCGTAGCAATTGGTCTATATGACATTAAAATAAGAGGATTCGATCTATATAGGTTACTGAAAACGCAAAAATTATCTGCTGCCTAGTATTCTATATAGCCAAAGTTGGAAGTTGTTTGTAGCACATATTTTATGTTCTGGTGTCCTACACACCAAACCTACTTCTGCTACACATCTTTGGATATCATCTGTGTTAATTGAAAATTGCTATCTGTGTATGTTCTATGGAGCCACTCAACCCCGACACCAAGAAGAGGAAATGCGGCGGATACCGAATCCCATTGCGCCACATATGATGGACAACTGGACAGGATAGCTCCCTGCCAAACAGCATCCTCTGCATCATCCTGACCTTGCTCAATCTCCACGACCTTGGGAGGATGACAGTGTTCCCAAGATGGTGGTGGCCCCTGTACAGGTCACCGGAGTACCAACCTGACAGCATCAACGTCGGCGTCCTATGGCTGAGGGTGCACCGGCCACACAGCAGCACTCACTGATCCGTCCAGCGGCAGTGGCACTCCGACGCGATCGCTGCCTCACTCATGGAGCACAGGAGCTCCATCAAATGGTTCATCGTCTGACGGACATACCCGTTCTGTGACACGTTTAGGAGCTGGCTGCGGACACTTTAGGAGAGAGGTGCTATCGAGGAGCTTGTCATCGGAAAGCCATGCCTCATGCGGCTTGCACTCCCGCACCTGATCCTCAAGATCTCAACTACAGCTTCCTCCGGTTGTTGAACATCTGCGCTTGGCATAGCTTCTCGGGTGGCAACAACGACATGCCGAAGGCTTAGACACTGTTGTGCCTCACGGAGCTCACCCTAAGGTGGATGACGATGGCAATGGCGGACGTCGAGGACCTGCTCAGGTGGTGCCCGGTGCTTCTGATCCTGGCGATCTGCAAGTACAATCCCAATTGCAGCGAGAGCCTCCAGATCATGTGCGAGAACCTCCTGAGCTTGATCACTGTGGAGTGGCCCATGTATGTCGACTCGCGTACAAACAGAAACGTGCCCAATCTCGAATATCTGCTGTGGTGCAAGTAGACCGTGGATGCTAATGGTAGGGCGAACCAACCAGAGGCTTGTGTTAAGGGCGGGCTAGAATGTGGCGATTTGTAGGGTGACATGGCCAGGACCGAACTCGGCGAAGAGACCTGTCTAGGGTGACATGGCCACCACCTCTTTTTTTCGGCCTTCTTGATGTAGCAAGTAAGATTTGTTCTTCTTTTGGATGAATTCTGCAGCCTCGTTTTGCCCCTAATTATTTTCAGGTGGTTCTTTACCAACTCATTATGATTTCTCAGAAACAAACTACTTGCTCTTCCTTACAGTATTAAACACATCATTTCATATTGTGTTATAAACCATTGCACATAAGTGTTAGGACGACATAGCACACCTAGTCAGTTCCATCCTGTGTGTGGCCCACACATTGCTCACAAATATATGACACTCTTTTGCCACTATTGTTCATTAGTTGTACAAGGGTGGCTGGGCAGACTGAAGCCTGACTGGCCCCGACATCGAGGAGTCTAAGGGAGCGAGGTGTGTTAGGCTTACAGAACGGGAGAACAGAGGAGACATGGATCTAAACGGATGGGCTGAATGCTCGGAAGGTTGAAATATGTTCTTTCCAAATGACAAGATTGAATCATAGCCCTCGGTTGCCAATCTATTCCTCCGGAAAAAAGGTCAGATTTTGTAATAATAATATTAACAAATACCTATATAACTTATATATGTTAACCAACGCGGATGAAATAGGCTCACATGAGAGATGCAAGAAAGAAATGTGTAATCCTTTATGCAGTTTATAGAAATCAAATCTTGTCTTTATGTTTCTATAATATGCCGTTGTTTCTAAAAAAAGACTTGTCTCCTACATTGTGACACATCTCGGCCAATAGAGAAGAAAAGCTTAGTGATCAGTATGACTGGCGCATACATTTGTCGAGGAAAAGCTCTAGTGATCAGTTCCACTAGGACGGCAGAGGCGCTCCGTCGCGCCAGGTTGTTTTCTATGCGTCAAATTATTTTTTGGTGGTTTTGGTTGCTTGTTGTGTATATTTCTCTCTGTCTACTTCAATGGCTTAGACATGGGCCTGAGAGAATCTCAGAGCTGGCCCCAGGAAAGTGGGAGCAAATGCATGTGGCTCCGCTGGCAGCCTCTCCTTTTTCTACTTTCTCTTCCTTTGCCAGATGGGCAGCAGCCCAAGGCACATGGCCGTGAGCCGGTGAAGGCGTGTCTCACATCGTCGTCGTCATTTGTCGGTCAAACATCAAAATCACAAGAAGCCTCCTCTCTCTCTTTCTCTCTCTCTCTGGCAGTAGGCTATCTTGGTCGTGGTAGCTTGGTGCCCAGCCACAAGAGAAACGACAGCCTGGAGGAATCGTGGCCCAAGGCCCAGTGGTGACAACTAACATAGCGAGGAGACAAGGAACACACATTCACTCCAGACGGTGGCCACGGCGTATGGCGTATGGAAACTATGCATCAGCGACCAAACAGCTCCATGTACGTCAAAATGCTATCAAGTGGCGGAGGCCACGTGCTATCCACTTTAGACTATATCTTAAATATAATGTGAGTACAGTCATAAGGTACTATGTATGGAAGCCTAGTATCGCTTCTCTAGTTGCATGGCTTTGTGCTTCTACTCATGTGCTCGTTGTTGATGATTCTCATATCGACCATCTTGTTCAGTCTAGGTTCCTAAACAGTTGCAATGGTATAATTGTTATTATGTTTCAAAGATAAAGTACCAACTTGGGTTCCTATGGTAGCATTTGCCATTTGGGATATTTACTAGAAAAAGAGCGCGCAATTTGCGCGCCGCTGTTGTGAACCCGTTGTGAAGCGAGAAGAATTATTTTTTGTGAGTTGATAAATTTAGTTAAAATAAAGTTTGAAGAACCTATATGTATTGGTCATAGGGGGTTCAACTAAAGCATATTTAAACATAATGTGTTATATTTTGAATGACAATGATTAATGTAGGAATTTATAAATGGTTGAGTTATAATCTGACACTGATAACAAACTTTGGACCCTTTGAATCTGGAGGTAGGTAATGACAGTTTGCTAGATCTGAAGCATATGTCTTCCAGAACCATGTTGAGGAAAGAGTCGCTAAGTAGTTGGCAATGTTTGTGTCAAGTTCAGTTAAATTCCCTGCTGTAGTCAAGTCAATTCCCTGTTGGTCAATTACTCAAATAGTGCAAGGTGCATTACCAGCTAACTTAACCTGTCAATGGGACAAATATCTAATTAGGGACAGTGCTGTTGTAAACCTGAATGTTGACACAGAGTGTGTTTCGGACTCATTCTCAAATCTGTTGTCCTACATTCTCTACCAAAAGGGTCCAGGAGAAGTTCTCCAATTTCTGAATGTGGTACAGCCATTATTGATGGAATTTCTACTTCTGGATGGTTTTAGTATAAGCCTAAGGGATTTTAATGTTTCCAAGGCTCTCTTAGAAGAAGCACAAATAAACATTAAGAAACAGTCCCTTATCCTTGAACTGTCTAGATGCTGCAAAACTCAGTTTGTGGAAATGCGAGTTGAGAACAATTTGAAGAGAGTCAAAGAACAAATTTCAGATTTTATCGCAAATTGTTCCAATCTTGGATCTTGGATTATTGATTGATCCCAAAAAGGAGTCTGCTATGTCAAAGGTGGTTCAGCAGGTTGGTTTTGTTGGCTTGCAGCTTTATCATGAGGGGAAGTTGTACTGGAACCACTTGGTAGAGGACTGCCTTTTGAATTTTGTGAATAAACACCCATCCCTTTGAAATGAGCATCCTCCAGAGGCTTATGGTCTTGTGAGAAGTTCATATTTTCATGGTCTCAATCTTTACGAGGAGTGGGTACATGCTATATCCACAAGAGAAGCTATTGTCCGCTCGTCAACAGGGTTGACAGAACCTGGAAC
The DNA here is from genome assembly GCA_012490785.1 of Eragrostis nindensis. Lineage (NCBI taxonomy): Eukaryota > Viridiplantae > Streptophyta > Magnoliopsida > Poales > Poaceae > Eragrostis > Eragrostis nindensis. The sequence goes on along the minus strand of JAAXCT010000355.1, from coordinate 88,874 downwards.
TCTGTTTAAGAATTTAATGGCCATCTTGCAGGATGATTATGTTTTTAAAAGCCAATAAGATACTATTGAGTTCCAAGTGTATATAGGAATGTTATATTTATGATTTGAGGGGAAAAAAAAGGCCTAGGGGATTGATTTGAAACCATAATTCTATAATTCGTTGACTTTGTTATTTGGATTAGCACAAATTTTAGAGCGCTATGGGTGATATTTTGTGTTGATGAGCAGATGGTTTATAAAAGGGAAAAAAAAAAGGCCTAGGGGATTGATTTGAAACCCTAATTCTATAGTTCGTTGACTTTGTTATTTGGAGTAGCACAAATTTTAGAGCGCTATGGGTGATATTTTGTGTTGATGAGCAGGTGGTTTATAAAATATTATAATTCTCAAATGGACATATATGTGTTATATGGCGAATAATGCAAATTTATTTAAAGTTATAGGTTATGTTATGTAGTAGAAATAATTTATAATTTATATAATAGATATGGACGTAATCACAATTAATAAAACATATGTATGTCATCATTTTCACCATAGACCTTACAACTTACTTTGCATAAGAGAAAGTAATAATAAATAATTTTTTTAGGTCAATATGGGCGTTATAACAGTAAGGGCATATGTCATCATAAATAACATCTGTAAAGTAATTTGAGTAGGTAGTTAACCGTTCTTCTTTTTAGTTTAGCAATAAAAGTAGCATTCGTGTAATTTCTTAATGAACTCGAATATTATAGTTATTGTTATAGATTTAATTGAATAGTTAATTTGAATTTCCTGGTGTTAATCCGGATCACTCTACGATGAATAATTGTTGTAGATTTTATTGGATCCTGAATCCCTATCTTTTTTTGCTCTAGTGGTTGATTTTTTGGAAATTTGAAATTGCGAATATAATATGGTTTTTATATGATTTGAATAATTATTGAGAGGTCCTTCAATTGTGATAAGCAATGTTGGTCAGGAAATAAAATTATTATTCCGATAAATATGCTCATTTAGTTCGCAATTATATCTTCCTATTGGTTCTAATTTAATTAGAAAAGTAAAAAGTAACAATTGATAATAAGGTCCTCGTTGGTATTGTTTATTCAGAGAGTCGTGAGTGAATATATATATATATATTAAGTGTGTAAAAAAGGGAGATAAAAATATAGGTTATGAAACCGTAATGCAATTATGTTTATTTACATTCATTGTTGATAGTGAACGAATGAAAATGATTAATTTAGAAATTATAAAAAGTAGTGAATCACTTTTCCATTAACCTGTTCATGTTGTATCAAATTTGAATGGGAAAAAGAATGCTAATAATCTGAAAAGAAAATAATTACAGGTAGAGAAGGTCCTCAAAAACTTTCTAATTAACAGTAGGTTAGTCGTGATTATTTTTCCTTAAAGAGACTTAATTAGGCTCTAAGTAATTGATAGTGTAAAATGGAAATAGAAAAGGAAAAGAAACTAAAAAAGAAAAATTGATTGGGCTAAAAGCGGGTGGAAAAGGGCCGGCTCGCCTGGGCCAAAAGCCGTCTAAGAAGGCCGGCCCAGCCCGGTGTGGGGTTTGATCACCCCCGCCTCGATCGGGACCGTCCGTCGCGATGGACGGCTCTGAGCGAATTTGGGCGGGCGGATAAAATCCCTCTCCCCCGGGCGCCCCGCAGGAAACCCTAGCTTTCTCTTCTTCCCTTTCTCTTTGCTGGCTGCGCGAGAGGGAGTTAGCGGCGACGAGGAGGCGATTGAGTGGGAGAGGGATAGAGCACGGCGGCGCCGGCGAGCTCCATTCGCCGGAGCACGCGTGTAGCTTAGCCGTGCGCGCGGCTCGGTCCAGCGGTGCTCATCGACGATGCCTCCCGGCGGTAAAGCGAGGCGGATACCTTGGGCGCGGATCTAGGCTCGGCGTCCGGCGGCGGGATGACGTCGTGCGGCGGGCCGCTGTTTTTTTTTTGTAGTTCTTCCTGTTCCGTTTTATTCTTTTTTTAATCTCTTTTTCTGTGTTCTTGTTTTTCGTTTTGTGGGTGTTTCTGAGTTTACTGTAGCATCGCTCATTCTTGGTACTGTAGCAATTCTTATTTTCAATATTTTTTCTCCTCTTTTGTGGGCAAGCTGCACCACCCCTCTTCCTCTCTTCTCGCCGTGAGCAGGCACGGGTCGGGGTTCTCCATGCGGCGGATCTGGGCGGCGGTGCGGGCGTCGTTGGGCGGCGCGGCGGCGGAGAGATGATGGTGCTGCGGGCCCCACAGGACGGGTCTAGATCGCCATGGCGTGGGGCAAGCTAGCGGCTGAGCGGGTTCGGGAGAGTTCGCGAGCAATCGGGTTGGAAGCAGACGGGCGGTAGACGCGACCCGACCCATCCGACGGCTCATATCAAAAGTTTAGCAAATCGAACGGTTACGGGTTAACGGGTGACGTGGATTAACGGGCGGCCGAGAAACCTTCACGGTTTAGAATAGAAAAGATTCTTCGTAGTTGATAAAATATTTGCCACACATCATGTTCTTCCAATAGAAAAAATACTTTCTTTCTAAGAGTGTTAAACACACTTGCTATAACATACTACCACACCACGTAATTCGCATATGAAAGAATGTGTGTCATGTCCTTTTCATATCTGGCAACTGCAAACCCAAAGAACCAAAACTTAAACAAAGAGGCGATCGTCTAGATTGGAAACCCTAACACCCAAATACTAGATTGTGCGGGGATTACTTACCATGGCTTAGGTTTTGATGTTGCTCCAATGCACACAGATGATGCCTTGATGGTCGTTGATCTCGACGGCCACCGAGTTTTGCCGCGTGCCCACCACGTGCAACCTTGCCACTATAGTCGTTGCCGACTTCACGTAACATCTTCTGGTGACCGATTTAGATCAAATTTCGACGGCTTACTCCATCAACATCACTAAGATTATGTCAGCATTTGGTGAGGTTTCTAGCTTCTCAATTCCAAAGAAGAATGCACTACCGAGTACAAGTTAGATGCCTACCTCGGGACATAGCACAGTTGGTAGAATATGGTCCTCTTCGTTATTCTAAAAAAGTTGTACAGTCAGTTGCGGAGCCGAATCTCTTACTAAAGGCTACATCTAAAAGTAGGGACCCAAGGCTCAGGTTTTGATTCGTGATTGTGTTGGTGCCACAAAAGAGGTTGGACATGCAAATGTATGGACCGAAGGATGGAAACTTAGGTGGTGGATTACAATAAATAACAGTAAACACAAGGTGGTAGATGATCCAATGGTGGATGAAAACATGTTAAAAAGACTTTGGGGTGGGTACCAGAGATCCAAGAGACATGCTGGTTCCAACAACAAATACTAATCTTATAATAGTTAATCAGCTTATTAACAGCATAAGTTCTACGATGAGTCATTGCGGAAAAAATATGAGAATATTGCAACCCCCTCAAAACTACTGTGTCACAAAGTAGTGTAGCTCCTTCCATTTCGTTGCCTGATGGTAACCCAACAATGATCCTGCATTTGATTCAAATGGAGCAGCAGAAGAAATCAGGGATTAGGAGTTTAGGACTGCAGCTGAGTGTAGCTGGCACAGGTGTGGCATCTGTAGTGGTATGTGGCGCTCAGCCGAGTGTAGCTGCCATGGTCGAATTAATGTCTAGTGGTTTGACTAGTATGGCAACTGCAGGCACAAAGAAGTTGCACAAACTCCAGATCTACCAGGCCACCTCCTTTGGTAGCTCTCCTCTGCTCATACTTGTTTATTTCGTGGGTTTATTACATGATAACAATTCAGTTCATTTGCATATTAAGGGGAGAGATTAGAATATCGTATGATAGAGCACCATCAGTTCAGTTCACCAACATAGAGCACTATGCCGACACTATGCCGCCGCTCAATCTCCTGGGATAGATGGAGGTGAATTAGGTTAGGGATAGCTTTTACGTTGACTACCCCTTTTATCCAACACACGAGCAATGTTGGCCATCCGATCTTAATGGACATCCCGAATGGGTGCCGCGCACAGGTTTTACTGGCCGACGGCCCATGTGTGAATCACGCCACACACAAGTGTATTGCATTATTGCATGGTGTTAACACTTGGTTCCTATATTTTTTAAATCCTCCATTCAACCTAGTGGTGAGTGGTCTAGTCGGTGCAAGTTAGAATGCATATTGTTAGCACCACATATCACACCTAGTCATCAATTCCACTTTGTGTGTGGCCCATTCATTGCTCACAAAGATTTGACACTCTTTTGCCAATATTATTTGTTAGTTATATGCATTAAAGTTATCATGAGCACATACAAGATAATAGATGCAACTCGATGAACTGGCCAGTGACACATTTTTTACACTATTCCAAAGAAAGATGGACTACCGAGCACAAGTCAGATGCCTGCCTCTCGACCTAGCACAGATGGCAGCAGCACATGTGGTCGTCCCGGTCATTCTAGACAAATTAAAGAGTCAGTTGCGGGAGCGAATCCTTTACTAAAGGCTATATCTAAAAGTAGGGACCAATGGCATAGGTTTTTAATCCGTGATTCTGCGGGTGCCGGTTTGGCGTGCAAATTGTGCCCGTTAGAATGCATATTGTTAGCACCACATATCACACCTAGTCATCAGTTTCACTTTGTGTGTGGCCCATACGTACATTGCTCGCAAAGATTTGACACTCTTTTGCCAATATTGTTTGTTAGTTATATGCATTAAACATATCATGAGCACATACAAGATAATAGATGCAACTAGATGAACTGCCTAGTGACACATTTTGCCACTATTCCAAAGAAAGATGCACTACCGAGCACAAGTCAGATGCCTGCTTCTCGACCTAGCACAGATGGCAGCAGCACATGTTGTAGTCCCGGTCATTCTAGAGAAATTAAACAGTCAGTTGCGGGAGCGAATCCTTTACTAAAGGCTATATCTAAAAGTAGGGATCCATGGCATAGGTTTTTAATCCGTGATTCTGCAGGTGCTGGTTTGGCGTGCAAATTGTGCCGGTTAGAATGCATATTGTTAGCACCACATATCACACCTAGTCATCAGTTCCACTTTGTGTGTGGCCCATACATTGCTCGCAGAGATTTGACACTCTTTTGCCAATATTGTTTGTTAGTTATATGCATTTAAGATATCATGAGCACATACAAGATAATAGATGCAACTCGATGAACTGCCCAGTGACACATTTTTGCCACTATTACAAAGAAAGTTGCACTACCGAGGACAAGTCAGATGCCTGCCTCTCGACCTAGCACAGATGGCACCAGCACATGTGGTCGTCCCGGTCATTCTAGACAATTAAAGAGTCAGTTGCGGGAGCGAATCCTTTACTAAAGGCTATATCTAAAAGTAGGGACCAATGACATAGGTTTTTAATCCGTGATTCTGCAGGTGCCGGTTTGGCGTGCAAATTGTGTATGGAAATTAGTGGTGTTATCAATAAATAACCTTAAATACAAGGCAGTTGATGAACCTATGATGGATGACAAAATGTTAAAAAGACTTCGTAGTTGTCACACCCGACTTTTATATGGCATAAATCGAATGTATTCTATGTATATGGCAGGATTTATTTTATCAGAATGTAGCGACATCATAGTGATTCATCATAGTGATACACAGTTCTATAACAAATAAAACAACTTTATTAAAAACAAACCAGAGTGCTAAGCACAGCAGCAGAAGAAACACCAGGTCGCTCCACAGGCAATCGAGGGGCGGCAACGCGACCTTCTCTGCACCGTCTTCAATGTATCTTTGATTTCCTCACTAAACAAAAACAATATATGGAAAAGCAAGCGCATGATTATATACCGTACCCAGCAAGTGTGGGAACGTATGACATGTAAGGCTAAAATCAAGAAAGGCTCAACTCAAATCTGTATCTATGCATCGAAACATAAACTCCTATATCAAAGCATCCTAATTACTAAGTGTGATGACAACTCCCAACCACCAACAAACCGTCAGCTCGCCAGGTTCCAACAACCTGGCTACCAAGACTCACCAGATTCCCACCACCTGGCTACCAACTCATCGATCGGGTTCCCATCACTCGACTACCAAAACCGACCAAACCACCAATCTAATCATGAATAAGTCCAGGCTTGCTCGTGACCGTGAGCACGGCTGTTAAGATAGTTTTACACTCTCCAGAGGCCGCACCACTTTACCCACAAGTCGTGATTTCATCACCCATCGTTGACTAAATCCTCCATTATGCCACGTGCACACTTCCTATGGTGTGCGGCCACGAGATCACTACAAGGCCTTTACAGAGCGCCTCCAGACATGTACGCACCCGCTAGGTTCTACCACTAACAGCATACTTGGAGTCCATTTTAGCTCCACTGCGGAAGCCCCCTCTGGCGCCACTAAACCACCGAATGGTGCACACAAGGTAAGGAGACATCTAATTAATTAGCCAAGCTGTTCCATAGCAGTCTTGTTATGACGCGGATATGCCAGGTTGCAAGCTCTATGAACCAGTCCTTAGAATATAAAGCAGGAAAGTAGCACAAACAAAAGTCTCGTGCGCGACCGCACCATACCAAACCAACTATCCTGCTCAGATTCCCTAATTACCACGTTGCTAACCATTACCAACTCAATTATGTTGCATACATCATTAGTCAAGATTAAAGACACTTCCCTCCCAAACATACAGCAAAGCTAAGCATGAATCTACCCATGAAAGACACTACCTAACAGACGACAAGGAATAATGTGGAAATATCTAGTAAACCATAGCATATGATTCATATTTAAGACCGCATGCATCCAAGAAATGTACTACAAACTAGTACTAATAGGATCAAGATAGTCAAGCACTTGCCTGATCATATAGTGCTACTCAGTGAACCTTGTCTCTTCCCCTTCATATTCTCATTCCGCTTCTCCACGGCATCATCGATTCAGATGAACTACTGATAAAAGAAAAGGCACAAACAATAATACAGTACACCAAATATAGTAAACATATCATTAAACTATGGTTAGAAGATACAATGATATGAAGATTTAGGCGCAAGAATCACCTAAATCAGAGTAAACGATAAAAATATACGAGTGTTTAAAGGTTTCAAGGGTTAATCTGTGAATAACGGAAAGGTTTCAGGGCTTCGATGCAAGATTCAGAAGGCTGAATGTACTTCGGGTTTATTATCAAAATGAACAGGGGCTCAAGTGAAAAATGTTTATTCTCAGGATTTACTATATTTCTTTCGGAATGGGAAAACTTGTGAACTGAGTTCATGGCTTTTGTTGACTGGGGCAGGGGTTCGGTTCATTGGTTCATGGTGGGCCAACGGCAGTTGCCGAATAGCCGCCACGCGGGCGCAGTGGAGGATCGTTGGGGCGAGGCCGGGGTTGTGCTCAGGTGCGCGAAATCTCGCCATGGGTTGAGTAAATCGATGCGTAGAGGTTGGGGATCTTACCAAGGTGGTAGTGCGGATCAGAGTTGGTCTGAGGAGGAAGCGCGACTGAGAGGAAAGACGGCGGCTTGTCGGCGTCGTCAGAAGGAGCTCTAGACGGCGAAGACCTATGGGAAGAGGCACAGTCTGGGCGGCGGTTCGTGGAGGAGCTCCACATCGGGTCGGAGAAGCGAACGAGGCTCGAAGCGGCAGAACATCGAGCGGCGGCGCAACTTGCCAGGCTCGAGGATGACGACGAACGGCGGCGGCTTTTGCAAGGGATTTGGGGGCGATGCGGCGGATGCAAAAGGGGGCGGAGCAGTGGGGCTCACCTTTTATAGGCGCGCGGCCCAAGAGGAGTCGGGCACGCACGTCAAGATGCAACGGCGGCCGTACGGCGCGGCCGTGGCAGCGGCTGGCTTAGGGTTTGCCGGGTGGGGCAGACACGTTGGCCGGCTGACTGGGCCACGCGAGGGAAGGTGCGCCGAAGTGGAAAGAGAAGGGAGTTGGGCTGAGCGGGTAAGAAAGGAACGAGGCCCAGGCGGGAAAACGAGAAAGGAAAAAGCAAAAAGAAAAAAGAGGCAATGGGCCAAAAAGAATTCGGTTCAGAGACTGGTTTGGGTTTTTGTTAATTCCCGGATCAAAAGAACTGATAGGAAATGAGGGAGAGAAATAAAGGTAGAGATATTCAGAGAAAAGGACAATAGGATTTTTATGAATATCAACGATTTAGCCAACCACAAATACCGTACCTTAACCTATTCCAAAATTTTATAAATTCATTTTATCTTAAAAAGCTTTAAAAATTAAGGAAAAGCATTCACAACCTAAAATAGAAATTTTGGGGGTGTGAGTGTGTGACAGAAGTGGTACCGGAGATCCAAGAGACATGCTGGTTTCAATAGGGAATACTAATCTTATAATAGTTAATCAGCTTATTAACAACATAAGTTCTACGATAATTCATTGCGGAAAAAACATGAGAATTTGGCAACCCCCTCAAACTACGTACAGTCAGTTAGTCACAAAGTAGTACAGCAGCTCCTGCGATTTCATTGCCTGCAATTTTGAAAGACATTACTAGTACCCCAACTATGATCATGCATTTGATTCAAACCAAACACGAGACACACACATAAGAGTCAGCAATTGCGCCAACATTCTATCGCTGCTGCCAGGCCTGTAGTAACACATATATATTCATCACTTAGTAGTTGAGTTTCCACTACACTACACATGTATATGTGACAAGAAATTACCCTTAAGTGGTTTTAACTTAAAAATGATTTGAATATATGTTACCATAGCCCCAAGAAAAGTATTACTAGGTTTGTAGTAACATATAATAGTAACATTTATTTGTGTTACTACGAGCTCAAGACTTGCTATGCTTAGAACATATTGCTTTCTATGTAACAGTATAGTTGTAACACTATTTTTGTGTTACTAGAATAATTATCTGTAAACATTTTACAAAACAAGCATTCGTGTTACAAGCACACTCAGTAACACAAATGGTTGTATTACTATCAAATATTTTTATAACACATTCTTATTTATGTTAAGGTATGTGTTACAAAATCTATGTATTGTTGTAGTGGTTAGGGACAGCATTTGCGTCGACTACCCCTTTTAATTATCCATCATAACGTGCAATGTTGGCCGTCCGATCTGATGAATGGACGTCCCGAATGGGTGCCACGCCCAGGTTTTATTTGGCTGACCGCCCATGTGAGTCACGCCACACACGTGTATTGTAGTATTGCATAGTGTTAACACTTGGCTCCTGCAATGATTTTAGTCCTCCATTCCACCTAGAGGTTAGCAATCTAGTCAGCTGCAGGAATGCATATTTTCATAGTAAAATTTAGCTGGTGGCGGACCTGTCGGTCGGCTCTTCAAAAGGAAATGCAGTAAATGACTAGCGCACACAAATGGAGTGAATCAGGAGGCAAAGGTCAGCTGTAAGCAGAAGTGTAAAACCACACATCCAACATCCCCTTTCTTCCGTTCAACCCTGTTGAAAATAGCAATGCATACTTGGAATATTCAAGAATAATTGGAGATTACAAGGAAGGAGATATTTACCATGGAAGAGTCTAGAACTATTTCTTCATGGCAATGTAAAGAAGAGTCTAATGTATGAGTTGCTATGTTTCATGGCAAATGTAAAAGTGTGTGGCAAATGTGGAAGTGTGTACAAAATACATATTTTTGGTATGGTAGAAAATATCTAGACATTAGGATAAGGATGACAATTTTCTAGAGCTAGATATTATCTAGGAAGAGTGTGAAAGGTTGACTAAGTGTAATCCCTGATCGGTGGAACCATGATCGTGCTTCACGTACTCCTCTCGTTTCCATATTCAGTTAGGGTTCGTCATGCCCACAGCTGGCGGCGGAAACGGCTTTGGCGACTGTTAATTGTTATTAGTGCACTGACGTCGTCATGTATGAGCGCTGACCCCGGCATACGGCTGGCGTCGCCCCTGATTATATAGGAGATTGAGAGGGGAGGTTCAAATCGGGAGGTTCACATATATTCAGATTTTGAATATTTTTCTCACCAGGGGATGTGAAGAGGACACTATTTTGGATCAATTTTGGTTATCCAATGGCACTGGTGCCCTCTATTATTCTCGCCAGTTTTCGAGCAATTGATATTTCGTTCTGATGGGAGGTTGAAGACGACGTTGTGACGTTGGGCCATGATCGATGGAGAAAAAAGCATGCACATGGGCTTTGGCAACCAGATCGCAGGGTGGGGGGCAAAATTTAATTCGGCCCAAAGAAAATGTGTCGGTTAGAGCAAGCTTTGTTATTCTCTACAATAACATTTCCTCAAAAAAAAATCTCCACAATAACACAAAAAAAGAATGTCAGAAGGAAGAATCGAACCGGCAGAGGTACTTCTGTAGGTAGGTCAACCGCTAAAGTAAACGCCTAGTTTTGCTAGAGGTTAAAGGATTTTTTAAATTTAAACAACATTTGGTGGAAGGGTGCGGGCTGAATGGGGCACGTTAGTATAATACTATTAGTATAATACTAGTAGTATGGGGCACCGTAAGAACTCCTCGGGTATAGGGATGAATGACATGTTTTATTGGAGTAAAGAAGGGCATATACATTCTAAGGACTGCAGGGTGAGGGAGTCCGCGGGCAAGAAGTGTGTATCCTTTAAATAATGCCAAGTGTCCAACAGAGTGGTCGCTATGTACATTAAGGTCACCCGCCCCACTGGCTACACCGTTGCACCGAGAAAATGGCAGGTAGATCTGTTAGGGGTGTACGTTCCGGTTCACCGGTGCACCGTGCGCTTACGTCCACGCCCTTGTATGTCCACTAGAATGGCAGGCGCGCTCCGCCGCGCCGGGTAGTTTTTATATGCATCGAATCATTTGTAGGTGGTTTTGTTTGCTTGTTGTTTATCTCTCTAAATCCTTCAACGTCTCAAACATGAACAGCAGGTGCTCACCCTTCTGCATGTCGCTCCGCTGGCGGCCCCTTCTGTTTTCTATTCTCTCGCTCTGCCAGATGGCCAGTAGCCCAACGCACGTGGCCGTGAGCATGTGACTCGCATTGTCGTTGTCATTCGTATATTGAACGTAAAAATGGGCAAGAAGCCTCCTCATCCTTCCCCGCTCTCATTCTGCTCTCTCTCTCTCTCTCTCTTCAAACTGCACGAACAACCACTTCGCCATCATAGTCTTGTGGCCGCCGTACGTGCGTTGCTGTTGACGGCGGCCAGAGCCAGGGAGAAGCGTCGCCTCCCTGCGGACATGGTAGGCCAGTGTGTGTGCAGCGCAGCGCCCCGGCCGTGCGTATAGCTGAAGGCGCGCGGTCCTGTTGACCGTGCTTGGTGCCGTGGGCACGCGAAGCTGATCCACTGCCTTGCGCTGCACACGCCAGGCCGTCGGCTTGGGCTAGCGACGCCGCTTCTCCCTGCCTCTAGCGTGCGTTGCTATTGACGGCGGCGCGCGGGCGAGGCGTGCAGCTCGATCAGCTCCTCCATGTAGCCGCCGAGGTGCCGTCACTTCTCTTCCCCCTCCTCGACATGGGTGTCTCCCGGCCCGCTCAGTCCTATTCTATTGTGATCGAATCGTACTCTCGCGCTGGAGCCGCGAGCCAAGAAGGTTTTAGGAAAACCAGGCTGGCGGACACAGATGGGCCGGAGGACACCGAAAAACGATGGGCCATAGAAACCAGGCCCGGCGTCCGTTGAAAGAAGACCAAAACGAATTGGAGAAGAGGTCACAGGCCGAATGAGCCAACCGGCTGACAAAGAACGCAGGCCCAAAACGAAGAACAGAGAAGAAAGCTCGGCGCTCAACGACGGGGGAGACCACCGGTCATAGAACACGTGTCGACCCAGGAGGTTGGATACGTAGGCCAAAACGTTCTGGAGAGGTTCTGCCTCCCACAGTTGTAAATTAGAATATTTACAAGAATAGGGAACTAGCGACACCAACTCGAAAGCAGTTGCAACTAAACGGTTGAACAGCCAACTTGGTTGGCGGTAATGATCTTGTGGCATGTCCCTTATGGGGGCATAATGATTCATCCTTGTTCACTGGAATACGTAGAGCATGGTGTTAGTCTTCTTCTCAGCATGGACGCGATGGAGGTGCTCCGTGGGGTGGATGTAAAGGGCCTCTGAAGAATTTCATGGCCGTGCCCTCGATGATGTAGTCTAAATAAAAAAAATTCGGAGGTCACCGATAAACATGAAATTTCGGAAATTTTCGAAATTTCGACGACAAAATTTGAATTTTTTCAAAAAATTTGACATGATTTCACGAGATATTGTCTCAAATCTATAAAACATCAAATTGGATACATAAACAAGACAATTTGCACTCAACAAGGTGGTCAAGAACAATATTTTGTTGGTACTGTTCATTTCAATTTCATTTCGGACCCCACCGGAAAAGACAAAATGTCGGATATTTCGGTGAAATTTTGCCGAAATTTTTTTCCTAGGCTTCTATCTTATTCAATGAGGATCGCTGCACAGATGAATTTTACATAAATGTCCACAATTATTTGAAAATCAACGAACTGAAAGATCAAAGTGTCTCCTGTTAGGTAATAAAATGAAATATTTACAATTTCAACTTACTTATAAATAAGTATTATATTGCTCTTCAGAAATCAGAACAACATTTAGGGAGGCGGAACTTAGCTCGTAGGAAACTTCTTGAGCTCGATGCCAGATTCATGAAGAAAGCACTATGTCTAGAATCTTCAAGTGTAGAGAGAAGAGCAGCATTCTGTGCAAGACATAAAAAAAATGGTAAGTTTCTTACAAAAATACACCCAAGATGGATGCAGGGAAAACAAAGTTGGAGGCCCATTATGCATAATGCTAGACGTAATGGTTGAGTATCCACCTCAGAGAGAGATGCTTTCCTTCAGGCGCGATGCATGATGCATAGGGTATACTACATTAATGTGTGTGCTTTGATATGGAATGTATATTTCCTAGAATATCACTATATATCTAACTAGCAACTGTGCACGTGCGACATGCACGTGAATAAGAAAACAAGAATTTATCTCATCTCCTCAGAGAAATTCAAATAACTGAAATTGTTGAACTTCATGAAAATAGAAAGAACATGGATCTGTGTGGAGCCATTGAGTTAGTCTCTGTCGGACCAAGATTCTCTTTGTAATCAATAGGAATAAGGTAGGCAATTAGGAAAAGAGGAAGATTATTCATTTTTCCTAGCAAGGGATCAATAAGGCATGGTACTCCCTCCATCTCTATGGTATTCCCCGCGCAGTGCTGCGGGATTTTGCGCGGAATATTATATTAGCATTTGATACATGGAAGTATTGAAGCGATGTATATTATTTTATTTGAAGATAGGACAAATACATGTATGTATGGAGGGAAATTTGCTGACAGAATAAAATAGAAATATAATACTATTTTTTGCATGGACTCCTATTCTTCAGTGGAGGAATGTTTCTCACTTCTTTATATTGGTTATATTGATCATATTATTGTGAGATGGCAGTTGTTTGGTCATGTCGTCACTTTAAGATATGCTTGTGATAGTTACACAAACTTTTGGTTTTGTAGAATCCTTGAGGGCATTCATCGCATCCATGAATGCTGTATATATTGTTGTGAGAACTGATGGAAGAGGAATGAAGAGGATCATATGAGGCCTTTGGTGTCAGCCTGATGCAAAGTACTAATTTCTTTTGTTATTAGAGAACGAATTATGTAAAACAAACTTGTACAAAACAAGGGATATATTATAATAGGAAAGGTAAAACACTGTAAAGATTTTAATCGTTCGCTGGCAAGAAGAAAGTGGAAGATGGTAATTTATAAGGAGGGAGAACCTTTGCGAGCCATGTTTGTGCTCCGAGTGTTAGGAGATGAGAAGATGGAGTAGTACGGTACTGAGGCAGAAAGGAAAATGAGTAGTGCAGGAAGAAGGCAGATAAGTGCTGAAAATATATAGCTCTGTATATGAGGTAGAATGGTGAAATTGATGGAGGTGTTCAATTTGTACAATGTATTTCATTAATGTTAATCGTCTGAAAAGTTTTATCCTCCGTCCAATCTTGGTTTGTCCTCCCAACCTTGCTACCAATTTTCTTTCAACCGGTCTCTCTATTTAACTCATAGTGGAGAGAGAGGCTAAAAACACTTCCGCTTCAATGGTGCAACCAATTGGCCAATGAGATTAATATCACTAAATACCAATTAACCGATGGATCTGTCAGTTCTATCAGAACTTAACCAGGCACCAAATCGACACCCTCCAATCTCTTCCCTACATATTAGCATTTTCTTCTGCCGGCATTGATTATTAGAAACTGAAGAGGTTGGCGTTCATGACCAAATGGCCTCCATGGCTCTTCCACTTCCTCTCTGGATGGCTGCCTTGCCGGGATCCCCATCGAAACGGAACGCTGTACCAAACTTTACTACTGACGGAATTGATGAGAAGGTCAGGCGGGTACGGGGGGGATGGTAAAAGTATTGTTCGGTGAGAAAAAACATCAAAAGACTGGGAAATACAAACTGAATCTTACACAAGGAGGTGAGAGGAGATTTAGATCAAAGGTACATTAAGGGTGGGTATATTGGTATGTTGGTGACACATAGGTCGCACCCAACTCGATCTTTATAGTATAGATAGAATAGATAGATATAGGGGCAAGAAAGAATAAAAAAGGCATGATAGTGATGAAAACTGCAGAACAGAGATGCACAAATTGAGATAAAAGTAACAATCTGATTTGATCTTTTGAACACCACTGAAGGAACTAACCAAAAACTACATTTCCCTTTGGCCTTTTGAACGCCACTGAAGGAACTAACACCAAAACTACATTTCCCTGCTTCACATGTCATAGGTTGATTTGGTGCCAAAAGAAACACGTGCTGAGCCATCACATATAACAGTAACACTGCATTGCCATCACATATAACAGCTCGTAATGCCTGTGTCAATCATGAATGCAGAGAATTAGGCTACGTGAATTGCATACCACTATATATCTAATAAGAGCCTCGCCTCTCCCTGACCTGTACCAAGACATAGCCCCACAATTAGGTGATATTGCATTTACTAAGTTTAGATATCTTTTCTCCCCTGTTCATTTAACAATTCCAATTATGTTGATCTTACCTACAATGTCTCAATCATCTATACTTCTTTAAATTAATACATTTGACATGAACAATTTGGATTTTCCTAATGGAGAACCTCTAGAGATTCTAGACACATGCATGTTGGCAATTTGGTGTTTATCTTTGCATTTAGATATTTTCTCCCAAATGACTGGTATCACTTAGAACGGTCAATTCTGCAAATTTCTTGTTACTTTTGTTTATCTGTCACATTATATTTTAAATATTGGAAAGTAACTGATCAAGATCGAACAATGAGTCCAGGGGTGGAGACCACAGGAAGCAAAGGGGAACAAGTTGAAGTTTTGACCTGCAAAAACTTATCCTTGTCCCTAAACGGGTGCACACTAGCTAGATAGAGGAACCCGTGAAGGTGCGATGAATATGTCTTATCATTTTCTATGTGAAACAAAAATTTTAGCGATGAAGTAGCCTCGCAGACCTCTAATTGTTTACACAGCTATTGCTTTGCTCCCTAAGCATACCAAAATTTCACATGGTTATACAGTACCTCATATGTCTTTTCATCTCGTAATTAAAAGTTCCAACATTATGTGTTTATTACTAGCATGCTTCATAAGGAGTTGCCTCTCCTATCTCTTTCATGAGACATGTGCCCGTTCATGAGTTTTTGGGTGGCACATTCGTCGTCGTGACCGACAGATTCATCCTACCCGTGCGAGGCCTGGCACACGTCGAGTACCCGGGACCTTCACTCCAAGACGAGTCATTCTCCATAGACATTGGGAGTGCCTCGGGAATTCATGGATGCGCGAGGCATGTCGAACATGTGCACTAACATTGTGCATCCCACTCCGCATGTATTCAGCGTCCCCGGCAACGTACGTTGGGCTCATCACTACAACTTCAAGCACCATGTGGATTGTCAATGAAGCAACCTCACCAACGACCTCGTCATCGTCATAGTCGTCGTCAACATACAACTACGATTGACTCTGGCTGAAGAGATGTGCATCTACAGACCAGGGTGGGTAGCTCCCCAGCACGAGGACACGCTCAATATTGAGCCAATCGCCCATCGAGACCGACGCAGTGGCCACGGCCCTGGGCGCGCCACCACGCGCCAGGGGAGGGACTGGCCTCCACCTTCAAAAGTGGATGAAGATCAATATTGAGGAGTTTTGGAAATAAACAGGTGATCAGATTTGGAAGTTGTTTGAAGTTAATAAAGAGTTATTTAATTAGGTAAAAGAGATTGTGTCAGTTCAGGAAGTTATCTAGAGTTGAAGTAGGGTGCAAGTCGTGCCCCGACTATATAATAGGAGAAGTTGTAATCTGATCAATCAACTTGATAGTGATAACTTCGTGCTTGTTTGGCACAGCTCACATATGCTTCAGCTCCCTACTATTGATGCACTGTTCATGGGAGCAGGTGGAGCTAAATAAATCACCTTCCACAACTCCTTGCTAGAGTAAACCGGTTTGAGGCTGAAATGCATTCTGCTCTTCGCTACAGTAGCCGAACAGTAGAAGTGTCAGGAGGGGCTGCACCAAAGGCACCCTTAGTTATATTCTGTGGCAGTCATCGACTTTCATACAGAACATGGACAGTGGGAACTTAGTTCTAGGATTTACAGTCCCTCAAAATGTTGCTTCTTGAATCCAGCAAAAATCCCGATGTTCCTGTAAATCATGTGCAATAATGCATCATGAATCATGAGGCAGTATATATATACTTCCCGGTTATCCAGCATAAGTCAAATTAATGCTCATGGCTTTTGCTCCATTTGGGTAGCCATTTAGCATGCTTGATTATTTTTATTACTAATATTTAGCCACTTACTCTTTAATAAGCCTAAAACAACAAACACAAGAAATATATGGATGAGAAGACGTTCAGTCATAAGTTAGATTTTTCTAGGACTGTAATTTTGAAGCGTGTTATTGATTGGAAGCTGTTTTTTTTTAAGAAGAAGAAGAAGAAGAAGACAAGGAAGAAAAAGTCCTGTTATTTTGAAGAAAACGCCTCTGCGAAGGCATCTCTCATGCAAGAGCTAGACACCAGTACATTGGTGCTTGTGTGTCTGCAACCAACACAGATCAGAGAGGTACTTTATCGTTCATTCACTACGATCATCTCTAACAAGAACTGGTATCGTGCTACTCCCTCCGTCTCAATATGTAAGGGATTGGAGGGATTTCACTTTGTCCCAATATGTAAGGGATTGGGGAGGCTGAGTGGGGCACACGCGTCTATTTTTCTCATCCTCTCCTTCGTTCTCCGTCCGCCGGACCTCACTCCCTGCTAGTGCTCGCATCTCGCACGCCGCGCGCCGCCCGTCGCCGCGCCGCGCGCAGCCCGCGGCTAGCCGCCCGTGGACGCGCAGCGCGCCGCTCGCCGTCCGTCGCCGCGCCGCCCGCCGCGACTCGCCTCTCGCTCTCACCTTCTGCTGCATCTTCGACCATCGCGAATTGACGCCATGGAGGAGGACGGCGGGATCTTGAGCAGGGGCGTCGGGATCTTGAGCCGGAAGGTCGCCGCGAGCCTCCGCCAGACGCGGCGGTGGAGAGAAGGGAGAGGAGGAGGGCGAGGAGGTAGGCGGCCTTGAACAGCTAGGCGGAGCCCAGGGTGGAGGCGTCGAGGGCGGTGTCGTCGGAGTCGATGGTGGTGAAGAGGGTGTGGGAGATGGTAATGTGGAGGAGGAAGAGCGTGGAGGGGGGGAGGATGACCGGATCTGAGTCGTGCGGACGGCCATGGCTGCTGTGGCCGGCGGGGACGACACGGGAGCAAGAGGCGAAGGGACTGAAGCGAGGGCGCGGGGCGGAGCGCCGGCGTGCGCCGGGCGTGCGGGAGAAGGGCGGTCGGAGCAGCACGGAGGGAGAGGAGCAATTATTGAGGGGCATATTGGTCTTTTCGATCTTCTGCTATTCACCTTGGGAGCTCCCACGATCCCTTATAAAATGGGACGGAGGGAGTATGTTTCAGCTTGTTTTCAACATTTAGCTTAATCCTTTCAGCTTCACTACTCGAATCCCCCATTGTCCTTACAGTTTTCTGATTTCCCTAGTAAAATTTAGTGAGTTGTAGGGAACGTTACTATCCCTTGGATGAGATATGTGAACCGTAGGAAAATCCATACTTTCCCTATGAAATCACTCTACTTTCTCCGTCCCAAAATAGTTGTCGCTGTTGACTTTCAGACGTCACATTTGACTGTTCGTCTTATTTAAATTTTTTGTGTAAATATTATTTATTTTCTCATAGCATGTTTTATCCGTAAAGATAGTTTAATCATGACATATTTATTTCAGCTTAAATTTTTTGAATAAGACGGACGGTCAAACCTGACGACCAAAAGTCAAAAACGACAACTAATATGGGACGGAGGTAGTATTTTCTAGGGACTATTGGTGTTGCTGGTCCCACACCCACCCGCCAGTGCCACGGCAGCAATTTACCCTACCCAGTGCCACGGCAGCAATTTACCCTACGGTGTCATTGCAATTCGTAGGGAAAACAGAATCTTTCTCCTACTTTTCCCCCACCGGCTGTTCAAAATCCTCAGCGCTGCGGTTGTGTGAAAAAATGGCCGCGAGCCGCCTCAAAATTTTCCCCAAGTCTCAGTAGAGTTCCCCACTCCCAGATCCCTCTCAATGTGGAACGAAATAATATGATAATAGTATGAAGCATAGCATATGAATGGCATGAAATAACAATATAAACTAATTAATGTGTCAGCTTCCCTAGGGAAATAATCTTTTCACGTAGGACAGTGCCAGCCATGCCACAGTCTCCCTACGACTTCATTTTCCTAGAGAAAGAGTCTTTCCCTACAGTTTGGCTGGAGAAACTCTAGGGGTATCAGACTTTCCCGTCGAATCTTTCCCTATGAATCGTTCTCTAGGAAAGTTTGTAGGGAAAAGCTTTCCCTACTATTTTCGCCTGTTTCCCTAGTGGTTTCTTGCCTAGGAAAACGGAGAATTCTAGTAGTACTTGTTTAACCCACGCTTAGTTCTATTTCTTTATTTCGATATACTGCCCCATTTCAAATTTGGGATCAGGCTAACAAATTACTGATATCATGCTGCCGCGTCTGGGTGACTCCTTCCTTGTAAACACACCCCTCTAGCCTCTAAAACCAAAACCCTGACGACTGCAGTTAAAAATGTGCTACAAGAAAGGAAGCCGTACCTCGAATTCGTCGATGACCAGGTTTGTCGCTAGGCGTCAGGAGGAAATGCCATTTAAGATTTGGAACTATAAATCCCAATTCCTGTGCCAAAATAAAACAACCTAAGCTTCATTTAATGGAGCCCAATGGAGCACATGTGACCACAGATGACTGGTATCCTATTAAAATGTATGCGTTGAAATCAGCATTCGTGTAAGAGGATTTTTCCCATCCTTCAAACATAACCACCAAAGAGAGGTACCAAACACATCTATCCAACAGCTCTTCATCTTGGTATATCGTATAGTACCATAGTTATACAGGAAATCAATTTTGTTGCCAGGTCTAAGCTGCAGAACACGTGATGCTTTAAGCTATAATTATGGGGTGACCAGGCCATAAGAGGCAAGACATGGATCGAGAGCACGCGAGGCGTCACATGGGATCCCGGGAAACCAACAAATAAAGCTTGTTAGGATTCGGAGGCACCCGGAAGAGCACGGCTACATAACTTTTCTCGAACAACTCTGACAAGCATAAGGCTGTCAGGTCATTAGGAAGCTGCAGCTTGTTTGCCCAGCCTGCTACTTATCAGCTGTTACAGTGTTCGCAGTTATTTCTTCAGCAGTCGCTACAGTGTTCGCAGTTATTTCTTCCGCAGCCGCTACAGTAAAACAGCTGCAAAACATCCTACCGAATGCGCCAGGCGAGATTAGACAGGTGCACACGTGTACGCGCATGTCTCTACTCGAGAGTATTCACATAATTTTCTTCTTTACTAAATCCCGGCCGCAACTGGCTCCCTTTTACGGGAATAGAAAATTGCATAGCGCTTGTAGGAAACATGGATGTAATATTTGTTTTCCTTCGTCCATTTACCTCGGCTTCTTTCTGTGGCTCAACATTCTTGACAAATGTTACTAATTAATAACATCGTCAAAAAGGGATTCTGGCATGAATTAGTTGGAATAATAGTAGCAGCAACTTTTCTGCAAAGCTCATGCTCGAAATGGTGTTGCATATGTGTCCTCGGATAAACATGTAGCAAGCGAGCTAAATATATAGTTAGAGCCACAGAACGAAAAAGGGTGAAGGAAGAAGCGATTCTTATTTTCTGGGAACTGAAAGGAGATATGCATTCGGGAATGTGAGAGCTAGCGTACACATCCATTGCAATTTGCAACCAATATATATATGCTGTCACCAGCCACCATATGCTCTCATTTTCTAAACCTATTCCGTGGTAACCATCTACCTCACAAAGAGCTTGGACAGTGACAACTTAGTTGTAGGATTTAGAGGCACCGGGAATGTTTGCTTCATGAAACAAGTGACAAGGGTAGAACACAGGTGCCCGTGCATCCAAGCAGAGGGAAGGGGTTGCACGGGTTCCCATTAGAGGAGCTGCAGATCGGGTCACTCGGCTGCATCCTGATGGGCGAATCCCAGTGGTGGTACCTGGCGGCACAGTGCGTTCCGATGGCGCAGCAGATCTTGACTCCTTGAGCGAGCAGGTCGATGCAGACACCTGAGTCGGTCTCCCGGCGGCAAGGAAACAGGCAGCACAGCATGTGAACCCAGTGACAATGCAGCAAGAAGGCAGCAGCAGGGCCATCTGCACCAAGCGATGTTCTTTTTTGTTCATCTAGTCAATTTCTTAACCAATATCATAATTGCTTTTCTTCATTTGGGACGTTATTAACATGTTTAACATGCTCAAACCATAAACTTTGGCTCCTCAAAAGACAAAGCATCAGCCTTTTTAGTGGGTTACTATAAGCTTCGTGACCATTGAAGTTAGGGAAACAGGTACGAATGTTTTGGTGATTGGATCAGAATCATAAATGTGACTAACACTCTTTGTGAGATCTTATAGGTCACATGTGAAGAAAGCTCCGTCCGTTAGTAGTGTACGCCAACACACCTTATTTCTAATATCAAGGATGATTGGTTGCCTTCATCAACACAAGAACAGACTTGACGGAGTCACGGAGAAGAGATGGATCAAAGCTAAGGACATGCTAGATCCAAGCGAGTGTTGCTTAGTTAGATGTTAGTTTGAGTCTATAGGAAAAATCAGACTATCAAGAGGATTCGAGGTGTTTCTCTTAGAGCACACTAGCTTAGAGATCATTGGACGCATGGTGAGTCTCTCAGGGGCTAGGGTGGCTGAAGAGGAATGAAGTAACCAAGAATGAAAAAGTTGGAAGCAAGGATCGAGGAGATGATCAAGTTCTAGCAAAGGCTAAGTCATCGCATGATGCGGTGCTGCAGCAGAGGAAGATCAGAGAAGCAGGGTTTCTGGCAGAAAAGTGAAGTGGTCACCGTACAATACGGTGGGTGTCACCGTATGATACGGTGAGCACAGGAGAAAAGTCCAGTGACTTTGAGGTTCTGACAGTTGAAGACAGAGGTCACCGTATGATACGGTGGGCACCGTATGATTTCCAGAGAAGGGGCAGTTTCTGAAAGTTGGAAGAGTTGAAGCCACCGTATGATAACGGTGGCGTCACCGTATGATGTGGTGATACCTGAAGAATGAAGTCCAGAGATGGAGATGCTCTGGCAGGTGACAGGATGGTCACCGTATCATACGGTGGATTTTACGGTGACTTGGTTTTCTAGGCACTTTTGAGTAACGGCTAGTTTGAGGTTGGTGGCTTATATATAGTCGGTGGCTCGTCCCTTTGAGCTGCTCTTGGACTCAGGAAAGAGGGGAGGTGCTGCCAAGAAGCCAAGAGAAAGAAGTGTGAAGCACTTGAGAAGGATTTGGAGTGATCCTCGTGCTTGAGAGAGTCATCTAGGGCTGTTACTCTTCTGTCTATGGCAAGGCCTAGACCGGTTAGGCGTCGGTGTTGAGCTGTCCAAAGAGATTGTGGAAGCCGATAAAGTTTGTACACGGTCTTGGAGCTTCCCGTGTGAAAGAAGCATCACTAGTAGAGCGCTCTTTGGCACGCATTAAGTGCGGAGCCTTACCTCCGAAGAGTACCTGGGAGAGAGCCCGGCGGGACGTGCCCGAGACTTCACTCGGAGGGTGAAGTGTGCTTTAGGAGGGATCGCCATCGAGCGGAGGGACGAGGTCGAGACTCTGACGGGAGTGACCCAACGTGTAGTAGAGGATGGCACCATCCTTCCAAAACCACGGGAAAACATCATAAGCATTCTCTATCCCTTCTCCTTTACTACTTGCATTTACTTATCACGCTATATATGATTGCTTATAGGATTTGAGTTGTGCACTATCTTGCTTGTGTGTTTACCTTGGTACCTACTAGCTTCACTAGAATTGCTATTTTGCCTTGCTCGTGTGCTTACTTGTTGTAGTCTATCTTGTAGCTCTAAAGACTCTACTTAGTGTGCCTAGTAACCTTGGTTGTCTTGTCTCTAGTTTACTTGTGCTAATTAACTAGTTATTTCCGCTTTATATCTAGTGCTAGCTAGTGACCTCCTTCGTACTAGTGTGGTGTGCTTCTTGTCATCTATATTCACTAGCATCTTAGGCTAAGGACTCTCCTTAGTATGCTTTACTTTGTTACTAGAACTACTTGCTAGGAGTTGTTTGGGTGTTTTTGTTAAGGAAAAGTTTCTAGAGTGCATCGATTCACCCCCCCCCCTCCCTCGGTCACACGATCCTTACAGCTGCACCATAGTAGTAGTCTTTCGTCATATCATGACTAGCCTGATTAAAGGAGTTTTGAAAATACAATGGTAAATGTTAACATTTAAAATTAAAAGAGAAAATTGCAAAACCCCACTTGCAACTCAGGAGGTTTTATATCACTACAACAAATGTGACTTTTTATGACATTTTCCTGATGACAACATATCGTTATGTAAGCTTGTTAGGTTTATGACATTTTTGAGAAAATAGGGTGTTTTATGACAAAACCCAAGATATGTCATTAAATTTGACCGCAAAATTGTCATAAATCAAGACGCTATTATATTATGACAAACAAAAATGTCATAATTGGCAAAAAATAAATGTCACAACAGTTATGACAAACATGAATTGTCATTACCAAATTTTCTTTATTTTACACCAAAATTTATGACATATACGAATTGTCATTAAGTGGCACACTTGTCAAATTAATACCTGTCACGTGGGACCCACATATATTTTTTATTCAAAAAATAAAAGCAAAATGTAGTTGATAAAATAGGAGTTTTTGGTAAATAATTTTTTTAGATCATGCACACGTGGCCCACATGTGGATTGGTCCCACAACATAGCAAGTGGGACCCACATGCATGTTTTAAAAAAATAAAAATATTGCAAGTAATGCCAGAGATTAAGCACAAGAGCACTAAAAAGGAAACAACCCTAAAAAGCAAAATATAATTTGAGATGGGACCCACATTTTATTTTTCTAAAATATATAAGAAATGTAATTTTTGCTTTTTTAAAAAATAAAATATGTGCAACATGGATATCATTTTATTATGTTCGTTGCTAAACATTCAGATGTGCAAATGAAAGTACAGATACGGTAGTACATGGCAATAATATTTTTTTTGAGCCAAAGTACATGGCAATAATAGAAAATGAAGCAACACACGGCTGCTTATTGCTGCTCAGCCAGCCTTGTACGATAGCAGCCCACGTGCCTCTTTCACCCAGGCATGTCGTGTCGCATGCAAGCAGCCCACCTCGCCAACATGTTGAAGCCAGGCCAGGAAGCGCGCTCCCGCGTTTGCTCGGGCCAGGCCGCGCGCGAGGAGGCGCAGTCGTACGCACGGGCCACGCGTGCGAGGGGTCGCGCGTTCGTGGTCCACTCAGAGACCAATCAAGAGCCAACCCATCTTTTGTGCTTACGGCAACATTTTATTTAATCGGACCTGCGCCGTGAGCCAGCCCACTTGGTCCACTGTGGACCTTTTTTCCTTTCGTGGACTGTCTCTTTTCTTTTCCTTTCCTGACGGCCCACTTCTCTCGCGCCAGCCTTCGGCCCAACTCCACTCCTCTCTGGCCCAGCAGCAGCCCAGCCCCCTCTCTTTTCTCTGTGCCACCGACAGATAGACCCCACCTGTTCTTCTCCAGTTCTTGGCCTCCAGCTCTTTTCTCAATTTGATTCATTACTGAATTTTGAAAGTTGTATATATTTCGCATACGAAGTCCAAATGACCTCTTTTTTTTCCTGCGTGTTGATAAAAATATTATCTACCCATTTGTGGAATATATAGAACTGCTTTATATGATATAACTGTGTCGTATCTCCAAATAACTGCTGGACATTCTTTTATTAATTTTTTGTTATTTTTTTAAATCTCGAAAAAAATGTTTCTAGACATGAATTTTTGTGGACATGGAGAATTGAAGCACCTCTACACGAGAGAATTATGTTACAATTTTTTTGAAGCTTTTGTTGAGGACATTGTTCACTTATGGTTGAATTTGGGTGATAGTTTCATAGGATGTGTCTAGAGTTGTCCACTTTGAGCACACTTTGGTGGATTTGTTTTCAAAAAAATTAACAAAAAATCCAATGGGTTTGGGTTGACATGGAATAGCCACAAACTAAAAATCAGCTCAAAATTCATTATATTTCACGAGATAAAATTTGACAAAACAATTAAAAAATGCACTCATTTCTTCTCTTTTTTATATCTCACGAAGTTTGTTGCAACTTCAGGTGGAATTTGGTAAGAATGTGTATCTGGTCGATCCAAATGAACACTAATTTTGGTGAAATTTTTTGAAAATTATTTTATATGTATCATTTTCAAAATACTAATTTTTGATCAACATACACAGTTCTGAAGTTTACTCATACCCAATGACTAGTGGTCCCGTTGTCTTTCTTTGTCCCACATGTCAGTCACATCAGGTAAGCTGAAGTCTGTAAGGATAGAATGGAAGGGCCCAACTCAGCTCATAAAATCGAACTCTAACCTGTTTCAGCCTCTTCTCCACTAGAGCCGCCGCCCCCATCTCCAACCCTCTCCTCCTCCCCACCGAGTCGCCGCCCTCCTCTCCCCTCCCCACCGCTCCCCCTTCCAGACACCGAGATCCACACGCGCGCCCCGATGCCGCAGGCGCCAACCGTGGCCATCACCACCACCGTGTCCTACTTTGGCTTTGGATCCGAGCAGCCGGGGGCCCGGCGCCAGATCGCGTGGACGACCATGGCCCGGGAGCCGCCGTCGACGGCGACCAGGTGCACGGTGCAAGGTGGCTAGGTCCAGCGGGCGCGCCGCCGCCTCCTCTCCGCTCCTAGGCCGCGCGACCGCGAGATCCAGCCGGGTAATGCCGGATCTGGTCGCCCTTCCCTCGTCCTCTTCGAGCTGCTGTGGCGGTGCAGGCGGGCGACCTCGTCGGCGTCGAGCTGCTGGGGCAAGGCGCGGACGCGGCGGCGTCGAGCTGTTGCGGACGCGCGGACACGCGACGTCCGCGCGGGTCGTTGGTGCGAGGCGGGCCCCCCTCCACGGCGCTGGGCATACTGCGGTGGCAGAGTCGCGGTTCAGGTCATGCATCGCCGTCGACTCCTGCTGGAGCTCGCTTTCTCAAGGTAACCACTCCATGCACGATTCCAATGACAGGTGTGGGCACACTGTTGCTTGTTCCTACGCCCCCAGCGTATGCCCCGACCCCCACCAATAGGTTGCGCTGCTGCTTGCTGCCGCCCACTTTCTGGTTTCTTGCCGCATGTAGAAGATGAGGGCGCTGCTTGCTTGGTTGCTGCATATAGAACGAGGTAGCATTCTGCTTGGTTGCCGCACAGAGAAAATTCTGTTGGGAATTTCTCATTATTTGTTTCTTTATTGGCAGACCTCTTAAAAGGATTAGTGGAGTACCAATCCAAAAGAACTCGTATCCTTCTGCACCTTCATTTTACTGCACTATGGCTGCTACTCTATTTTTAGTAGTCATGGTTTATTTACTGAACTAAGGTTGCTTACTTGATACTGAAATGTAGTGCAGATGCTCTGTGTATTCTGTATATCATAAGTTAACTATATACTAAAATGGTACAGTTTGGGTAAATCATCCTGAACTTGTAGCTTGCTCAGGTGTGTTATCATCCTGAACTTCTAGCTGATGATGCACAAATCTGTTGAAAGTATGGGTATACTGCTGCCATTACAACATATCTGTTGAAAGATAACGTTAATTGTAGTGCCAGATCAAATAAATATCTACTATGAATTTCAGACTAGCTAATTGAGGTGTGTTATCATCCTGAACTACTAGTGCCATATTTCAACATGGTGTTCACAATTTCTTTAATATTGTTGTATCTTCAGTATTCAGATGAGTGATTGTTTTCTTCCAAAATTCCATTCTCGACAGGCAAAGAGCAATCAGCCAGCCAGCGGGTACGCTTCATACAATTGGACTCAAACGAATCTACGAGTGACCTTCCCATCTTCCTTGGGTCTGTAGCAAGGTAATGATTTATGAATCAGTAATTAAACCTTCAATCTTTCCTGCTATGGTCGTTCTTAGCTCATGTCATGTTAATCCAGTGACATTGTGTTCCTGCGATGCTGTTCTTTCTGTACTTCAGTGAATAAAACCAGCAGTACTGAATGCTAAAATAAGGTCATTAATACTCATGCTGGTTCATATCTTTTCTTCAAATCATATACTGATCTTATAAATTGTTCTTTGCATGAAATCGCTGGCCCAAACACAGATAAGCACTCACTCTAGTCCCAATGTGTTACCGTTCCTACTTGTCGCAATGGTTCAGTCTTATTCCCAATGAGTTACGTTTCCTGCCTGTATCAATGGTTCAGGTGGTGATGGCTTACTGAATTTAGTGTTTATTGAGATTGAAGTACAGTACAGTGGCTCCAACACTTGTGATTTGTAAAAATCAGTTTACCAGCTTTAGTCTAGTTATTTCCTGTCATTTTTAACCTGATGGCTTGTGTACAACTTATCCATGTGCAGCAGTTTCCAACATGCATAGATAATATTTACTTTCTAACTTTAATCTTCCGTTCAAACCCCTTGTTTGATTATTTCGTTGACAGAGTACATGTGCAGATAGTGCTCTTATGTTTGATTTTGAGTTCATGCACTTTGCACCTGGAAGCAATAGGAATCAGGATAGCCTGAAAATATTTGTGCCCTTTATCTTGTCAGTTGTAGATGTTCAAATGTTTTCCTGCATTCTTGATGTCCAAATGTCAAAACATTGATTATTGGGAACGATGATGAGATCATGAAAACAGAAGTTTCCATACTTCGTGATGTGTACACGAAGGGCATACACATACCGAATTTCTCATTGTTTGTTTTATTGTGATTGCAGATCGATTATGATTGCTTGGACTCAAGGATGTTCTCAAGGGTGTTCCATGGTTGATTTTCGGCTGCGGTCTCTTGTTTGGTATGATTCGGGCCAGTGTGCTGGATGTATCCTGATGGAATTTAGTCATTGATTATTGTAAATATATGGTTTTCTACTCGTTTTCGTCACAAATGTATGTAAATATTGTGCCAGTAAGGATGATGTGGGAACATTTTCTGAGATGTTTTGTTTTTCTGGAAACAATTATCTGCCTAAAAATAAATGGGTCGAAATATTAATTGAGGTTGAAAATTAACGGGCCGTCAGAAAATAATTGGGCCTCAAATGTAGGGTTGGTTGAACTACATTAGGCCTGAAAAATAATTGGCCCTGAAAAAATAATGTGAGAGAAAGAGTAAAATGGGCCTGCGAGTTAACTGGGCTGAAAGTGAAAAGGCTTGCGAAATTAATGGGCTGAAAGTAAAAAGGCCCGCGAAATTAATGGGCTGAAAGTTTTTTTTTTGCGAGGGAAATGGGCTGAAAGTTAAAAGGGCCTGCGAAATTAGTGGGTCGAAAGTTAAAAGGCCCGCGAAATTAATGGGCCGAAAGTTAAAAGGCCCGAGAAATTAATGGGCCAAAGTTAAAAGGCCCGCGAAAGTAATGGGCTAAAAACCAGCCAGGTCCGGTCCAATAGGTAATGACAAAAATCGCAATTGTCATGCAATTCTATGACATATTTATGAGTGTCATAAACAGATTGTGACAATTCTTGAAGTGTCATAAACATTTCTGCAAAAAGTCATAAAATTATGACAAAAATAGCGAAAATGTCACAGAAGGTAATTAGCTACACACCTTCTATGACTAAGTGATTTTTGTCACTAAGAAGTCATGGAAGGTCAGTTATGACAAATTTCAGACCTTCTGTGACTAAAGTAAAATGTCATGGAAAGTCAAAATTGTTGTAGTGTATATGCACCTACAAGAAATTTGTGTCAGTCTCCTCCAAGTGTCCAGGTGTAATTCCCTCTGATAGCTTTGACCGGACGATATAGCTCTTGTATGTTCTCCGGTGCAGCTCTGGGTGTACCTCTCTACTCTTTGATGTTGTGATAGAGCATCACTGAATCCTCCGATTCAGTTTTGTTGTCTGAACATGTCAAGTTCCATTTCAGCCTTCTTGCCTGAACTATACATAATATGTTCTCTGATTACGACTGCAGGACTAGCAGCACAAGTCGACCGTCGACAAGATTGCGAGTCACGAACCAGTCACGGAAAATACATTACAATATTTTATCTGCAGATCGGCCAACTGACACAGAATTTGCTACTAATCCTCAGTCTGTCTCGTGATTCCCTTGTTCAAGAATGTCATGATTCATGCAGTTTAAGAAGCATATGACTGTGCTACTATAGGTGATGGTTGTTTTAAATGAATGTTTCAGTTTTTGGTTCTTGGTTGAAGACTCTGGACACTCAGTCATTTATACACCTAAAATGACCGGAGGAAAAATAATATATGCATAAGTACCATTTCTCTAGGCTCTATATGCATCTAAACTGACTCCACCCACCATAGCAATAAGTATTGAGTCCAAGATATCACAAGTACTTATTTATATATTTGGTGACACACATGAACTTGGCACAAGTTAGAGCCATGTGCTTACTGAACAAAAGGGGAAGAAAAAGAATGAACTGACAAATGTTAATGGTCAGTTGAGAGCATTATTGAAATCCAAGATCTCTCTATATATAATACTTGAATTAGAACTTTAGAAAATTCTATACACATGCTTTCCGAGGACACTAGTTTGTCTCGATTGGTGGGTGTGAGAGGTATAGGGAATAGGTTGTTCACCAAATGTGAGGAATGCTGCAGTTGGGTATGACAACATTGAGCGTGACGGCAAGCTCAAGCAGTGGCCACGATAGAATCGACCCGATCTTCCTACCGGCCTTGCACGATCAGCCTACTTTCACGTAGGTGCTATGATGCTGCTTGACGCCTGCCTATCGCGGCCCTTGCTCATCGTGAGGTGCTATGATTGCAACACATTCCCAAGGGGAGCGCGATGCGAGCGACATTGCTCACCGTCCATGGAACAAGCACACAGACATAGCCTCGCTGGTCATGATGCCCTCTTCCGCCGACGGTGCAAGAAGACGCACAATGCTGGCGCTGAGAGAACGAGCGCGATGTCGCCGGTGCTCCTCGTGGTGGATCCGCATGCTTGTGCCCAGCCATGGTTGGATCCCCGTAGTGGCTAGCCTTTGCTTGTGACTTCGCATCAGGAGCGTTGTGTGGCCTCACGGACATGCATATTCCGCAATCGATCAGTCCCTGAAACCTTTTTTTTTCTTTTTGCCGCCCGGGGGGGGGGGGGGGGGGGGGGGGGGGGTGCCATTCACCGGCATCTGCAGACTGCCGCTGATTGAGCGTTAGCAACTCCTTGTCAGTCTTGTTTGCTAAACATCTGAAATGGAAAACTTCTGTTTCAGTGTTCTTTCTCTGAACATTGCAGCACGGCAAGCTGCACGAGTCCATGGCCTACAAGCCTGCTGCGAGTTGACAACCTTTGCTGAAAATGCGTTCAAATATTTTGGTTGCAGAGCACCGAGAACTGACCATGTTCCCCCAGCCTGTCTCATGATTCCCTTAGGACAAGAATACGAAACGATTGGTTCAGTTTCAGCATTAATATATGGCTATATGACAGGTAATGCATTGGTTGTTCTGAATGAAATGAATGTTTCAATTCAATGTTCTTGGCTGAGGACTCTGGACTTCTATACATCTAAAATGACAGCAGGTAGCATGTGCCTGGTATGATATTCATGCTAAAATTCGAGGTCCTGTCTTGCTGGGGGGAAGGGAGCGGCGCGACGGGTGCAGGGGATTTGGCGGACGGGGAGGCGCCCACCAGATTTGGCGGTCGCGTCCCCAACCTAGAAGATGGAGGATTGTTTACCGGGTATTGTTGCAGTGGGTACTGGATCAAATATCCTCTAAGTTTAGAGGAGAGGATGGTTTACCGTAGACTGTTGCGGTCAGTCTAACGTAACTCTGAATGGAGATCCTGGAGTAAGCTTGACGGGCTGTCATGCTCTTGAGATTGTGCTCACGATGTTATCTCGAAAATGGCCACGCAAGAGACACGAGCTGCAGAGGCAAAGTTGACGTTGTCCTGACATGCTCAGTGATCGCGAATCTAGGACCAACATATGATCGAAAAAAGAACCCTTCGCCAATCTAGCTCCATCGCCCGACGGAAGTCGCAGGATGCGAGCAGACAAGAGATTACACAGAGAGATGCTGCCATTTACCGGCCACGCTTTTGGTCTCTGTCCTGAGTGCCCCTGAGTGCCCTCTATAAGGTTTTGTGGGCTACATCAACAAGTTTGTGATCCCAACTTTTGACGTTTTCCACCCACCATAGTGCTACGTATTGTACATACAACATATCATATATAGTTTTTCTTTATTTAGTGACACATTGTAACTGCCACTAGTTGTCCATCTGGATGCATGCCCCAGCCCTCCTTGAGTCTCCCCCATCATGGATGCATGCTCCGTCTTCCTTTTAAATACACTAGCCTATAAACCCATGGACTTGCACGGGCTAGTGTTCTTTCTAAATAACTACGTATAGGTGAAATAACTTTATAAGAGATATTTTATGGAACACCTGATTTGTGCTCGAGAATATTAATTTAAAAAGTAGAAATTATTTTGTGAAATACATCTTTCTGGTTTCCCAAATGAAAACTCAACTATCCTTTTGAATAAACAAAATTCAATAATTATTTTCATACAAACATTTCTTGTTTCTCTAATCTATAGGACATGGGTCATACTGCAAAAAGAAGTGTTCATCCTTTACATTTTTTTATCTCGTGACTTTTTTTGCTCCTTATACAAACTTATTTTTCTTATGATTAAATGAAATTTCTTCATTTCATTTAATCGCTCTAGTAACTTCTGATCAGATCCTTGATTTTCCAAGTTACTCAAATTTTTTATTTCCCTGGTATCCTCTTATGTCATATTCCAGATTCATTTATCAACCTTTGTCCTCCATGTCTTTTTCCTCATAATCCTTTTTATCAAGGCTAATTATGTGTACACAACTGTTCTTGTCTCAGGCTAATTATTTATTTCCAACAACCACATCTATATATTCTTTTATAAGTGCAACCAACTAAGAGTCATTAACTCTTATTTCTCTCAACTCTCATGCAGCCACATCACCTCAATTATTCCCACCGTACGATGTGACATGGAGCATTTCTCCTACCCGTTGGATGCAATGTATTTGCTTTCGTATTGGTCATCCCATCCTAGCATCATTCTCCAACCCATTAGCCAACCATAATATCTTCAGTTTGCAACTGACGGGAAGTTTTTTCTTACAACAATATATCCCACCCTAGCGTCATTCTCCCCCACCCATAGCCAGCCATAATTTCTTCAGTTTGCAAAAACTGATGGGAAGTTTTTGTTTTACAACAATATGATCCCAGCCATTAAAAGCTTCAGTTTGCACCCGCATGCTCTCATGTACGCTGTCCTCCCCATGACCATGAACCACAAATGGTCACCTCCGGTTCTCATTTGCTTTCTACCAGAGGTAAGAAAGTTACTAGGCCACCGAGAGTCCAAGACAAGGATGTTTTCCATGTCCGCAGATTTTGTCATTTCTCATTCTAAATTTCCTTCAGCATACTGACAACTTATACATTATATGTTTTCCATGTCCTCTTTCCTGAATTAAGGTGTGTTCAAATCTGTCTTTTCATTTTGCTTCACCCATTATTCCTAACTCTTGAAATTCTTTTAATTTCTTAGCTATACCGACAGCTGCTCATGATTTTACTTCTTATTTTCATTGTCTCAAACAGGGGATCATCATATTTTGCATCCTGAATATGCCATGGTCAGTTTTATGCTACATCCTCAAGAGTTAGATTTGTTGGTGTGTAACTATATGCAATTTTGTTTTTACAGCAATATCCCTGCTATTAATTTCTTCAGTTTGCACCCACATGCTTTCATCTACGTTAAGGTTACTAGGCTACAGATAGTCCAAGACAAGCATGTAGGATCAACGCTTCAGCAGATTTTTCTTTCGTCATCCCAAATTTCCTTCTGCAAACGGAAGACCTACTTCATGTCTTCTATCGATAAGGTGCGCAACTAATGTCTGATCAGTTGTTGCTACGTTCATTTCACCTATAAGATGCGCAACAATAAATAGACAAACTCCCTCCTCCTTCATGTAGTGCACTCATTTTTCGTATCATTATTGTTTGTTTAATCTATATACTTTTTTCCCCAACAGTGCCTTCTTTCTCATGTTATCGTATCGATGTTTTTTTACATGTATTTTCTCTAAGTAACAGCAGTAATGGTAACTCTCTCTCAATAACCAGAGGTACATACGTTTGCCATTCACATTCTCATTTTGGAGAGTTAATGCCTTCTGACCATCATATTTTCATTGTAGGCTACATAAACAAAGAAGAATCGTGCCTCAGCGGAGATGACTCGGGGAATAAAAGTTATAGATAACCACATATATGAACTTTGAGATGTTTAATCCAATTGTTGTTGCTGCTACACTACGGACCTTTTGTTTTTGCAGAAAGGCAGGGGAGCCTCCTACCTTTTTTTATAAATGTTTGGTACTATTTCTATGACATATTTTTAGTTCGTGAGTCATCACAATTTATGGTATGACAACATTTTATACTGGATGGACATGTACATCGGTCAGGATGCTGGTCTCTTAAGTATTACAAGGTGAAACCTCCAAATGTTCAACTACAAATATTAGTCTAATTCCTCAAACACGGTCACTGGCATATTTTCTTTTTCTACTTTGAGCTATTCATCTTCAATCATTAAACTAAAATAGTCTCTAAAATTCCCCGCAGCAACGCGCGGGGAATTCACCTAGTTTTTTCTACATAAAGTCCCACCTCCCTATCAATGCAAGTCTCCTAAGCCTTTAACATATGGCTGACATAGCATGTCTGGGGCGCTGGTCATGCCGCATTGTGTGTGCTTGACGTGACGGAGTGCAGTTGCTATATTTACGTACATGTACGTGAATCTGAATGCACGGATGTTTCATCGCCCTTCATGGACTACAAACATTCAGGCTACCGTTTATGTCTTTGATGAAAAGTATTAGGAATTATAGGTACTTTTTTGTTATTTTATATAATTCCAATTTTTTACTATTTTTTGATTCATAATGGCATGATGAGTAATTAGAAATAGAAATTAGGGGTATTTTTTGGCTATTTTTTATAATTTCGAATTTATCTTTTTCTACTCATAATGGCATGGTGGGTAATTTATAAATATGAATTAATAGTATTTTTGGCTATTTTTGTAATTTTGAATTTATCCCTCTTTTTACTCATAATGGCATGGTGGGTAATTTATAAATAGGTATTAGGGGTCCTTTTGACTAACTTTTGTAATGGCATAGGTGGGTAATTTAGATAACATTAGATCTAAAGGCTATTGTTTATCTTACTTAATTTGTACGACCGGATGTTTTGCTTTTTTTTAAAGAATTTCTAGCATTTTCTCCGATAACGTGGGGGCCTCAAAAGGAGCCTCCAATTAGTAAGCTTTACGTACATGTATGTGAATCTGAATGCATAGATGTTTCATTGCCCTTCATGGACTACAACATTCAGGCTACCGTTTATGTCTTTGATGAAAAGTATTAGGAATTATAGGTATTTTTTGGTTATTTTATATAATTCCAAATTTTACTATTTTTGATTCATAATGGCATGATGGATAATTTAGAAATAGAAATTAGTGGTCTTTTCAGCTATATTTCTATTTTCGAATTTAATTATTTTTTGACTTATAGTGGCATGGTGGGTAATTAGAAATAGAAATTAGGGGTATTTTTTGGCTATTTTTATAATTTTGTATTTATCATTTTTTTACTCATAATGGCATGGTGGGTAATTTATAAATAGGTATTAGGGATCCTTTTGACTAACTTTTGTAATGGCATAGGTGGGTAATTTAGATAACATTAGATCTAAGGGCTATTATTTATCTTACTTAATTTGTACGGCCGGATGTTTTGCTTTTTTGTGAGAATTTCTAATATTTTCTTCCGATTAACGTGGAGGCCTCAAAAAGAGCCTCTAATTAGTAAATATAAGATAAGATGCCGTGGCCATAGATGTGTGCCCTTCGGAACAAATATTCACTACGTCACGTCGAGGCTATATAACAAAAATATGCGTCACAACAACTTAAAAAAGGTGTTAATAAAACTTTTAGTAAAATATATTATAAGTGATCGCAATTGTGGTGTTATTAGAACAAGTTCTGTTGTAACACATATATGTGTTACTACTTGTGAAAAATATATTACAATAATAATGTAGAATCATATGTTACTGTGTTACTATGTCTAACAAAATGTGTTAAATAATATAGTAACATAACTAAAAGATGTCAAAATAATTTGTGGCTGCTAAGATTCGATTATAAAATCTCACGATCACGTAGTTGCTGAGTTTCCACTACACTAAACATGCTTATATGATAAGATAAGATGCTACCCTTATTTGGTTTTACCTTATAAAATATTTGATTATTTTTACTGAAGCCCAGGAAAAGCGTTATTGTGTCTCGTAGCAACACATAACGGTAACAGTTTTGTGTTCCTATGAGTTCAAAAAATTGCTATATATATGTTAAAACACATTGCTTTCTTTATAACACTACGCTCAAAACATTATTTTTTGTGTTACTAGAATACTTCTCGGTAATATATTTTTACAAAACAAACATTTCTGTTACAACTACACTCAATAACACAAATGCTTGTGTCATTATCAAATATATTTATAACGCGTTCATACTTTAGTTACAAGCGTCTGAAATTATTTACTTCCGTGATAAATTAGGCCATCATTTATGGCCTAGCCACCTACCTTTTATGCATCCTATATATGCTGGTGGCAATCGTCATCTCTAGCCTCACTCTGAACTCTCACAATAGCGAGTTAGTTTTAGGACTCAGAGGTGCCGGGAATGTAGCTTCAACAGGTTTATCACCTTTGGGAGGGAGGAATGAAGAATGATAAGTAAATCCAACTCAAAATAGCTAAGAAAATTTAGAGACCTGTGTGGCCAAAGTGTAAAGCGTGTCTCTTCTTAATTAGCTCAACAAGTAGGTTGAGGAGTGAGGAACCATGCAGACCAGGGCAATAGCGACGACAATGTTTCCAAAAACGTATTGCAGTTATATATTTGAGGGTTTTCTTTTTAAAAAAAATGTATATGAGGTTGTGGCCGGATCCAGTCTTGTCATGTGTTTTTATCAGTGTTTCTACTCAACTTATAGTCAATTTGAGTGTTGGATTTAACTCCTACTTGCTGATTGAACTAAGATGGCCTATTGTAATTTCAGAATACAAAGGTTTCCAAGTTGTAGAAGTGAAGGAAAACAAATAACTGAACTTTTCAAAATAAAACCATTTTGAATTCAAGTTTTCTAGAAAGCATCAAGTCGAACATGCCAAATTTGAATTTGAGTAATTGTATAGGGAGGATTGGATTTCTTTTTGTTTTAACTCTTGTTACTCTTTCTTTGTAACATTAGCTCCTCAAGATTTGTATGCGTTTTACCCGTCACACTAAACCATAGCAGGCCTTTCCCAACACTTTCTACAATCGGCGAAGGCCTCAATGCCGACATAAAATGTGTCAGCATAGGTTACGCCAACATTTCTAAAACAGTCGTGATAGAAGTAGTCGGGAAAACCTTTGCCAACAATTAATTGAATCGTCGACAGTTAGTGTGTGGCCATTGACCATACCTTTGCCGACGTTTATTTCCTTTGCTGACAGTGAATATATTAGTCGACACTAATGATCATTAGGCACAGATAGGATTTTTGTGAAGCTTAGTATGGGCGGTGTCACCATGTTGTCTTTAGTGGACTGCTGTTTGTACCAATCGAGCTAGCTTTGCATGCCATGCTCTATCCTGTTTGTTGGTATACATCAATATAACATTACTTGCGATTCTCCTGGCCCGCTCATAAAAACAAAGGTAAGGTCTGTGTGGCAATACTCAACATAGTATAACTGACCACTTGGCGCGCGCGTTATTGTATTCCGAAGGAAAACACGCTTTTTCCTATCAGAGGATGATCTTGGACGCCGGTTTCCTTGTTCGATGAACTAGTAGACGCCAAAGTAGATAGTACTGCAACATCCAGGGTCGGGGACCCACACCTGCGTGCGTAGCTCCGCCTCGTTCCTCACGTGTAGTACTCCCTCTCCCGTAGCTAGCTTGCACGGAACAGAGATGCCTCGACCACTCGCCCTGGTCCGGCCAGGGCCTAACCACATACACGCTCGCGAACGAAAAAATTAAAAAACATACGGCCAACGCCAACGCCAAGCCAGACTAGTCGCCATCGATGAGCAATGCAAATCGAAGCACCCCAGCTCGCCACGGACCTCGCCGCCACACACGCAAAAGATGAGCAAGCGACGAACCATGATGGGTCGGCCTGCGAATATATGTTCCGTAGACATCAATCCCTTTCGGAGCAGATTGCCCTGTTGGCAATGGCTTATATATATGTAGCAATAAATAATTGAAATATGTGAAAAATAATTAATGTGCCCGGTTTATTGTACGTGATACATCACAGTTTGTTAGGCCAATCTCAACGGAAGGTTTCATTCTACGGTTTTCAAAGGTGTCATATCACTTTAGTTAACAAATGAATATATATATATTCGTGGCCTCACCAAGCCTGTGCTTTATTTTCAATGCCTACTGATCCTGCGCATGGATGGCAAT
This sequence comes from Eragrostis nindensis, assembly GCA_012490785.1. Taxonomy (NCBI): domain Eukaryota; kingdom Viridiplantae; phylum Streptophyta; class Magnoliopsida; order Poales; family Poaceae; genus Eragrostis; species Eragrostis nindensis. The sequence goes on along the minus strand of JAAXCT010000355.1, from coordinate 51,582 downwards.
ATTCTACTACCACAGAGCTCTCGCAAAAGTCAGTGAGTTCTTTAGGATTCAGAGGCGCTGGGAATGTAGCTCCAAATATTCCATGACCCTGGCAAGCCGCGACCAAATTGTTCTGTGTAAATCAGACTCAAAATACCTAAGTGGAAGAACAATGGAGCCTCTCTTTCTTAGCTCCTCAAAATAGCTAAGAGGACCATGTCAAGCCGTGAACAAGACAACAAGTCTGAGCATATCTCTTTCTTAGCTCCTCAAAATAGCTAAGAGGACCATGTCAAGCCGTGAACAAGACAACAAGTCTGAGCATATCTCTTTCTTAGCTCCTCAAGTCCCAACAGGTATTCTTGTGCAAAATGTTTTGCTTCTATTTCATGCCTCTCAAAAAGTCACATACTTCACCTGTACTCTCTTTTGCATGGCGTCTTCACTCAACCTGCTGTATACACTGGAATTTGAGGCTTGGATTTAATTCCTAATCTAGGCTTATAAGAGGTGTCAAATATATTTTTGCAACAGCAAGCTAGTCCATACATAGATAAAACTTTTAGAAAAACAGAATTTACTAGCGATAAGAGGCATGATGAATGGTCAGAGCAGTTGGCATCAGATTCCTGGCCGGCCGACTGAGGAATCTTTTTGCATGATAATTATGTGATTTGATTTCCATGTGATTGCCGATCCCGTTCTTTGCAGCTTCATTTTCATTCTGAAAGTTCTTACTACCTCCGGATCATAATGTAAGCATTGCAGAGATTCAAATCTTAGAATGAAAGAGAAGAGAAAAGACGCATGTGCCCTCAGTAAAGCTGAGTTAATGCATCCAAGTGCGATGGAGAGCGAGAAGGTCGACGGCGATGGGGGATCGACGGTGATGAGCACAGCATCCACTGCAGCAAGGGTGTCGCCGTCACGAGGAGGGAGGAAGGGAGGTCGGCGTCGTCGTCCGCCGCCGGAGGGAGGGAGGTCGCAGAAGCTTGGCTGGCACAGGCGCGACCCAGATTTATGGCCGGCACGGGCACGAGCACGAGCTCATCCATGGCGAGTTGGGGAAGAACGGATGGAGTTGGCCGTCGCCGTTGTCACGCCGATGAAGGAAGAGAGCCACCCCCGTGCAGCCCGGCCCGCCTGCTCCCCGGCTAACAATCTCGCCCCACCCGCGAAGGAGGGAGGGGATCCCGGGGGCGTGCGGAGGGAGGGGTCGCCGGAGACGTCGTGCGGAGGAGGGCGGCTGCGGCAGCGGCGTCCGGCTGGGCTGGCGGCGAAGAGATTTGGAGATGAGAAGTGCGGTGGGAGGGGGAGAGCTGGGAGAGAGGGAAGAGAAGATAAGGTGGGGCCAGGAATCTTTCCTACAAATACTTACATTGTGGTATAACATGTGCCTAGAATGCTTACATTTTAATCTGGAGGGAGTAACTTTTTGATATGATAATTTGCAAAATTGACCAAATTACTTAATAAAAGATCAAGTGGACCAAAGTTTATGGTCTCAAGTTACTCCCCATTTCTAATACAAAAGTCCCAAAGTCCTAGAAAGGAAGATTATCAAATTTATGTTTTGAGACAAACAAATAAAATATTTTTGTATTTTTTTTACTCTAATACTAACTGCACAAAACTATTGGCTTTGTTGACTATGAAGCTGATTGTTCTCTATGTATGTTAATATGAATCTACTCCTTGTCAATCGGATTGACGTGATTCACATTGTCATCTCCTTTGTCTTTCGTAAAACTGTAGTTGTTTGCCCATCTCACTTGGCAAAGATATGTTACATCATATCATACGGTGAGTCTCTCCCATCCTGCACAAAAACCATATCATACCGTGTCTGACCCCTTATATTTCTATCCAAAAACATAACTCTTCTGTCAACATTTTCTGATCTAACTGTAGCACACAGTGATCCTGTAGTTGCTCAACCAATTATTCCAACCTGCATCAAGTTTGATTGGTGTGACGATGTGGATATCTTGTGTTCCCTTTACATCAAAACGATGGTCTTAGTTAAATTGGGTTGTCTACACTTGCATCTAGTAGCGAAATCTCCCTAGTTCCAGTGGCGTTTGTGCCTATTCAGTTGCTGTGCTTTCTCCTGTACCATCAACATTTATTTGTGGTTCTGGCTCGCTTATAAAACACAATATGTCTGGGTATAATATGTACCGACCACGTGCTGGCTTTGCCTTGGATATTACCTTATATTTTATATTCGCCGCACGTACGTATTTTCGTCGCACGATAATACTTGACCACCCATTGTCGCTGCCGATGATAATATGCATGAGCTCCTGTTTGCAGGTGGGGACCCACCAGCGTAGCTTGACACGTTCCTCTCGTGGCAGCTCGAACCGCTACAGTCCCTGGCACAGAGAGCAAAAGAAGCCCCGACCACTCAGCAGCAGCCACGCTCGCACGCACACAAGAAACGCCAAGCGAGACTCGTCGCCGTCGGTCCCGGCTCCCACCACCCTCCGTCCCGCGCCGCGCGCGCCTCCAAACAAAACGAACCAATTAAGCGCCCCGCTCGCCTCGCACCTCGCCGCCACACACACACATTTCTCCTGCTCCTACGCAGCAAGGAGATCGACTACGATGATGACGACGGCCGCGCTGCAGGTCGCCGGCGGCGTGGGCTGCAGCCCGGCGCCTCTTCGTTACCTCCCGGTCGGCAGCCGGGCGCAGCGGCGGCAGGCGGCGGTGGCGCAGGCGCTCCCAGCTGATCCGGCCCGCGCGGTGGCGGCGTCGGCGGCGGTGACGGAGGAGGAGGAGGGGAAGGTGCGGCTGGGCGGCTCCGGCGTGGCGGTGACCAAGCTGGGCATCGGCGCCTGGTCATGGGGCGACACCACCTACTGGAAACGACTCCGAGTGGGACGGTGCGTACGTTTCTCCCTCTGCCTCTGCCTCTGCTCTGCTCCGGTGCTTCCGCGCGGGAGCAGAAAGTGTGACCACGATGATCGATTCTTCTGAAAACCGACCCGGTCATGCCTCCCACGCCTGCCTGTAAAGGTGGTGTCTGTTGCATTGCCGGTAGCAGACCGTGTACGCATGTCGTGGCTAGCTTAGCTCCAAGCAAAATGACATCATCATGATCTTGTTTTTGTCGATACAAGAATTTTCCTTGTGTTTATAAATCAAATACTAGGAGTTTTGAAACTGGCCCCCTTTTTTTCCTGCAGCAAACTTGTAGTAGCTAGTACATCATTAAGCTTAGTAAGTGATGTATTTCCAAATGTAAAAGGGTACTGTACATTCTTTGAGTTTGGCAGAGAGGAGACTGAAGGAGGCGCAAGCTGCGTTCGACGCGAGCATCGACAACGGGATGACCTTCTTCGACACCGCCGAAGTGTACGGTACAGCGGTACGAAAACCATCTACTCTATGTAGCAACCTCGCCTATTCCTTCCTTCGAAATTCTGAAGAAGGCGTGGTACAATTTAACTAACCAAAAAACTCTGCTGTGTCCTTCAGCTGATGGGAGCCGTGAACTCTGAAAGTTTGCTGGGCGAGTACGTAATGTCCCATTCTAGTATTTCACTTCACACTCTGCAAAATTAAACTATGTATGTGGAACAGTAGGAAAATGATCGAGTGACGCGTTCCTTTGCCATCGATGTATCTATCAGTTTCATCAGGGAAAGGCAGCGGAAAGATCAGGTCGAGGTGGCCGTCGCAACCAAGTTCGCCGCCCTTCCCTGGAGGTTCGGCCGCGGAAGCGTGCTTTCCGCGCTCAAGAAATCGCTGGACCGTCTTGGCCTGTCCTCGGTTGAGCTCTACCAACTTCACTGGTCTGCTGCTCCTCTGCTTCACTTTCTCTCAACTTGTTCATCAGTTCTTACCTTTATTAAAAAAAATATCTAAGACGTTTTATATATATCTCCTTCTTCAGGCCAGGGATATGGGGGAACGAAGGTAGGTATCCATCCAACGCGCCTTTCAAAACATCCTGATTTGATGAACAATTAGCATGACCAAAACTTCGTTGTTCTGACATGAATGAGCATGCGTGATCCAGGGTACCTTGATGGCCTCGCAGATGCTTATGAACAAGGTCTTGTAAAGGCTGTGGGAGTATCAAACTACAATGGTCTGTACTGTGACTCTCTCTTGTAATTTGTTTTTTCAGTAGAGCTCATTGGAATAGCGATCTCTATTATGATGACTCTTTCATATTAGAGAAACGTCTTCGGGATGCCCATGCTCGGCTGAAGAAGAGGGGGGTTCCACTTGCTGCCAACCAAGTAAATTACAGCCTGATTTACAGGACGCCCGAGTTGAATGGCGTTAAGGCAGCCTGTGATGAGCTTGGCATCACCTTGATTGCTTATTCCCCAATAGCCCAAGGTAATAAGAACTAGTTCCGTAATTTCCATTGTCCAAAACTGCCAGGCCATATTATGCGGTTTGAGTTTTCAATTCAGTTTCAGCTTGCACTAACTTATTCCTCGTCTTTCAGGTGTTTTGACAGGAAAATACACTCCAGAAAATCCCCCTACTGGTCCTCGAGCGAATACATACACCCCTGAGTTCCTCACAAAGGTAAGAAGATATCTTAAATCTGAAGCAATATAACATAGTACCCACAGTTTCAGCCTCTGCAGTTCAACTTATTAGGGTAGTTATCTGAAATCTGAAGATGTTCTGTCATGTATACACGCAGCTCCAACCACTGATGAATAGGATCAAAGAGATTGGAGGAAGCTACGGGAAGAGTCCAACCCAGGTGCTTCACCCTGCAAAACTCATCACCCATGCAAAACTGAAACATCTGCAGTTCAAAGGCATTGAAATGTTTCGTTCTTTCAGGTGGCTCTGAACTGGCTGACCTGCCAGGGGAACGTGGTACCAATCCCCGGAGCCAAGAACGCCAGCCAGGCCAAGGAGTTCGCCGGCGCGCTCGGTTGGAGCCTCACCGGCGACGAGGTCGAAGAGCTACGGACTTTGGCGCGGGAAATCAAAGGCATCAAGATGCCCATCGAGGAGTCGTGAACAGATAACATGAGTTCTTGAATCTACTCTGCATTTGAAAATGCTACAGTAAACATAGTTCTGGAAGTAAAGAAGGGTGAAGAATGAAGATGTGAGAATAATGAGCCCGCCTTTGTAAGTAGAAAATTATAGATGCCAAAGGTTATCATGCCAAAACATTGTAAACCTGTAACATATACTGGATAAAAGTAGGAGTCACACGTCAACAATCCATTTGTCAAGTGTATTATCAATGTGGTGTGCAGGCGCTCTTATGACACAAAAGCTTCAACCAGCACATAAGCAATAATCTTCATATTTAAATATACATAAGACAACTGGGACAGTTAATTATATTTAAGTATACAAGAAATAGCAACCATTATACAGACAACATAAAGGCTGCTACATAATAAAGTCGACAATGATAGTTCAAAAAAGGAAGACAATATGAAAGCTCACGTGTCTCAATCAAGCAGTTTACTGCAACGCAGTGAATTTCTAGAGGACAACTGCAACAAGACAATCATTAAGTAATGACTTGACATTAACAACAATCGTTCACAGTTCACAAAATGAATGACAGTTACGTAGAGGGCACTATTTTCGCCATGTCGTTTCCGGGCAGTTACTGGATTTGATTATTGTTGATGTTAGGGCAGCTACTGGATTTGATTGTTTTAGGAAGACTGAGGACATTCCATCAAATTCTCAAAAAGAATTTATGCTGATGATGTAACACAACATAGAATCAAGGAGGATGGAGACCTCAACAACTCTTATCTAAAGTTGATGTTTAACGCTTATAAGTGTTACAGTTTTATTTATTTACTTTCACACCTAGAAAATTGCAAACACTAAACCAGCCGTTGTGTTGTCAACAAGGAGAGCGATGTTGTCTTAAAAAAACCAATGCTTATAGCGATCCTTCTTGCAAGCTCCATAATTGAATCTGACTCTCATTTTAGCCCACGCTTATCATGCACACGGACCAAAGGTGCACCAAACCTAAACAGTAGTAGTGAATAGGATGAATTATACAAACTTTATAGAAAAGCATACAGTAACTATCTCATCGCTTTTACAGCAATTTTCCTTTTCTACTCCAATCATCTAATTCATCAATTGGATATCTGCATGCTAGGCTCGTCTGATACGAACTAAGGAAATATAATCTTGGCTTCTGGTGACTATGATGTTATTAAATTTGAAATTTCAGATTAAATTAAAGGTGGCACTGACCTATCAAAGATTTGAGCATATCGTTGAGAATCTTATCATCAGCCCTTTCTGTCCTAAACCTAGGCCTGATAATGGGCCGAAGCCCGATCCTTATCCTGGTCCAGCCCTTTGTCTTTGCTCAATAGGCCCTATCCTAATCCAATCCGAATTTAGCCTTTCAAACCCCATCCAGGCCAGCCCTTTAAGGAAATGGATCCTATCCTATCCTGGCCCTTTTGAATCGAACGGGCCGGTCCTAAAAGAATACTGGCACTTCAACCCATGGGCTGGTATACTATTCCAACTAGGCTCCGTTGCAGCACGCAGGCCGCACGCAGGCGCAGCGTTCCATTGTCCGGTCACACGATCCCAGAATAAACAAACTAAGGTAAAAATCATTTTAAAAAGGAGACATTTAACATAACACGAACTGGACATGCAACATAAATAATGAGAAATATTTCATTATACTCAATTCAGTGGATTGAAGAATTCAAAAATAATTTAGTACACGATAGTCAAAATATATACTCAATTCTTCAATTCCTGGTGTAACACCAATCTGAAGCCAACAGTCAACATAACAAGAGTCCTTCGCACAGAAATCTTTAAACATGTGAATCTTGAAGGTCTTCAAAGTTCAAACCAATGCCTGGGTGTTTTTTCAGAACGCAAATAAACTTTGGTACAGCAGTATCTGGCTATTTCATCATTTCCACATGCATTTTTATCCAATCGAAATATCTTATTACTCAAAGTGAGGTTTGGATGACATCTCCAGGAACGTAGAAAAGCATGAGATACACAGGCTGCTCGGGCATCATCTTGCATCGGCATTAGGGAATGTATATGACACCAGACATCCTGCAGGCCAATTAGTACAAATCAAGATCCGATTCCAGGAAAATTAGTACAAATCAAGATGTGATTCCAAGCCGATTACTAAGCACTTGAACAAATCAAGATGCGATTCCAGGCCGATTACTAGGCAAATTAAGAACCGACCGGCGGAACAACCACCAAGAACAGATCCATCTTGGGGTGGAGTGGATCGATAAGACTCATACCTGGACGGAGAAGGGCGACGTGCCGACGCCGTACACGCCGAAGCCGGAGAACGCCCGAAGGCAGCGTTGCAGAGATCCCCTTGTCCGCTCGAGCCGCCGCCTCGACTTGCGCCCTCGCTCTGATCTGTTCGAGCCGCCGCCTCGCCTTGCGCCGTCACCCGATCTGCTCGCGCGCCGCCGCCCCTTGAGAAGAGGGAAACGGCGCGAATAGGAGCCGCCGACGCCGGAGGAGAACGGGGCCGCGATGCCAATGACGGAGACGGTCGACGCCGACGCGGACTCGGCTCCCCCGCGCCGCCGTCTCCGCGCCCCCTGCGCCGTCGCGTCCCTCGGGTGTTCTCGATCCATGGACACCCTCGTAGGCTTGCCAAAGGATAGGATCCACGGGCTTCTCCGCGCACGGGCCGTATCCTCAATCCGACCCTTTTAAGGGACAGTCCGATCCAACCCGATCCTTTCCACTCCACAGCCCATATTGACCCTAATACATTCAGCCCAAAGGCCGGAGGCCCTTTCGGCCCTCGGATTCCTTCGGCCCACTGTCAGGCCTACCTAAACCTCTTATTGCGATGATAACCGTCATCGCCACTCCCGTGTCAATTTAGCATTGGATCATGTGCTACAATCCACCAGTGGATGCTCATTAGATGAAAAATGCCACTAATCTTCTTTGGTGCTAACATCACCAGCTACCCATTGGAAGGAACCATCAGTTTCAGCGATTCAACTCAACATTAGAATCACAACATTTTCTTAGGATTGGTAAAACTAGATCATGAGTCCAGAATTATATTTGACTTAACAAAATAGAGTAGCCACCAAAACAATTTTTCACCTGTCCCTTCTGCTTCCTATAGCACGGTGAAACCATAACAACCACAATATTTAAGCTTTCAAAAAAAATTTAGTCCAAGCCTAAGTAAGATCCTTCCAGAATTAACAATAAAAAAACCAAGTTCTTATGTATTATGCTTCTAAAGATAATTGCAGGTATCATTGAAGCCAAATTTGGCTAAGCAAGCATTCAAGAAAATAAATCTTACAGAAAGGATACAGATGTTCTTTTGCCATATTCATGGCTACTAATAAGTAAAGTTGAACGTCACAATTTTCAGACAGCAAGGCATGATAATTACCATGCCCACTACCACTATTGCACAGATATTGTTGCAATGAAGAGAAAACCAAATCCATTTCTCTTGAGCAGAAGGGTCTAATAGCAAGAACACAAAAGAGACCAGTGATGCCACACCACAGCACCTATAAATACAGTCGACAACCTAAGAAACAGGCCATGCTCAGAACTCTTAGTACAGTACTGGTAAGTGCTAACTCATAACTGGTAAACAAATGCCTAGCAATGCATTTCAGGGAGCATCTTGAAGTGCAAGCCTACCGTAATTACCTAGTAAAGAAGGAGGCCACGCCATAATGCATGGATGCACATCTCGCCGATCTCGGTCAAAAGTTCTCCGAAACAATCTTTCCAACTTCATTGTTTCCAAGCATAGGGACAGGTACCAACTTGGAGTTTGGGGATCATCATAGATCACCGCCAAATACGCGTGACCATCTCTGACCGCGAAAACATTCAATTCACTGGCGCCAGTCAATTCATCCTCGAGGACTCTCTGACCGCGAAAACATTCAACTCACTGGCGCCAGTCAATTCATCCTCGAGGACTCGGTGAAGCTCTGTGTCCAAGGGGAGTATCCTGTCCAGCAGCCATCTCTCGATTCCATCATCATCCCTTGTGTGCATCAACACACCAACGTTGAACTCATCCGAATAAACAATGCAAGTTGCCTCATCCTTCGTTTCGCCAACAGCAAAGTAGCAAAGTCTCAGACAGTCCGGAAGCTCAGAGACAGAGAACTCCATCGTGGCAGTGTCCAGGGAAACTATATACTTCTGATCATCATAGGCCCAGTACAAGAACCCATTGGCTTGCATGCCACCCTGTAGCCAAAGATAATCAGGATCTGGACTCGAGGGAACATCTACCCATGGATGAACTGACCACTCCCCAGTGTCGGATGAAAATAATGATCATTTTTTAAAAACAAACCAAGATATATAATTTTCAAATAAAAAACCAATTAATTAATACTCACATTGGTACAATTTTCTGAAAATAAATAAAGTACATTTCAAATCAGGGGTAAAATCGTCTTCACCTTCCATTTAACACCGTTAAATGCTAAAACTAACGGAAGGGTCACGGAAGGAGTGAAAAATTAGTTTTGGTCCTGGTAGGGAAGTTTTTAAATCCGAAAAAGCCATAGAAGGCAGCTACATTTTTTGTGAGGCCAAAAAAGAAACCTAAAGTGACTATTTTAGTATTTTTGCTCACAGCTAGATAGAACCAGTATGTAAAGATCCATCTTTTATTCTTGTCATGTCGAAAAAATCACCTCTAAAGCACGGTGAGGTTATTTAGACAATTTTAGATAGTTTAGGAGGCAAAATACATGGTTTTATAAACGAGAAAGTTAAGTAGACAACTTCAATACATGAGAGAGTGAAGTAGACTTGTTCCAAAAAAAAAAAAACCTGAAATGTTATTGAACACTAGTCTGGCCGCTAATCCTGTTTCATTTGGCACAATTTTACTCAACGGGTAGGAATACTGAATTTTGGTGGAAAAATATATTTGTTTTGAATTCCTTTTTGTTTCTCAGAAGATATCTAAAAGTGCAAACTTTGATGTAAAATTTATTTGTTTCATTCAAATGTTGATTAGAACAGCTTCGTAGGCGTCATACTGTACACCAAGGTTGGAAATCTTGATCGAACTAAGATAACCAGATGCTACCGGTTTGCCGGTTTCGTGATTTCGCAAAAACAGCTCGAAAACAGGTACAATCAAAATCTGAAATTTGAAACACCGAAACCGGTAAACCGGCCTGTTTTTTCGGTAAACTGCTTGGTTTCACCGTAAACCGAGCGCTTTCGCTGAAAACCACCAGAATGAGAACATGAAACAAATGAAGAAAAAATAAGAAATTTTGGCAAAAGGCATTCGGGAGCCGTCACTTGCACGTGCTGTGCTGGGGAGAATCAGGACATAAAAAGGAGACTTGCCGCCTCCCACTTGCGGCTAGCCGTACGGTTTTCTCGACTAGCCACACCCTCTGTCCGGCTAGCCGCGTCGCGTGCACCGGTGCTATCGCGGCTTGAGCTCAGCTATCGACCAGATCCGTCCTAAGGCAGTGCAGATTGGGGGGAAGGGCGGCGGATGGACGGCATTGGGCTGTGGACGAGAAAATTTCAAATTCTAAAATAGGCAAATCATGAAATCATACCGGACCTGTTTCACGGTTTTCGACCGGATTTTGCGGTTTTCGTTCAGTTTTTCTTTCAGAGTGTACAATCCGGCAAAATTACGACATCAAACTGCGCGAGAAAGTGAAAAACCTCGTGATAAACCTCCCCACACGCTCCACATGGAATCCGACAGCGACGATTCGCCGGCGTCGGCGCCGCCGCAGCCGTGCCGCGCGGGCCACCGCGCCTCGTACTCGCTGCCGACCTCGGCGGGCGGCCGCATCTGCCTCTCCTGCGCGGCGGCGCTCCTCTCCTCGGCGGCCTCCGCGCCGTCCCACCACGTCGCCCACGTGCTCGCGAGCCTCTCCCTCGCGCTCGCCGACCCGGCCTTCCTCGGACCGCTCCGTGCCGCGCACCCGCGCCTCCTCGCGGCCCCGCTCGCCGAGGCGCTCGTGGGAGCCGCCGCCCGCCGCGACGCCGCGCTCGCGGCGCAGGCGTGCGACCTCGCCGCCGACCTCGCAGCCGCCGTGGGCGCCCCCGCTGCCTCCGAGCTCGTCACCCGCCTCGCCCGAGTCCTTTCCTCCGGCTCCCTCGTCAAGCACCTCCACACGGTACGTGCGCCACCGTGGCTACTCACATTTTTCTGCTGCACTTGTTGTCTCTGAAAAATCGAGCGCTTGAATTTAGTAATGGTTGCGCACGTGAGGACATTGTTAAGGAATTTAAAAGTCTTACCCTGGTGTCTGGGCTGAGTAGGATTGCCTATTGCTGTCTGGGTTGGATATTCTACTGCAGAAAATTGGGCATCTCATTATACTACTCTGAAACGGCAACGCTGCATGTTCTAGAGCTTGCCTAGTAAGTTTGTTTACCCAGAAATATTGGCAAACTCGCTAAGATTGTAGAAATTGCCTTGTGACCTTTATGCCTTTTATATTATCTATAGTCGTGTTTTGTAACATGCAACTATGCTTGTGATGGAAGGTTGCAATAAGTAGTTGCTGCAGTTCATGAATCAAAGAATTACATCTAAAGAATATTCAATAGGGCTATTGAATTAGATGTGACATTTGATACTGAAGAAGTATGATGGGTAGTATTTAAGGCTCAGGAGGAGGAACAATGGGATATTGCCAATTTGCCCGCTACATTGTCTAATTGTTACCCTCACAGGCCAATGGGATTTTGCCAACTTCATTTAAGTGCTTGTATTGCCAATTTGCCATGTTTCAATGATTGCTCATTTATTACGCTAATCTCAATTTCGACAACTAAAACTACAAAGCCTTTTAGTCCCAAGCAGGTTGGGGTAGACTTTTAATCTCAATTTCAAAATCACTTAATTTGCCAAGAAGGGGATTTTTTTTTTCCTTGGGCAGCCTCCGTGATCAATCGGCTTTTATTTTCTTTTGACATCATATGGGTTATGCTAAAATCAAAAAGAAGCATCAGTTAAGTCATTTCAATTGTTATGCTTCTAATTTTATTGTACAAAATTTGGATCTAGAATAATCTCTTGTGCGGGTATACCATTAATTAAATCAACAATAGTTAATAGGATTCTTAACAACCATTTGAATTAACATGCTACTGGTGGCAGTAAAAAGCTTAATGAAGTGCTGAATCAATTTAATCGATTAGTCTCACTCTGAGGGATGTGTTCAGATGTTGTACGTGAAGGATGATCGGCTTGGTTGCCCTGTTAGTCATTGTGGTTTTGGCTTCTGCATTTTGTCTGTTTAAAGTGGCCTGCAGTCCTTTTATCTCATCTCATCATTTTACTGAGGGAGACTGGATCCCTTAAGGATGAGAGGCACCCTGGTATTTCTCTTGCAACTTTTGCTGAAGTAGTGGCAACAATATATTTTTTTTCCAGTTTTCTTGATTTTTTCTACTTCCTCATATCTGAATCTGAATCTTTCTTTGATGTTGGTGCAGTTGCATTGTTTGGGGCTCCTGCTAAATTCTACCAAAGATACTGCAGCATATATAGTAGATAAACTATCTCTTTTCTTGAACCTTGTCAATGATCTACGACTGCCAAGGTGAAGACAATTGAATTTTGATGTTTAGTTCTTACCTTTCAAGCACCTCATACGGCAGCATCCTTAACTTTCTCTATGTAGTGATGAAGTTCGTGGAGAGATACTCTTTGTGCTGTACAAACTCTCTATTTTAAATGCTACCCCATGGGACGATATATATGATAATGGAGACCTGAACCTTTCAGCAATTGGAAGAAGCTTGCTTCAACTCTCTCTTGAAGTTCTACTCAAAACTCAAAATGATGCTGTTCGCTTGAACTGTGTTGGTTAGTATATTTCTTCTTTGTTTGAAACAAATAATGCTGTGTAAGAAATTCATGGAGTATGTACACATTGCCAAGTGGAAAAAAAATGTTGTACTAGTGATGCGTTTTCTCAAATATTTGTTTACTGTTCTCGGTTATATATTATTGATGCTCAACCCAGCAAAAGATTAGTTCTTGTTACAATATGTACAGTTTACTAAAGTTCTTGACTAATCTACATGTTGTCCATTTGACCTTTCAAAATATATAAGATAAAATTAGTCAATGCTCAAAAAGGTTACTATGTCGCAAGATTCACATAGTTTGAGAAACTTGCAGTGGCAACCCCCCCCCCCCCCCCCCCCACCCCCCACCCCACCCCACCACACCACAACAGCCCGCACACACACATAAACGAAGGGACTCCCATCTTGTTTCAGGGCAGCCCGGTGCACGTAGCTCCCGCTTGCAAAGGGTCCGGGGAAGGGTCCGACCACTTTGACTCCCATCTTGTTTCAGTTTAGAAAAAATGATAAATGCACCGGTGCAAGGCTAAGTGCATATGAACTCTGGAAGAAGCTTCAATACTTCAGAGTTTCTGTAGTGTAAGAGTTGGTCAAGGGAGGAAAATCCGTCAAAATGTTCATTGAGTACCTTCTAATTGTTTGCAATGATGAAATTCCTTCAAGTACCACTACCCTCAGTTTTCAATTGTTGACGCTCAATTTTTAGCTGAGCAAGTCTTCCTAACCTCATCAATTAAATACCGGAGAGAGTAACAAATTTGAGATCATCAAATTATTGGCACCAGTGAAATTAGGGTTTGCTTTTTCTTTAATTATGAAATAACATGTCTGTTGAAATATGTGCATTAGCTCATGCTCTACTTGTTACTGATATTCCTTATTTTTTTGTGATTCTACAGCATTGCTCCTCACTTTAGCAAAGAAGGGGCCCTTTGACGTTTTGCTGCTTAGTGATCAGAACTCGGTCAACTGCGTAGAAGCAGAAGAGTCGTTGCATACAGACTATATGTCTTTAAATGCTTCTCTTGTTCTGTTTGCTGAAGCTATCAAAGGATCTCTGCTATCTACTAACCTAGAAGTTCAAACAGGGACATTGGATTTGATCTTTCATTTCCTGTCATCTGATGGAAATAACTGTGTTCTGCTTCAAACTTTGATTGATGAAAATGTTGCTGATTACGTGTTTGAAGTTCTTAGATTGTCAGGTACAAGAGGGGTAACCGTTTATACACTTTTTGATAACTTCTATCATTATCAATCATGAAGGTTTACCAAATTGAACTTCTGTTATACATTCTTCAGGAAATAATGATCTGCTGATCATTTCCTCTATTCAAGTACTATCACTTTTAGCCAGATCAGAGGACAAATTCAAAGAAAAGCTTGCCATCGGATTTTCTACCCTCCTTCCTATTCTTCACTATGTTGCAGAGATACCATTTCACCCAGTGCAATCTCAAGTTTTAAGCCTTGTTTGGATTTGCATGGTAAATTGTTCTGGTATCCTCTCACTAACCCAAGAAGAACAGATTGCCTGTGCTTTGACTGCAATCTTGAGAAGAAGTGGCAATGGTGAACTTGGCATGAGTTCTGAAACCTTTATCCTGGTTTGCTTAATATTAACAGAGATTCTGAAATCTCCTCGCGCTCATGATATTGAGAAGTTATCATCATTTATTGAAGAAGCATCAAAGCATGCAATATCTTCAACATTATCGCATGAGTATGATTCGATGCTCCTCGTTCCGCATTCTCTTCTTCTTATGAAAGAAGCACTTATATTCTGCCTTGAAGAGAACAGAGATCATATTTCTGGCAAAAAAGATCTTGAGGATAGCATCATTGCAACATGCGGAACATTGCTACTGCATTGGCTTGAAAGTGCTGTTGTTGATGGTAATGATGAAGAAACATTGGTGAGGATCCTTCAAATTTTCCAAATTATTTTATCAAAGTCATCTGACAACAAGCCGTTCAAGTTTGCCGAGTTGCTTGCATCATCGTCATGGTTTAGCTTGTCATATGGATTCATGGGCTTATTTCCTACTGATCATGTAAAATCAGCAGTATATCTAGTCACTAGTTTAATCGTTGACAGAGTTTTGGGCTGTGATTATGGGGAAGCAATTAGAGATGCATACATCTATCTGCCATCAGATCCTACAGAACTGATGTATTTACTCGGACAGTGTAGCTCAGAAGACTTCAACTTGGCATCATGCCAATGTGGTATTCTTGTTATACTGTATGCCTGTTCATTCTACAACGAAAGGTACCCCCCCATGCCCTTACCTTTGATTTGGCATATTATAAAGAAAGTGATATGATCATTGTTTAAATTAATCAGGTTGGCTGCGGACAACCAAATTCTGGCTTCTCTCGAGCAATACATCCTCCTCAATGGTGGGAACTTCCCTTATGAAATTAATAGTTCTGTTATGCTTACACTTCTTGTCCATCTTTATGCCTTTGTAAGAGGCATTTTGTATGGACGCAGTGTTCTACATAGTCCAGAAGCTGAGAATACTCTATTACATGTAATGACACGCAAGGAGTGGGAATTGCTTGTGATCCGAGTCCATCCAGTAGCAATAAAATGGCTCTTTCAGAAGCAAGACCTTATGGAATCACTCGCCTTTCAGATGCTTACTTTTTGTAAAACTTTCTGTAAAGATAAACTGGTTATTGTTTCAAACAGAAGTCAGTTGGTGGACATACAAATGGTTGCAGACCTGGTACTTTCTGGAGAAACCAACATCACTTTTCTGCTGGTGTCCTTACTGAACCAGGTTTTGAAGGAGGGTACAGAAGACGAGGTCATCTCAGTGGTCACTGTTATTGCTGAAATCCTGGTGACCTTTCCTTGTACTTCCGATCAGTTTATATCATGCGGTGTTGTCAATGCATTCTGTGGTATATGTTGCTCGTCATACACTTCAAGGATCAAAACAGTTTGTTCCTATTTGATCTTTAACATTTTATATTCAGCAAGTGCACTGACATTCTCTCAGGAAGATGAATGGCTTGCTCTTACTGTAAAGGTACCTTTTTTTGTTTATATGTGTTGTAATGTGGAGCTATTTTTAATCACATATATGCAAATAGTCTTTGCTGATAACTAATAATTTTCTGTGGTGACTTATCTTGTGAATGCATATCTGATGAAATATTGTGCTTCTTTACCATTCTCCTGAAACTTGTGAATACTGATTGTTAAAGAAACTCTAGTTTTAGTACAGGAGATTTCTAGTGTTTAAAACACAGCCTCAATTAGGATTTTTGAACCAGGGATCCCATGTTAGTTTGGTAAATCGAAAATTCCTAGCAGAACCAAATATATTTAGAATTTTTTTAGGAATGTTTATTTTTGCTTGTTGCTTGTTAAATTTATAATTTTTCTAATCCAGAAACCACTTATTGCAGTTATTGGAGATTATCCATTCTGGTATTGATTATAGATATAATGATCACGAGCACAAGATATTGATTGGGATATTATGCCTTATTTTGCATCATTCAGCAAACAAAAAAATTATTGAGCCTGCAAAAGCCATTATCCTGAACAGTTCGTTGGTCTCATTAACGGATATTATAGTACATGAAGCTTGTGCGAAAGGTCCATCTTTATTTCAACACAATCAAGAGGCAGCCTTTGGGGAATTCCTTATTCTTATACTTTTATTGGTGTTTTTCTCTCTAAGAAGGTATGAAGCTGGTATTTGTATGCTTCATTTTATTAGCTTTTGAATGCACTAAGAACACTCTGTTTTTACAGTTTGCATGCCATTCTAGACGCAAATATCGACTGGCAGGACTTCTTTCAACATTCAAATGACATCCAGTCCTTTTCTGTTCTTGGCATTCCGTGCCATGATTTATGTCGCCTGATGTACTTTGGTCCATCTCCAGTTAAACTTATTGCTTCACAATGCCTGCTGGAATTGCTAACAAGAATTTCAGATCAAATAATCTCTCTTAATGCTGAGTTAAGATGCTCTGTGAAATATCTAAAGTCCGTTATTGCAGTAATAGAGGGTTTGGTCTTCAGTGAAGACAGTAAAGTTGCTGAGAATTGCGGTGCCTGCCTCTCTTTGATTTTGGGTTGGGAGAAATGTGGAAGGCAAGAGAATGTGGTGGTTAGAGAATCTAAATGGTTTAGGCTAATAATGGAGGAATTTGCAGTTGCCTTGACTGCTCCTGGTTTGACATCCAAATCTTTCACTAATCAGCAGAAGTTTGCAGCGAAATTAGCTGTTTCATTGCTCAAACTGACCCAAGTACCAGATTGGCTAACATCACTGTTTGATAATGATTTGATATCTGGCGTTGTTGCTAATCTTTCTGCTAGGAATGTTACTCCAGAAATTGTCAATCTCTTTAGTGAGCTCCTGGCTAGGAAATTTCTTAGTCAAGATCACATTGTTGTTCTACATAACTTGTTCCAGGTTAGTACCACTTCTCTTTGTAATCCTACAAAGTATGGAACATGTAATTGTACAATCATACAGGTAGCCTGGCAGGATCGCACCCTTCTATCTTGAGATCCCCTACTGTGGTGATGTATTGATTTGATTTGATTTGATTTGATTTTGCTGAGGAACTGCCATGTTCTTAAAAAAGAACCCATGCTGGCTTCACTTTACATCTAAAACTTGTGATTGATCAAATAGCTGAGGAACTGCCATGTTCAGTCCTGGTTAACTCCGTATCTCACAATGCAGGTGTGTAGAAGACAGGCCTATGAGGGAAGTTCTAAGGTGCAATCGTCGGAGCAAAGGGTCACAAAGATGGCGGTAAGCAACGATGATGTGCTTGCGTTGCTCCATGAAGTGATGCTGAATCAATTTGCAGACTCTGGTGCTGCTCAAATGGAACAGCAGAAGCTCCTGCGAGAAATCGATCTGTTCTTCCAGGAGTCAAACAGGAGAGAACATTGAGGGCAACCAACCTGTACAGTTTTCTTGGAGTTGTCGGTAGATGTTATTCAGCAAAGTTCATGAGTTCCTTAGTCACGATAATTCAGAGGGAAGCAACCCCGGTCCCCCAGAATCTACGCAATTCCTTGCAAAAATGGGAGATTGGCAGAAGTTGCGTATTGGTGCGGGAAAGAAATTTGCATGTGTACAGGTCACGAATGCATCCATCTGGCCTGCCCACCGAGGCACTTAAACTTAATAGCAATCCGTGTTAACGGCCTTTTTTCCGTTTGAGTTTCTGTCCGCTGTGGCGGGTTCGATAATATCATGAATTTGTGTTGTTTATTACGAACATAATGTTGTGGAAATTATGCTAAACAGGGCACACGTCTCAAAGACATTTGAAACCTCGAAATTATATGAAACTAGCTTCTTCTTTTTTTCTCTCTATCCAAAATTACACTATAGCCTTCCGACTACACTTGATTGAGGACCTTCTCTCGAATACAACTCACCTAGAACGAAGCTGGAGCGTCTGCCTAGACTCGAACATGGTTAGGTGTGCTGGCAGAAACCAGGCTGCTTTGCCAACTGTGCCGTGCCCGGTTCTCATTTTGTTTTGTTCTTCTCACTGGCCTGGACTTATCTTCTTCCTTTTTTTTCTAGAATCGCCTGAACTCATCTTCTAGGTTGGTCTAGTTCACCATGGGCCGCTTGGAAATTGGATTCAACTTGAAAATCCTCTTGCATCCTGCATTAAAAAGTCGCCGTGGGCCTTGAGCTCAGAACGGCACGGTCCAAGCACGATCACATTCTGGCCTCGTTGGACCCACCCGTCAGGTCACGGAGCAAACGCCCGCCTCTTCTCGCTCCCAAACCCTTCGTCTCCCCCAAACGGGAAACCCGAAACCCACACAAAAAAAATTTTCCGATCGAAATGCGGCGGCAACGGAACCCCTCCACGACGCGGCCAGGCCCTGGCCGGGACGCGACGCCGCCGTTCAGCCCCACCTTCTCCCGGACCGCGTTCCCCGCCGCCGCCGCCGCCGCCGCGGACGTCTCCGAGCACCCCCTCGTACGCCCTCCCCTCCACCCCTTCTCCCCCCCGCGCACGTCGCACGGGAACCCCTTTCCTCTTCCCGTTTCTCTTCGGCTGATTTGATGGCGCGTTGTGACCCGCCGGAATTTCTGTTTGTCTAGATCACGCTGGACGAGTGGTGGCTGGCGAGTGTGGAAGGTGATGACCGGAAGATAGCCGTCGCCGGCTCATTTGAGAGGTGAGTGTTTCTTGAAAAAGGATGCATTTCGCCGTTCAAATCGTAGTTTTACTGGTGGCCCGTTCGACCTTCGTTGCCTGAGGATTGGTGGGAAATAGGATTTTTTTTTTTTTGGTTCTATCCTGAGAGTTATGTCGGTGGAGTAATCTTGTTTTAATGTGTTCTAAGGAAGGGGACATAATAATGTTAAAATATGGTTTAAACGATGTTTGCCATTTCCTCATAAGTGAAATTGATTCCATTCCACGTGTCGTGTTTGTGCTGTTTGTAATTTCCTCATAAGTGAAATATGGTTTGAACAATGTTTGTTAAAATATGGTTTGAACAAATCGTCAGTGCTTAGCATTCTTGTAGACCTGAGGTGATTAACACCTCCTGTGGGTTAAGCTTGGTAAGGCTTTTCGCATGTCAATCTTTTGATTTAATCTGTCAGTTGCCCGCTTCTGATAGGAGGAATGCTGCTTGTGAATTTAAGAAAGCTTAAGCTTTTCTGAGCTCGGCTGGTTTCCTTCTTTGGAGTGCGGGGCTTTGAGCTGAGCATCTGATACATGTTGGTTGCCCACCTGGCAGGAACCAAGAAGACGTGGAATTCATTGCGACCATAGCAAAACGCCACCAGGGTTGTATTCTTGAAACTGAAGGCGGAGTTGTAGTCGACATTCATGGTTCTTTCAACATTGATCGAACGATAGATAATGGGTTTACGGTTGAGGTAAGCACATCCTGCTTCGTGTTTCATACGTTTAACACACTAGTTGGATGTTCGTTTGGCCAATTTCAATTGAACTGCTGTACTAGAAACAAGTTGTTCTCATTAGTTATGTTAACCCATCCAGTAATGCCACTTCATTATCTTAGGTGGCTAGCAATATCAACTATCTGGAAATATTAGCTTTCATTTTTTTTTTGGTCCGATTCATAACTTTTGTTTCAAATTCTGATAAAAAAGAATAAAAAAATCATGCTTTTAATATATCAGAAATTCACTTGGAATCCATGCATGCAGCTCTGTCAAGAATTCTCGCTTGGGTTCCCGTACTGGTGGGAAAATTGGAATGTGCGTTATCCTAAGGTGATGGACTCACAAACAGGAGCTGGGCCAAGGTCTTCTGGAACAAACAAATCGCATGAGGATGCAACTCGATTTTACTTGAAGCAATATCAGATAGGGAAATATGTTAATTCAGTTGGATCTATCATCTTCAATGCTGATCGCAATGTGGAGGCTTTCTCAAGCAGTGATGCTGAAGCTTTCCCAGACTGTTCCCGTTTGCCAGATGGAACACCAAGATTTGAGGAATACACTCAAGATAATGATATTCCAATGCATGAGAATGCTGCTGCTTCAAATTGTAACAGTGAAAGATGTGCAGATGTATGCAGAGAGGTGGAGAACATGGAAATAGTCTTGATTGGGGGCAGCACTTCAAAAGAAAGAAGTCTTGATTGCATTGATAATAATGTACCTCCAGCTCCTGCAGTGGAGCATACAAACGAAGAGAGTGATGCAGGGGCCAAAAATGCTTCACGCAAAAATAAAGGTTAGGGAGATTGTTAAAGTACTGCTAATATTTCATTTCACTGATTTCTCTAATGGAATTGTTTATCCGTAATTAGGACATCAAAAGACTCCTTTGGCTTCATATAAGAGGCGAGGTTGCATGAAGAAACCTCAGAGCATAGCATTCAATGAGAAGGCAGTACCGGGTGAAGCTGCCCCGGCTTTAGCTCATTCAGATTTGCAATCTTCAGAGAAAGTGAGTTGTAGCTGTTATATCCTATGCCCAAAAAAGCGTCCACATTGTTTGAACTTCGTTTTGCTAATGTAGGTAAGAAGTCATGATGGCATTGATAGTAATGTACCTTTAGCTCCTGCAGTGGGATATACAAATGACGAAAGTAATGAAGGGGCCGACAATGCTTCACACAGAAGTAAAGGTTAGCGCAGATTGTTGAGATACTGTTAATATTTTGTCCTGCAAATATTTCATTTCACTGATTTCTCTAATGGAATTGTTTGTCCATAATTAGGACGTCGAAAGACTCCTGTGGCTTCATCGAAGAGGAGAGGTTGCATTAAGAAACCTCAGCGCATAGATCATTCAAACGTGGCTTCATCAAATGAGAAGGCAGTGCCGGGTGAAGCTGCCCCAGCTTTAGATCATTCAAATGTGCAATCTTCAGAGAAAGTGAGTTTGAACTGTTGCATCATATGCCCCGATAAAGCGTCCACATTGTTTGAACTTCATTTTGCTAATGTAGGTAAAATACTGGTACTCGCAAAATCAGGTTATTTTTAACGCTTTTTGATAAAGTATATAACTGTGATACATAAGACAGTGGTACCCCTCAATGCTAGATCTTAAACTACAAACATCATGACATAAAATTAACAGTTCGACCTAAGGGATCATCTTTATTGAGCCATTTTAACATTTTAGTCCTACAACTGTAATAGCATTCCATGAGAACCTCATGCCTTAGTGTGGCGAGCCCCTTATCTTTCTTGATTAAGCATTTGTAAATGACACAAACTTTGTGGTATTACTACATTAGTAGGAAGATAGGATGGAGCAAGTTCCTGTTGACATCTTTATTCAATTCTCTGGCTCCAGATTTTGTTACTTTGTGTCGACATCTTCCTTTTTTGGGGCAACTTTATGTCTACATCTTCGAGTAGCAACATGTTTCCATAGCAATAGCACAGCAGTAACCTCACGAAGGAATTGCTTGGAGTGGTATTCACCTCACGTATAATGTCTAAAACCATCAATTCTGCTCCAAAGGATCTTGAAGTATGAAATTGTGAGGCATCATGCAGTGCAGTGTTTCATATCTTTGTGACATTTTGTTTTTCACATTTCAGCATGTGGTCCTAGTTGTACTACTCATTATTCATGTTTAAATGGAGATAATTTCTGTGTGCTAGGGAAAGCAGACTGTAGGCCCATCAAGGAAGCAAAGATCTGCATCCAGAAAGTTGCAGCATGCTACTAGATCACCAACTAACATAAGACCAATTCCGTATGTAAGTGTAAATGTTGTAGCCTTTCATTGTCTAAAACTTCAAAAGGCCCATTGAATGCAAGCGTTACTGTGCGCTGATGCATGAGATGTAAAGTTGAGATCAAGATGTCTAAATTGTGTCATATATTTCAATTTTCTTTTGACGTTTATTTGAAATTAAGAACCTGTATTGTAAACAGTTTTATTGCATCTGTCAAGAAAACTTTTCTATTGTAATCATATGTTGGAACCAATAATGTGTATCATCTTAGCATTATGAGAATTCGATATTTATATGTGTGTATCATTTTAGGGCGACCAGACTCCGCTTACTTGTGGCTGGCCCAAGTCTGTGTCAGTATCCACGCCTGAATATCTCAAACTGAAGAAATCCAGATCAGGTATGTTTTTAGTTGTTGGATTGTGCTGCTTCAAATCATATATTCATTGCCACTGAAGAAACAAAAATTCTATTTTCAGGTCGTGTTGTAGTGCCCACATTGAATTCAGGGTGCCAAAGTATTGCCTACGCCCATGTGAGTAGTAAAATAATATCTTTTCCATGTCTAAATTAGCAATATATTATATCTTAAACTAGATCAAGTTTGTTTCATCATTGCACTCAAAGAATATAATTTCACATTTGCAATTGCAACGGCGTGCAATTTGCTGAATGCCGTCCAATTTGAGCATTATCTTGTTACTGCTATCGTCTTTCCGCTATACGCAGTGTTCTCTAAGATGTGTAGATGAGATTCTTTCATCAAGTATGTGATGCAGGCAGTGATATGAATATGATACATATTATCCAAGTATAAAATCTGATGATTCACTATCCTCTAATAATTGCCTGGACGTGAACTGGGAGAAGTAACGTTCAACTTATATCTAGTTGAAGTGTATATCATGCTTTCGTGCTACTCCCTCCGTCCCACAACAAATGGCATCGAAGCATTTAAATTTTGTCCAAGAACAAATGGCATTGTAGCCAACTTATGGGGTCCACCTAGCCAAATTATGGCAAGCTAATATGGTATTTGTGGAAAGCTGATTTGGTGCATGCGTCATGCACAATATTAAAAGGCAGGCAAGCGTAAGTAAAGGTATTGTTTCCTTTTTAGTTAGCTCATATTAGGCATATTATCACTAATGATTAGGGGTATCGGGGTCATTTTTCTCAACTCCTAATCTGTCTGAAAATTTCCAGGATGTCATTTGTTATGGGACAGAGGGAGTATTTAGTTAAAAACATGAGATGCCTGTCCTATGATATCATGCCTTCGTGCTATCTAGTAGTTGAAAAAGCAGCATCCAACTTGTGTTCTCATTTTGCGCAATGTGTTCTTTTCTCCTGAGTCTTTAGTCTTTACCCATGCATAGCGTCTCATCAAGTGCCTTTTACTGCTTTGTAGGATGGTTCAATTTCTGCCATCATAGATTCACCACCAGCACTCAAAGGTTTGTTTTGGATCACTTTAAACAGCCTTTGAAACTTTTCAGATTCTTGAGAACTATTCTCACAAACTCAGGTGATGCCCTATCGAGTCTTCATGTCATGTAACATATGGGCTTGATTGGCAGGGAACACGGTGAAGACCTATGCAAGGAAGAAGAAAAGGACTCGTTGAGTATCTTTGAGACAAAAATTCCTGCTAATATGTGTGAAAACGTCAACGACTTGATGAACCATATTTTGGCTGATGTATGGTGGAAGTAGTACGGTTTAGGATGGATGATACGCTCTGCGCACGTCTTGCAGTTCAGTTCGCAACTAATCAGCTCTATTTACTGTGTAGATCCTCGTCTGTGTATATGCTACGCTTGCTGGTATGGATGTAGTAAACATGAGCATTTGTGCCAGTGTCAGCAACAGTGCTGCACCTCTTGACCTCGTTCCCCACTAATATAACCTCTTTAGAGTATGAAACTACGTCTTCCGCTTTATTTTACTTTTTTTTCCGTAATGGAGTTTAGTTTAAAGGTGGTCTGGATTGATTACTAGTAGTTATTAAAAGGGGAATGCTAGGTTACTGACGTCCCAAAAGAGTGCGTGCATTGGACGCCCCTTTCGCTGTTCAATTTGAAGATCCTAGTAATAACAACCAATCAGATGAGACGCAAGTGAAACTTGCCGTCTTGCTGTGGACTTGTTGGACAGAACGTACGCAATCGCGTCAGGGAAGGCGAAGGGAGGGAGGCAGCTGCTATAGCTGTGGGCATCTGTATATATACAGACGAGATTGTGACGGAGATGTGATCTCAGCAGGAAAGAGGAAAGCTCGAGCACCTGTTGAATCCTTTCCAAGCTGAAGCAATAGCCTGCTTACAAGGCGTAGAAGCTGCCATTGACCTGGGAGCTGGAAGGGTGATCCTAGAAGCAATGGACTCCAATGATTTTGCGGGTTCAGTAGCTTACAACAGAGAATGCGAATTCGGCGTTCCGGACGACTCCTCACCGTCACACGACTCACACGGATCCACTGTCACACGGATCCACACGACTCAAATGGACTCCGTGTGACAGTGGATCCCACCGTCACACGACTCACACGGATCCACTGTCCCGTTTCAAGTTGCGTACAACAGAGGCGTTCCGGACTGATGCTCTCTTCTGGCTCTCTCGCCGGCCGTCCCCTGGCCTGGCTGGCATCCGTCGGGCCCAGTTGTCAGTGACATACTAAAACAACCTCGGAAACTCCCGCCTGCCGTGGACTCCGCCGCTTTTCTTTCCCCACCTCCGCCGCCGGGCGCGGTTGCTCGCCTCGCCTCTTCGCCGGTTCGCCCTCGCGCGCGCGCGCACCAGAACCAGCAGCCTTCCCCTTCCCCTTCGCGCCCGCCCCGGCCAACACCTCCCCAGCCGCTGCGTCGTCGGCGAAGGCCCCCTCAAGTCTTAAACCAGCGCCTGGAGCGAGCGAGCTACGGGCACGTACCGGCCGCCTCCCGCCTCGCCGCCGCACCTGGTGGCTTGGCTGACGCCTTTGCCTGCCACTGTTGGTGCGCGTGAGTTTCGTCGGTGGTCGGTGCTGCCAGGTGACGGGACTTTCCTGCCCCTGTTTCTCAGACTCGTTGACTGCTACACGGCCTACACCCTTCCCTTCTGTTTTTGGTCTAAAGAATGACTGGCTAGTTTTTTTAGCCCTTCCTTTTCCTTCCTTCTTTTTTCGGTTGGGTAGGCTAGGGATTTGATGTGACAAGAATTCCCTGACTGCTGCACTGCACGGTATTCCTTAGATCTACGTTTGGGCCGAGAGCACCGATGCTTAATTTGAGCGGTCTTCCATATGGTTTGTACACCGTTATTTGACATAGTTCCTATCAGTTAGTGAAACTGGACCATCCATCACCTCAAACCGATACTTTTTAGTTCTTGTACCAATTATTTACACTGTGCTTAAATTAACCATCCAACGTCGGATTTGTCTTTATCTAGAAAAACGATGTGGTAATGTCCGCAGCGTTTTTGACTTCATAGTTAATGGAAAAGTTTATTTAGCCCAACATAAATAAATAGTGATGTTGCTGAAAAGTTTTCAAAATAGTGAATTTCCAGATGTGGGTTACATAATTTCTACATCAAAATATGTATTGTGTATGAACTTGTCATCCTAAGGTTTAGCTGCTAGTCTTTCCATCCATCAATGTGGTGTCTTTTGCTTCGATAGGACAAGGTTTTGACCGATAGTTACTCCACCAATACTTCATTTTTTTTATGAGTTGTACCTTTTATTATGAATCTAATGATATCCATTTTGTGTCACAGAGATTGTGTAACATTTGAGTTCCTGACTGCCTTAGTTGACAGTAATACATGGAATGGGGGGTTTCATTGACTTTAGTATGGTAGGTAATATGCAGAGTGAAGGAAACTTGAACATGCCCTCATTTTGGGAAACTTGGTGCAATATGATTTGTATCCTAGAGTCTGTATTTTGCGTTTTTCAAAACTAGATGGAACATGCTGAGCACAGACTAATGTATGAAGCCTCACAAGCTTCAAATCACATGATTTAATCATCAAACCAAGGAATATTGTTTTGACTTATCATTTTTCTACTGTCCAATTCAGTAGTTGTTTTATAGACAGGTTCTCTATAATTTTCGCCAGTAAGTTGGTATACAAATTTCCATCTGTAGGGAACTTCCAATTTTTTCCTTTTATGCGTTGGTTCTTGAATTTTTATTACTCCTTGTACGAGTACTCGTTAACTTCTGCTGTTCCACGTTCATTCTTACGGACTTGGTTTTTGATGTGTATCATGCCTGCAGGTTCGTTGTTATTTCTTGATTGGATTTCCAGTCTGGAGTAGCTGCGTGCTGACAAGTTCATAGCTAGTCACAAACGGTCCCAATGAGTGTTCAACTCTGGAGTCCTTTAAGAAACTCCTCCTAGCAAACTTTACCAATGTGCTTGGATCTGCTCTCATGGGAAACATCTTAAACACAGTTAAGAGGTTCTCAAAAAATTATTCTGGTGCTATTCCCTTCCAGAGGTGCTCTAATTTGCCAATCGAGGCATCAAAACTAAACAAATGTACTTGTGTTGGTAGTGATGGCTTAGTGACGGGAATAGTTGATTCTGTTACAAAGGGCACTATTGATGGATGCGAAGGTTTTCATAAAAAGGTGGGTAATGATGGATTCCGCCTGACAACAGGCATTACGGCTCATATAGAACAATCTGGTAGTGCTGAGGCTGACAAAAATAGAGGAACTCGGAATGAAACTGTCAACACAGTTGCAAGAGAACTTGGTTTGATGAATGTTCTGAAAAGGCTGGTTTGATTTACAGTCAAACTGCTGATAATATGCTTCATAACTTGAAAGATGAAAGTACCAAAATTCCTACAAGATCAATGATCTCTAATGATTTTGTAAATAAAGTCTGTTCTAGAAACCCCGAGCTAGCAGATGAGTTGGAAACTAGTCCATCCATGGATAGACATAAGAGGAAAGAGTTTAGACTGCAAAAGGTTTCTCCTGCAAATCTTTTGTCCGTTAGCAGTGTTTCTGATGAACAGGTTGATGTTCTTAGTTTTGGTTGCAAAAGTAGTATTGTGGCGGCATTTGAGGGGCAAAGGCATGATAGAACACAGCATAAATGGCTGAGTGATGACACTGCACCAATCGAAACTGTAACAGCCTGTGCTACTTCCGATGTCAGAGGTGTGGAAGGTACACCTAAGACATCATTGAAGAGACGAGCTATACGGAAAACTACTACTACAAAGGCATCAAATCAGATGTTGGTATCAAAAGAAAATATCAGAACTTTAGTTCCCGAGGCTTCATTGAAGGGACGAGGAAAACGTAAAAGAACTACTAGTAAGGCATCAAATCAGATGTTTGTACCAAATAGCGGAATCTCAGTTCCTTCAGATGCTATCTGTGTTGATATTGTGAGTTTTCAACTCTGCACCTAAAAACACAGTTTTCTTTAGTATTGCTTCAATTCTTGAAAATCATTGCAATAAAAAATTGTAAGTTTGATCTATTTGAGCTTTATGGTGATAGCCAAACTAATGTTATGATCACATTTTTCTTAGTTAGATAGAATCGTAAAATTATTCCAATAATTTTCTAGTGGCTTACTGAATATATTACCACATCACAGAAGTAAACTTTTTTTTAGAACTAACAAGAACATGCTACTTTGGAAATTACATAACACATAATTACCATATATTTCAACCACTCTAGCTCCAGCTGAATTATGAGTCTGCTTTAGGTCTGTCTGGCCCAATCACCAATGCAACCTGCTTTTCTCTGTCTGATCTGAGTGTAGATGGCCTCTTAAGTAGTCTCATGTATGAGAGGAGATGCACAATATGCAATCAACATTAGTGACAACTAAACATCACAACGTCTAATTGGTCTTCGAGAACAGTTCCAATTTATAAACTATGATTGTACTGAAGTTGAGATATTAATCAGGAAAAAGAGCCTACGAGTCAATTGGTGGAGCAAAGTTGCAGAGAAAAAAAGTTCTGCAGGGTACTCCTAGGTCACGAATGAGTAACACTCCACTTTCATATGTAAGTGTGGAAAAATTATCTTATCCTTTTAGTGTGAAATAAATTATATTAGACAACTAATTTTGAATCAAGCGGTACTTTTATAAATTATCTATCTCTTGATGGGACGGTGATCCCATATACAAATGACTGATGTGCCTTCTTCAGTCATCCTCTGGTCAGTTATTAAGAAATTTTATATACTGTTGAAAACTGAACTCCTTTATGTGTTCGCTGATACTGGGCACAAGGCTTGATTATATTAGGAGGTGATGTTAAGCGAGTTCCGTATAGTCATTTTTCATAAAGCATACTTGATTTGTTTTTTTTAATATTTTACTTTAAACATGGAGTTGATTATATCTGAAACAGGTATTACAAAATTTCACTTAATATCTTTTTTGAACCGACCATAATTATTGATGTGCATGCTGTTCTTTTGGAAAGATTTTATGAATATCTGGCTGGAAAATCGTATCTATATTATGGTTTCAATGTTTTTTTTTGTCTAGCTTGCATGTTAAAGCTTGATGCTCGGATCCAACATACTGATTCAAAAATTGATTCAAAATTTAAGGTGCATCAATCTTCGCTTACTCGCAGTATGGCTAAGGCTCTGTCTATTTCCACACCTGAGTCAATGAAACGATCCAGATCAGGTGAAATATTTGATCTTTTAACTTCTGCAAAAGTGCCAAATATCATTCTGTTTTGACAAAATCTCTTCAGGTCGGCTGATAGTTCCACGGTTGGACCCAGGAAGCCAAAACATTATCTATGGCCCGGTTAGTGACTACATAGCTGTCCGTTTCAATCACTGTTATCAGACAAGGATGCCCACTTGCCCAGTATTAGCACATATGTGATATGTGATTACTAAGATTGGTCCTTGTCTATTTTGGTTATATGCCTCATATAAGTGTTATTAGTTTTTTTCTATAAATCCAGAAATTTGTGAGGCTTTTATGATTCCAAAGAAGATGTAGACTCGTGTTAGTTATGGGATGTTAAATATTAGCACCCGCACGTCATCCAGATCAATACTCCGAATCTGGCAAATGACGTTGCAGCTTACTTATCATTGTTCACCACTACTGCTGCTATAATCTTGTTGTTAATACTTGTGAAGCAGTCCTGATGACTCCCAATTATATTTTGGATTATGTTCGCACGCTAAAAGTATTTCTGAAGAACATTGTACATCTCCATTGGTGGTTAAGATTTTGGACAAGTTTTAATTTGATTTGCTATTATGTATTGTTTGGTGCCAGTACTCACTTTATGCCTTTATGGAAATATCAAAGTGTTTAAAATATAGGAGCTAGGACAAATGTTGAGCTTTCGGACCCTGATTTCTGAAATTCTGTTGCCTTTTTCAAAAATTAACTGAGAATATATATTTTCTGAAACAACATTCAGAGAAGAATGAAATTCCGGACCTAATCAAGATTTCTTTTGAAATATTAATGTGTGTGTGGTGTAGAAATTTCAAATGGAAACATTTTATTTACATTTTCTTGCTCAGGAGAAATAACAGACATCCTCATAATTGTGAACCAAACTGTGCACTTTTTGTACGAGCTATGCATTAGGCCTCATAAATGCGGAACATTTTGACTTGTCAACATTATTTTCTTCTAGGCGAGACAGGCTTATAGCAAGTTTCGGCATGCTGTGAACTTTTCTCTGCGCTTTCGAGTTTCTCATTGAGTGCATTATCGCAGGATGGCATCATTGGGGTAACCAACATGGAATTGCAATGTCCACGAGGTTTGTCAGATATGTCATTCTCGTATCCGTACTCTCCGAGTCTTTTTGTGTCTTTTCAGTTTTTAATCAATGGCCCTGTTGAATTGATGCAAAATGTATCAGGTGTTTGATGCTGTATGATATATTCTTAATGCAGAAAGCCATTCGGAGCCGCCTCCTAAGAGGAGGAAAAGTTTTCATCATTTGTCACAAAACCACAACAGATTTCTCACATTCTAATGTAGGATTCCATACTGCTGCTAACATGCTGTGTAGCAAGGAGATCATTTGCAACGTACCAACTGTAGCCGATGGATTCTATGTATGTCTTGCTGTTTGGCTTCTCGGGAGTGTTGCTGCTTTCTGTGACTGTTACCTTTGAAGTTTTATACTAATATGATGGTTTCTGCTTATTTTATGTGTTGTGACAGTCTGTTAATCTGCCATTTCTACCTATTTTATATGTTTGTTCTCAGCCAAACCTTGCCACACCAACATATGGCGAATACGCGTTTTGCTTGGTTCTCGTCTAAAACTTCATCGGCCACAAACTTTTGTGTCTGCTAGTCATCGTTTAGCGCATGGTAGCTGCAGCCAGTGTGGCGAGTGTGGCGCCGTTTTCGGGCTCCATAGCGTGGCATGGTGGATGATGGCCAGCATCCAAGCACGTCCTATATCTTTAAGACTTAAACTCTGTCAGGTGACACATTTGCTACCTCTAAAGGCTGCTCTAACCCGGGTAGACTTTTTTTTTAATAATACGTATCTGTATTTCTAGATAAGGAAAACATACAAAGACACGTACACGTACAGGTACGTACTGAAAGGATACGGGGACAGCTGTCCCAACCAACTAGCACAAAGAACCACGAGTCGGCGAAGCCCCTTCGCACAAAGGCTTTTGATTGAGCCGCAATCCAAGGAGGCAGAGCCGC
The DNA here is from genome assembly GCA_012490785.1 of Eragrostis nindensis. Lineage (NCBI taxonomy): Eukaryota > Viridiplantae > Streptophyta > Magnoliopsida > Poales > Poaceae > Eragrostis > Eragrostis nindensis. The sequence goes on along the minus strand of JAAXCT010000355.1, from coordinate 20,854 downwards.
AGGTCCATCGGCCGGGGACGCACCCCGAGCCTCGCCGACCCTGGATCGGGACTCGCCGTCGACGGCGACCGCCGAGGGAAGCCGAGCCCGATCCACTCTCCTTCTTGCCGCCAGATCCGCAGCCGTCACCGTACCCTTCAACAAAAGCGCAGCCGGCGCCGTCCCGCCAAGCCGAGACGCCACCGCGCCGCGAGGACTCCTGTACAGGAGCCGGCGAGCGCCGACTCCACCTCCACGCATCCGTCGACGACACCGGAGCGAGATGCCGTCGAGGCGAGGAAGGATACGAGAGGACCTTATTCCATAGACGCCGCCGTCGCCGCCGCCTCGACGCCGCCGCCGGAACACAAACCCTAACCCTAACGGGGAGGGACTTAAACTACCCGCCGACGAGAGCGCCTCGATCTCCCTCACCTCCCTCCGGCCCGCAGGCCGGCGAAGATAAAGGAGATCAAGGGCCTCGCCGGCGGAGACGACCGCGCCCTCACACTCTCCTCTCAACTATAGAAGGGGAACGGGAGGGTTCGAGAGAGGAGTGGCGTGGAAAATTTTCAACCCGGGTAGACTTAAATGGTGGGACTCGGAGAAATAAAGGAGCTTACATATTCGTAAAGAGGATTTTCTGAGGGATGTTCAAGGTTCAGGATGGTTATTTATATCATTTATCTACTCTATTCTACAGTTCTCATCAACTGATACAGATAACTTTATCGATACATCTTCGGCTATCTGCTCTCCCTGAGTTTTTTAAAACTATTATGTGTCTAAGATGTGCCTTCTCTTCATCGTGGCCTTCGCCCAAATAGGCATGTAGAGTTGCGTTTTATTTTAGATTTACTTTTTTTTTCTAATACGTGAAGTGTTCACCCTGCTTTTTTCCATGCCAAACGATTTTATGGTCATTTTATTAAGAATGAAATGCATCCGGGTACATAAACTATTTAGAGATAGTCGTCTAGGTACACAAACTTCTAAATTGATCATCTAAGTCCACAAACTAGTTAAAAATAGTCATCTAGGTACATAAACTTCTAAGTGATCATTTAGGTTTACAAACTATTTAGGAATAGTCATCTGAGTCACAAACTAATTATGTTGTAGTTGCCCAGGTCTAAAGTCCTTCGAGAGGCGAGGCGAGACGACGATATGTGAGAAAAATCGTGACAACCAACTGCACAACTGTCAACTCTGCTCAATAAGAGGATAGAACAAGGGCCCATGGCTTGTCGCCTCCCGATTGTCGGGCGTACTTTTTCACCGCCAGAATTCTTCACGTGCATAGCACATGCCTCTCCATCCACGGTGGCATGTCTATGTAGGATTTGTTGTTTGACTCACTAAGGACTTTGAACCTAAGCAGCTATAATATAAGTAGTTTGTGAACTTAAATGGACACTTAAGAGTTCATGTACTTAAATAATTATTTTTAAATAGTTTGTGAACCTAGATGATCACTTTAGTAGTTTGTGTACTAGGTAATCATCTCTAATAATTTATGTATAGGGGTGCATTTCACTCTTTTATTAAAGAAGCGTCAAAATAGCAAATCTCTCCCCCCTACACAACAATCCGGTCGAATCGTTTTGCCTATTTCGCTCTCCGTAGGGCACGGCGAGCGGGAAGGGGGGAGCGGCGGCGCACGGCGAAGGGGAAGAAGACCGGGCCGCGCCCTCAAGCCACGGAGTGAGCCTGGCGCCGGCAGCGTCTTTCTCCGCACTCGCCGGCCCGGCGCTTCTCCGCCGGTTGAATGGCGTCCCCACCTCTGCGGCCAGGCTCCATCGACCAAACGCCCCGGACCCCGCCGGCGCCGCCCTCCTCCAGCCTCTCCTACGTGCGGAAATACGTACGCTGCTCTCTATCTTTCTCTCACACGCTCTCTGCGCCGTGACTGGAGAGGGTCTTACGCGTTCCCTTGTGGCGGCGCTCAGGTCGTGCTCGTCGACTGGTGGCTGGAGAGGGTGGAGGGCAAGATTTGCATCGCCGGGCTGACCGAAACGCCTCAGATGAGGTGAGTTTCATTGTCTCCTCCTCCCATTCCCCCCTTCTTTTTGTTTCCCCCATCATAGTATTAGATTAGATTGGTCTTTTCCTTGTCCCCGAATTTGCGAAGGCCAAATGATGCCTCCAACTTGCAAAATCTATTAGATTGGCAAAAAGAAAAAAAAATGCTTGGTCCTAGATGATGGTCTCAAAGTGCTGTTTCTGCTCTGCAAGCAGGACAGGAGTGTCCTCCTCACTCGGAAACAGGAAAGCAGCGGCTCGGGTGTTCAGGTGTGCTGTCGCGACGCGGTGCGATTCTAATACGGTTGAGACCGTGAATGGTCACATGGTACGGATTGGGAGTATCTTGAACTCCTCCCAAACGCGTGAGAATGGATTTTCTGAGAAGGTAATCTGTTTCTCTCCGTGAGTGCTGTTCTTGAAGATGGAATGATGCTTCGATAAAACCTGCTATAACACTTGTTCTGTTGACTACCCTGTGCTCCAGTTCACTTTCCCCTTTTGGAAGTTTCACTTGATTCATCTTTGAATTTTTCATGCTATTTTTATTTCTTGGAGGGACCTTAACATATGGCCTAGCAGATGTATCATCTCCCTTGAATTGACTTTATGCAGGTGTGTGAATGCTTTCTGGCTGGCTTTCCAATCAAATGGAAGGAGCTTGCAAACATGGAGAACCTGGATGGACATTCACAATCACCACCGAAATCTGCTGATAATGCCCGAGTGCTTCAGTCGAGTTTTATCTGAAGAAGTTCATGAGTGACAGCTTTGCCAATTCAAAGGGATATTTCAATTCACTCAGAAGGTTAACCAGCAATACAGATAGGCCACCGACCCAAAAGTTTTCTAATTCATCAAATGGTAATGCGGGCAACAGTGAGAATTCAATGAGCAAAGCAGTTGCATCTGAAGAATTAGGCGATGGTGTAATGGACAGGCCTCAAGTGCCACTACCAGGAGAAATAGGTAGAAATAGTCAAGACGATCAGCACGAAAGTTTGCAGATAGATGCATGTGAACAGGAGATTGTTGATCCCATCGTCTCCATTGCCTCGTACTCAAAAGTAGATGGCAATAAGCCGCCAGCTTCTAAAACTGCATCAGTTGAGAAAGAAGGTCACATGAGCAGAGTAGGTTGTCATCAGGAAGAGCAAGATGCAGAGGTTCAACATGAGAATATGCGCAGCTGTTCAGGTGCACATGAGATGGTTACTTGTGCCGTTGATTCTCATATGAGTCGTGCATCCTCTGACTTAAGAGAACTTGGAACTCCCAAATGTAGCAAAACTTCGGCGAATCTGGGGACTGGGCATGCATCAGAAGTAGCATTTGAAGGGATGACTCCACAGTTTGAAGCTGTTTCAGCTTCAGAAAAGAATGAGGTCAGGAAGTTACGGAGCGGCAAAGTCCTTGGCGAGCTAAGTAGTGCCCAGTTGAAGAGTGGCAATAAGCAGAAAAGAACACAGCACAAAACATCCAACAATAAGAAGGTACCGAATGAATGGGTCTCTCCTACTGCAGACATAACTTCTGAGTAAAATTTAGATTGAATTTTGCACCTCAGAAAGTACAGAAGTTAACGTACTTCTATTTGTCTATTAAGATAGATTCTTTTTTTAACATCCCTAGTACTAGCTACAATACTTTGACTGCTCATTCTGATTAAATGTTAACATTAAATGATTATCTCTTGTCATATAAGGCTTTGATGGTATTCTTACTGAAATGTTGTGTAGCAATTGTATGGGATGTGGCTTGTTGAGTCCTTGCAGGTTCTTTATCTTGTAGCGCCATTTTCATAAATCTTATTTGACAACTTGTAGGGTTGCTCAAGTGCCGGAGTAGTCACTAAAGATAAGCAGAAATCACATGATTCACCTAGTAAAGGTCAGTTTGATACGTTGCTCTTTTTTTTTTCTTTTTCTGTTCACCCAGCGTCACACATTGCCATTCCATCGTATCAGTTCAATGGTTCTGGAACTATATGCTATTATTTTCTATATATATCTTTTGAATAACCCTTTGCATTAAATGAAAGGAAAAGAAAAATGATCCATTTACATTTTTTTGACCAAAATGTGCAGGAAGGGGAAGACCCTCAAAGAAAAGAAGGTCCACAAAAGTGTAGTTCTCGAGTTTTCTGTGAAACATCCAGATCATATTGTATCTAGAACTTGTTTTGCAACTTGGTAGCTACTTTGTGTCGATGGATCATGCAATGTAGAGATGTAGCGCATGTTTCAGCATAAGCTTCTGCACATTGGCACATCGTGCCCATAGCTTTGGTATCTCTTACTCTTACTATCCTTATTGTAACTCCCAACCATATCTAGCACTGAAAAGTTTGAATGTGAAAATGTTTTCATGGTATCCAATTTGGAGTATTGAATGTACAAATGTTGCTTCAAAGTTGTGAGTTTTACTGAAATGCCTCTACATGCCTTGATGACACATGGGACCAGACCAGACCAGAGACTCGTCATACACGCGGCAACAGTATTCGATTATTTGACAATCGTACCACGTTCAGCGAGCAATTCAAGCAGACTTACCATGTCCTGCACAAATGCTATTGGAATATTTGAGGAATCTACAACTTTGACAGTTGTCACTTTCAGCAAGCAATTCATGCAAAATTTTACTAAGTACTCCCTCCGTTCCCAAAACGATGTCATTAGGACAACAAATCTAGTTCAAAATTGAACTAAAATTGTTATCCTAACGATAACAATTTAAGGACGGAGGGAGTACTGCAATAAAAAACTGCTATTCTTTTAAGTTCCTTTTGTTTGGTAGCAATCTGTTCTACAATATGACCCTGTTTTCACCTGCTGAAACCGGTCAGATGACAAAGATGACCCTGTTTTCACCTGCTGAAACCGGTCAGATGACAAAGGTGACTATATTTGAACCAACTGTTACTGAATTAGGCTAACAACAACAATCATGGACCCAAAAAGCACATCAAAATCTCCTAATTTCTTAACCTCATCAAAAAACTTAGTTTAACAAGATTCCATACATCCAACTTAAAGACTACAATGGACTTGTACAAACATTTACTCGGGTGGAATTGCTTTCGTAACATCTTTCTCAGAGACAGCACCATAGAAACATATCCGTGTGTCTGCTCCTCGAATCTTTTGATCTAGGTAGCCCTTGTACAAGTCCCAGAATTCGTTGCTGCATGACAATCAATACAAAAAATTAGAAAAAACGATGCAAGTACAGACGTGGTAGTAAGTATGCTATTGTCAAGCAAGTACCTGACTTGTGGCAGTGTAAACAAGGTAAATGACTTAGCATCTCTCTGCATGTCAAGAACCACTAGTTTCAAGCGTGACAAGGACAAAGCTTCCATATCGATTAATTTCTTGATTCTGAAAGGAAAAATAAACTATAAGGAGGCAATCGAAAAGGGAAAATACTGTAACAAGCGCGCCAATTATGGCCTTTGTCGCTACTGGATAAATAAAGAAGAAAATATATCAAGATACCGTGTCAAACCAGAACAGGGAAAATATTTTATTCACAAGGATATTTATGGTGAAAATTAAACAATTTAGGATCTCCTTAATATAAACAGAAGCAATGCTTACCATATCGCTCTACCATAAACAAAAGTAACAGTTTCCAAGTCTAATAATGATTGATAAGAAGAAAACCTTTTTTATAAATAGTAATCAGACACCAGAAATACCTAATTCGATGTTATCCTTATGTTTTTAACGAAATGGTGATCAATGTAGCATCAAGATTGGAACAGTCTAAAGTCTAAAGCCATTGTCTGAGCCTTGGAAGGTTTTCTTGGTTAATATCCATAAAGTTCTAAATAGATTCGAAGGGGCTGACAACAAAGAGTTCCAACCCTAGAACCAGCAATGGCTGTAGCCTTAGAAAATAAACAATAGCACCAATCCAAGCATGGTGATATTCAAGAGTCATTGATACACCTAATAGAGAACTGTGCAGGTAAGCCAAAAATCAGTCAGCCTGGTTACCACAAGTTCACAGCCAGATATCATGCAAGATTGATGCAATGCTCCCATACAGAGGTGAAAACAGGCAGAAGGATAGTTACACAAAGAGTATTCACAGGCCGGAATGATGAGTGCCATACAATGATAGATATGTGAAATACAAACAACTTTCTTCATTGTTTTTATAGTAAGGAACAGAAAAACTAATATAATTTGGTTCAGGTGCATATTGTCCAAACACTAACTATGTCTAAACAACAAATTTATACAAAAAAATTGAGTGCAACCAGCCAATATTGTAAAGTAGCCATTGCTTAAAAAATGGTGCTTCATATATATCATAATTTTCTTGGAGTTAGATACAAAGGGTGAAACAAAGAATAGTTCTTGACAAGGAACACTGCAAACCTACTTCAAGATAACAAATGCACACATTATGTAACAACCCAACTAATCAACATGTGCCCTTTGTGTATGGCCAAACACACAATAAAGGTTGTTGAAACTTTCAACGTTGGAGCTGACACAAAAATTGGTCATGTATCCACAAAACTAAATACATTCCATTTGGATGTGGATCGAAAACAGCAAGAAATAGTAAGAATAGATGAACACTAAACAGTCAAGATTGCTTACCTGCTTGGTGTACCGCAGGCAATATTTACTCGTGTGTTTAGCATCGCCACCTGGAAGGCAAATTTAGAAATAAGATCAGTATTGCACAAAGATAATAACTAGATGACTGGTTGCGCAAAACAATAAAACGGCATTCCAGTGAAGGGGAGCCCTGGCGCAGCGGTAAAGCTGTTGCCTTGTGACCATGAGGTCATGGGTTCAAGTCCTGGAAACAGCCTCTTGCAGCAATGCAGGGTAAGGCTGCGTACAAAAAACCCAAAGTGGTCGGACCCTTCCCCGGACCCTGCGCAAGCGGGAGCTACGTGCACCGGGCTGCCCCCCCAGTGAAATATCGGATCAATATTTATTCGGAAGTAAACATGGAAAATTAGCAATTCAGGAATTGCAATGCAGATACAGAGAGTGGATTTAGACCCCCTTCATTTTTGGCAGTGACTACAAAATCAAACATGGAATCAAGTAATACCAAACTGCAGCAAACTTTACAACCATGAAAAAAAACAGACCTGTTCCTCCACTTTCAAGTGTTTAGCAAAGAGCTTTACTGGGCGGCATTCTTTAGTGAACGTCTTTAAGCCCCTACAAACCAAATGCTTATGTTAAACAAAATAGGGTCCGTTCTTACGCTATTTGGCACATATAAAACAAATGCAACGTGAAGCTCCTGATTTTTTTTTTTTCCAAGATAGACACGAGACAAAAAAAAATGATGCATCTTTCATTCAGAACAGCTACCTAAGAAGCTCCAGCGAGCGCAGAGCAGCCGAGCAGATGACCAGTAGCGCAGGGCTGCCCACATCAATCTCCCCCTCTACGACATTTGCATCGCAGAGCTCCTCCTTCCATGAGGCTCCGAACGCCCCCTTCACATGGTCACCAAAGCTCTCCACGTCCTGGCTGGCCCCCTCCGCGAGCTGCACCATGCACCCCTCTGCAGAGGACGCAAGCACAGGAAGAAATCAGGTACCATCCATCAAATTCACATGCTGATTCGAATTGAATATTTCAATTCAATACGGGCATGAACGGCGCATACCTGAGTACGAGTCCAGCTCGAGAGGGGAGAGGCGCATCTTGGCGGCGCGCTCGAAGCTGCGGAGGAAGAACTCGAGCTGCCGCGCCGGGGGCATCGCGGCCGACAGGAGGACCCCACCCGCGGCGGGTTCATCCCCTGCTGCGCCGGTGGTCTGGTCCGGCTCGGTGGGTTCCTTGGTTTCGGGGTTGGGTTGTCGCGTCTTCTTCTCCTTATGCTTTTGCTTCTTACTCTTCCCCTTCGCCTGCGCTGGCGCTGAGCTGGGATTGACTGGTTTCTTGCCAAGGGTTTTCGACGGCCCGTACGGTTTCTTGCGCTTGCGGCCGGCGGCCGCGGCGGTCGGCTCCGGCGCCGGCGTCATTCCTGGGGTTCCGGTTAGGTGTCGGTCTGTTGTTAGGGTTTTAGCTCCGCACCGATGCGGCCCGATGTGTATGAATGGGAGGCCTGTTACGTCAACTAGGCCTGGGCCCGAAGGAGAAGTCTGGCCCGTTTAGGTCGAAACTCCCATACAATACCTATTTGTTTCCCCTTTGCCAAAAAGTAAAATAAAAGTAAATAAAATCTATCAGATTGTTATACGCAGTTGAATCCTGCTACACATACGCTTGCCGTTTATACATCTCTACTTTTTTTTCATTACATAATACAACTCAGACACTATGAGCGCATGCGCAAGCCTTATCTTTATGAGCATATTCGAAGACTGAGCCGATCGAGATTAATGAAGTCAGCACTGGCGTGTGCTGTTGACGGACACGTCGCCTACCTCTAAAAACACAATGTCGTTAAATCTTAGAAAACTCGCTTCTACGAAGAGTTGAATTCAGAACCTAACGTGCTATTGTCTTTGTAATCACTAGACTATAAGCCTTTTCACACATCTCTCTTGTACGACCAGGAACACATGCATTATCATGGGCAGCAGCCGACGATGTTAGTTAGAAATCAGGTCAGCATGCATGCAAAAGTTTAGTCGTACACGGTGATAGGATAAAGTTGAGACATCTTCTCGTCGTTTTTCGTGGGAACCAACTCTTTCTTTTATTGCTGGTTTTATCGGTACTATAATTTCACCAATATTGAGATTGCATCTTCGATATAAAAAAGTTAATCCATTAGAGAGAGAAAGTGGAGAAGATGGACCGAGAAGCTAGAATAAGGAGACAAAGAAGTAAAGAATGAAATAAGTAAAGAAAAAGAAGAGATGAAACAATTTCACTCATAACCCAACAACTGTGAAAATAAACATGGGTATGATTAACAATTTTACCCAAAAAATTATTGAAATAAGATATCAATAAACTTTCATATTGTACCTTTATTATACGGTATGATTAATACCAAAATCTATTTAACTCTCAAGCTCAGACATTTGTTATGGAGGGAGTATGTTTTGTTGGTTTATCAAAACCCAATGTCAAATTAATCAAAAAAACCCAATGTCAAACCCAATTTTTATAGTTCTTCGGTTACTAATTACGGTTGTACAAAGCATATGATGAAGTACTGCGACATGCTCAATGAGGTCCATTCAAATCAATCTCACGCGCGAAGCTGGGGGGAAGTTCTACGCGGCTGTTCCGATCCAACCGCACAAGCACAACCGACCTCATCCGCCGTGTCAAGCCCAAGCCCAAAATTCCTCTATAAAAAAAAGAAGAAGCCCAAAACGGGAAAAACCGAGCCGCGCTCCGTCCGGCCGTCCCCTTCCCATCCCACCTCACCTCACCTCCGCTCCCCCGCCGCCGCCGCCGCACCACCGACCCTAGCCTCTCCCTGCCCTATCCCTACACCTCCTCTCCCCCGTAGCCGCAGTACCCGCGCGAACCTCCCCTGAGTCCCATCCCCCAGCCACCGCCGTCTCGACGGAACCCTAGAACCCTGCGCGCGCGCCCCTCTTCGCCGCGCCGGAGCGGGCCCGTCTGGGGGTTGCGCGTCGGAGCCCGGAGGCCACCGCCACCACCACCGCGCCCTCTTCGGAGGAGAAACAGAGGAGGAGGAGGGCGGGCGCCGAGCCGGCGGGGAGGCAAGATGAGGATCATGATAAAGGGTGGCGTGTGGAAGAACACGGAGGACGAGATCCTCAAGGCGGCCGTGATGAAGTACGGCAAGAACCAGTGGGCGCGGATCTCCTCGCTGCTCGTCCGCAAGTCCGCCAAGCAGTGCAAGGCGCGCTGGTACGAGTGGCTCGACCCGTCCATCAAGAAAGTAAGGCCCTTTCTATTTGATTTGCCCTCGGAAACTTTACATCGACAGTCATTCGGCTGCTGCTGAGCTATGTTACTAACTTCAATTTCACGCATTTGCATCTATGTTGCTGTTGGAACCACGCACTTTATTGCAAATGCCATTGACGTAACTCCTGACTGAAATCAATGAATCTCCCTTGTCTAGGGCATACTGTGTTGCCAGCGTAGATGGCCATGCTGACCAACTATTTTTTATTTCAATCATGGGTAGTTGCAAATAAACTCGGTTCAATTGAGTGATCTAGAGAATTCCCCATCTTCATGTATGCCATATGATTATACTTATTTCGGTTGTTTACCTACTTTTAAATAATTATTATGTGCAGATCTGCCTTGCTTGCAGATATCATGTCACAGTGGCGATTATTTTGTCGTTTCTTTTCAACCAACTAATTCCTTCCTTTTGACTGCAGACGGAATGGACAAGGGAAGAGGATGAGAAGCTACTCCATCTTGCTAAACTCATGCCTACTCAGTGGAGAACAATTGCACCTATTGTAGGCCGGACTCCATCTCAGTGCCTTGAGCGGTACGAGAAACTTCTTGATGCTGCCTGTGCCAAGGATGAGAATTATGAACCAAATGATGACCCGAGGAAGTTGCGTCCTGGTGAAATTGACCCAAACCCCGAGTCCAAGCCTGCTCGTCCTGATCCTGTCGATATGGATGAAGATGAAAAGGAAATGCTTTCTGAGGCAAGGGCTCGATTAGCCAATACCAGGGGTAAGAAGGCCAAACGGAAAGCGAGAGAGAAGCAACTTGAAGAGGCAAGACGGCTTGCATCGCTGCAGAAAAGGAGAGAACTGAAAGCAGCTGGCATTGATACACGGAAGAGGAACAGAAAGAGAAAGGGGATCGACTATAATGCTGAGATTCCTTTTGAAAAGAGACCACCTCCTGGCTTTTATGATACAGTTGGCGAGGACAAGCCTCCTGAGCACTTGCAGTTTCCAACTACTATTGAGGAACTCGAAGGAAAGAGGAGAGTGGATATAGAGGCACAATTGAGAAAGCAAGACATTGCCAGGAATAAGATACTGCAGAGGCAGGATGCGCCTGCTGCAATAATGCAAGCCAATAAACTGAATGACCCTGAAGCTGTCACAAAGAGGTCCAAACTAATGCTCCCACCCCCTCAAATTTCTGATCATGAGTTGGAGGAGATAGCAAAGATGGGTAGTGCCGGTGATCCTGCTTTAGTTGCGGAGCTTGGCGAAGGAAGTACTGCTACAAGAACATTGCTTTCTAGCTATTCCCAGACTCCAAGGCTTGGCATGACACCATTGCGAACACCACAGAGAACTCCAGCTGGGAAAGGTGATGCGATTATGATGGAAGCAGAAAATCTTGCACGTCTAAGAGAGTCACAAACACCTCTGTTAGGAGGGGACAACCCAGATCTCCATCCATCAGATTTCTCTGGTGTTACACCACGTAAGAAGGAGATACAGACTCCAAATCCGATGGCAACACCCTTGGCAAGCCCTGGTCCTGGTGCTACCCCACGGATTGGTATGACTCCCTCCAGAGATGGGAATTCCTTTGGCTTAACTCCAAAAGCTACACCTTTTCGCGACGAGCTTCGCATAAATGAAGAGGTGGACATGCAGGACAGTGCTAAGCTTGAGCTTCGTAGGCAGGCTGAACTAAGAAAAAGTCTCCGATCTGGTTTTGCTTCTATTCCACAGCCTAAGAATGAGTACCAGATAGTTATGCCACCTATCACAGAGGATGAGAAGGAGGAACCTGAAGAGAAAATTGAAGAGGATATGTCGGACAGGCTAGCAAGAGAGAGGGCCGAGGAACAAGCAAGGCAAGAAGCATTGCTTAGAAAGAGATCCAAAGTGTTGCAGAGGAGTTTGCCTAGGCCCCCTGCTGCTTCAGTAGAGGTTCTCCGTCAATCTCTTATTAAAGGTGGTGAGAGTAGAAACAGAAGTACCTTTGTGCCACCAACATCACTTGAACAGGCTGATGATCTCATTAATGAGGAGCTCCTTAGGCTCCTTGAGCACGATAATGCTAAGTATCCCCTTGATGAAAAATCTCTAAAAGAGAAAAAGAAAGGGAACAAGAGGCAGGCAAATGGGGTAGCTTTGTTCCCGAGGTTGAAGATTTTGATGAAGGTGAACTGAAAGAGGTATGTGCCATTTTCTTACTTTTAGAATAAAATTTGATGATTCATGATAGTGTTGTGACTTTTGTCTGATAACTTTAGTTTTCCTAATAGACCTTATGTAGTTCTCTGTCTGCATCTCGCAGATTGACAATATTATATGATACACTACTTGTTGCAGCAGCTGTGAATCGTTTATTTACCAATATTTGTGTTCTTGCTCCTGACTGTCATAATTTGCTAATCTGTACCTTAGTTCTGGTTAATGTTTCTTTCTGGAGATGGCGATAAGGAAAACTACGTGATTCCCCGCGCGTTGCTGCGGAAATAAAAAGGATAAGTTTAGATACATGGTGTGGATGATGCGAAAAAAACCTTTATTAGTAGAGGAAACTCGTAATTCGTAAATTGCATATTAAAAGGTTAGACTGGAACAACATTCGCTTCTGCAACAAACATAATATACGGTGAATGGATTAAAAGTACATAGACGGGCCAATTCTAACGGTTCTTTATGAATATTTATTGTTATAGTAGACCTTTGTAGTTTGTACTCAGTGGGTATTACTTATTATGATAATTTACACATATATTCCTTAAAAACATAATTTACATGTAATAATATTTATATAGTATGCACACAGCTGTCTATCTATGCATGCTCTTGATACTGGTACGGAGGCAATGTGTACATAGGAACTCATTCCTGTTTCTTTGATGCCTATCAATTTCTGTTGGGTTGATCTCCGATGTAGTTTTTACAGTCCCCGGTGACCTGGTCAGACGTGATAATTCTTTTCCTTTAACCAAGTCCAACTATGTTGACTTCTCATTTTCTGCAATGCATAAGAAGAACTTATGGGCTTCACATAAAAAAATAAAGACAGTATATATGTGGGACAAAATAAAGTTTAATATGAACTCATAATAGATTCAGGATCATTATAGTGCTCCCATGCACATAAGTACTTTCTTCTTACAGAAGTAATAGATTAAATATATTAGATAAATGCTTTCCTACAACTGACGATCTGTCAACATGGCCATGAGTTGAAGAATCATTTCCAGCAAATATATTTTCCTCATTACATTCTTTTGAAAGGAAATAAAAACAACTTACTGCAGACAAATCTGACTTCCTTTTCATTTCGAGATAGCATGACAGATTAGACATACCATCAGTTAAGCATCAATTCTCTGTAGATTAATTAGATGATAATAACGCTTCTTGTTGCAATTAGAGGGTCAATACTTCATGTTGCAGGCTTATGACTCCTGCAGATCATCAAAGAAGGTATATCAGTATGCTTGAAATATGATAATTGAGAGGGACAAAAAGAAGACAATAATATTTCGAAATCATTCTCCTAACCTTCTTTCTCACTATTATAACCATGAAAAACTAAGAAAATAAAGCAAGAACTCTAGGTAGATTATTGAAACAAAAGAAAATTGCAAGGAGCATTGGCCTCCAGACCTGTACAAAACTACAACCACAATCGTTCAGAATATATATCCTTTGAAACATGAAAATGATCTAGATTTGAAAAGGAATTAGTGAGCGTTGCACTCGATTGATGTAGAAGCTGCAGAGAGAGAGGGAGGGCCATAATTTACGGATTTGTAAGTGAATCTACTGGAGCATATAGTGTCAAGTTTTACTTTGTGTTTGTTTTGCATCAAAACTCGTATATTCAATATTCAACTCTAAAAATAGTCATTTCATCTTGTTTGTTGATGTGATTCAAATGTGTTTGGGTGTTTGTGTTCTCTAAAATATACTTAAGAGACCTTTTGTCGACACAACAATGGGTGTTGAATGCCTAATATTGTTCGCTAGATGTCTTGTATTTATTTACCCTCTACTTTACTTGTATGTTTATTTATTTACCACATGCTTAATGTGGTCTTGTCTTGTGTAATGAAAATCGAAACATTCATATGGCCTCATTTCTTTGTTTGCAGGCTAGTTCTATGGTTGAGGAAGAGATTCAGTATCTTCGTGGCGCCATGGGGCATGAGAATGAATCTTTTGAGGATTTTGTGAAAGCACATGATGCATGCCAAGAGGACCTCATGTATTTCCCTACAAACAACAGCTATGGTCTTGCCAGTGTTGCTGGAAATGCTGATAAGATCACCGCTTTGCAAAATGAATTTGAACTTGTGAAGAGGAGGATGGACGATGAAGCTAAGAAGGCTTCTCGACTTGAGCAGAAGATCAAACTTCTGACACAAGGGTACCAGGTAAGCTGGGATCATACATCGTCTGAATTGTAATGCATCTACTTTTAACTGAAACCATTGATCACATCTTATCTCTCTTTTTGATGTCCTTTTTGTAATGCTAATGCTTTGAATCTCACTTGCTATGTGATTTTTTCAGGCACGAGCTGGAAAACTGTGGTCGCAGATCCAAGACACATTCAAGCAGATGGACACTGCTGCAACTGAATTGGAATGCTTCCAAGAACTCCAGAAACAGGAACAGATGGCTGCTTCCTACCGTATTAGAAATCTTACTGAAGAAGTGAATAAACAGAAAGCATTAGAACGCACACTCCAAAGCCGTTATGGTGATTTGTTATCTAGTTACCAAAGAATACAAGAACAGCTTGAGGAGCGCAGGAGTCAGCTTAAGATACTGGAGGCAATGGAAGCAGAAAATCGTGCTCGAGAGGAGGTTGCAGCACAGAATCACGCTGCTGGGGAAGAAAATGAAAGAAACTGTAATGTTGAAGAGGAGAAAGGTCAGAAGAAAGAGCCTGCAGGAAGCAAGCAAATCAATGAGGATCAGATGGATGTGGACAACAGCAATGTGGATGGGGAATTCGTAGGTCCGATTCCCCCAGCACCAGAGCATGCTCAAGAGAACAATGGTGAGGCTTCTGTCCAAGAGAGCTCTTCTATGACTCAGGGTGGTGATTACGGTGCTGCTAATGGTGGAACATGTGACAGCATGTCTGTGGATGCTGATAATCAGGAAGATGACAAGAATAAGCTTCCAACAGTTGGTGCCAGTATAAGTGAAGGAAATACTGCATTATCTTCGGATCAAACTGTCATAAGTGAGAAGGACATAGCTTCTGAGTAAATATTTTGTCTTGTGCTTCATCTGCAGCAGAATTTGGCACGGATAAGGTCATGAAGGCAAATTGTGTGATCAGTTTGCATAACGACAGTTGTTTGAGAGAAGACCGAATCGACATCATCTTTGGTGAAGCCACTGAACGTTCCAAAAAAGAGCATGAGTTTTCTTTCCCGTCACGTTACTCCTAGAATTGCTGGAAGGACATAAGATTTCTGTAATATGTTGATTTTATCAATTCTATTTGGATGCTTAACTAGGTGAAAGCTCACCATTGCTTCCTGCTGAACCTGTTTTGCACAGTTGGATGTTCATGGTGTATCAAAATGCTTGAACTGTGGAACATGCCCATTATAGTCGTGGAGTTATGGAGCGCGAGCGCATGCCTTTTGGGCATCTTTACTTTTTTCCCCTATGGGTTGCTGCTTTTTTCTCCATGTTATTCTGTTTTTAACATCCTCGCTTCCTATCTGTCCTGTTCAACCTGTTACAGCCTGCTGAGGTGTGAGATTGAGGGAGTGGAGTCGTCGATGGTCGGAGTGTTGTTCTTTATTCACTGTTAATGGCGCCCGTCAAGATGGCGCACCTGCTGATGCTTCAGCCGTATTCCTGCTCCTGCTGATGTTGCAGCCGTATTCATTTGGGAATTTTGGCAGCCGTATGCATTTGGGAATTTTGGTACACGTGCACGGGCACATGGTATATTGGATGCAATCCTGCGTTGTGGTGATCGTTCTGTAGTGTACTTGTGCGTCGTTTCGATTGTTCTTTAGTTGTCTAGTACATATATACGCAGTCTATTTTGTGTCTAACACAATCTTTGAAGCATGCGGACAGATGAAATAAGCGCCAAACAGTAGTGAATGACAGTTTGGTCGGCACATGACCAAAGCATCTGAACAAATACATGGACCAAGTTACAGAAATCACAAGTATATAATCAAATACTGCACTGGTAAGTGTCATACATGTTTTATGAGCAAAAGATAGACCGGACATGCCCCTCTTGTGACTGATGGATACTACATAATTAACAACAGCATTTCAGGGCACGCTGTATCTAATATTATTTTTAAGATCTTCGTTCCATCCACCAGGTAGACTTGCAGTAGGAATGATTGTTCTTCCCTGTAAAGAAAAGATTACTCTTCTTAAATTTATCTATAAAAACGTTGGAAACAACAATAATGAAATAAACAAAAGGGAATATGGGCTTCCTGTTGCTTACCTAATGCAAGGGGCAAATGCTTGTTGCAATGCTGGTTGTACCAACATTTGTTACGTTCCCCTGAATTGAACAGTGTAGCATTTGACATGGAGTGATGCAACAGCAATTTGGTCGCACCAGAGCAAGCAAGTGATTTTCATGAAATGCAGACTAATTCCGAGCAGGCTACATAATAAGCCAAATTAACAGTAAAATGTGTGTATATCCACGTTAAGTATCAGAGCAGCATCAGAAAATGCATTATGACACTGTAAGTAAGTATCTTGGTCAACAAAGTTTATCGAGGAGAATGTTTTGAAATATATATGTTTATCACTTACAAAAGATGCCAGTGTACATGAGTAGGATCTAAATAAATCAAAAGACAACAAACCGGACCACATGTATAAACCAAACTGGCAGTGATGGTCCATCTCTGTTAAGTAATGCAGATGGAAAAAGCATTACTTGACAATTTCATCTCTGTTTTCTAATCTCTCCCTAACTGACAATTTCATTCCTCCCCACAACAATAATAAATACTTCCCACGCAGCGGTAATCCAACAATTAGTGGAACTCCAGGGCAGGCTTTGAGTAAGGCAGTGTTTAAACAAGAAGCATGCGATAAATTAAGCCAAATAGAAAGTTTAATAAGAGAAAGGGGACGGGGAAGATCTCACCGAGGCTCTGATCGGGAGGAAAACCACATTGTCGTCATCTCTGGAGATTCGGATGTGGGAACGAATCAGATGTTGTGCTTGCAGCACTTCCTGCAGTTTTAACTCTGCCGGCATTAGTTGGTCTACTGGAAGTTCAATTGGATTGGCGATTCTCTATATCGGTTGTCAGTTTTATGCACAGGCCATGACATCGAATGACTGAAAGTTCCAGACTGCAGCCATGCAGCGCACCTTTTAACTACTAGCATCCAGCCACCTTCGCTATTGGTTCGAGTTCTGAAATGGAGAACATGATAACCTAGAGATAGCAGCATTTATTACCAAGATCGCAATTATAACGGTTGAGAACATCGCAATTATACAGTACCGGATCCCCCCTCCTTCCCCTTCCATTTTTTCGGCCATGGAAGAGAGCTTGAAGGGTCTGAACGTGGAAGGCAACAGAAAAAATGAGAGCTCATACGCCCCTAAGGAGGAAGATGGTCATAATGAATATGCACCAAGTTATCTGACTCCCCTCTTTTAAGCTGCTTATAATCTGCCAAACTATCAATACCAGCTTATTGTTTAGGTTCTAAGATGGGCATTATGAATAATTGAATATCTTACCCCCTTTTTTTTTAAGTATCTGACCTCTATTTCGTTTCTTTGGGACACAGAAATCTAAATGGACATCCCAAACTCTGGGTAGGTAGGTTTCACAGTTTCCTGCAAACAGAGTTTTAGCACAAAGAAGGAATTCATCAAGCAAAATTTCTTACGCAGGTTCGCAACGACCATGAACCAACAGTTCAAACAGGAGAAAACCTTTACACTAGACCTGCATCTTCACATTGCCTATGTACTGAACTGGGAATATAAAGCTATATCTGTAATACGATCTCTATACACTAAACGAACACCTTCCTTGTTCCTTTAGCTTCATCTGTGCTGTAGGTCCTAACAAGAGCTATGCTGTTATGCATGGTCCTCTTCATCTTCTCAAGGACAACGGCAGCCTTCCTCCTTGCCCTTGGAGTCCCCTTCTGCGAGAGCGAAGCCAGTGAGCCATTTATTTTCTCATCTGCATCGACCTCCTTCAGCTTTGTTCGGTTGTACATACAGATTGCGAAAAGAACCACTACTGCATTCTCTTTGCTGCGGCTGCACTCACTCTCCCTTATCGCCCGGAGCATGGAAGTGGCACCGTCAAACTGTGATCATCTCCACCACTTCATAGTTGCTTGATAGCAATGCAAGTATTGCCAATGCCGCATCAATAAGTAACTGATCATCGATGGCCCTCATTGCCACATCAACAATCCCATTTTTCATAGCTCTTGACTTGTTCTCATGGAGCAGGCAAAGACTGAAAATCGCTGATGCTGCATCTTTCTTGGCTACAATATTGCCATTATCAAAAGATCAACCAAAGGTTCCATTGCCCCTAACTCGCCAATTTTCTCCTTGTTGGAGTCGAGAGCTGATAGCGTGAAGATGGCAGCTGCAGAGTTGCCTCGGCTTCCCATATCTCCTGATTTCAGTGCCCATACCAGAAACGGGATCGCTTCTGGGTCATCTCCAATAATCTTCTTATTGCACTCATGAAGCGAAAAGTTGAGAATTATAGTCACCATGTCCTCAAGAACTTGTGGATCATTTTGTAATCCTGGGGTGGATCGAGCAAATATCATTCTTGAGATGGAATCTGGCCTGTCTCCCAAAACAGCTCTGAATTCGCTGTTACGCTTTGTAAGTAGCCGAAGATCCTTGATTGCTTGCTTCATTTCAATACTTTTTGGTGAGGAAGTGATCTTTTTGAATATTTCTTCAAATGTTTTTTGTTCCTCGTTGGTAAATTGGCTGTCCTCCTGGTTCACAACTGATGGTAGATTGAACCCATTTTCTGCACACCACTGTGATATCATGCCTCGGACAAGGTTGTTAGGAATGAGAGTTGTGTTTGAGAGAGCTTCATGAGTCTGCGGGCACAGCTTGTTTCCTGCACCAAACCACTCCTCAATGAATTGGCGATCGTAGGTCTGCATTGAAAGAACACTATCAATGGATTATTTTTGGCATAAATACAAAAAAAATTCACATAAAGAGTCACAATCTTATAACGTAATGATGCTAAACACAAATCAATACTTTATAGACATCACAAGTTGTTCCATTCTCATGAACTGTCAAAAATATTAACTAATATCATGCCTATGTTGTGACCCTAGCTGTTCGTTTTGTTTCCAGACTCCCAGGAAACAGAGTCGCAATATTACAACTACACAAATTCCCTTGATACTAACAAAAACCACAATTTATGCATATCATAACTGCACGCAGTAGTTAATAAAAAAAAACACCACAACTAAGAAAACAATCTAGCAAGCACAAAATTGTCATGAGTATGTGTCTAGTATGAGAATTTAAAAAATTGTACTGACAAAAATTGTGATACATATCAATTGGTGAACTGACTTTGTTGCGTTTATACTCCTCCATTCTGAAACATATGACGCTTAGGACAACAATTTAGTTCAATTTGGACTACATTAGCTGTCCTAAATGTCATATATTTAGGAAACGTGATGTGTTTTGTGAAGCAGAGAAACATTTTACAGAATTACTGGATGGTATGCACAGCATGAGAATGGAACAGTGATAATTAACAAAAGAGTCTCACATGGAAATAAAGGTTGAATTTAACGGGCATTCAATTCACAATGCCTCATGTGTAAGAAACCTAAGGAATTCAATATTGCTAATTACAATATTGAAATCTGAATCCATAACTTCGTAATCTTTTTATGCGGCTCGTATGTACGTGAGAGAAAAAACTATGTGGAATTAGCCGTTCTTCAATTCACATGCTCCAAGCATGCAAATGAAACTAATCTGAATTTGTGGTGTCAATCACAGATATTAGTAACTTGTCCACATGCAAGCAGACCTACAATCTGATCATCTACCAAAACAAAAAAAAGGAATAAAGCTACAATGTTTATGTAAGAATGAACAGTATAAATACACAGGGGTTCAATCTCTAAATGTACCAAATGTGACATTTGCAGTACCTACAACAGATAACTGTTCCATCAAAACCAAGCAGAACCAGGGCTGATCAGTATTCAAGAACCAATTTGCTGTAACCACATAAGGAAGCAAATATACACAAAGTAACATTTGGAAACCACAATGTACCATATCTTTGTACTAATTAGAACAGTAATAATAAGTTAACGTCACAGTTTCATGCACTCATACCTGGAAAAGTACGAATCCAGGAAAGGAAATGTGCCGTAATTTTCTCCAATTCAGCGGATTCGTATGCGCCAAACTATTAATAACTATACAAGAACAGCTATTGACCACAATTATTCTCCAAGGATTGAGAAAAAACGACAGAAACAAAAGCACAAATCGACTACACTATCATCCAAGAAAAGTAATCACCAACCAAGAACACAACGGCGGCCACTAGTTTACATGTGACAGCAATGGCGCAGAAAAGTAAACCAGAACACCTCAAAATCAGCAAAGAAGTCCTCACCTGCCCGGACGCGACGACCACGGGGTCGGTCATAATCCTGGACGAGATCGGCAAAGGAACAGCGCCGGCACCGGCGCAGCCTCGGCTCCTCCTTCTGCTCCTCCTCCCTCCCCTCCCTGCCTCCGGTGCCGCCCTTACTCCCGCCGCGCCCGAGCTCAGCCTCCTCAGCGCCTCGAGCGCCGCGGCCGCCTCTTCGAAGGCGTCCGCGCCGGCCCCGCCCGCGGCCACTGCCGCAGCGACAGCCGCAGCCGCCTCCGCAGCGCCGCCGCGTCCTCCTCCTCCGACGGCGCCGGCTTCGCCATTCCGCAGGATGACTGCGCCGCGCTGCGAGACG